>OX637534.1:64423533-65161033 GCA_951800035.1 Linnaemya tessellans | reverse complement strand
TATATATATATATATATATATAAAAATGTGTGTGTATTTATGTATATATATATATATATATATATATATATATATGTATATATGTGTATACATATATATATATATATATTTATATATAAATGTATATATATGTATAGATATGTATATATATATATATATATATATATATATATATACATATATATGTATATATATATATATATATATATATATATATATATATATAATGCATATACATACATATAAAAGAATAGAAAAGTTAATGAAAAGCATTAAAAGTTAAATGAAAAATATTAAAAGTTGAATGAAAAGTATTAATAGTTGAATTCACTTTTTTAAAAGTATTTCCATAAACTGTTGCGCGTTTTCATCTTCTCCATTGTTATCACGATAATAAATGAAGTGAAAATTTTTTTTTCATATGAAAACTTTTTGACAGTTGTTTACACAGTTGCATTGAACCAGAATCACCATTGATGTGCAAATATGAAAAAATTTCGTTTCATTCCGCCTGTTTTTTACATTATGAAAACACTTTATTGTCCTTACGTTTTTTCATAGTACGCGAATCAGAATTACTATGAAAAGCTGAAAAAACTTTTCATTTCACGTTTTCACAGAACCAGAATCGACCCCCAGGTTTCATATACTCGAACTGGTTGTTTTGTGGAAAAACATAGTTTAGTACTTTATTATAGCATGTAGCACAAACATTTTTAGTGAATACTAGAAATACATCCACCAATTCACAAAAATCTTTCTTTCCGACGAGGTGTTATTCATTTCGAACAATTTCTTTAATATAGTATTTCTGCCTACTTCCTACTTTTCATATGTTTACACAAACATTTATATACGTCATTGACGACTTATCCACCTGTGATATCAGATGATCCGCTCAATTTGTGATACTTTTTTAACCATCGTTTCTAGTTTGTGAATTGGATTAGCTATTGTGCCGCCATCTGTTGTCGGATAGATTCCTTTATGACACCCAACAAATATTTACGCCCGAGATTTAATTAAAATTAAAATTCGCTTAAAATGTCGTGTAACCATAAAACTTGTAACATTAAAAATGATGACGAAAGGATATCATGTTGGCTGTGTGACAATCTCTTCCATTTCAAATGTAGTGGTCTGTCTACTTTAGTAGCTGAATCCCTCACGAAAAATAATGGACTTCACTGGTGCTGTATTGCCTGTAGAAAAATTAGTGTGAGTTTCTATCACTCTTTTCGAGGTAACATTACACAATTTAATGAAATTCAAAATGAAGCTGGAAAACTTTTAGAACACATTTCTAAATATGGTAAATTCTTTGAAGATTATAAATCACTGGATAACTTAAAATCCCCTACTCAAATATCACCAAAGCGTCGTAAATCGTCCAGAATTAATAAAGAGAAGAATGAACTGTCTGTCGTTGGTCCTGATCCTGCACCGTTGAATGCAAAGTCAGACACTGAAGGTCGTTCTGCTACCCCGGTTCCTGCTGTTAACCCTCCCGCCGTTTCCTATCCGGTGGATCCGTGTTCATCCCATCAAATTATTGTTGATAAACGTGTAACACTTGCTACTGATCCTACAATTAATAACAACACTCAAAACAAACATGTCACTTTTAATCATACAGATACTGTAAAAGCAAACTATATAGTACTACGTGTGATTCCCCCGAACAAACATATTTTCATATCTCGTTTTGCATTTGATACATCAGCAGAAGATATATGTAGATTATTATATAAAATTAAAGTTCAATATCAACTCTAATATCAATGTACATAAATTTTCTTACTCGCAGGAGAGAAGTATTACGTCTTTTAAAATCACTGTACCGTTTGATGTTTCCTGTCAAGTAGTTGATCAAACATTTTGGCTTCCTCATGTCTTAGTACGGGAGTATGTTATTTAAGGATAAGCAAAATAAGCTCATAATAAGATACATACATTTAATATCACTACCTCCCATATTTTAAATTGTTTAAAAAGTGTTAAATCGTCACATATTAGTGGTCCTGATGGCATTCCAAGTTGCGTCATAATTAACTGTGCTTCTGCCATACTAACTCCATTGTCCATAATATTTAATGCATCTATAAATTGTGGCCATTTTCCAGATATTTGGAAAAAGTCTTATATTATACCACTGTTTGAAGCAGGAAATAAATCTGAAATAAGCAATTACAGAAGAATTGCAAAACTGAGTGTAATTCCAAAACTTTTTGAAAAATGTATGGTGGACAGCCTTAATTATCAAATTTCATCCTTATTATCACCACTTCAACATGGTTTTCGTAAAGGTTTTTCTGCTATGACTAATATTCTCCAGTTAACAACTTTAGTGAATGCAGCTTTCGCGAAAGGTTATCACACAGATGTCATCCACACTGATTTCAGCAAGGCATTTGACAAAATTAATCATGCGATGCTTTTAAAGAAACTAGACATAATGGGTTTTAATAATACTTTATTATGCTGGATTAAATCTTATTTGATAAACAGGGCACAATCGGTAAAATTTAACCCTGCAGTTTCAAGGGACATTTCAGTAATCTCTGGTGTTCCGCAGGGGAATCACCTTGGTCCAATTCTTTTCCTTCTGTTCATCAATGACCTACCAGAAGCAATAAAATACTGTAATATATTGATGTACATATGCGTACGACGCAAAAATATGGTGCGAAATAAAACATTTATCTGATCAACAGTTCTTGCGGAATGAATTAAACAATTTTTATATTTGGTGTAAACTAAACTTAATGCAATTAAACTTGAACAAAAGTAATCATATGCAATTTTCAAGATCATACAACCCTGTTCACAACTATAACCTTGATGGTTATAATTTAAAAACGCTTCACGAAGTTATAGATTTGGGAATTTTACTCGATAGTAATCTTAATTTTGTCCAACACATTACTATGACTGTTAATACATCCCGAAGTATCCTTGCATTCATTAAACGATGGGCAAAACAGTTTAATGATCCTTATGTCATTAAAACATTGTATATTGCATTAGTTCGGCCAATTTTAGAATATGGTAGCATAATTTGGGATCCACTGTATAACATTCATATTGAACGTCTTGAATCCGTTCAAAAACAATTTCTAATTTTCTGCCTAAGAAACGTTTATGGAAATCGGATGGCACTTCCATCATACTCTACGAGATTAGCTGAAATTAATCTTCCCACTTTAAAGAGCCGGAGAACAATGCTCAACACCTCTTTCATGGTAAATCTTTTCAGTGGTAACATCAACTCCGAATTTTTACTGAACAACGTATGTTTCAATATTCCTCAACGTTCACTTCGTTCTTTTAACCCACTCTATGTTACAGCTTGTCGTACTAACTATGAAATGTTAGATCCTCTTAGATCCTCTGTACTTGCTTTAATGAAATGTATCATTTTATAGATTTTTCGTAGAACCTTTGTATCACC
The DNA here is from genome assembly GCA_951800035.1 of Linnaemya tessellans. Taxonomy (NCBI): domain Eukaryota; kingdom Metazoa; phylum Arthropoda; class Insecta; order Diptera; family Tachinidae; genus Linnaemya; species Linnaemya tessellans. The sequence goes on along the minus strand of OX637534.1, from coordinate 65,157,582 downwards.
AAACGTAACGTCATATGTTTTTTTAATTATTAACTTTTGCTATGTTCTATAAATAGCGCAATATTTAATTTGTATTAATTTAACTGATTTATATACTATTCTGCTTAAATAGTCTGTAAGGAAATTGTCCATAGACTAATTTAAATAAATAAATATTACATTTACAAAAAAAAAATTTTCAGAAAATAATTAAAATATGAAGTTTGTTCTAAAAAAAAATTTACACCACCGAGGTAATTATTGAATGTCTGAACAATCTGGCATCAGAAGATTACAAAGTATAGCAAATTCTACATGAGACATGTCATTAGTCATATTCACTGTCTGTATTTATAACAAAATATCAAGTTATGTAAAATAATTCTTTGAAATTAAGAAATAATTTAAGAAAGCTAGCTTATATTTATATATAAATTAATTTGTAATAATAAAAAATAAGGCGTTCTGAAAAAACTAATAAATAAAGAAGAAGTTTAAATAATGTTCTTAAAAAAGTTAATTAAAAAATTTGTAAATTTTTTTTGTTCATTATGTTAATTCATATGTCGTTATTGTGTTTCATACGACGAATTTATAGAGCGAATTTGTACCTACGAATTCCTCATATTGGACGAAATTCGTCGCTCATCCCAGTTGTGTTCCTACCAATATGCTTCAAGCATCACTTGACACATTTTTATGAATTTGGCTACGAAACTTTTATGAACGACTACACTCCACAGACTCTGCTGCTTTAAACATGCAGGCTTATGTTTGTCCCACTGATGATAGTAAAAAAAATTTATATGTTCTTAATACTTACTCTAAAAATGGCGAACGTATTGTCAAATCAATCGTTTTTGCTTTATCATAGTCCAAATTATTCATAATGAGCCATGCCATCTCTTGAGCCCATGTTGTGCCACATTTAGTGCTTGTCACTATAAAAACATCATCTTCACGTACTTCAAAGTTGTAAACACGGTCAAGAACCGGCATAAATGTGTCTGCCAAGGAGCAATAACGTTTCCTCCAGTCTTCGACAACAGGTACACTCGGTTCTTTAGCAGCATAAAATGCAGAATAGCCACCTGTTATAGCTAGCTTCTCAATTTCTAAAAATGGAATACTTTTAGGATGAAAATTAAAGAGCGGCATCTAAACAAGAAAGTATTGAATAAATTTCTTTTGTTAATGATATTTATTCATTTGCTATTACAAAGTTATTCTATATAAATGAAATTTATTTGTTGGTGGTTAAGCAATGTCTATATGCATTTCATTGGTTCTTTACCAAATCATCAGTAGACTTTAACCACAGTTTTGAAAAGTTAAAAACCTCTTATCTTATGCATATACATACTTCTGAAAACCATCTGAGAATTCACAATTTGTAAATTACAAACTATTTTCAAAAATCACAACAGAATAAGCATAGTAGGCCTTGAAACTTATACAAAACTAAACCAACAAATAAATTATATTCGATATGAATCTATTTTATTTTTCTACACCTTTATACAATCAGAAATCCGTTGGATAACATAAAAAGTATTTATAAGGCAAAATGAAAAATAAAATCTAAATCAAACTGTTATGAAATTTTTATTTGACACATTGTTGTCACAATACTATTATATATATATATATATATATATATATATATATATATATATATATATATATATATTAAATTTATTTGTTGGTGGTTAAATTTCATTATATACATATATATTATTGTGAATTTGCCCACTGGCAATGAACATTAATACCTCTCAAACATTAAATTTTTTAAATCAAATAATTTTCAAGCTCTAAATTTATTTCAGAAGTTTAACTTATTCTGGAATTTTAACTTATTCTAGAACTTAAGCTTATTCTGGGATATCTGGGCCACCATTTGTAAATAGTAGCATAATGCCCCAATTACTAATTACACTGCTCAGCGAAAAATCATTTTTTGCCACTCCTTTAAATAAAACTATGTGAACTATATGGATTTGGATACGCTAAACTCAAATCCGTTTTCGCTTGTTTTCCACCAGGGCAGGATTTTTTTTATGGGCGTGGCAAATTTTTTCCCCTAAATTAGTGAGGTACGGAGACATATTTCACCATAACTCCAGAACGAATAATCCGATTTTCAAAAATAAAACACCAGAAGATGTGTAACAAAATTGTATTTATTTTATTCGCATATAATTTTTTCTATCTCTTATCGTTTTGGAATTATTCAGAAATTAATGGAGAAAAAAAGGTTTCGTTCAAAATTCGTAATTTTTTTTAGTTTAAAAATGGAATTAAAAAACAAAGAAAATATTCAACATTTTACACATATTTCTGAGAGCTACCGCAGGTACCCAATATTGTAATGCAACCAACTTTACAAGAACAATGCATCTAAAATTGATATCGATTTTAAAAATTGTTGCAATTTTAATTCCTTTTCCAATGATATAATTTGTCGATAATTAGATTTGAAGGAATGTATAATGCCTTGGTCCAGAAGCTGTATGAATGCAGTTGTATTCGGGGAAGAAGCTGTACATTTATGCTTTGCAAATCTACTGTAACTTTATGAAATGATGCGTTGTCTATGAACAACACAACTTTTCTGTTTTGTTTCGACATTTCATTGTCTATTTGTTGTAGGATGGAATTCCACAAAGTATTAGTCATCCATCCATTTTGGTTCATGTAGTAAGGAATAGTAATAGTTTTACCGGATTTAAAACAGCGGGGATTTCGATAGTTACCAATTGCAAAAACCATTTTGTATGTTCCTACAGAATTGCATACAAATAGTAAAGTAATACGCTGCTTTTGAGATTCCACTAGGTAAAACCTTATAAATAAGGCCACTCTCATCAGCATTAAATATATTTTCAGGAGTGTACATTTGAAGTGATACAAAATTACTGCCTTCTACATAATTTCGTGCGCCTTCACCGATATTCTCATTACTTTCTTCATGTATCTTAGTAAACTATAAATTTTCTCTTCTCTGCCATCTCCGTAACCAACCTCTGTTTAGTTCAAAATCGGAATTCATTTTTACAGCAAACTGCTTTGCTTTATTCATTACCATTAGGCTGGAAATAATGGCATATTGTTGACGCATTTGGTTAAACTACATCAAAAGAGCATTTTCAACATCTCCATGGTTGGATTTTCGGCAACGTTTTAAATCCAAATTTGTATTAGAAATTCCAATAGCACGAATTTTCGATTCATTTCTTATTATCCTATTGACCGTTGAAATATCGCAATTAATTTGTGCAGCCAGTTGGTGTTTTGTGTTTATACCCACCAAAAAAGAATATGGAGGGTATATTCACTTTGTCATTCTGTTTGTAACGCAGCGAAATATCCATCTGAGACTCCATAAGGTATATATATTTTTGATCAGTGATGAAATCTAAGACCATCTGAGCATGTCCGTCCGTCCGTGGAAATCAGGATTCAGTCCAAACGAAAAGAGCCCGACTCTTGAGATTTGATATAAATATATCAGGTTAGGTTCGGAGATGGGCTAAATTGGGAAAGAGGAAAAAAAGTTCCCTTAAGAAGAACTCAAGTTTAGTTTAAAGGTTGGTTTAGTTACTAAACCAACCTCTAAAAAACAACATAATTTATAAAGTTTTTTTGCAATTTTGTGAAACAAATGAATTATTTTTATATTAAAGAAGGTGAAACCCGTTAAACTTGGAGTCAAAAAACCAAAAAAGTAGTTGTTGGACCCCCCCTTTAGTGGACGTTATTATATGCAAAAATAATGTAAAAATTTACCAAAGTGTTTTACTTAAGCCTACATTCCTTAAAAACAAAATTTTTAATCTTTAATGACAAAGCTGAAACGTAACCTGGTACTGCTCTGCCCAACCCCTCGTCCCCCTTGGCCCCTATATGACCCTATTGACAAAATTTTTTTTTAAATATTGTATATACCTATGTATAATTATCCCAAACATTTATTTTTAGAGTTTTATGACAAAGGTGAAAAGTCTCCCCCACAGCCCTTGCCGGAGCGACCCCGTCAAAATACAGTTTTAATACCCTCCAAAGAGAATTGGACCCCATAAAGTATATATATTCTTGATCAGTGATGAAGTCTAAGACGGTCTAGCAATGCCCATACCTTAGTATGTGGAAATATGATATTGTCCAGTTTTGAACCCGCCCCTTTAGTGGGCGTTGACGTACGATATTATATAAAGCGACTCTGTCCCACCAAGTTAAACATTTTAAAATTACTTAATAAATATTTGGAGGGTATTTAAGATTCCACCCGGTCGAATATAACGTTTTTACTTGTTTCCTTCTCTTTTACCGTAGAGATCAAAAAAAGTTTTTGTTTTATGGATAAAGAAGGTATTTCACTAAGCACTAATTAAAATTTTATTTATTTCACCACAAAATTTATATATTTACTTATTTTCAAAATAAGAGATTTTTAATATTACCACCAACAATGAATGACAACAACAAAAAGGGTGAAGTTAACAGGTGTTTAGTAAAGTTCTTTGAAAGTTGTAAAAAAGTACTTCGGGTAAATACACTAACTTAAATCAATGAATATGCCAGTGTTGGGAATTTTTGTTGAGGTAATTACCCGAATTGGGCATTTAAGCGAAAGTTATTACACAATCGGTAAAATTTAACGCTGAAGTTTCAAGAGATATTTCAATAAGCTCTGGTGTTCCGCAGGGGAGTCACCTTAGTCCAATTATTTTCCTTCTATTTATCAACGACTTACCAGAAGCAATAAAATATTATAATATATTGATGTATGACTTAAAAATATGGTGCAATATAAAACAACCATCTGTTCAACAGTTCTTGCAGAATGATTTAAACAATTTTTATATTTGGTGTAAACTAAAGTTAATGCAATTAAACTTGAACATATGTGCAATTTTCAAGATCACACAGCCCTGTTCACAATTATAACCTAGATGGTTATAATTTAAAAACGCTTCAGGAAGTTATAGATTTGGGAATTTTACTTGATCGGAAATTTTGTCCAACACATTACTATGACTGTTAATAAATCTCGCAGTATCCTTGCATTCATTAAAAGATGGGCAAAACAGTAACTAACTAAAACATTGTATATTGCATTAGTTCGGCCAATATTAGAATATGGTAGAATAACTTGGGATCCACTGTATAACGTTCATATTGAATGTCTTGAATACGTTCAAAAACAATTTCTGATTTTCTGCCTAAGAAACGTTTATAGAAATCGGATGGCACTTCCATCATACTCTTCGAGATTAGCTGAAATTAATCTTCCTACTTTAAGGAGCCGGAGAACAATGCTCAACACTTCTTTTATGGTAAATCTTATCGCTGGTAACATCAACTAAGAATTTTTACTGAGCAATGTATATTTCAATATTCCTCAACGTTCACTTCCTTCTTTTAACCCACTCTATGTTTCAGCTTGTCGTACTAACTATGAAATGTAAGATCCTCTAAGAAAACTATGTACTTGGTTTAATGAAATGTATCATTTTATAGATTTTTCGCAGAACCTTTGTATCATCAAACGTAACGTCATATGTTTTTTAAATCATTAATCTTTACTATGTTCTTTAAATAGCGTAATATTTAATTTGTATTGATTTAATTGAATTAAATACTATTCTGTTTAAATAGTCTGTAAGGAAATTGTCCATAGACTAATTTAAATAAATAAATAAAATAAAATATAACCTTCGCTAACTTGAAATTTAATTTTTAACTTTGTAACAATATATCGATGGCCTAATGTAAATAAATATAGGTAGTTTAAAAAAACTAAAAATCACGCGTTCGTGCTATGCTGATTGCCTGACTAGCTCTATCTCTATTACTATTATACAAAGGATGCGGAAAGAAATTGTTGAATCCTGGCAAATCTAATCAAGATAATCAGATATTTTATTCGAATAAATACATTGTCATCGGCCTTTGATAGAGGTGCAAAGTTTAAAGAAAATCTGATCGCTCAAAGTAGGTCAAAATCGAGCCTAAAGGAATCGGTTACAAACAAACATACAAGCAACCAAATATACAGGTGCAACTAATAAAAGCGTGTTAAAGGTCTAACTCGATTTTTGTTGCTTTACAGGAGAAGAAAAGCACTTATTAAAATACGTAAAATTTATGACGCCCTCAAATACCGCAAGTCCTCGCCTATTGCAACAGTCATATTTTTTATTTTGTAGACTATTATCGCGATAATTCTGTTGCGTATTTAACGTGGAAGTTTACAAGAATTCGCATCGCTGTTGACTTAGTAACTTTCATGATTTTTTAATGTTCACTTCTCTTGTAACTACTGCGTCATATTCATATCATATTTTATACAAGTTGGTTTGGATTAATAACATAAGTACTCGTATATTAATTTACAAATGCAAACATTATCAATTACAAATAGAAAAGTAGTATCGATAGTGGGTTAGGAAGTCGTAATACTAGAGCAATAATGGATTCCGCACAATCTGCTGACGGAGATAATTGCAGACGCCATCAAGTAAGCAGTTCAACAGGCAACACAGCTGGCGCTGAATGGCGTTCCACCACAAAATGGGTCTTCTAATACGAAGCCTCCATCGTTTCCTACCCCGGGATTCAGAGCATCAGAGTCGGCTACAGTTTGTGACTATTTTACACGCCTCGAATAGGTACTTCAACTTAACAAAATGGCGGTGGAGAAGTACGCTAGTTACGCAAGGGCGTTGAATAATGCGTTGAAAGTGTTGATGAGTACAAAAACACCTGAGAGTGTGGGATGCAACGACTTAAAATATATCTTAATAAAGCCCTTTGAAGCTGAAAAAATATATACACAGAGCATTGGATTTCGCCGAACCGAAATAAGGCTTAAACAATTAATGCGAATGGGCAGGGTTTCTGGACAGAAAACTGATAAAGCAATTTCTCGTTGGATTAAAATCTTAACCCATTTGTGATGACATAATTGCGAATAAACCGGCTAGGTTTAAGGAGTCATCGCATCGAACCGCAGCAGAAATGAAGATGATATCTGCAAACACCGATATTGAATTTTCTGACACGAATAAAGCGGGCATTTTGGTAAAATATACGGCGCTTCTGGAACGCAGAAGAACTACCGGATGAAGATGAGTACGCGCATGAAGCAAATGTAGAAAATATTGTGTTATCGGTGCGTTGGCCAACATCAGCGAAAAGTGTAAAAATTCAATAATGCTACTTGCTTTAATTGCAGCAAAACTGGTCATATCTCTGAAGTGCGTAACGCTAACACATTGCAAGTTGAAGATGATAAACGCGAAGATGAAATCGATGTACCACCGAGTTTACATTATAAGGTCAGGTAAGTGTTTGATTGACATGAAAATAAATGGCTTCGCTGTTCAAATGAAGCTAGACACTGTTGCCCCATGCGGCGAGATAAGTAGGGCCACATTCGATAGAATTAGGAACGTGGGACGTTTGCAGAGAACCGGTAGGCAATATTGTACCAACACGGTATCCATTTCTCGTATCCTTTTTCACAATAAAATTTGTGTAAATAGGAACTCTTATCACATTCAACTAAGCCACCTAATAAGTGGTGACAAACACAATTCACATGAGCACTGATGATGAAAGGGTTGCGTCTTTCGAAAACAGCTGTTCAGCTCTGCTGTGTAAGTTGAATAACAAAAACTGATGTTGACTTGCCTTTGTGCCTTGGAATATTTATCATGTCTTTCTGAGATTTAAATTAAAAATTTCGAACAATTAGCCTATCGAATCGTAATTTAATTTAATATAGCAATATAAAATGTTCGTTAAAATTCTTACTACATACAAATTTAAGCTATGGCTTGAGCTACCAATAATAAAAATTGGAAAACGTTCACATGTACTTAAGTATAAAATTCAAACCAAAAAAGTTTGACTTAGGTATGATGTTATACGCCGCTGTCTAGTTCAAAATACTACTGAGTGTTATTAGTTTACCCAACCAATAAAACTCACTAATTTTCAATCCAATGTAAATAAACGCGGCTCAGGCATGACAAGATCTTCCCAGCTAACTCTTCGGTATATTCGGTTCTCAACCCGTTTGTTTACAGCGCATAACATATAACACAGCCTACATGCCTTTATATATATTTATACACTAGGCTGTGTAAAGAAAATTCATAAGTATAAGCCGCCAAATTATAAAGAAAACAAGTAAAAACGTTATATTCGACCGGGTCGAATCTTAAATACCCTCCAAATATTTAGTAAGTGAATTTGAAATGTTTAACTTGGTGGGACAGAGTTCCTTTATATAGTATCGTACGTCAACGCCCACTAAAGGGAGCGGGGTTCAAAAATATACAATATCATGCACAGACGAACGTATGGGCATTGCTAGACCGTCTTAGACTTCATCACAATACTCTTTGGAGGCTATAAAAACTGTATTTTGGCTGGGTCGCTCTGGCAAGGGCTGTGGGGGAAACATTTCACCGTTGTCATTAAACTCTAAAAATAAATGCTTGGGATAATTATATACAAAATTAAAATTTCTTTTTTTTGATAGGGTCATTTAGCGGGCGAAGGGGGAGGAGGGGGTAGGGCAGCAACAGGCAGTCATAAAACTCTAAAGATAAATGCTTGGGATGATTATATACAAAATTTAAAAAAAATTTTTTTTTGGTAGGGTCATTTAGGGGGCAAAGGGAGAAGCGGGGGGGGGGGGCTAGGGCTGAAATCGGCATTCATAAAACTCTAAAGATAAATGCTTGAGATGATTATATACAAAATTTAAAAAAAATTTTTTTTTTGGTAGGGTCATTTAGGGGGTAAAGGAAGAGGGGGGGGGGGGTGTAGGGCAGAAATCGGCAGTCATAAAACTCTAAAGATAAATGCTTGGGATGATTATATACAAAATTTAAAAAAACATTTTTTTTTTGGGTAGGGTCATTTTGGGCGAAAGGAAGAGGGGGGAGGGGGGATTAGGGCAGAAATCGGCAGTCATAAAACTCTAAAGATAAATGCTTGGGATGATTATATACAAAATTAAAAAAAAAAATTTTTTTTTTGGTAGGGTCATTTAGGGGGCAAAGGAAGAAGTGGGGGGGGGGGAGGTAGGGCAGAAATCGACAGTCATAAAACTCTAAAGATCAATGCTTGGGATGATTATATACAAAATTTAAAAAAAAAATTTTTTTTTTGGTAGGGTCATTTAGGGGGCGAAGGGGAAGGAGCGGGTAGGGCAGAGTAGTACCAGGTTTAGTCTCAGCTTCGTCATTAAAGCTTAAAAGTGTTATTTTTAAGGAAGGTAGGCTTAAGTAAAACAATTTGTTAAATTTTGATGCTATTTTTGCCTATAATAACGCCCACTGAAGTGGGCGGGGTCAAAAAATATTTTTAATTTATTTAATGGCTCTAAGTTTAAGGCGTTGGACCATATTTGACATAAAAACATATCATTTGCTTAACAAAATAACCAAAAAACTTTAAAAATTATGTTGTTTTTTCTGGGTTGGTTTAGTTCTTCTTAGGGGAACTTTTTTCCCTCTTGCCCGATTTAGCCCATCTTCGAACTTAACCTGCTCTAAGTTTTACAATATATTTATGCCAAATTTCAAGAGTCTAGCTCTTTTCGTTTGGACTGAATCGTGATTTCCACAGACGGACGGACGGACGGACGGACATGCTCAGTTCGTCTTAGATTTCATCACTGACCAAGAATATATATACTTTATGGGGTCTGAGATGGATATTTCGATGCGTTACAAACGGAATGACAAAGTGAATATACCCTCCAAATTCTTTTTTGGAGGGTATAAAAACAATTGTTTAAAATTCGGTCTGGGCGATAAGCAGTCCCCTTACCCACCCGTCCTCGTCCTACCTCAACATTTCTCCTGTATTTAGTGATCTGCATGAACATTTTCAATTTAAATCAAAGAGAGTTTATTAGAAAATACATATTTTAAATCCTTTAACAATAACTTACGTCTATTCGGGTTAGTATAATAGAGTAGTTTACAAAAAAGATAGGTATAAGATAAGTAAAATAAAAGTGAAATATAATATAATTTGCACAAACAATAATATAAGGGTTACTTATCTAAATGTTGAGACGGTGCTGAAGAAGGTGACGAGGTCCATGTTCCAGGCATGCCGCAAGTTGTCTTGGTGATAATCGAGAACAGATTCTTTGTTGGTGGATGTTGCGCACGGTGGGTTTTATGCATTCGTTGGTTTCACGTGGTTGGTTTTAGGTAAATATTTCTTTTTTTATTTAGGTTCACTATTTTTGCACTTTCAGGTTGGCGGCACAGTTTTATGGGCAAGTATGTTTGTAGGTATATATATGTAGGTTTGCTGCTTTCTTGTGTGTTGAGTGGCCGAGTTAATTGTTTGTTAGATGCGGTAATAAATACCTTAGCGAGGTTGATAATTCGCACGTTTCATTTCGCCCCGTGAGCAGTTGAACTGTTTTATAATTATTTTAAACGAGTTCACCTTGTTCTTACTTGGTACTGTCCGCTTTGACGTCAATTCACCTATCCTCACTGCATGGATGAGTAGTTGTGTTTTCCCTTTTGTTGAAGATTCAGTTCTATGGCGTGTTGCACCCAAATTTAACGTTCGTACGTAAATGCTCTGAGGCGTAATTTTATTTTCTTTTACTATTAGGTTATGAATTCACAAAGGGTTTTCCTTTTACACTAATGGTTTATTATTTTCATGTATTTTTCAGGCTCAAGGTCATAACAATTTTAAATAAAACTCTTTTTATACCCTCCAAAAAAGAATTTGGAGAGTGTATTCACTTTGTCATTCCGTTTGTAACGCATCGAAATATCCATCTCAGACCCCATAAAGTATATATATTCTTGATCAGTGATGAAATCTAAGACGAACTGAGCATGTCCGTCCGTCCGTCTGTGGAAATCACGATTCAGTCCAAACGAAATGAGCTAGACTCTTGAAATTTGGCATAAATATATTTTAAAACTTAGAGCAGGTTAAGTTCGAAGATGGGCTAAATCGGGCAAGAGGGAAAAAAGTTCCCCTAAGAAGAACTAAACCAACCCAGAAAAAACAACATAATTTTTAAAGTTTTTTGGTTCTTTTGTTAAGCAAATGATATATTTTTATGTCAAATACGGTCCAACGCCTTAAACTTGGAGCCATTAAATAAAATAAAAATATTTTTGATCCCGCCCACTTTAGTGGGCGTTATTATAGGCAAAAATAGCATACAAATTTAACAAATTGTTTTACTTAAGCCTACATTCCTTAAAAATAACACTTTTAAGCTTTAATGACGAAGCTGAGACGAAACCTGGTACTACTCTGCCCTACCCCCTCCTTCCCCTTCGTCCCCTAAATGACCCTACCATAAAATTTTTTTTTTTTAAATTTGTATATAATCATCCCAAGCATTTATTTTTAGAGTTTTATGACTGCCGATTTCTGCCCTGCCTCCCCCCCCCCCACCTCTTCCTTTGCCCCCTAAATGACCCTACAAAAAAAAAAAAATTTTTAAATTTTATATATAATCATCCCAAGCATTTATCTTTAGAGTTTTATGACTGCCGATTTCTGCCCTACCCCCCCCCCCCCCCCTTCTCCCTTTGCCCCCAAAATGACCCTACCAAAAAAAAAAATGTTTATTTTAAATTTTGTATATAATCATCCCAAGCATTTATCTTTAGAGTTTTATGACTGCCGATTTCTGCCCTACACCCCCCCCCCCCCTCTTCATTTTCCCCTTAAATGACCCTACCAAAAAAAATTTTTTTTTTTAAATTTTGTATATAATCATCCCAAGCATTTATCTTTAGAGTTTTATGACTGCCAATTTCTGCCCTACCTCCCCCCCCCCCACCTCTTCCTTTGCCCCCTAAATGACCCTACAAAAAAAAAAAAAATTTTTAAATTTTATATATAATCATCCCAAGCATTTATCTTTAGAGTTTTATGACTGCCGATTTCTGCCCTACACCCCCCCCCCTCTTCATTTTCCCCTTAAATGACCCTACCAAAAAAATATTTTTTTTTAAATGTTGTATATAATCATCCCAAGCATCTATCTTTAGAGTTTTATGACTGCCGATTTCTGCCCTACCCCCCTTCTTCTTTTGCCACCAAAATGACCCTACCAAAAAAAAAATGTTTTTTTAAATTTTGTATATAATCATCCCAAGCATTTATCTTTAGAGTTTTTTGACTGCCGATTTCTGCCCTACCCCCCCCCCCCCCTCTTCCTTTGCCCCCTAAATGACCCCATAAAAATAAATAAAAATTTTTTTTATTATGTGTGTAATCATCCCAAGCATTTATTTTTACAGTTTTATGTGTATCTGTTTCTGCCCTACCCCCTCTCCCCCTTTGCCCTCTAAATGACCCTATCAAAAAAAATAAATTTTCATTTTGTATACAATTATCCCAAGCATTTATTTTTAGAGTTTTATGACAAAGGTGAAATGTTTCCCCCACAGCCCTTGCCAGAGCGACCCCGCCAAAATACAGTTTTTATAGCCTCCAAAGAGAATTGTGATGAAGTCTAAGACGGTCTAGCAATGCCCATACGTTCGTCTGTGGAAAACATGATATTGTATATTTTTGAACTCCGCCCCCTTTAGTGGGCGTTGACGTACGATATTATATAAAGGAACTCTGTCCCACCAAGTTAAACATATTAAATTCACTTACTAAATATTTGGAGGGTATTTAAGATTCGACCCGGTCGAATATAACGTTTTTACTTGTTTTATTTTCAGTTTAAGGTGTACAGAATTTTAACTTTTTCCTTTTCGCGTTTTAAGGCGGTTAACACTTCTAACTCCTCCGAACTTCGACCTGTTACCTTTAAACGATGCTTGTGAACTGCCATGATTACTTTTCTTATTGTCAGCTATTGCCCTGTATTTTTCGTTATCCTCGCGTGATGCCAAGTGTCGTGATCTCATTGGTCGATCAATATAACGGTATTCTCACGCCATAATTCTTTTTCGTTTCTTTCTGCTGTACGTATGTCATTAAAACAATAGGAAAAACTCAGGGTTGATTAGAGATCGGTCAGGGAGAAAAAAGGAGCTGCCACCGTAAAGGTAAAAGAACAGATGCCACATTCGTTAGGCCTAGCCATACGAATTGAACTTGAATATTTCGATCCGTAACAAACCTGCTTCGTATCGCGAACATTAGTTTGGGAGTGATTCCTGAGAAACACCTCCTGGCCTACTTTAAAACTCACTACCTTTAATCTAATATTATATGTCTTAGAGGCTCTCTCTTGCGCAATATTAAGGTTCTTAGCTATCTTGTCGCGAACACCCTGTAGTCGGTCACCGTGGTTTACTATTGTGTCATCTGACAGCATATTAAGCCTGTCCAGCATAGGGTAGTAGAACCAGGAGTAAAATCCAGTCGTATTATGCTTAATTCCGTATGCGGAGAAGAATTCTTCAATTTCCTTGGAAGTAAATTGTCAACAACGATGAGTAGCTGACTATTTCCTGATCTAGTACGCGGATAGGGACCCAAGAAGTCACAATAAAGCCTCTGGAATGGGCGGTAGGTGGCGAGCTAATTTCCCATTGGCGGGCGTAAGGTTTGATTCACCGGTTTTATACCCTTGCAGTCATCACATCCACTAATGTAAGTTTTCACATCACGCGTCATATGTGGCCAGTAGTATTTGAGCCTGATCCTGAAAATCGTTTTAGCACATCCGCCGTGGCAGCTTTCCTCGTGGGCGGACCTAATTATATTCCTAATTCAGCCCCTAGGAATCCATAACCTCCAAAGACTGTCTTCGTCACTTTCTGTGTCACGAAATTTTACACGCTTATAAATGAAATTTTCGGAAAGGCATAAGTCTGGCAAGGCTTCTCCGTTCCCTGGAATAGTTTCCCGTAACTCGTTATATTCTTTGCTATTGAAATCATCAGAAGACAGATCGACTTCCGGTGGGTTAAGGTTTATCTCAAGTACTTGTACGTCAAATCTAGAAAGAACATCTTTTACTACATTCAGGGACCCTCTCCTATGTTCTATCGCGAAGTTGAATTTCAGTAGCTTTAGGCTCCACCGAGCCAGCCTACCATGCAGGTCCTTCAGGCCCATTAGCCATTGAAGGCTGGAATGGTCTGTTACTATTTTGAAAGGCAGCCCTTCGACATATTGCCTAAATCCCCCTATGCATACTACTGCTGCGAGACACTAATTCCGTGACCGTGTAGTTACGTTGAGCCTTATTTAGCTTCTGAGACACGAACGCGATTGGTCGCTCCCTTCCTTCGTCATCCATTTGGTATAGTACTCCACCTACGCCTATTCGTGACGCGTCGCACTGTATGACAAATTCTTTTGAAAAGTCCGGCTGTGCTAGTACGGGCGTGTTTAATAGCACGAATTTCAGTTTGTTGAAGTATTCAACGGCCTCTGGAGTCAGACGAAATGGTTTGTTACTCTTGCGCAGACAATCTGTTAGGGGACCTGATAGGGCTGAAAAATTGTTTATGAACGTCCGATACCAATTCGACATCCCGACGAATCGTCTTACCTGACGAGGTGACTTTGGTATGGGAAACTCTACGATTGCTGCAACCTTATCCGGATCTACCCTTAGGGTGCCACCACCAATTATATAGCCTAAATATTTGATTTGGCGTTGACAAAATTTACTTTTACTGACATTTATTGTAAGGCCAGCGGCTTTAAGGCAATGTGCTACTTCCAAAAGTAGTCCAATATGGGTATAAAAATTCTCGCTACACACAAGCAGGTCATCTAAGTAGATAAAAAGATATTCTCTTAGCCTGGATGGAATTACTTTGTCCATTAGGAGGCTCATAGTTTGGGGACCATTACAAACTCCAAAAGGCATAACTCTGTACTGGTATAGAGGTCTTCCAGGGACTGCGAAGGCAGTTTTCTCCTTTGACGAAGGCGAAAGTTTAATCTGGAAAAACGCGTCTTTTAAATCTATTCCACTTATGTAGTGAGTATCCTTGAGCCGGCTAAGCAGACCACTTATATTGGGAAGTGGATAAGAGTCCTTCTTAGTTAGGGAATTTAATTTCCGGCAATCCAAGCAAAGTCTTACCTTACCTGGTTTGCGTACTGCTACTATCGGGCTGCACCAGGGTGAGTTAGACTCCTCTATAAGCTTTAATTCCAGTCAATCTCTTTATAAATTTCCTCTTGTCTGGGAGGAGAAAGAGGATAGTGTTTGGATTTCATTGGGCAGGCGTCACCCGTATCTATGTGGTGCTCGAGAAGACTTGTACATCCCAGGCCTAACTTCTCATATGACGGATAATTAGAACAGCTTCCTCCAGTCTACACCACTGCTCAGGATCAAGGGTATGGTAGAACAAGTTACCTGGGTCATTCAGGTTGATACACGACACCTCTGGTACTATTTGGGGCGCGAGTGCAAAAGCTCTCCAAAAGTTCACTCCGAGGTAACCCTCCTGGGATAGTGAAGGTGCTACGTAAAACACAATAGGTTTCCTCATTCCCCTAAACTTCACCGGCAGCGTGCAATAGCCCAAAATCTCATCTTTTTATCCATTGGCCGTAGAAATGGTTGATCTGAATTTGTTCACGTGGATATTATTTTTGCTTATGAAATCTAAACTGTTTTTCCCTAGCACTGAGACGTTTGCCCCTGAATCTAAAAGAAATGATAGCTCCTGTTCAAATATTTGTATTTTGGCATACGGCTTCCATCATCAGCGTTCGACATGAGCGTTGCTTCAATTAATTTCCTAAAACCTTTTCTAACAATATATCTACCTCTACATTTCAGAACGCGTAGGGAAGTCGGAGTTTGTTGTTGAAAATAAAGTTGCCTTCGGTGGTGCAGAGAAGTGGTTGTTATGCCAGGGTGTATCGGAACGTCTGGGTGTAATTTTGAAATTTTCTTTGGTTGAAACGAGTTTTGAGGTATGCCCATCGGCGAGGGCTCAACCCCACTACTAATTGCTACGTCGGGATTTATTTTGAGGGACGAGCATCCCCGGCCACTCGCTCGCTCCTGCGGCGGTTTTCCGGATGTGGATCCGAGCATCTGGACGTAGTCACACCTGTCTGTCCACATTTATAACAAAAAACGGACCGCGTCTCCTCTGGACAGTGTATATAGCTATGTCCCATCTTCGTACAGTTCCAACATGTTACTCTTGAGTAATCCCCCTTTACGTAGGCTCGGGTTGAGACCATGGCTTCCAATTGAGGATCAGGTTCACATTCGGTTTCCTCCGGTGACAACTCTATTTCATTCACGTGTTTTGAACGATTGACAATACTTGAAAACACTCTATTTTCGTGGAGGCACTTCTCAGCCCTTTTTGTCAATAGGCGTAATTCCTCTAAGTCCGCCGGATCCGATATGAATAGCATTATCTTTAAATCAGGGCTTACGTTCCTCTTAATTATCTTTATGAGTGAGGTGTCAGCCATAGGATTCCTGAGTTTCAAATTTAGCTGAACAATCGCCGTGTGGAAATATCGTAGCATTCCCTACCTAATTGTTTACGATTTGAAATTTTCAATAGAATTTCGTGATCCGTCTCTAGTGAACCGAATTCGCTTGCTAAGGCTTCCTTCAGCACACTGTAAGTGACATTTGGGTTTTGTTTAATGTACGTCCAGTACCAAGTTTTAGCTTTGTCAGTTAGAAACACGTGAAAATTCGCCATAAGGTAATCAACTGAACATTGTGAACGTATCTATTTTGAATAAAAAGTCAGTAACGCTACTTTCACCGCTATAAGAAATCTTCCAGTCTTTTAGCTTTATGGAAGCATTGGAAAAAGAGTTCCTCCCATTAACATTGGAGCTAGCGGGAGTGTTCTCGCGCTGTTGAGTGATCAATTCTCTCATGCTAGTTAATTCCCTTCTAAACTGTTCCTGCGTTGTAGCCAAAGCGTCCTGAAAATACCCTAACAGATCTGGGTTTAACCCTGAACTCTGTCCTCCATAGTTTCCTCCTGTAGCCATCTCTTATTCTTTACTTACGTTAACCTGACTAGAGCCTAAGTCAGATTTCTCTGTTAATTCCTTTAAACTATTACTGAGCACAGATCTGTATCCGACCCTACAGTTCGCATTGGATTTCTCCTGAAAGGTGATGACGACCTCTTCTTGACTATAAGAATCAAGCGATCGTGTGGGAGAGGATATCCTTACGGCTTTAATGCTTGAGGTGGAACTAGAGCCTGTTATGCTTGTACCACTATTTGAAATTTTCTTCTGGGCCGTGTCAGTAATATTGTTCTTCTCTGTTCCGGTTATTACGGATGTCGAAGCGCTAGTATCTAGGGTACTCTTTCCTCTACCTCTAGGGGTTAACAATGTAGAACCTGAACCTCGAGATGTGTTTGCGCCTGATTGGATGGTCTTGCGCATACTAAACAACTCGTAGGAAAGTTAAAAAAAACTGTATAAATGAATTACTTCGAACAAATTGTTCGTGAATCAACAAGAAGTGTGGCAAATTTAATTATGGCGGGTAAATAATAGAAAAGTATTTAATATTGTTTTTCTCTTTAATTAATTTTCTTTTTTTTTATATATATTTTTTGTTTGTTTATTAGATAAGTTCAAAATTTTGTAGTTCACAGGCAAGGTTTAGCTTCTAAATGTGCGTCGAAATTCGAAGGGAGAAAAAGAAAATCAATAAGCCTCTCGTCAACGTGAAAAAGAAATATAACAATGATAATGATAATAATATAGCTAGTAATGATAAATGTTTTATAAATGCATTAGATGTAGGAGAAATGTTGGGCAGTCTAAGGTAAGTTGAGGTAAGAGACAACAAGTTTGTGCTATAACATGAAAATGCAAAGATACCTGATTATTCGTCTCTTTTCAAGGTTTCCGTGAATCACCAATTCCTGATTTTCATATTGAAAATATTGATGTTCAAGGTTCATAATACAAAAAAATTTTCGATTATAATCCATGCGTGACAAGATGTAATAACGTCACCGTATTCTGGCAGGCTGTGCATTTCGCAACTTGATAAACAAATATTATTATTTGGCAAGGACTTAAATGACATAGACCGACGTAATATGGTTTCCCGACAAATGATTCATATTCGCAACAGGCAATTGAAGGATATGATCGTCAATCCGGACTTAATAATTCCCAATTGCGGGAAGACAAAAGTAATTTGAAAAACTTCTGTACATACAAACGTGTACATACATGCATCTTCTTTTTTTCTAAATGGATTATATTCGTGTTAAAATATTGGGCCGCTCTGCATCGCAATTTATTTCAGATTAAATTCCGATAGTAAAGACTTATGCAAAGCTGTCACAATCGCCAAAACAATTTAGATGTAAAAATAATAATAGATTTTACTGGAGCTTAAAATTCATTGACCTACGGTTGCCCTTTCCCGTCGGCCTTTATCGTTGGGCGTCATATATGTTATACGCCGCTGTCTAGTTCAAAATACTACTGAGTGTTATTAGTTTACCCAACCAATAAAACTCACTAATTTTCAATCCAATGTAAATAAACGCGGCTCAGGCATGACAATATCTTCCCAGCTAACTCTTCGGTATATTCGGTTCTCAACCCGTTTGTTTACAGCGCATAACATATAACACAGCCTACATGCCTTTATATATATTTATACCCTAGGCTGTGTAAATAAAATTCATAAGTATAAGCCGCCAAATTATAAAGAAAAAAACAATTGTTTAAAATTCGGTCTGGGCGATAAGAAGTTCCCTTACCCACCCGTCCCCGTCCTACCTCAACATTTCTCCTGTATTAAGTGATCTACATGCACATTTTCAATTTAAATCAAAGAGAGTTTATTAGAAAATAGATATTTTAAATCCTTTAACAATAACTTACGCCTATTCGGGTTAGTTTAGTAGAGTAGTTTACAAAAAAGATAGGTATAAGATAAGTAAAATAAAAGTGAAATATAATATAATTTGCACAAACAATAATATAAGGGTTACTTATCTAAATGTTGACACGGTGCTGAAGAAGGTGACGAGGTCCATGTTCCAGGCATGCCGCAAGTTGTCTTGATGATAATCGAGAACAGATTCTTTGTTGGTGGATGTTGCGCACGGTGGGTTTTATGCATTCGTTGGTTTCACGTGGTTGGTTTTAGGTAAATATTTCTTTTTTTATTTAGGTTCACTATTTTTGCACTTTCAGGTTGGCGGCACAGTTTTATGGGCAAGTATGTTTGTAGGTATATATATGTAGGTTTGCTGCTTTCTTGTGTGTTGAGTGGCCGAGTTAATTGTTTGTTAGATGCGGTAATAAATACATTAGCGAGGTTGATAATTCGCACGTTTCATTTCGCCCCGTGAGCAGTTGAACTGTTTTATAATTATTTTAAACGAGTTCACCTTGTTCTTACTTGGTACTGTCCGCTTTGACGTCAATTTACCTAACCTCACTGCACGGATGAGTAGTTGTGTTTTTCCTTTTGTTGAAGATTCAGCTCTATGGCGTGTTGCACCCAAATTTAACGTTCGGACGTAAAGGCTCTAAGTCGTAATTTTATTTTCTTTTACTATTAGGTTATGAATTCACAAAGGGCTTTCCTTTTACACTAATGGTTTATGATTTTAGTTTTCTTTCAATTAATGGTTTACAATTTTTTTTTACTTTTTCTTTCAGGTTATAGTGTTCAAAATTTTAACTTTTCTCTTTTCAATTAATGCTTATTTAACCTTTTTCTTTTCAATTAATGCTTATTTAACTTTTTTTTTATTTTCAGTTTAAGGTGTACAGAATTTTGACTTTTTCCTTTTCACGTTTTAAGGAGGTTAACACTTCTAACTCCTCCGAACTTCGACCTGTTACCTGTAAACGATGCTTGTGAACTGCCATGATTTTTTTTCTTATTGTCAGTTATTGTCCTGTGTTTTTCGTTATCCTCGCGTGATGCCAAGTGTCGTGATCTCATTGGTCGATCAATATAACGGTATTCTCACGCCATAATTCTTTTTCGTTTCTTTCTGCTGTACGTATGTCATTAAAACAATAGGGAAAACTCAGGGTTGATTAGAGATCGGTCAGGGAGAAAAAAGGAGCTGCCACCCTAAAGGTAAAAGAACAGATGCCACATTCGGTAGGCCTAGCCATACGAATTGAACTTGAATATTCCGATCCGTAACAATGATGGAACAAAAAATTCAGAAAAATGGGATATGAAGAAAAATAATCAAACGGTAACACGGATATTATAACAATAACATGTTAACATCAGGTTGATACAGTTCTCGTATCCTTTTTCACAATAAAATTTGTGTAAATAGGAACTGTTATCACATTCAACTAAGCCACCTAATAAGTGGTGACAAACACAATACTCATGAGCACTGATGATGAAAGGGTTGCGTCTTTCGAAAACAGCTGTTCTGCTCTGCTGTGTAAGTTGAATAACAAAAACTGATGTTGACCTGCATTTGTGCCTTGGAATATTTATCATGCCTTTCTGAGATTTAAATTAAAAATTTCGAACAATTAGCCTATAGAATCTTAAATCAATTTAATATAAAAAGAAATTAATATTGAACAAATTCAATCAAGAATCGAGTAACTTGAATGTTTGGTTCTAAGGCAAGAGGCGATCATTAAAGATTAACAGCAACATCAAATGCAATTACAAAGTACCTTGGCCGAACATGTCCAGCTTAATGAACATCAAAAATTGGAATACGAAAAACAACTGCATCAGCACAATTCAAATGCAATTCGCGACAACACCCCAACAACAGTCTAACCTAGATGAACATACTTAAGGGTATATTGCGGACCCACATCAGATTCTAAACCAATTTCACCATATCAAGCCATTCGAAAATGGTCACCATCTTTCACTTTTTATCAGGTCTGTGGAAAAGGCAATGGGTTTATGTTGCCAGAATACAGAATTACTGACCTATGGTTTAGCAATAATAAAAAACGAAAATCAAATAGGTAATGCAGCGAAGACGGCTTCCTTAATGCCGGAAAACATCACTTGGGACAACATGAAAGTGCAATTGAGAAAGGACTTTGGACTTAGGAAAAATTAATCGCAGGTATTTA
The DNA here is from genome assembly GCA_951800035.1 of Linnaemya tessellans. NCBI lineage: Eukaryota > Metazoa > Arthropoda > Insecta > Diptera > Tachinidae > Linnaemya > Linnaemya tessellans. Next base: position 65,136,540 of record OX637534.1, on the reverse strand, counting down.
ATTATTGTAGGAATGTTAAGGTTAAGAATATAATAGAATAGTCATGGAATGTAAGTTTGAACTTTATGATATATTTTTACTAAACGATCAAGTATCACCACAATTATACGAACCGCAAAAAGTTGGAAGATACCTAAGGGAAATTCTTATAACAATAATTTACGAACAATTCAGAGCTTGTATTATTGGTAGGAATCAATGTCCAACAGATTTTCGCTATTGAAATTATTAGATGACACTAGAGCTATAAATTACAGACACAGAAGGGTAATACCACAAACTCATAAAAATACCTTTGAAGGACAAAACCATTATTCGCATAAAAATTATACAAATAACAATAAACAGAAATTTACCAATAATCCAAATAAATTTATCGAAAGAAATGAGCCCTCCTCGGCAAGAAACTTGCCCACTCCAATGAAGTTGGGAAACTTAGAAAATAGCATAGAATACCGGGAAGTAATTTGTTTTTGGGGGTCCACAGGTTCGAAATTACCCTTAATCGCAGTAACTATAGAAAGTAAAATAGTTAGATGTCGTATTGGTACCGGTGCTGAAACCAGCATAATGACTCACAATCTTTTTTTAAAAAAATTTTAAAAAGCCTTTTAAATTTCGCACCTTAAATGGGATAAACACTACCCCCATCGGGATAATAACATTTTTTCCTGAAGAATTTAATCAATATGGTACACTTTCTTGGAAAGAAATTAGACTCAAGGGACGCAGCTATGACGCTATGATTGGACTCAATTTTTTGATACCACTTGTGCAAAGATAGATTTAAAAAACAAATTTATAGATATATTGGGAAGTAAAATATTTTTCGAAGTAGAATCTCTTTTAAATGAAATTTATTTGTTGGTAGTCAAGTAATGTCTATATGCATTTCATTGGTGCTTTACCAAATCATCGGTAGACTTTAACCACAGTTTTGAAAAGTTGAAAACCTCTTATCTTATGCATATACTTCTGAAAACCATCTGAGAATTCACAATTTGTAAATTACAAACTATTTTCAAAAATCACAACAGAATAAGCATAGTAGGCCTTGAAACTCATACCAAACTAAACCTACAAATAAATTATATTCGATATGAATCTATTTTATTTTTCTACATCTTTATACAATCAGAAATCCATTGGATAACAAGAAAAGTAATTAAAAGTATTTATGTCAAATAAAAATTGCATAATAATCTCTTTATTATATTAATACAATCCAGGCAATGCAGGATACTTCATTCGACAATAGGCATACATTTTATTTGGAGCACTTAAGCTGCGAGGAAAAGTTAAACTATAGGAAATTCTCTTGGAATAACAAGATTTGTTTTATAGGGACGGTGAAGTCCTGACTTCTTCACACGAAGTTGTGCATGAAATTCCAACAACTGTTGATAAACCAATTTTTTCGAAGATATATAGATACCCACATATCCACGAAACGGAGATACAGAAACAGATAGACGAAATGCTTAAGAAAATATTATTCAGGAAAGTACACCTCCTTATAACATCCAAATTTCCAAATCTCCATATGGAGGATATATTGGGTAAGTTTGGTAAAACCCAATACTTTTCAACCCTTGATTTGGCGAAGGCTTTTCATTAGATTTTGGTGAAAAATGAAGATTGGGAAAAGACGGCTTTTCTCGGTAACGTTCCGACACAGGATGGTATTAAGCCTTTTCCAAGGAAAGTTAAAATTATTCAGAATTTTAAATTGCCCGATACACAAAGAATCAACTCATTTATATGGATGACAGGATTCTATCGAAAATTTGTCAAAGAATACACAAAAATTGTTTACCACACTACGAAATATTTGAAAAAGAACACTTGGGTAAATGTACGTGATCTAAACTTTATAGCAGCATTTCAGAAGTTGAAAGATATTCTGATACACCCTCCGATCTAACGGCATGCCAATTTCAAAAAAGATTTAAGCTAATAACTGTTGCTAGCAATTTTGCGCTGGGTGCAGTGTTGGCCCAGGACGGGCATCCAGTATGTTATGCCTCAAGAACACTTAACGTTCATATGAGAGGAACTATTCAACTGTTGAGAAGGAATTACTTGCCATAGTCTGGGGCGTCAAATACTTCAGATCATACCTTTATGGTGTTGAATTCGATTTAAATACGGATCACCAACCACTAAAGTGGTTGCAAGCTAAAAATAATGGGGGGGATGTAAGTCCTAGACTTCAAAGGTGGCTAGTTCATTAATAGATTACAATGCTAAAATCGAGTTTATTTCCTAAGTCGAATAGATTGTGATACTGGAAACGGGAATTCGGAAGACATTGAAAATATCAACGGGGAGGAAGATTCGGCAGACGAAAACTCTCCTTCATTGGATTCGTAACAAAATATTCCAGTATTAGATACAGTCATAAATAGATTTAAGACACAATTGGTAATAACAGATAATAAGGACTCTGAGCTGGAGGAAATCTTTGGTAATAGGAGAATGTAGTTAGCTCTTAAATGCGCAGTGTATCTTTAAAGATACAACCAATAAAACTGGGGCTATTTCCACATTTATTAAAAAAACAAAATATTTTTTAATAATTACTACTGGAAACTCTTTTTTCTATCATTCTTAATTAATTTTCTGTTAAAAATGTACCGTTTTTAAAAATTATAGAGCCGTAGATTCAAAATTTCAAAATTTGTACTTTTAGAGATGAAACTAAGGTTTACCCAGTTTTATTTTTATTAGTTTTCCATGAATTTACTTTAAAAAAATATATGTTGATAAAAATAGTGTTTTTTAACTACACAGAAATTTTCAATACGGTCTGATTTATACTTTCGCCAAAAAATCGTGTATAATGGTTGTATCTTATAAGATACATTGCGCATTACACACCAATTAGGAATTTTGGCTGTTATTTTTTCATGTACGCTGTTGCTAGTGCATAAGCTGCTTGTGTGTTTTATTCTTGTTTAGTCATTTGATACCACAAGTTTTTTTCGCTCGCTACGTAAAATTTTATTTTATTCTAATAATAGTTGCGAATATAAATATGGATGCGTTTAGACGTATTGGTAGATCCAAAATGACAAATGATAAAATATGTGAAATGCTTTGCAACAGAGCAGAATTTCCATATGACAGCACTGATGAAAGTAGTGATGATGAAATTGAAATTCCAAAAAAAGTGTCCACTAAAAATAAAAATGATGTCCTTATTGATAATGACACTGATCCGGAGGAAGAATGTGAAATTAGCGTTGATATAAATGCTTCAGTTCATGACTCGTTTATTGCATTGATAAACGACGATAATGTGTTCTCAAGCCCTATACATTCTCCTGTAGCTGCACGCTCAGATCTGGCTAAGTCTAGTACCCCAGCACCAAATTTAAGAAGGTCTTCCTTAGTCCAATCCCCTGTTGCAAGCAATGGTTTATTATCAAATCCCACTGCTTCTAGTACCCCAACTGCGAACTTACAAGAGTCGCCAGCTAATCAATGCCCAACTCACTCACGGAACTTACCATCAAGTCCAACGCCATTTGATTTACTTTCCTCGAAATTTGAAAATGTATCTTTCGATCCAAAACCTTCTGCATTTGAAAAAATTATATGGAAACAGGGTAATATGCAATTCGTCAGTCAGGAAGTAGAGTTTAAAGGCGATATCTCTCTGCCTGATCATATTAAATCATTAGTTACTCCTTATCAAGTTTGGCGTTACTTATTTCCTGAGAGATTGGAAAATTTTATAGTTGAGGAAACTTTGCGATACGCTGGAATAGATGAAAGATTTTCCTTCAATGTTTTAGAATTGCGAAAATTTATTGGTATTTTATATTATATGACATATTTCAACCTACCAAACTCGAGAGACTATTGGTCAAATAATAATGATAGATCAGTGGACTTTATCACGATGCAAATGTCCCAAAAGCGATTTGAAAAAATTAGACAATATTTACACCTTAACGACAAAGAAAAACAGCCATCACGCGACGATCCGAAGCGTGACAGGCTTTATCTTATTAGGCCCGTTGTAGATGCACTTAATACCGCATTTGGAGCTATACCTAAAATGGAAAGACTGTCCGTCGATGAGCAAATGTGTTCAACTAAAATGCACACCTATATGCGACAATATTTGCCAAACAAACCAAAAAAGTGGGGCCTTAAATTTTTTGTTTTATGCGATACCAAAGGCTATGCTTATAAATTTGAAATTTATACGGGAGCTAAAGAAAACATTCGTACAGAAGAGCCGAATCTTGAAGCTTCTGCAAATATTGTTGTCAGGTTAGTTCGAGAAGTTCCTAGATTTAAAAATTATATTATATACTTCGATAATTATTACACTACTATTCCCTTACTTATATATCTCAGAGCCCAGGGAATTCTATCAGTTGGTACGATTCGCCGAAATAGAATTAAAAACTGTAAGCTTCCGGAAGAAAAAGCTATGATGAAATTTGAGCGTGGAACAAGCAAGGAATTTGTAGCCAGTGTGTACGGAATTGATATAACCTCAATTTCCTGGAAAGACACCAGAGTTGTAAATCTGGTTTCAACGTACGTCGGAACAAAGCCAGTACTAAACGGAAATGAAACAGATGATCACATATCTGTTCGAAGATTTGATAAAACGCAGAACAAAGTTAAAATCGTAACTTGCCCCCAGATTGTGAAGGACTATAATACCAATATGGGAGGTATTGACCTAATGGACAGCTCTATAAGTCGTCACAAAATAAGAATGAAGAGTAGAAAATGGACAAATAGACTATTTTACCACTTGTTAGATATGACTTGCATCAACGCCTGAGCTCTTTTCAAAAGAATTAACAAAGACTGTCCAGATATAAAAAATCAAAGACTGATAGATTTTAAGCTCGAAGTTGCCGATTCACTTTTCGGCTATAAAAATAAATCAAGAGAGCTCTTGGTACGTGGACGTCCGAACCTTGATACTGAAATACAACAGAAGAGGCATAAGCCAAATTCACAGACTCCGCCTCCGATAGATGTGAGATTAGATGGCACCCAACACTGGACCGTGGTCAGTAAAAAAGGAAGATGTAAAATGCCAGGTTGCACAGGACAAACAAAGATGTTTTGTAGCAAGTGTGAGATATATTTATGTTTGACTTCTGAAAGAAATTGTTTTCTTCAATATCATAACCAATAAATGTAATATTGGAAGGAAATTTACTTTAAATTTTGTTGTATTTCATATTATTAACTTTTAGATATAAGATTGATTTATATAGAATTAAAATTAAAAAAAAAATTAAAAAATAGAAGAAAAAAAATAAAATAAAAATAAAACACCCAATTTTTATAATTTTGATTTAAAGTGAACAAGTGACAAGTCTTCTTGATATAATAAAATCAAGAAAAAAAACTTTTTGAAAAAAGCAAGAAGAAAGCTTAATAAAATCAAGAAGAAAATCTTTTTGAAAAAACAAAAAGATTACATAGTAAAAACCATGAGCTTTCTTCTTGAATTTTAAGATTAAGTTTTTCTTATTAACTAAATGAATTTGAATTACATTTTATACAATCACTATAGTTTTTCATTTTTTTCCTATTAAAAATAAACTTTCCTAAAAAATATCTTTCATTGTTTATATGTGTTTCTTTCTATGTGGAGTGCGCACAGTATTTTATAAGATACAACCAGTTTTTCCTCAATAATATTGCAAAATAAACAAAAAATTGAAAAAATAAAAACGCAGTTTTTAATTTTGAGCTTAAATACATATAATATATTTTTTTCATAAAGATACAAGACCGTGCGCATTTAAGGGTTAGAATGGATTTGAGTTTTCAAAGTTTGAATGATATTCTTAATAAGTATTCAGTTTTCTTTATGGTTGAAGAAAGTATTTACCACGAATTTCTAAGGTTGTTGGCAATTGTTATTCGCAATAGGACCAATATTAAATTTGTAAAATGTTCATATTTTGCCAGAGATATAGAGGATCAAGAGGAATTGAGGAGGCAAATATTCTTATTTCAAAAAAACGAAGTAGGACACTCAGGAATATTTCCAACTTACGAGGTATTGAAGCATAAGATATTCAATCCAGAGCTGAAAACTGCTATTCATAAGATAATAAATAATTGTGAAATTTGTTCATCAGCTAAATATGATAGATATCCCACAAAGGAAAAGTACGAAATATTCCATGTTAATAGCCGGCAATCATTTATGCCAGTTATTAACATGGATGTATTGCATTCAAACATGCAATACATTTCCATCTTCCAGATAGAAATAACCAAACTATTGTCCAGAAAAAGCGGGAATTTTTAGCAATAAAAGGAAAAGTAAAAATATTTGTTTTTGACAACTAATTTAATACCGTTAATTTACGAAAATTCTTAGATGAGGATGGTATAACTATCATGCACCGAAACCTAATAGCCATACTGGGAATTCAGAATTAGAAAGACTGAGCAATACAATTTCTGAAAAAATTAAAGTATTGAATCTGGAATATAAAGTTCCAATAGTGGAGCAAATGACTAAAGCTATGAGATTTTATAATAATTTTATAGTAAGATTTTATAATTCCACAATAAAGTACACTCCAACTGAAGTTGAGCAACATGGTATCGACCACAATGTAATAAGAAATCGTATAGAGAATATGAAATAATGAACACTACACAAACGAAACATAAACCGTGAGAACTACATTGAACACAGACGAGAGGGATTCATTAAAAATGACAAAAGTGTTCGACATAAAGAGGAACCAAAATTTTTAAAACAGTAAACGACCTTTCAAATGTTCAGGTCCTGATGACCATATTGTTAATAAAGACACATATACTTCCCACTCAGAACCTACTGCTGTCAACCCCAATAACCAGTGAAGTGGGCTTATTAATACGAGAATAAGAACTATAAAAATCGTGAATCAAACCATTACAGTACTTCATACAGTAAATCCCAGAGATTTCATGGATATTGTGGAATATATAGAATCAAATATAAAATATATACAAATCCTTCCGAACGATTTCAATATTAAAATAAAAAAAAACTAAATCAATAACTCCCACAAAGAGAAACCTTAGGAAAAGTGGGTTTATTAAATGTCATCAATGCTCATTTTCAGGACAACATTACCCTACTTAAAGCGATAATTGTTTCTGATCGAAATCGGACTAAGACCACTTTTTCTGAACTAAATTCAATATATGACAAACTCGCAGAGCACCTTCTGAGTTATGACATACTTTTATACCCTCCAAGAAAGAATATGGAGGGTATATTCACTTTGTCATTCCGTTTGTAACGCAGCGAAATATCCGTCTGAGACCCCATAAAGTATATATATTTTTGATCAGTGATGAAATCTAAGACGATCTGAGCATGCCCGTCCATCCGTCCGTCCGTTTGTGCAAATTACAATTGAGTCCAAACGAAAAGAGCCAGACTCTTGAAATTTGGTGTAAATATATCTTGAAGGATAGCACAGGTTAGGTTTGGAGATGGGCTATATCGGGCAAGAGGGAAAAAAGTTTCCCTAAGAAGAACTAAACCAACCTCTAATTTTTAAAGTTTGTTTATAGTTCTGCTAAGCAAATGATATATTTTTATATTAAAGAAGGTTCAACGCGTTAAACTTGGAGTCATAAAATAAAACAAATAGTTTATTTTAATAGGGGTAGACCCTACGGGCTTATTGTGGTCAACAATATTTATCTTCAAATATGAATAAAAACTATATCATATTTATTTAGTTTTTTACCCAACGTTTCGTTTGTTTTTTGCAAACTTCTTCAGGGGTGTTATTTATTTGTTGTAGGTATCTAGCACAAAAATATATATAAAAAATATTGTAAAATAATTTAAATGTTATGGTATATCACAGATCATTAACTTACGATTTATGTTATTGGCAAATTATTTATTCTTAAAATTTATCATCATAAAACTGGACTACACGACACAGATATGTATAATAAATATATAATTAAATAAATAATTTGGTACATCACAAACAAAAATCAATGGTCCACTTAATACTACTATCACAGATCTTTAACTAATTTAAGTTATCGCTATTGAGTACTGGAGCTTTGTGTTATCCTTGTCTTCTTTGTAGTTCATCGTCTTGTGTATTTTTTCTTGGATACGTAGACTCTCTATAGTGAAGCGTTTGTTTGTTCTTTTCTCTTTATTTAAAATTTTAACATTGTTAAAATTTATTTTGTGGTTGTGCTCTTTTGCATGCTGTGCAAGTGCTGTTGTTTCTTTTCCTTTCTTGATGTCCGATTCATGCTCTTTTATTCTTGTGCCCAATTTTCTCTTCGTTGTACCAATGTATACCTTATCACATTTTTCTTTTTGATTTCCCTCACATTTAATTTCATAAACAACATTATCAATTTTTAGTTTCTCTACTTTTGATTTTGTGTTTGTGTAAATGTGTCTGAGAGTTCTGTTTGATTTGTATGCTATTGATTGTTTTTGTTCGACTGGTAAAGTACTTTGTAGGGTGACCATCTCCGTAAGTTTAGGTATATATGGTACACTGTAGAATTTATTTATTATGTTTGTACGTGGCGGTTTTTCCTTATTGTGGTTTTTTTTTTTTTTTTTTTTAACGTCTTTTTTATGATGTTGTTTGTTATGTATAGTGGATAACTATTCTTAGTTAGCATGTCCCTTATTTTGTCAATATTGTTGCTCCAAAATCTTCTGTCACTTATTTTTAGGACCTTTGTAATTAAATTAGTTGCAGTGTTTAATTTCATTTTATGTGGTTGTGTTGAGTGGTAGTTTATGATCCTGCCTGATGATGTTGGCTTTGTATACCAGTTTGTTAATATTTTATCTCCATTTTTTATTATTTTGACGTCGAGATAGGCTATTTCTTTATTCTCCTCTTTTTCTATAGTAAATTGAATCTTATTATGGTATGCATTGAGTGCATCCAGTATTATTGTCTCGTCAGATTTTTTTATTATTGCAAATAGATCGTCAACATATTTAGTAATAAATTTTATCGATACGTTTTTTAGTTTTAACTGTTCCATTACGTCGTCTAATAGAGCGTCAAGTACAATGTCAGCAATTGTTGGTGATAACGGGTTGCCCATCGGCATTCCGTATAGCTGGGTAAATATTTTGCCGTCAAAATTAAAGTAATTGTTGTCTTTTAGACAAAATTGAAGAAGTTTTAAAAATTGTGTTTTTTGTATAGCCGTACTTTCTTTAAGTTTATTCCATTTGTCTAGTATGTTTCTTATCGCTAAGTGTGTCGGTATGTTTGTAAACAAAGATACCACGTCGAACGAAACTAGAATATCATCCTCAGCCAACCTAACATTTTTTAATTTGTCTTTTAATTCCTCTGAATTTTTGATGTTATAAACTGGGGAGATTAGATGCTGTAAAATTTTTCCAATGTATTTGGATAAATTGTAGCACGGGACTTTGTTTGAGGAGGAAATCGGTCTCAGCGGTACATTGGCCTTGTGTATTTTTGGTAAACCATACAATTCAGGTGCTGCTGCGGCGTCCGTAGTCATCTTGAATTTTTCATGTTTGCTTATTATGTTCTGTTTATATAGTTGCGTGGTAAGGTTGTTGTTTATTTTTTGTAGTTTTTCCGTAGGATCTTCACGGACAATTTTGTATGTTTTCTTATCATCCAATAGTTTGTACATTTTATTGTAATATTCGTTTTTGTACATTATTACAGTTTTGTTTCCTTTATCTGCTGTTGTTATGATAATGTTCTTGTGGCTTCGTAAGAATCTTTCTGTTTTCTCATATATGTGTAGTATAAATTTGTCTTTCTCGGTGTTTCTTAAATTTCTTTTATAGTTTGCTATTCTATTCGCTATTTGTGATCTTGTGCAGTCTTTATTCGTTTCATCTTTGATGTTTTGAACCCATTGTTCTATGTCAGCTATGAGTGGAATGGTTCGTAAATTCTTTTTGTTCACCGGGATTGCGAATTTTGTGCCAAGGGATAATATCCATTTCATGTCCTCATCAAATTCAATTGTAGTGCGATTTATGAACCAATCTTCATTGAAGATGAAGTTAAACTTTCTGAAGTTTTTTTGCAACAGTTTGGTTGTTTTGGACAGTTGTGTCTTCCTAATCATGTTTCTAATGATGTTAAATTTGTCCCACTGTTCGCTTTTAAATTGTATGAAGTCCATTTGTCCCAGCGTTATTTTCATTTTAACCTCCATAGTTGCTATGTAATTTTTTATGTGTGTAATATTTATGTGTGTTTCTTTAATTTCTATATTCAATAGTGTTCTATGCAGGTTCGTTTTTATTTTCTAGTTCACATAAATATTACACACATAAAAAATGACATAGCAACTATGGAGGTTAAAATGAAAATAACGCTGGGACAAATGGACTTCATACAATTTAAAAGCGAACAGTGGGACAAATTTAACATCATTAGAAACATGATTAGGAAGACACAACTGTCCAAAACAACCAAACTGTTGCAAAAAAACTTCAGAAAGTTTAACTTCATCTTCAATGAAGATTGGTTCATAAATCGCACTACAATTGAATTTGATGAGGACATGAAATGGATATTATCCCTTGGCACAAAATTCGCAATCCCGGTGAACAAAAAGAATTTACGAACCATTCCACTCATAGCTGACATAGAACAATGGGTTCAAAACATCAAAGATGAAACGAATAAAGACTGCACAAGATCACAAATAGCGAATAGAATAGCAAACTATAAAAGAAATTTAAGAAACACCGAGAAAGACAAATTTATACTACACATATATGAGAAAACAGAAAGATTCTTACGAAGCCACAAGAACATTATCATAACAACAGCAGATAAAGGAAACAAAACTGTAATAATGTACAAAAACGAATATTACAATAAAATGTACAAACTATTGGATGATAAGAAAACATACAAAATTGTCCGTGAAGATCCTACGGAAAAACTACAAAAAATAAACAACAACCTTACCACGCAACTATATAAACAGAACATAATAAGCAAACATGAAAAATTCAAGATGACTACGGACGCCGCAGCAGCACCTGAATTGTATGGTTTACCAAAAATACACAAGGCCAATGTACCGCTGAGACCGATTTCCTCCTCAAACAAAGTCCCGTGCTACAATTTATCCAAATACATTGGAAAAATTTTACAGCATCTAATCTCCCCAGTTTATAACATCAAAAATTCAGAGGAATTAAAAGACAAATTAAAAAATGTTAGGTTGGCTGAGGATGATATTCTAGTTTCGTTCGACGTGGTATCTTTGTTTACAAACATACCGACACACTTAGCGATAAGAAACATACTAGACAAATGGAATAAACTTAAAGAAAGTACGGCTATACAAAAAACACAATTTTTAAAACTTCTTCAATTTTGTCTAAAAGACAACAATTACTTTAATTTTGACGGCAAAATATTTACCCAGCTATACGGAATGCCGATGGGCAACCCGTTATCACCAACAATTGCTGACATTGTACTTGACGCTCTATTAGACGACGTAATGGAACAGTTAAAACTAAAAAACGTATCGATAAAATTTATTACTAAATATGTTGACGATCTATTTGCAATAATAAAAAAATCTGACGAGACAATAATACTGGATGCACTCAATGCATACCATAATAAGATTCAATTTACTATAGAAAAAGAGGAGAATAAAGAAATAGCCTATCTCGACGTCAAAATAATAAAAAATGGAGATAAAATATTAACAAACTGGTATACAAAGCCAACATCATCAGGCAGGATCATAAACTACCACTCAACACAACCACATAAAATGAAATTAAACACTGCAACTAATTTAATTACAAAGGTCCTAAAAATAAGTGACAGAAGATTTTGGAGCAACAATATTGACAAAATAAGGGACATGCTAACTAAGAATAGTTATCCACTATACATAACAAACAACATCATAAAAAAGACGTTAAAAAACCACAATAAGGAAAAACCGCCACGTACAAACATAATAAATAAATTCTACAGTGTACCATATATACCTAAACTTACGGAGATGGTCACCCTACAAAGTACTTTACCAGTCGAACAAAAACAATCAATAGCATACAAATCAAACAGAACTCTCAGACACATTTACACAAACACAAAATCAAAAGTAGAGAAACTAAAAATTGATAATGTTGTTTATGAAATTAAATGTGAGGGAAATCAAAAAGAAAAATGTGATAAGGTATACATTGGTACAACGAAGAGAAAATTGGGCACAAGAATAAAAGAGCATGAATCGGACATCAAGAAAGGAAAAGAAACAACAGCACTTGCACAGCATGCAAAAGAGCACAACCACAAAATAAATTTTAACAATGTTAAAATTTTAAATAAAGAGAAAAGAACAAACAAACGCTTCACTATAGAGAGTCTACGTATCCAAGAAAAAATACACAAGACGATGAACTACAAAGAAGACAAGGATAACACAAAGCTCCAGTACTCAATAGCGATAACTTAAATTAGTTAAAGATCTGTGATAGTAGTATTAAGTGGACCATTGATTTTTGTTTGTGATGTACCAAATTATTTATTTAATTATATATTTATTATACATATCTGTGTCGTGTAGTCCAGTTTTATGATGATAAATTTTAAGAATAAATAATTTGCCAATAACATAAATCGTAAGTTAATGATCTGTGATATACCATAACATTTAAATTATTTTACAATATTTTTTATATATATTTTTGTGCTAGATACCTACAACAAATAAATAACACCCCTGAAGAAGTTTGCAAAAAACAAACGAAACGTTGGGTAAAAAACTAAATAAATATGATATAGTTTTTATTCATATTTGAAGATAAATATTGTTGACCACAATAAGCCCGTAGGGTCTACCCCTATTAAAATAAGTAATAAACAATACAGATTGGTCATTAAAAACAAAACTTAATATAAACCATCGGAGGGCCTGCCGAAAGATAAATATTAAAAATAAAATAGAACCAATAAGGTTTTTGGCACAACAACAACACCACCATGGATGGCTATTATCAATATGTAAAGAGACAATACAACACACAAACATGCGACTTACTAAAAACTTACAGCAGAAACGTAGACAGATTGGCAAAGCAAATTGAAAGATCAGAGTATTTGCAATGCTGTCGACAAACAGGGATCACACCAACACACATTGTAAACAGTACGGTTAGGCTGACCAGCTTATTTTCTTCAAAAGCAGCCAGAACGGAACTAGAGAAAATAAAAACGAACCTGCATAGAACACTATTGAATATAGAAATTAAAGAAACACACATAAATATTACACACATAAAAAATGACATAGCAACTATGGAGGTTAAAATGAAAATAACGCTGGGACAAATGGACTTCATACAATTTAAAAGCGAACAGTGGGACAAATTTAACATCATTAGAAACATGATTAGGAAGACACAACTGTCCAAAACAACCAAACTGTTGCAAAAAAACTTCAGAAAGTTTAACTTCATCTTCAATGAAGATTGGTTCATAAATCGCACTACAATTGAATTTGATGAGGACATGAAATGGATATTATCCCTTGGCACAAAATTCGCAATCCCGGTGAACAAAAAGAATTTACGAACCATTCCACTCATAGCTGACATAGAACAATGGGTTCAAAACATCAAAGATGAAACGAATAAAGACTGCACAAGATCACAAATAGCGAATAGAATAGCAAACTATAAAAGAAATTTAAGAAACACCGAGAAAGACAAATTTATACTACACATATATGAGAAAACAGAAAGATTCTTACGAAGCCACAAGAACATTATCATAACAACAGCAGATAAAGGAAACAAAACTGTAATAATGTACAAAAACGAATATTACAATAAAATGTACAAACTATTGGATGATAAGAAAACATACAAAATTGTCCGTGAAGATCCTACGGAAAAACTACAAAAAATAAACAACAACCTTACCACGCAACTATATAAACAGAACATAATAAGCAAACATAAAAAATTCAAGATGACTACGGACGCCGCAGCAGCACCTGAATTGTATGGTTTACCAAAAATACACAAGGCCAATGTACCGCTGAGACCGATTTCCTCCTCAAACAAAGTCCCGTGCTACAATTTATCCAAATACATTGGAAAAATTTTACAGCATCTAATCTCCCCAGTTTATAACATCAAAAATTCAGAGGAATTAAAAGACAAATTAAAAAATGTTAGGTTGGCTGAGGATGATATTCTAGTTTCGTTCGACGTGGTATCTTTGTTTACAAACATACCGACACACTTAGCGATAAGAAACATACTAGACAAATGGAATAAACTTAAAGAAAGTACGGCTATACAAAAAACACAATTTTTAAAACTTCTTCAATTTTGTCTAAAAGACAACAATTACTTTAATTTTGACGGCAAAATATTTACCCAGCTATACGGAATGCCGATGGGCAACCCGTTATCACCAACAATTGCTGACATTGTACTTGACGCTCTATTAGACGACGTAATGGAACAGTTAAAACTAAAAAACGTATCGATAAAATTTATTACTAAATATGTTGACGATCTATTTGCAATAATAAAAAAATCTGACGAGACAATAATACTGGATGCACTCAATGCATACCATAATAAGATTCAATTTACTATAGAAAAAGAGGAGAATAAAGAAATAGCCTATCTCGACGTCAAAATAATAAAAAATGGAGATAAAATATTAACAAACTGGTATACAAAGCCAACATCATCAGGCAGGATCATAAACTACCACTCAACACAACCACATAAAATGAAATTAAACACTGCAACTAATTTAATTACAAAGGTCCTAAAAATAAGTGACAGAAGATTTTGGAGCAACAATATTGACAAAATAAGGGACATGCTAACTAAGAATAGTTATCCACTATACATAACAAACAACATCATAAAAAAGACGTTAAAAAACCACAATAAGGAAAAACCGCCACGTACAAACATAATAAATAAATTCTACAGTGTACCATATATACCTAAACTTACGGAGATGGTCACCCTACAAAGTACTTTACCAGTCGAACAAAAACAATCAATAGCATACAAATCAAACAGAACTCTCAGACACATTTACACAAACACAAAATCAAAAGTAGAGAAACTAAAAATTGATAATGTTGTTTATGAAATTAAATGTGAGGGAAATCAAAAAGAAAAATGTGATAAGGTATACATTGGTACAACGAAGAGAAAATTGGGCACAAGAATAAAAGAGCATGAATCGGACATCAAGAAAGGAAAAGAAACAACAGCACTTGCACAGCATGCAAAAGAGCACAACCACAAAATAAATTTTAACAATGTTAAAATTTTAAATAAAGAGAAAAGAACAAACAAACGCTTCACTATAGAGAGTCTACGTATCCAAGAAAAAATACACAAGACGATGAACTACAAAGAAGACAAGGATAACACAAAGCTCCAGTACTCAATAGCGATAACTTAAATTAGTTAAAGATCTGTGATAGTAGTATTAAGTGGACCATTGATTTTTGTTTGTGATGTACCAAATTATTTATTTAATTATATATTTATTATACATATCTGTGTCGTGTAGTCCAGTTTTATGATGATAAATTTTAAGAATAAATAATTTGCCAATAACATAAATCGTAAGTTAATGATCTGTGATATACCATAACATTTAAATTATTTTACAATATTTTTTATATATATTTTTGTGCTAGATACCTACAACAAATAAATAACACCCCTGAAGAAGTTTGCAAAAAACAAACGAAACGTTGGGTAAAAAACTAAATAAATATGATATAGTTTTTATTCATATTTGAAGATAAATATTGTTGACCACAATAAGCCCGTAGGGTCTACCCCTATTAAAATAAGTAATAAACAATACAGATTGGTCATTAAAAACAAAACTTAAAACAAATAGTTTTTGTACTCCGTCCCCTTTAGTGGACGTTATTACGAGTATATGCAAAAATATTGAAAAAATTTAACAAATTGTTTTACTTAAGCCTACATTCCTTAAAAATACCATTTTTAAGCTTTAATGACGAAGCTGAGAAGTTCTCACATCCATTTTTACAAGTTATTACTTTTAGCTTAGTACGAAATTCCCCAACCCTGACGATTAATATTCCCAATATTCCATATATCTCTTTCGCTTTTTCCAGAGCCATCGGCTGCTGATATCTAAAGCTTGTTTACATGTTGATTGTAATTGTTAATGGATGTGAGAACTTTTCATATTCAATTTTCGTTAAAAACATTGCTTAAATAGTTGATATTCCTACTAACTAGCACCACTTGAAACAGTGGAAAAATTGAACAAAGAACGCTGATGAGATGGCGTAGCGGCCTCGAAATCAGTACTGATATGTTTTGCTGGTTTATTGACTATGAAAAATATTCTTAATATTCCACTGTAAAAAATAAATAGAATGTAAGCACATTCATTTATTAAATATAAATAAAAAAGAATTTGCAGTTTCGCAAATTTGAATTTATAACCTGTTGAGAAAATTAACATACTGTAATATTATTTACATAAATAAAGTTCACTATTAAAATAGAAATTCATACATAATTTTAAATTTATGATGATTTATTTTTATTGACCTTATCAGTTTATTGTAATATTAATCAAGTTTGTGGTCGTTTTTTATAAAATGTTATTGCTTATAATGATGATTTGGTAAAGCACAAATGAAATGCATATAGACATTTCTTGCCCACCAACAAATAAATTTCATTTAAAATAGTATTGTGATAACAACATGTCAAATAAAAATTTCATAACAGTTATAATTATAATATTGATTTCCTGAAGATGTTAACAAGCTGTTAGCGAAACATTAAACAAAAATTATAGGAAATAATATATTATAAAAAACGACCACAAGCTTAATTAATTCTAATATATAAAATTCTCGTGTCACAATGTTCGCTCCCATACTCCTCCGAAACGGCTTGACCGATTCTTATGAAATTTTTTATGCATATTCAATAAGTCTGAGAATCGGCTACTATCTATTTTTCAAACCTCTAAATGATAAGGGTGTTCACCCCAAAAAAAATTTTTTTTTTTTTGATAAAATTTTATATTTTTATTATGTGGCATTCAAAAATACATACAACTGTAACTTTGCACTTTTCTATCACCAATCCATGCTTTTGAATAGTCATTTTCATAATTTGATCATATTTTATCCCGCTCGATAACATCAATTATTATCACTTGGTAAGTTATCCCTTCCATGTGTCTACCGGAGTCACTTCTCACCCAGTAAACACCACGAAGTAGGGACGACAACGAAGATGGTCTCCTATTTCTCTCACACAATAAGCCTTCTCTCACTCGCTCTACAGTTTTCGGCTATTATTAGTGTTTAAGCGTCAAGCGTAGTACATAGTTAAACATTATCACTATCTCAGGGTAACTCTCATATCAAATATATTCTCGAGTAACTTTATTATTTATTTATTAATAACTAATATTATTGAATATAATTAATTAATAATAACTAATAAAATTATTAATTTTGAGTGTAATTCGCACGATCAGTTAATTAAGTGATGTACTTACATAACCTCTAAAATACTCAACACGTATCACGAGTTCCCGCAAACAACGGCTATTGAGTTGTAAGTATACATTATTTTTTACGTTTATTATAAAATCAAAAATTATTCTTTCTTATTTATACCGTAAATATTGTTGGGAATGGTGAAAAGCAAACTCGGTGAAAGTTAGATTTTTATTACAATTCGGATTTTTTTTTTTGTGTTTACTTATAAGAGCTCCATGCTCTCGAGTGGGTAAACCATCAAGTTTGTTTGTATTAGCTAAAGACGGGCTAACAAAAAATATTGTTCACGCTGTAGCATTAAAAGATTAATATTATGTAATGAATAAATGATATAAATAATTATTACTTTTAATGAATTAATAAAATTAATATTTGGTGTTTTGTTATTTTTAAACAACATTCCCTCATCGTTCACAGCGCTCCATGCCTTTTTCACTTATATTCCACATACTTATACAGTTCCAACAAGTTAGTTATTTTTTTTCTACACTAGAAATTCTCTAGAAATTATTTACATGGCAAAACAACGTTTGCCAGGTCAGCTAGTATTACAATACATTTTTAATTTACTTACTAAATATATGGGGGGTATTTAAGATTCGACCCGGTCGAATATAACGTTTTTAAAGTAGTTTTATTTAAGAAAGTAGTAGTTTTATTTAAGAAAGACTTAAAATATGTAACCATTTTGTTCACTTCTGCATGTTCTACAAAATACTGCATGTACCAAAAAAAACTTTCAGTTTCCAATCTCTGGAAAATTTTTTTTATGTTTTTAGTTTTTAATACAAATTTGATGCTTCCGAAAGTATGAAATATATGTATGTAATTAACAAACAAAAAAATAATTGGTTTTTGCTAGTTAATTTTGCGTAGAGAATAAAGTGTAAGCTTCCCAACTCTGGAACCGTATTTCGGATTTTTCTGAATTTTAATATTACTCTATTTAAGCTCATTTCCAATACATGAGACCAAGAATGAAGTTTTTAGCTCCTCTTGGGGCTCGGGAAAATCGCACACTAAGACGGACATCGCTCAGTCGTCATCGCTATTCATTAGGATTCAGAATATATGTACTTTATGGGGTCCCGTTTTAATATTGAGAAAACTACGCACGGAATGACAAAGCTTTCACTTTTTTATGAAGGGTATAAAAATATATATTTTTGTCTTAAATTATTAAGATTAAAGTTTCTATGTAACAAATATCTATAAGATTGCGCAACGTTAGGTTAGGTTAAAAGGGCTGCCAGCAGTAAGCGAGAAAAACACCTGGAGGCTATGAAAAGGCCCTTTGTGATGCCCAGAGGACTATACCCTACACACTGTTCTCAAGACGAAGTGGTGGGTCCCGAGAACCACCCAGAACTTGTCACGAAGCCCGCCAGGGCAGCCGGCGGTGCATCCCTGAGGCATTCCAGATCTCACAGGAAACGAGAGCCCAGATGTCTAAGGCTACGCTCCTGCAGTGCCGGATAGTCAAAGAAAATTCTGTTCTGACTCCTCATCCTCTTCATCGAAACAGCTCCTGCAGCGGCCATCATGGGGAAAGCCCAAAGGCTCTGACATGTGCCCAATTGCACAGTGCCCCGTCAAGACCCCTACCAGGAGTGCCAACGGCTGTTTCCCAAAAAACAAAAGTTGTCTAGTCCTAGCTCTGCTAAGCGAGGGCCATAGAGTTTTGGAGACCCTACAGGTAGTAATACTTGACCACCTGCTTCTCACCTCCCTCCTTGCCCCACCCCTGAATTCCGCCCAGCAGCTCAACCGATGGAACGTCAATGTCCCTACGCGATACTGCTTCATCCAAGGCCGAACCCGCTCTCGCGCATTCGTCCACCATCTCATTTTTCTGAACGCCTTCATGTCCTGGAACCCAAACCACATAATGCCCCCTAAGTCTGAACAGAGATTGAATGCATACCAGTACACATCTCGACTTTATCATCTCCGATCCCAGGGCTCCAATTGCTGCCAGACTATCTACACAAATGCCGATAGTTCTTGCCTCTAAATCCTGTCTCGGTAATGGCATAAATCTCTGCTTGGAAAACTGTCGAGGTATCGGATAGCCTGAGCGATACTGAAAGGCCGAGATCCTCGGAAAATAACCCCGAACCAGTGCCAGTGTCCATCTTCGAGCCGTCCGTAAAAACCATGGTTGCATTACTCTGTGTCGCGGAGTTTTCCATCCAGCCCTTCATCTCCGGGAATGCGACTGAGAAGGGTTTATCGAAGCACATGACCGGAGTCATATAATCAGTCCGTCCCCCCAGGACCTGCCCTTTGTAGGATAATACCATGTTCCGTACGGTCATGCCTGAAACTGTCCGACTCCATGAGCCTGGGGGCAGATCTGTTAGATATGTACTTGATGTATACCTCAAGGGTAGCAAAATCAAGCATTGTCTCTAGATTTGCCTGAGGTGCTGATCTCATTGCGCGAGTCACAGCAAGACATGCTATCCTCTTTACCTTACCCAGTATAGAGAGATATGTACTCTTGTCCACAGCCCTCCACCAAACAAGTGATGCATAAGTAAGAATGAGTGCAGGATGTATGGTTTCAGCCCCCATTTTCTCCCTGAAACTCCCTTGCATGCGTAAAACGCACATAGAGCCCACCTTGTTCTATCCTCCACATTACGTTTCCACGATAGTTTAGAGTCCAGAATAATGCCGAGGTACTTCGCCTCCCTCTACAGCTCTAAGCTCATGCCACCAAGGCATGGTGGTCTAAAAGCCGGGATCTTATATCTCTTGGTAAAAAGTACCAGTACAGTCTTTGAAGGGTTCATGCCTAGACCGTTCCCCTTGGCCCAGTCGAGTAGTTCGTTCAGCGCTGATTCCATGAGTTCAATTATCGTAGGCAGATATTTTCCCCTTATAAAGAGCACAACGTCATCAGCATTTGCAACTACTTTGGTGCCACCTGCGTTCAACCTGAAAAGAATGCTGTTCAGCACAAGGTTCCATAGGAGCGGAGACAGAACTCGCCCCTGCGGAGTGCCCCTTGTTACAGCATTCCTCTTTGTACTCATGCCCAAACTGGATACTATGGATCTGCTCCTAAGCATGTTCCCTGCCCAGTCCGTAATTAACTGGTCCGCACCGATCCCTCTGAGCACCACAGTTATCGAGGATATGTTCAGATTGTTAAAAGCGCCATCTATGTCTAGAAAGGATGCCATAACAAACTTCTTCTTGTCAAGGGAATCTTCTATAGTGCCGACAACATCATGCAGCGCCGTCTCCACTGACCTACCCTTCTGGTAGGCATGCTGAGCACCGCAGAAGTTATCTGGCGAGAGAAGTTCCCTGACATTTAAATCAACCAGTCGCTCCAGTGTTTTCAGTAGAAAAGATGACAGACTGATTGGTCTGTAATCTTTAGCAGTACCATGGTTTGTCCTCCCCGCTTTTGGAATGAATACCACGTTAACCTCTCTCCACTCTATAGGAATGTACCCGTAAATGAGACTTCCCCTAAAGATGGTTAGCAGCCATTCTAAAATCGCCTCCATGACATGCTGCATCAGCGCTGGGAAAATACCATCTGGCCCCGCTGACTTAAAGAACTTAAAAGATGCCACTGCTCATCTTACCCTGGCCGACTGTACGATGGAGTCTACCACGTCACTCCTTAGGATAGCTGTTTTCACGGGGACGACAGTACCACGTACGTCCTCCCCGTCCTCGCAATCCGGAAAGTGAGTTTCCATTGGTAGCTCTAGGGTAACCTCGCTGCTTTCAGTAAAAGTCCCATCAGGCCTCATAACGGATCCCGGCATGCCAGGCTCCTTAGAGAGTAGTTTTCTTAGGCGGGAAGCCTCAGATGTGCCCTCCAAGTCACCACAGAAACGCTTCCACGATTCCCTCTTTGCCTTCCTGGTTTCGCTCTTGAAGACATTAAAACCTCTACGATAATTATCCCAGTCTATGGGATTTCCGTCGCGCTTCGCCTTATTAAAAAGTCTCCGGCAGACTGTCCTGAGCTGCTTGAGTCTCGGGTTCCACCACTTTTGATGGACTTTCGTTGACGGTTGCCGCTCCCGACAAAATGCATGATAGGCATCTTTCAGTGTCCTTGACAAAAGGACTGAAGAGTCCTCCAGCTCCTGAATGCTGCCCACCTGCTCCGTTTCTGAAGGTGGTAGGGACTCCAAGAGCTTTCTGAAACTTCCCCAATCCGTTTGCCTAGGGTTCCTGTAAGGCTTGCCCCCACTCGGAATAAGATCGATCGTAAAAATAATTTTGTTATGATCAGTGAATGAGCACTCAAAGCTCACCCTCCATTCAGATATTCTAATAGAGTCCTTATCACTATCCAAAGTTAAATCAATGACCTGCTGCCTGATCCTATTGAAAAACGTTGGCCTATTGCCTTTGTTGCAAAACCTAAGATTGGTTGACAAGAGAAATTGTAATAAATCCTCACCTCGTTTATATATATCCGTGCTCCCCCAGAATGGGTGATACGCGTTTACATCACAGCCCAGTACAAGGTCATGTCAGCGTGTCCCGCACCAGTCAATGAGTGTGCGCACCGCACTCGGAGGAGGTCATCCACCTCACACGGTAGATACGCCGATGCCAGGATCACCATGGGGAGATCCTTGTGTTCAAGCGCAGTTACCGTTAGATCACTAGAGCTGTAATGGGATAAAAGAAAAATATTGATGTTTTTCCTAATCAGAATACAACTTCTAGTATTACCTTCCGTGGTAGGAGAGAGGAGAGTAAACAAACGTGACCGAAGGCCCCAAAGCTTATTTGCAACTTACCAAGGCTCTTGGATTAAGGCCACGGATATGCACTCTCTCCGCATAAAGTGGAACAGCTCATCCGATGCTGCGTCGGAGTGATGCAAGTTAATTTGCACCACTTTTATGCTGCTCGGAGTCGCCATTTTGTGAGCCCTTTTTTGTGGGAAAAATCCGTCTAAACTGATATAGCCCATATTTGATAACATCCTTTTTGGGTTGCAGGAGATGGAGGGATTCTGAATCAATTTTGATCCAGAGATCTTTGCCATCCCCCCTTGTCCCTGGTACATCCACGTTCAATCGTCCAGTTCTCAGTGCCAAGGTCCTTATTCTGGCGCTTAATAAGTGTAAGTGTGGCCTTATCCTCTAGAATAGGAGGAGGAATCCACGCGCGCACCGTCACCTGAAAAGGAACTTAGTCCAAGGACACGATTTTAGTTTTGACTCCTGGCCAAAGCTCGCCAGCTTCTTGGATGCTGTTTTTGAGAAAACCGAGAGCCTTTCCATTACCGCAGCCAATTGTTTTGACGCCTATGGACCACTTTGCCCCATCAAACGCAGTGAACGGGTCATCGTCACAAGTGGCGAGTGCGTCCACTAGTCTGCGCAGATTTCGTTCTTCCTGAAGTAGCCATTGATCATTGGTCATTTTGCCCCCTGGCTGACTACAATCAATAATGGCTACCTGTAGCTCAGGTACTGATGTCAAGCTAGTTCATGGTTTCAACCTCTTGCCCTCAGGCATCTGATATTCACCTGGCCTTTGCCGTTTGCCACAAGAACCACCTGCAGGGTCCCGTTTGCCAGCCCCGGGACCTCGTTTAGAGTAGATTGGACCTTGCCTTGAGGACTCGTTGCTGACGGTTTTCGCTTTACCGCGTAGGTCATCACCTTTCTTTGACTTGGGTGACATCAATTTCGATGTAGAAGGGCCATCATCCAATTTGTCCGAGCCGGTGATCGTGCTCGGTTCAGGTTTAGTTGAGGGCCCGGCTGATGCTGAGATCGCTTTCCTACCCTGGTTTCTGGCCACGTTCGTCCCCGTTTCTGGCCTTGCCTCCACGACAGAAGTATTCCGAAACTTCTCATACTTCCGAACATGGTAGGCATGCTTGTGTCGCAAAGCCTTCTCTCGGGGCGTCAAGGAAGTTGGATCTCGGGACTTCAAGGACCTTAAAAACCGGAGAGAACGCTTGTAGTCTGCTAGCTTTTTGCGTTCGTCCGGTCTTTTCCCTACTCCTTCCACCACCTGTGCCTCTGATACCTTCCTGTCCGCCCCAACTGATTGTCCGTCCTTGGTTTTAGAGGAGACCATGGTGATGTCATCCTCGTCCGTCTCGTAAATGTTACGTCCATCCAGTTCTGGAAATATTTCTGAGTCATCGTCTCTAACTGTCCTGTCTTGTCTTCTCAGACACCTGTCTCCTACAAAGTCTGCCCCCCTTGGCCCTTAGCCTTGTCCGCTCCTCCCTCTATAGGTCCCTAAAAAAGACCCCCCTTTGCGTCTGTTGCCCATCGTCCCTTGTCGTACTGTCCGAGTTTAAGATTATTGTTTCCTGGCTTATTGTTCCCACGAGTGCAGGGGAGAAAATGTCCTCCATGTCATAGCCCCCAGTGACAAGGTAAGGGCTTGCTGAGGCACCCAGGTATCAGCAAGGCTCCGTAAGAACACAGTCGGTTACCCCTGACTGCAAACCAACCGGCAGGCACGGGTCGCATAACACCTCGGCTTAGGGGGATAACTATTTTCCATGCAAGCCTTTAAAGCACTTGCCACCAAAACAGGCAAAAACCCTTAAAAGGTCATCATAACTCCAGGTTCTGTCTGAATCAGAGACACTTGTTCTGAAAATCATTCTCTGATATATTGGAACGTTTATAATGTGTAATATTTCTAGCATATATCTACGTTTATAATTAAATTCCGTATTTAAAACTGATATATTCTCAAAATCTGGATAATGATATGAATCAAAGCAATGTTAAGATAAAAATGTTTTGCTTAAATTAATTTTCCAATATCTTTGATCTGTTTTATGTCCAGCTATTCTAGACTTCAATTTATTCTTAGTAGTACCTAAGAATGTACATGACAGTGTCAGTCGCTTCCAATTATGTTCAGTGACCAGTGCTATGCCTTCATCATTGAAACAGGCAACAACTAACAGAACCATGCACTAATGCTGATCAGAAGAATTCAACACAATATTCATGATTCGGGGTTGAACTCGGGGTCGTGCCAAAATTTTGCATGAATATTTACTTTTTCCGATGGCTAGTACAAAATTTAATCTAAATCGGAAAGGGTGAGGTCAAAACAATGGTTGATTTTTTATGTTTTAACCTTATTGTTGTTCACAAAGCAATGTCCTTTAATTTGTATGCATTAGTTTGGCTGTGACGCTTAAAAATGTGTAAAAATAGGTCTGTACTAACACTGAAACAGAAACCTAAAGTTTAAAATACATAAAAAATAACTGACAGAAATTTGTCGAAACGGTTTGTCAAACAGCTAAGGTGATTCAAAAGCTGTGTATATATGTACTTTCATCGCTTGAAATGACTTATACAACTTTGTATGAGTTTTGAAAAAAAAACTAGCTCGTTACGACAATGGTTAGCACCGTTGCAAGTGTTGTATTGAAACCATCTGTAAACTATTTAAGCCATTCACCTCAATCAGACTTGTCTACGTATATGAACGTATATATTCATTGAAAGTTTTGTGAATTTTTTCTATTGTATATAACTTCTGATGGTGATACGCTGTTGAGGTTAGTTTTTCAATTATGAGCAATTGACATAGTTATGTTATTATAGAGTTCTTATACACTGTTCCTACATCTGAAATTAACGTCTTGATTGGACCATAGGTAAGTATAAAATTTTCAAATATCGATTTAACGATTGTCTTAGCATATTTGTCTGGGATTGGTAGTTATCAAATGTTTTATTAAATTACATATCATTGTAATTGCATATTCTTTTCGATGTATACATTTTAGAAATTGACCTATTGTGTCTACGTATTCAGTATCAAATGCTTTGCTAGCTTTTTTGTAATATTAAATGGATTTTAAGATGTGCGGCAGTTTTTGACAGCTGGCGGTTATGGGAATATTCGATATATCCTTTGACACATTTTTCAGCAACAATTTTTTCAATTGTTGTATATGTTTCACAACAAGCCCGTTCTATTGAATCATCGCGATATTTCAGCATTATCATTATTTATTACTGCCCATAATTTTAAGTTAGAAAATTTTCTCGCTAGGTGCCTCTTTTAATTTATAAATATCATTTCGAGCCTAAGAAAATATGATTCTAAATCGGAATTCCCGTGAGTAAACCAATCATTAGTTTGTGCATGTGCAATTCTTGATTTTCCTCTTTCGTCGTTTCGACGAATCATGCTTACGTTTTGTATATATTTTCCTCTATATATATACAGTGAACCTTCGATATAACTAATTCCAGGGGAATATGAAAATACTTCGTTATAGCCATGGCTTCGCTGTGAATATAGTCAGCAAAGCCTTGATATAACGAAATATGAAGAAATACGAAAAAAATTCGTAATAACTATTGCTTTCTTTATTAAATTTTTTATTATTCATTTTCATGAGATAAATAAAAAATAAAACATGTTGCTAAAATTTTATTCCTACTGCTTTGTATAGAGACTTTTGTACGAGTACTTCCTTGTATAGAGGCATTTGTATGAGTACTTCGTTGTATAGAGGCTTTAGAAATGCGCTTGTCAATACATTAAGAATTCGCTGTTTTATAACTTGATTTTACCGTTTAGGATTTATTCTGATTTCGTTATATTGAGGCATGTGAAGGAATATTTCGTTATAGAGAGGATTTTTTGCACATAATTTGTTCGTTATAGCTGTAGTGTATTTTTGTATGAAAAACTTCGCAATAATGAGTTTTTCTCAAGGGACTCACAAAAACATACGTTATATTAAGTTTTTCGTTATAACGAACTTCGTTCTATGGAAGTTTAACTGTATATATATTTACCTATACCTGATTTTTAGTATAGCAGTAAAATGAAAAAAACAGTAAAAACGTTTTATTCGACCGGGTCGAATCTGAAACACCCTCCAAATATTTAGTAAGCTAATTTAAAATGTTAAACTTGGTGGGACAGAATTCCTTTAAGACATCTCTGTACCCAATTTTAAATTTCTAATTTGAAACAGTCATTACGGGAAGGGCCGTGGGAGAAACGTTTCACCTCTGCAAGATCAGAGAACATCTCAGCTTCTTATAGGCTTAAGGAACACAAATTATTCAATAAAGAGGGCGGGGTCCCAAAAGACTATATCATGTTTTCCACAAACGAAAGTATAGGCATTGCTAGATCGTCTCAGACTTCATCAGGGATCGAGAATACATTTTATGGGTTCAAATTCTCTTTGGAGGGTACTAAAATTGTATTTTGGCAGGGTCGCTCTGGCAAGAGCTGTGGGGGAGACATTTCACCTTTGTCATAAAACTCTAAAAACAAATGTTTGGGATAATTATATACAAAATTTAAAAAATTTGTTTTTTTGATAAGATGATTTAGGGGGCAAGGGGGGAGGAGGGGGTAGGGCAGAGTAATACCAGGTTACGTTTCAGCTTCGTCATTAAAGCTTAAAAATGTTATTTTTAAGGAATGTAGACTGAAAAAAACAATTTGTAATATGTTTACATTATTTTTGCATATTATAACGCCCACAAAAGGGGGCGGGGTCCAAAAAAATGTACTTTATGTTTAACGTGGTGGACATTCTTTGACACCCGATTTACGCCATTTGGGAACTTAACCTGTGGTATCTTTCAAGATATATTTATAATAAATTTCAAGAGTCTGTCTCTTTACGTTCGGACTAAATCGTGATTTCAACAGACAGACGGACGGACATGCTCAGGTCGTCTTAGATTTCATCACTGACCAAGAATATATATACTTTATGGGGTCTCAGATGGATATTTCGCTGCGTTACAAACGCATATTCTTTTTTGGAGGGTATAATAATTTGTTCACTTTTTTATTAACATTAAAAGCAAATAATTGAATGAATTAAGTGTATTTTTTCATTAACTTTCGAATATCGTAGTCGTCGATTCGACGAACTATGACATTTACGCCACAAAAATATGTATGATATTCTAGGGTTAATGGTACATATATTTTTCTTATCATAATGTTGTTTTATTGAACTTATCAGTTTACTGTAATATTAATCAAGCTTGTGGTCATTTTTCATAAAATTCTATTTTAATAATTTTTGTTTCCTTAAGGTGTTAACAAGCTGTTAATGAAATATGAAAAAAAAATTTGACTAAATAAAAAGGTCTTATCATAATTTTAATATTTTTATGCTGCTTACTTATGTTATTATTACTACTTCTTTCGTAAGTCATCTGACTGCTCGTGAATCTTAAACGTTTCATATTTTTTTACGTATTTCTTTAAGATCGACTATTGGAATACGCGATATTGCGTCGGTAACAGACGCAATATCGTCAGAGTCAGAGACACTGAACCACGAAATCGTATTACAGATCGTGTAAAATTGTAGTGTACTTAGGCTGGGTGTTTTCATAGAAAACCAATAGGTCTGCAAAGGAAATGTTGTTCATAAATATATGGTCTGAAGTGTGTAATTGCCCAATATATGGCACTTAGTTCCTGTTCAATAGTTGGCTTGATAGTTTTATATTCATATTCCTCTGTTAGTGCTGCATATTTGCTCTGGTCTATTGTTATTGTAACTTCTTTTGTGAAATCAGAACATTACAGCAAAGTGGGAATCATTAATGCCTTCATATGCAATGTAATAAACCTTAGTCCATTTAAAGTGAAAAAATTTTTAAACTATTTAGTGAGATATCTGGAATATTCAGAAAAAATTTGTTTTGCAAAACAGTTCAGATCTTTTTGCGCTGTACATTTATGGCCCCATGAAGAATTAAAATTTTTCAGATTGTAATTTAAGATTATGTTTGTGATATATGTAGATGGAAAACGTTTATCACATTTTAAATCATGTGTTTCTCAGAACATTCTAATACTATTAAGTCGTCCATATATAGGAAAACTTGTTGTGGTTTTAAACCACTAAAATCAATTTTCATTGTCCTTTGCAAGGAATTTGTGCTATTTTTAAACCATAAAGCAATCTACAAAATCTATATGAACCATTATTGGTTGAGAATGATTTTAAATGTGTGGAGTTTTCATCTAAGCTCATTTGATGAAAACCTGACATTAAATCTAAGCCCAAAAAGTATGTTGCTCTTCTCAATTTCTAAAATATCATCCATTCTTTGTAATGGAAATTTATACTCTACCAATTGCTTCCTTATATATCTATAATTTAATACACGTCTCCAACTTTTATTTTCTGAATTAGGTAATGATTTCTTTTTGATACCAACAAAACTGAGGTTTTTATTGCATTCTGTTGTATTCACAATATGGCGGTTCCACTATTTGGTGATCAATTTTTCCAATTCTTCTTCGTGTGAATGTTGTTCGATAGTTGTTGATGGATACTTGTTGTGTATATTTTTTTACTCTCTTCTGTGCATTGGTTTCGTTTCTAAGCCGAAAATATTTTTTGCAATTTATATATATGTGGCAACATTCTACATAGTACCTAGAAATGCAACACAACATTGTTTTGTTTTATCTCAAGGATATAAGTTTTTGGCATCTGTTTAAAATAAACGTGCAATTAATTCGTACCGAGATCTGTTGGAAGCAACACGCTCAAATATAAGATTCGACGAAAAGTACTTCAACAGCGTTTTATTATAGAAAATACCTATAATTGGTGACCCCGAACAATTTTGTGAAGCACAATGAGTGTTGAGAGATCGCTCCCACAATTCAAGCTCCAATCGTTGGAGAATATGAACAATGCAGACACAAGTGGCTGCAGTAAACTGGTAGAGATCAATGATGATAATATTTCAGTGGAAGCAGTGGGAATGCACCATTTGCCTAGATGTCTGCCCTCTCATCCTGAATTATGCTTTACACAGGTAGATGGATTATTACACGTGAACAGGATTACAGCAGACTTATCGAAATATTATACAGTCATCACCGCCTTAGATGCGGACACATTAATGCAAATAGCTGATGTCGCCAAGAACCCCCCAGCTTCAGGCAAGTATGAAAAATTGAAAAAGGAGTTAATTACTCGTTTTGGCACTTCCAAGGGAAAACAGCTACTGAAACTTTTGACGGGCTTGGATCTTGGAAATAAGAAACGTAGTCATTTGTTGAGAGAGATGAAGGAATTGGCAGGAACCAGTATATCTTCGGAGGCATTGGCTGCACTATGGATGCAACATTTGCCAAGCAATGTGCGATGCATATTATCGGCATGCAAGGCTGAACCTACTGATAATTTAGCTGAAATTGCTGATCGCATCTTTGACAACTCGCCACATCCACCTTTTGTTATGTCAACAACAACATCACCAACGGATATTGTATCTCATTGTGATGCAATTACGTCACACTCAAAGACATCAGCTCTGGAATCTCGTGTTTTAGCCCTGGAGACATCTTTAAGTCGAATAATTCAAAAGTTGAGCCAACTTTCTGTCGAAATGGCAACAAATAATAAATTTTTACAACGTCGCAGTATTAGCAGGGAGAGTGAACATGGGAGAGGTAGGTCTCAATCCCGTCGACAACAAAAAGTTTGTTATTATCATATCCAGTTTGGTGCTGGCTCAAAAAAGTGTAAACAGCCGTGTGAATTTAATTCGGGTGTTTTTGCACCTCAGGAAAACTAAGGCAGCTGTCTTCCATATGTGCGACAGATGACAGCAATACTAGTTTAGGTCGCACACTAGAAAAAAGGTAACATATAGTTGACAATAAACATAATTTTAGATTTCTTGTAGACTCTGGTTCCGTCGTGTTAGTCATACCTAAATCCGTTTTGACTGGGAATAGAACAGAATCACAAGATATGAAACTATTTGCAGTAAACAACACATCAATTTCTACTTATGGCACCAAATACCTTAAGATAGATATAGGCCTCCGGCGACGTTTTGGATGAACATTCATAATAGCCGACGTTAAATCTCTTATATTAGGTGCGGATTTTTTAGCACACTACGGACTAGTAGTAGATTTGAAACAAAGGCAATTGATGGATTCGCTGACATCACTCTCATCAGGTTGTCAGGCAAGATACTCCGACCAACTGAGTGCATCAACAAGTGACTCATCTAACCTTTATAATCTCATTATAAAGTACGTCGAGATTACAAATCCAAATTCTTATCGCTTACCAACGTCAAATACCGGTCAACACAGAATTACAACAAATTGTCAGGCAATAGCTGAATCGCAAAGAAGATATTCTGGTAAGAAACTGAAAGTCATTAACGAGGAAATTACCAATCTATTACAGCTTGGGGTAGTACGCCCGTCTAGTAGTGCGTGGTCCAGCCCTATCCATCTTGTAAAGAAAAAAACAGGTGGATTCTCCAGCATACGGAGATTACCGGAAGGTAAATGCGAATACGCAGCCAGACCGATATCCAATCCCACGAGTGGAGGACATATCAGGGAGAAAAATATTTTTTCAAAAATTGATATTAATAAAGTTTACTACAATATACCGATGCACCCAGATGATATCGAAAAAACTGCTGTTAACACGTCGGTGAAATTGTTTGAATTTGTGGTGATGCCTTTCAGGCTGAGGAATGCGAATCAAACTTTCCAAAGGTATATGGACTCAATTTTTCGACATTTCTACGTTTATTGTTATTTGGATGATATACTTATATGTATTTTCCGAAACCAAAGAGCAGCACTACAAACACTTAAAAATCGTTTTGAAAAAATTAAAGGACTCTACTTTGTCAATTAATGTCTCGAAGTGTGAGTTCGGAGTACCAAAATTTAACTTTTTGGGCTACCACATATCTTCTACGGGTTTGAAACCACCGCAAGATAGAGTTGATACCATTCAAAACTATCCTAAACCGGAAAACATTGTAGAGCTACGCAGATTTTTAGGAATATTGAACTTTTACAGGAAATTCATTCCAAATGCATCTACCATTCAAGCACCTTTAAACGGATTGTTCAAGGATTCAAAGAGGAACGACAGAAGAAAAATGAATGGACTAAAGATTTGGAACACTCATTCCAAGCATGCAAAAACAGTTTAGCAAATGGGACGATGCTAAATTTTTTGGACTTTTTCAGAGGCACCGTTGTCGTTAGGTACATATGCATCGGATTCTGCAGTTGGTGCACACTTGGATCAATTCGTCGAACATCGATGGGAACCAATTGCGTTTTTCTCCTCAAAGCTGAAACCATCACAGAGAAACTATAGTACCTATGATAGAGAGCTATTAGCAATCTACTTGTCTATTAAACACTTCAAACAACTTTTGGATGGCCGCAGTTTTGTTGTATTAACTGATCACAAACTGTTGACGTTTGCTTTGCAGCAGAGATTAGATAAAGCATCGCCCCGTCAGGTAAGTCACTTGAATTTCATATGTCAGTATACAAACGATATTCGACACGTCTGTGGTGCGAGGAACACGGTAGCTGATGCTCTATCCAGGATAAACAAGATTAGCATGCCTGAATTAGTAAATCTGGAAGAAATTTTACAACATCAGGAATCTGATACGCGGCTGAAACAAATATTAGAAAATAATAATACATCGTTACGTCTGCAAAAGGTCAAACTGGACCCCAATATTGAAATTTATTGTGATGTGTCAACATCTGCGGTATGCCCTTACATTCCACAACATCTGAGGAAAAAAGTTTTCAATATGATTCATTCCATGTCACATCCTGGCAAAAGGGCGACATTGAGGCAAATACGACAAAGACTCGTCTGGCCATCAATGAATCATGACGTAAGTATATGGGTACGAGAATGTTTGGGCTGCCAACGATCAAAGATTAACAGACATACACCTAAACACTTCAAAGAAGTTGACCAGCGTTTCGACCATGTACATATGGGTTTAATAGTTATGCCAGATTATATGGGATATCGCTATTGTTTGACAATGATTGACAGGTTTTCACGCTGGCCGGAAATTGTTCCTCTAAAAGATATGTTGGCAGAGACTGTCGCTAAGAATTTTTATAGTTCCTGGATTTCGAGATTTAGTTCACCGAAGACTATAACCACCGACCAGGGAACACAATTCGAGTCAGCATTATTCGTATCTCTTTCCCGTTTAATTGAAGCTCAACGTACACGAACTAGCCATACCATCCGTCACCAAATGGAATGATTGAGCGATGGCATCGTTCATTAAAAGCAGCATTAATGTGCAACAAATCAACACCATGGCTAGTAATTTTGCCGACCGTATTACTTAGACTGCGAACCTGTTATAAGCAGGACTTACAAACTTCTGCAGAAATACTATATGGTACTACAATTCGTATTCCAGGTGAATATTTTATTTCATTTTTAGATAAATTTCGACAATATATGCGGCAAATTCGCCCTACACCTGTTAATCATCACATAAGCAATACAAAAATTTTTGTGCATAATGACTTAACGTGTTGTTCTCATGTTTTCGTCAGATCAGACCATATCAGAAAGCCATTGGAGCCTCCGTATACAGGGCCTTATGAAGTTTTAGAACGAGTATCGGATAGAGTATATTCAGTAAAAATTAAGGACAAGCCACACAATATATCTCTTGAACGACTGAAACCTGCATTTATGACAAAAGATCCGGATGCAGTGCCTGTTGCTGTGAGAACGTACAGCAGAAACGAACCAATTGTACAACTAAGACCCGCTTTGGTCTCAAGAAGTCTTACTTCTTCGCCAGTACCTTTAGGAGTATTCAGCAGAAAGAAAAACGTTTCTTTTGCCCAGGATTCATCTCACACCCCTGAAACAATTTTGGGAGGAGAGTAGCTGTGGCAACATTCTACATACTTAGTACCTAGAAATTCAACACAACATTGTTTTGTTTCATCTCATAGATATAATTTTTTGACATCTGTTTAAAATAAATGTGCAATTAATTCGTACTGAGATCTGTAGGAAGCAACACGCTCAAATATAATACTCGACGAAAAGTACTTCAACAGCGTTTTATTATAGAAAATACGTATATATATATATATATATATATATATATATCTGTTATTCAGTGTGGCCCTTTATTTGGCACACTGAGATGGGGCTTTGAAGTCCCTGGCATTAAGACCAAGTCCAGTACGGTCTTAATTATGGCATTCCTGGGAAAACGATTTGAAATGGTAGAACCCTGGGCTGGTAGATGTGGTATTCTGGGACTTAAGTATGTATGAGTGAATTTGTACAGAAATGGCTCTCAGGCTAATGCCACAACTGCCTCCATCCTATTAAAACTTGGCAAGTCTCAAAGTACGTTTGAAGTTCGTCATCATTAAGTTGGTGGTGTAGGTCCGGATGTTGATTCCCGGTTAGCACGGATCTGGCTCTGGCGGATTGATCCATAAGGTCTCTTCGTCAACCCTCGCATGGACCTCACTGCTTGCAAAGACACCCATGGGATCTAAACGTGACTGCATAACGAACGGAGACAGCGGCTGCGAGTTTGGACCCAATGGAATGAAGATCAATAAAAATAATTTAGAAGCGAAAGCGGAAGGCTCTGGAAATGGCGAAATTGAGAATCCATTCCTGAAGAGGCCGGTGATCGCGAGATCGCCCCCTACGGCGGTGAACACGCCGCATAGGGTAGGTTTTGGCACCACAGACGGTGGTCAGGAACCGAAAGGCAAGGTTGAAAAACTAGGAGAGAGGATAGCAAAGCTATTAGACTTTCTCAAGACAAGATCGAATGTCCACAAGGATATAGTATCGATGTCTCGAGAAATACAGGTGGCAGATGAGCTGAGCAGTGGAACTGGTCAGCTCAAGGTGCCCTGCAATAAGCAGACGCAGACAGGGGTTATGGTAAGACCATCTCCCCCTGTCCCTGCAGGTGCGACCCCGAAGCGTAGGAGAGATGAAAGTACTCTTGGGCCAAAGGGGAATAGGGCTAAGAAGAAGAGGAAGGATGCAGTAGATGCAATCAGGAGTAGTGAAGGTAGCTGTGTGGGATCGGCGGCAGCGAATGGTGCTGCTTTGCCGAACCCAGGCACTAAGGAACCTGGGTGGATAAAGGTCCGTCCCAGGGAAGCGAATAGAAATAGGATTAGGAGTAAGCAGGGGTCACGTTCGGATGCCCTAGTTATTAAAACATGTGGAAACGCTTCCTATGCTGAGATTCTCAAGCAAGTGAAGAAGGACCCTAAACTTAGTAATCTGGGGGAGAATGTGAAGGGCATTCGGAAGACTGGGAAGGGTGAGCTGCTACTGGAGCTCACTAAACCCGCTCACCAGAATATAGGTGTGTTCAGGTCGGAGGTGGAAGCGGTACTGGGTGGGACTGCCGAAGTACGGGCACTATCCCAAGAGGTTAGGATTGAAATTAGGGACATAGATGAGGTGACTTCCAAGGAGGACATCTATGACGCCATAGTTAGTAAATCCAACGATTTTAAGGTACTGCAGTTGACTGCAATTAAATCACTGAGGAGAGCGTATGGGGGAACACAAACTGCCACGATTGGCCTGAGTGCTCCTCTAGCTAGACGCCTTCTAGAGATGTCCAAGATACGCATCGGCTGGGTCGTGTGTCGAATACGGGAAAAGATAGCACCGAAGAGGTGCTACAACTGTCTCGATTTTGGACATAGGGCGACGAATTGTAGCGGCCAGGATCTATCCGGAAATTGCTTGCGTTGTGGGGAAGCTGGCCACAAGATTGCAACATGTTCCAACAGACCTTCGTGCATGCTCTGTAGAAAGGGTGGAAGTACTAATGGTGACCATGTCACCGGATGCGTAGTTTGCCCGTACTACAAGAGGGCGCTACAAAAGCTTAGAGGTTAAACACTACTTAAAAATCAGGATGCGCATATTACAGCTAAATCTCAATCATTGCCAAGCAGCACAGGAGTTGCTTAGGCAAACCGTACGAGACTTAAAGGTAGACGTTGCTGTACTCAGCGAGCCATATAAGAAGATTGTATCTGCAAATTGGGTTACTGATGATACAGATACAGCAGCTATATGGACTACCGGTTCTTTGATATTGAGGGAGAGGTTATCACCGCAATGTGGGTACACGCGGGCCACTGTTTCCGGCATATGTTTGTACAGCTGTTATGTTCCTCCTAGGTATTCTATTGATGACTTTCGTGTTATTATAGACAACATAGTGATGGACGCTGCAGCCAGGAGTCCTGTCATAATAGCAGGGGATTTCAACGCGTGGGCTGTTGAATGGGGCTGCCCCTTGACAAATGCAAGGGGAAGGATGCTATTAGAGGCCCTTTCTGCGCTAAATGTTGTGCTCTTGAATTCTGGAGATGAGGAAACATTTAGAGGAGGAAATGGTGGTTCAATTATTGATATTACGTTTGCCAGCGATACCATTATAAACCGTGTAAACTGGAGAGTATCTGATGTTTATACTCACAGCGATCACAGTGCCATAATTATGGATATACAGGATGATATACGGCATGTGACTCCCCGTGCACAAGGTTTGTCGGGATGGAAAGTGAATACCTTTGATAAGGATATTTTTTCCATCTGTATGGAAGGTATGGAATTAAATGGTTCAGCTGAGGATATGGCAGAACAATTGGTAAACCATATCACGCGGTCGTGCGATGCATCTATGGTGAGGCGGAAAGGATCCGTAAAGGGGTCACCGGTTTATTGGTGGAATGATGATATTGCCGGCTTGAGGGCGGAGTGTATACGTGCCAGAAGGCAGTATACAAGAACTCGAGGTAGGTTAGAGAATAGCGTATACCAGGAGAATTACAGGAATAGGAGGAAGGCCCTAAAGGATGCAATTCGTAGGAGCAAGCGGCAGTGTTTTGTTAATATCTGTGATGAGGTGGATGATAATCCTTGGGGTCTCGCATATAAGCTGGTCACCAAAAAACTTAAATGCCTGACCCCGTTGCAACCGAGTGAGGGGCCAATCATGGATGAAATTGTAGACCATCTCTTTCCCCAGCAGGACGCACCACCTTGGGAGCACAACCCTCCAATTGGGACATTAAATTTTCCCCCGGTTACAATAGCTGAGATTGAGGACGTTGTCTCTAGGTTTAGAGACAAGAAGGCACCTGGACTCGACTGCATTCCAAATATAGTATTAAAGGAGGCCGTCAGGCTTTGTCCCGAGCAGTTCTTAAGAATGGTGAATACATGCTTAGGTAGGGGAATTTTTCCAACAAGATGGAAGAGGCAGAAGTTGGTATTAATACCAAAAGCCAATAAACCCCTAGATGATCCCTCATCTTATCGGCCACTGTGTATGATAGATACATGTGGGAAGTTGCTAGAGGGTGTGATCTGCCGAAGACTTGGGAATTGCGTTGATGACAGAAATGGTCTATCAGACAACCAATTTGGCTTCAGGAGGGCGAGGTCAACAGTGGATGCTATAAACGTGGTAGTAGAAACTGCTGCACGGACTATCTATGGCAGGAGTTGGAGGAATGGCACAAAGGAGTACTATGTAGTTGTGACGCTGGATGTGAAGAACGCGTTCAACACAGCGAGCTGGGTGCATATTGTTGATGCTCTAACTCGATTGGACATCCCAGAATATCTGATAGGGATAGTGCAGGACTATTTCCGGTATAGGGAATTGATCTATAGTACAGATGCGGGTATAAGGAAACGTAGGATTAGTGGTGGTGTTCCCCAAGGATCGATACTTGGACCATTGTTGTGGAACGTAATGTATGATGGAGTACTAAGGTTGAGGTTACCTGAGAGAGTGCAGATTGTGGGATTCGCAGACGATATAGCGCTGGTGTGTGAAGCTAAGGAATTGCTGGAGGCAGAAACCATTGCAAATGCCAGCGTACAATTAGTAAAGTCCTGGATCACTGCAATGGGATTGACTCTAGCTGATCATAAAACCGAAGCGGTTTTGATTAGTAGTCGTAAGGCTAGGGAAACTATTACCCTCAATGTTGGCACCTGTTCCATAGAATCAAAGGCATTTCTGAAATATCTGGGTGTGATGATTGACACACGGCTATCTTTTCGCGAGCACTTGCGATATATAGCATCCAAAGCATCAGGGACCTGTTTGGCGCTATCTCGGATCATGCCAAACACGAGAGGGCCAAAGTATCTTCAGAGAAAACTGCTCGCTGGAGTAGTAAGGAGCATTATCCTATATGCACACCCGGTATGGTCAGACTCACTTAGATATTCCACATATGTGGGGCTGGTATGCCCTGTGTATAGGGTAGCTGCTTTAAGAGTATGTAGTGCATTTCGGACAGTGTCGGACGAGGCGGCTTTTATCATTGCGGGTATGATCCCTATCGATTTAGAAATCATGAATAGGGATAACTCTGATTTATGTATGCAAAAATGGCAAGAACGGTGGTCAACCACTGAAAAGGGAAGATGGACTTATTCATTAATACCCGACATCAGATTATGGCTGACTAGGAAACATGGTGATCTGAACTATTACCTAACACAGTTCTTGTCTGGACATGGTTGCTTTAGGTCATATCTATTTCGTTTTAAGCACGGCGACTCTCCGTTCTGTCCACACTGTGGTGGGAATGTGGTTGAGGATGCTGAGCATGTCGTCTTTGTCTGCTCACGATTCAGCAACTGGAGGTCGTATTTAGAGGAAGGCTTGGGGCGTACGATCAGCCCGGAGAATATTATTCCGACCATGCTGAAATCCTTATTGAATTGGACCAGAGTGTGTAGTTTTGTACAGCTTGTTCTAATAGAACTTCGCAGATTAGCACAGATTCGTAGGAGAGTTAGTACGTCTTAGGATTCGTTAGCTACTGACGATTAAATATGCGCATCAGTTCCGAACCTCCTTACCTAGGAACTCAGGAGGACGTAGGAATAATACTGATAATACTACCCACTCTGATGAAATGCCAAAGCTGTCCCAGGGTGGTGCTAGTGAAGTTGTCGTGGGGCCACTATTGATAGTTGCTATCATTACGTCCATAAAAAAAAAAAAATGTATATATGTATATGTATATATATTTATATATATATATATATATATATATATATATATATATATATATTTATATATATATATATATATATATATATATATATATATTTATATATATATATATATATATATATATATATATATATATATATATATATGTATATATATATATATATATATATATATATATAATATATAATTCGCTAAACGTTAGTGTATCTATTTGCTTGTTTCATTGAAGTGTACGAATAAAAGCTGCATTCGTTGCTACTAGCGTGTTTACAGTAAAAACATTTTTCTATTTCTAGATTTGGTATTAGTAATTCATTATTCAGTGATATTAATTTTATTTGTCGATTACTCCTGATCTTTGAAATAAAATTATTAGCTATTACCATTATTAGCTATTGGTATTTACATTGGTGTGTTATGTTAAAAGGTCGTAAAATAAGGTATCCGAAGTCGTTATTGAAATCTAATATGCAATTATATTTTCTAAAGAAATCTATTTGATATGGTTCCATCGAAAATCATTTTTTGCCACCTGAAATGTATCCTATCGACTGTATTTTACCCTGTCCTGTTCCGCTTAATGTCAATGTGGTTTTATTAATATATATTAGATAATTAAATTCTGGTTTCTTGCCCTCTTTTTAATTATTATTATATTCTGATATTTTTACGCTTAAAGTCTCTTTATTTTAATTTTATTTCTTAATTTCAATATTTCGTCACTCCATTGTGTGACTTCTTCAAGAAATTAATTATTTTATTTGATATGAAAAAATTTTTTTGTTTATGGAACAAAATTATTTGTTGAAATTAAGAAATAAAATTAAAATAAGGAGACTTTAATCTTAAAAATATCATAATATAATTTATTAGATACTGAAATGTGTTATTTCTATTAGTGAAATGTCAGCTCCTGTATCAATTAGTAGAGATATTAGTTTTTTAGTAATGTTCATTTCCAGTCGTATAATGCAACATAAGTAGAGGTTAAAATCGTATATTTTATTGTATATTATATTGTTCTTAAACGCTGAGAAAAAACATGATTAATGAGTGTTCACTACGACAATTTTTATTAATACGTACCAAATATGTCTATACTAATAAATTTGTTATAGTCCTAATATAACTTAAAATTTATATATCTTGTCCTTAACATTTTTAAATTCACATAATAATATAATATGGTGTTTCACACTCGGAACTAGCTAAACATATTAAATTATCATATTATATAGTTTTTACTACTATTGGGTAGACCATCTAACGTTTTAAATTTCTCATACTCTCGTCGGCTGAATCCTATACATTTATGTGTTTGTGTCTCTATGGACTTATTTTTTCGTTTTATCGAGTTTGAAATCAAAACGATTCTAAAGAAGTGTGTGTCCAACACGGTACAAGTGAAACTTCTGAAAAGTCCCTGATTAAAAAACTTATTGAAATGTATTGAATAAATGAACAGTCGCTTCATGTAAACTGTATATTTATAAGTATATAAAAAAAGAATTAGAATTACTGAAAACAATTAAAATTTTATAATTTTTAATACTTTTCAATGAGAATTTTTATTTAATTTTATTTTCATTTTTTTCCGCCAGTGTTCACGATTCTTTTCAACTTTACTTTTTGGCATAATTGAAAAATTAATTTATCAATGATATGAAAATATTGACACAAATAAAAATTCATCAACAATCAACACACATATATAGAACTAAAACTTTCTAATACGCAGGCGCAAACACATGCATTAAACACATACTAACATAAAACGTATAACGCTCGAACCTGGAGCAAGATATAGATACAGATATATTGACTATCCCACTACACAGGAGCATACATATGTACAATGTTTAGTAGGTGATAGTGGGGATACTACGAATAGTCGCACAAAGAGGGGACCGAGTACGTCTACTGTGTTCTATCTCATTCTCTCGCCAGCTGCATCCTATACATTTATGTGTTTGTGTCTCTATGGCAGTGAAGTCAATTACGATTGTGTTGGTGAAATTACTTTTATGTCTAACATTCCCAGCAGGAGAAATTTACGGTTGCGATGCCTAATTAATGACCTTTTCATTTAATTTTCAAGTAGAAACATCGCAGTCACACGATTATTAAATAAATTTTACTTAACCGGTATTGTCTAAATGATGAATAAATATAATTTAAAGTTTACAGTAGCCAAATAAAGTCAACGTACAGGGGCTCATAGCTAATTTTATGCAGCAAAAACAGATATTTAATTGGCTGAAGTAGTAGAATACGAGACTATGAAGCGGAGGGCCGTGAGTTCGAGCCCGCGCTGAGTCATGAAATATTGTGTTGAATTCTTCTGATCAGCATTAGTGCGTGGTTGTGTCAGTTATTGTCAGCCTGTTTCAATGATGAAGGCATAGTCACTGGTCAGTGAACATAATTGGCAGCGACTGACACTATCATGTACTAAAAGCAGAGTAACATCACCCACCTTCGTCGGTCCTGTAGCAAAAATTAGCCGGCGAAGTAAAAGGTTGAAATAGCTGCAAAAACAACTGTCTATCTTCTTATCTTTCTTAAAATGTACCCTCAATACTATCCCCTCGTTTTCAGTTCCGGCGCAATTCATTGCATATATAGGGGTCATCCCCTGAGTGCTGGTCCACAAAAAATAAATAAAATAATTTTTGGAAAAAGCCTACTTAATTCACTTAAAAGCTACCTTAAGAAATTTTCGAAATGATGTACCTAGATACAGTGCCTCCAGCTTATTTCAACCAGCCTCTTTATATTTATTTATGTACATAAATATATTATTTCTGTTTAGAGGTCTAAAAACAGGGCTTGCGATATTTCCCACTGAATGAGAGTGTTTTTCAGTAAACAATTATATTTTACGCTCGCAAAATAAAAGAGCGTAAGCGTGCATGTGAGTTTTGTTTTCACAATTGTGTATGACGCTGACATCAGTGATCTATGGACTTATATTTTCGTTTAATCGAGTTTGAAATCACAACGATTCTAAAGAAGTTTCACTTCAAAATTTTTTTTGCACTTAACTACCCCGAAAATTTAGTTTTTACGATGTCTGCCCCATGGCCTTTCTCGGAGTGACCCTGCATAGTGTTTTAAAAGTGGCCACAGAAATGTCTTAGAGGAACTCGACGCAGCAGATTGAAGATTGTTAAGCTATCTCAGTCCATTTTTACGTAATATTCTTTTATGATGATGGAAAGGTGTCTCATGCGTGCTCCTCCCAGCACATTGGGAACGACCGCTTTAAAATAAACTTTTTTCTTGTTTACTTAAGCCCTATATCATATAAATGTAGTTTTTAATTACAATAAAAATAAGTAAATCAGCTGTGCCGAATCTTAAATACTCTTCTCAGATGTAATTCTTCCTTCGTTCTTTCTAAAACAGAAAGTAGGTTTAATTAAAAAATCAAAATGATGTTATTATTACTTTTATATATTTATATTAAGAAAAAATCCGTTTCCCAAGAGTTCTAGTTGTACAACCGTAGAATAGTTTTTTAAATTTTTTTTTGTTTAAATTATGTATGAATTTTTATTGAAAAAATTAACAATTTACATAAGAAAAGTTCGACTAATAAAAATTCATACATAATTTAAAACATTGCGGGGGCAATGAAAGGGTTGCGTCTTTCGAAAACAGCTGTTCTGCTCTGCTGTGTAAGTTGAATAAAACTGATGTTGACTTTCCTTTGTGCCTTGGAATATATATCATGTCTTTCTGAGATTTAAAAAACAAATTTCGAACAATTATCCTATGAATCTTAATTCAATTTAATTAAGTTTTTTGTTTGTTTTTAATACCAACTTATTTCTTCC
Source organism: Linnaemya tessellans (assembly GCA_951800035.1). Taxonomy (NCBI): domain Eukaryota; kingdom Metazoa; phylum Arthropoda; class Insecta; order Diptera; family Tachinidae; genus Linnaemya; species Linnaemya tessellans. The sequence continues at coordinate 65,094,227 of OX637534.1, read as the reverse complement.
TGATGTATAAAGTAGGTATAATTCATCATAAAAATGAAAATAGCAAATTATATGGTTACTTTTATGAATAAAAAAAACGTCGATATTCCACCCTGAAATTGGATTTTTATTTTTATTTTTTTTTTGTTTTTAATACCAATTTAACTCTTCTCGAAGTATAAAAAATTGTATTCAACAAAAATAAGAACTTATGCGGCTAATTTAAGGAACTAAAAAATTTCGATTTTCCTACTCTGGACCCAATTTTTAATTTTTATAATATTTAGTACTTAGCGAAATATAAAATAGTTTAATTCATTGAGAAAACCCAAAATTTGGAACTTATATTTTTAATTTTCTTCCAATGCAATTTTTAGTGAGGAATGAAATAGTTTCGTTTAAGAAAAACTTTAAATTTTTAAACATTTTGTTCACTTTCATGTACTACAATATATTGCAGTTATCCAACTCTGGAATCGAAATTGTAATTTTTTTTTAATTTTTGATACCAATTCGGTTTTACTTGAACTAAAAAATTGTTTTAATAGTAAAACACCGACGTTAGTTGCCTTTTTGGTTACTTTTATGTATAAAAATATTTTAATTTCCCAGCCCTGGAAACGAAATTTTAATTTCTTTATCAGTGCTTGTCTGCATTAAGTATAAAGTCGTTTTATTTAAAAAAACACTTTAAATTTGTAACCATATTGGTCAATTTCATGTACTACAATATATTGAATGTACAAAAAAAAACTTTCAATTTCCCAACCTTGGAACCGAATTTTTAATTTTTAAAATTTTTAATACCAATTTAATTCATAGCAAAGTAGAAAATAGGTTTAATTCACTGTAAAAACCCAAAATTGGGTACTTATATGATTACTTTTATGTACCAACAAATTTAGATTTTCCACCCTTGAAAGGAAAAATTAATTTTTTTACCAATGCAACTCTTAATGAGGCATGAAATAGTTTTATTTAAGAAAAACTTAAAATTTGTAACCATTTTGGTCGCTTTCATGTACTACAAAATTTTGCAGTTATCTAACTGTGGAATCGAAATTTTGATTTATTTTTAATTTTTGATACCAATTTTGTTCTTTCTAAAATATAAAATAATTTTATGAAATTTTTATTTGACATAATGTTGTCACAAAACTATTTTAAATGAAATTTATTTGTTGGTGGTCAAATAAATAAATAAATTTCATTTAAAATAGTATTGTGACAACAATATGTTAAATAAAAATTTCATAACAGTTTGATTTACATTTTATTTTTCATTTTGCCTTTTAAATACTTTTCTTGTTATCCAATGGATTTCTGATTGTATAAAGGTGTAGAAAAATAAAATAAATTCATATCGAATATAATTTGTTTGTTGGTTTAGTCTTGTATGTCAATGGGATGGCAGCGGTAGGGATTGATGACAATTTATGCCGGTTTGTTAGAAACTTACTAACTTTCAGGGTAGTCAGGGCCTCGATTGGGGATGTCACTGAGTATAGGGCAGTCTATCAGGGCACTCCACAGGGGGGTGTTCTGTCACCTCTGTTGTGGACCCTGACCATTAATTCGCTTTTGCTAAGAACGCAGACAGATTATGACTGTCGCGTACGCGGATGACGTAGCGGTGGCGATATCGGGTAAGCACTTGGATACCATATCTCAGTGTATGGAGTCTGCGCTGGCTCTGCTGAGTAGATGGAGCGTCAGCTGTGGGCTCGGCATCAACCCAGTCAAGACTGAGTTGGTGCTTTTCACTAGGAGGTACAAGACCGATAGCTTTACACACCCAAAGCTTAACGGCACCTCCTTGGAACTATCTAAAACCGCCAAGTACCTGGGTGTGATTCTGGATAGTAAGCTATCATGGAATCAGAACATACAGGGGAGAGCGGAAAGGGCCTTAGTGGCTATTTATACATGCAAAAGGGCAGTAGGCCTCAAATGGGGTATCAACCCTAAGGGGATCAATTGGATCCTTGAGGCTGTTATTAAACCAGTACTCTTTTACGGGGTATTGGTTTGGTGGAATGCGATGGACAAGCAGGCTCATCGCAGGACCTTTGAAAAAGTCTTTCGGGTCGTAGCGAGACTGATGACAGGCGCACTACGATCTACACCAACGGGAGCAATTTTTGCAATGCTAAACTGGCTCCCGGTTGACATTCTGGCCAGACAACTGGCTCTATTCTCAGCGGTCAGGTTGAATACAGTATGTCCATGGACTAGGACTGACTATGGGCATGCTAGGATTTTAAGAGAGCACTCGGAAATCCATGCCAACATTGACTACTGTGTACCAAGACCCTTCTTTAGTGGACTTTTCCGTTCCATTGTCGTTGACAGGGAACAGGTGGACAGGCTTTCCTTTCCCGAGGATTCAGTTAGAGTTTTCACTGACGGATCCAAAAGGGGAATAAGAACGGGCGGAGGCTTCTATGTGGAGAACTTCAATGTTAGATCTCCATTCCGGCTCCAGGACGGTTGTACTGTCTTACAGGCCGAAATCTCTGCTATTACTCGGGCAGCGAGGTGGCTAAGGTACTATAGGATATCGAATGATATCTTCATTGTTACCGATAGCAAGGCAGCCATCTCTGCTATTAGTGGTGTGTACAGTACATCAAAAACTGTGGTCGAATGCCGACTGTCTATCAACGAGATAGCGAGACATTCGAGGGTGACACTGGTTTGGGTGCCAGGGCATTCTGGATGTCCAGGCAACCATACTGCGGATGAGATTGCCAGACAAGGGACTGAATTGAACAGTTCAATGATCAGTCACTTCACTGGCATTCCATTAGCGCGATGAAAGTCTCTGATTCAAAGCGAATCATACAAACTAGCTCAACTTAGGTGGGATAGTGTGGCTAACTGTCTCTTGGCAAGAGCCACGTGGCCCCATTACGATTTGCGCAAAACGCGCGACCTTCTCAAATTTGACAAGGCGCGCATGCGTCAACTGGTGACTGTTCTGACAGGACACTGTAGCTTTGGGACTCATGCTAGAAGGATGGGTCTAATATACAACGACTATTGCAGAAGCTGCAATGATGAGGAGGAGGAAGAAACTGTCCTCCATCTTCTGTGTCAGTGTCCTGCCCTCGCTAATGCAAGGGCAGCGGCGCTGGGCTCCCGATTCCTGTCAGACTTAGACAGCCTGGCAAACATGGAGCTTTCAGGGATATCATCCTTCCTCAGGGGTACAGGATGGTTTGAAACGGCGGAGGACATCCCTTAAGAGGTCCTCTGCTTAAGGGCATCACAAAGGGACCGAATTGACGGACCCAAGTGGATTCTCCCGCCAGGGACAACGGCCCTCTAACCTAACCTAACCTAGTCTTGTATGAGTTTCAAGGCCTACTATGTTTATTCTGTTGTGATTTTTTAAAATAGTTTGTAATTTACAAATAGTGAATTCTCAGATGGTTTTCAGAAGTATATGCATAATATAAGACGTTATTAACTTTTCAAAACTGTGGTTAAAGTCTACTGATGATTTGGTAAAGCACCAATGAAATGCATATAGACATTGCTTGACCACCAACAAATAAATTTCACTTAAAATAATTTTAGTTAGCAAAAAAACAACTTTATTTGCCTTTTTGGTTACTCTTATGTATAAAAAAAATTTCCAAACCCTGGAAGCGAAATTTAATGCAAATCTTCATGAGATATAAAGTCGTTTTATTTAAGAAAATCTTAAAATTTGCAACAATTCTGGTAATTACATCTACTACAAAATATTTCATGTACCTAAAAAATCTTCAATTTCCCCAACCCTGGAAGCGAAATATTAATTTTTTTTGTTATATATTATCAGCGCAACTCTTCATGAGGTATAAAGTAATTTTATTTAAGAAGAATTTAAAACTTTTAACCATTTTGGTCACTTTCATGTACCATATAATATTGCACATGCCCAACCCTGGATTCGAAATTTTTATTTATTTTTTTTTTAGTTTGATACCAATTTTGTTTTTACTAAAAAAATTTCAATAGCCGAAATTTATGTATAGAGGTTTTATTTAAGAAGAACTTAACCATTTTAGTTATTGCGTATACTACAAAATAGTGAATGTGCCGGAGAGAAAAACTTTCAAGTTCTCATCCCTGGAAAAAAAAATTTAATATTTTAGTTTTTAATAGACAATTGAGGCTTCCCAAAGCATGAAATTGGTAGGTGTAAGCTTCCCAGCTCTGGAACAGTATTTCGGATTTTTCTGAATTTCAATACCACTCTATTTAAGCTCATTTCCAATCCAACAGTCCAAGAACGAAGGCTCTAGATCTTCTGGGGCTTTGGAAAACCGATGCCACGTACAGACAGACGGACATCGCTCAATCGTCATAGCTATTCATAAGGATACAGAATATATACACTTTATGGGGTCCGATATTAATATCGAAGAAATTACACATGGAATGACAAACCCTTTCACTTTTTTGTGAATGGTATTATAAAATTTTTATTTACTAAATATTTGGAGGGTATGTAAGATTCGACCTGATTGAATATAAAGTTTGTACTTGTTTCATTTATGTATGTTGAAATGTTATTATATTTTGAACGTTTGTATTTCCGTCATAAAATTTTATACTTAAGAGATGCGAAATGTGCGCTTCCGAGAAATTATGACTAAATTTTTTTAATATTATTTTTAAAAATTATAAGTAGGGGATATTTTTCATCAGGAATTTGCTCCTAAAATATTTCTCCAGTTGCTTGTGGAATTGTGTATTCTCTCATAATTTGTAATTCATCTTTTGACACAATGTTTTCTTCACTTATATTGCATATAAATGGATAATTATGAAAATAAAAAAATGTAAAGCTTTACCCTATCTTGAATTAGTAGAACTTTCACCAGAGGCCAAATTATGGCATTCGATATCGATCGAAATTTGTATTTAAATTGTATAGAAATTTCGTTCGATATCGAATGCGGTAATTTGGGCTCTGATCTCAAAGTTTTGAGTTCCGGGGAAGCTTTGCTGGCTATTCCTGAGAGGCTGTCACTATGACTTTATGTATCTATGTCAGATACGGGCGTTTCATAGCACAATTGTGCAGAGATCATTCACACGTATTCTTACTCTCTTTAATTTAGTTTAGAATGAATATCAGGCGGATGATTACGAATTTTTTTACATTTTTTTTCCAGAATATTTGTCCAGCAAACAATTTCAGTCATGATGATATGCGAAAAATATTTTGTCATAAAATATGTTTTCGATAACATACAATGCCTTTTATACAATTTTTCTCCAATAACGGAGTAACTAATTCTCCTTATTTAGTAATACACTTAGTTTTATTAATTAGTCTGTGTAAAATCTGATCAAAAATATTTTGAATATGTTTCCCATATGAAAATGATCTACCATGACGACATATATGAAAGCTTCATACATCCAAACGCGAATTTTTTTTTGGCGAATATTCAGTGTTATGCTGCAGCAAACAACCATTTTTTTATATTTGTTTTCTTGAATGGAAAACATAACAAATTATTGTCCTATCGTTTTTAATTTTTTTCACTTGACTGTTTACTTAGAAAAACTCTTATTTTTACATATTACTAATATTACGTAATCAACGTTTTTTTTAAACTTAGAAAATATTGCTACTTATGTTTAAAAATATAAAGCACCATTATATTTCAAACGCTTGGCTTTTTGTTTGGTGGGTAGCTCGCAAGCTCAACACATACACAATTTACCAATACATTGACGGTGCTCACCACTGATCTATGTGTATGTAAGTATATGCCTTGCTTATAACTTTTGAACGGCTGAACCGAATCGAACCAAACTAGTCGCAATTCAAAGGATTCCTTAGAACTTAGAATTCCAGTTGGAACCGGTTTGGATTAGTTCATTTTGAAAAATATTAAAATAAAATAAGAAAATTTGTACTATTTGTTTGTTGTGTGGTTCAGTATGTCTATATGCCTGAATTTCATTGGTTCTTACACCAAATCATCAGACGACTTTAACCTAATTCCAAAAAAAAAATGTTTGAAAAGTGTTTATATATTAATAACTTCTAAACGGCTTGCCGTTCGATTACCAAAGCTAACCAGCTCTTGATATGTATTCAAGAAACAACTTGACAAACCGGGTCAAAATCGGTTAATGCGTTCGTGAGATTTCGTGAACGAAAAGAAATTTAAAAAAAGTAATAAAACAAAATAATCCGGCAATTTTATATCTTATCAATTACTGTTCGAACCAAACTACTATCGTTTCTAAGGGTGCTTTCAATCCTAGATTTCTTGTGTATTGGAACTGGTCTTGTCGTGTAAACCGATTCCAAAAACTATTCAGCTTTTGACATTTAAAAACTGCGTCGATCGCCACTAGCCGAAAAATTCGAAAAAATTACTTTTTTAAAAAACTCCGAATATACTACATATATATAAAAATATGCGATCAGTTGAAGTTCTCGAGGCTTTCATAGGTATTGATGAACTACACCGATCATCGCTTAGCACGTGGAAATCTGCTGATGTGTTATAGTTATAACAGTTTGAAAATTGGAATAACAATATTTTAGGGTCATATATTTTTGTTTTAAAACACATACTGTAAATAAGCAACAATTTATTGCGAAAACAAACATTTTGTGCTTATAAAGAAAAGAACATTTTCTGCTACTACTATAAAAATATATAAATACTTGATTAAAAGATCTGTAAATGTCAGTTCGTGTTAATCTGTCTTGCGTCTTGGTAAATCCATTACAAAGGATTACATTACATTAATAATGCTAATATTATTTTCTACAGAAACTCTTCAGAGCCTGCTAACATCAAAAATAAATTCCCAAAGTGGTCTATACCCAATATAACCCAATATATGAATATTTAAATATAATTTGAGTTAATAAATCCACCTTCTTACCGACGTTTTTAATTCTCCGCTAAGAAAGTTGAAAACTTTCAAAAAAGTGCGAAGAAGCTTAGAAAAAACCGAGTTTTCTCGTCTTCAATTCCTGAGACGCTATGTGTGCGTAATTATGTGACCCGTTTATAACATTTGAACAGCTAAACCGATTCCAACCATATTCAGGAATATTGAAAAAAAAACTGGAATTTTTTCAAAAGAATTTTATTTTGGAATAACTTTGAAACAGCTCCTCCGATAGATCCCAAAAACTAATCAGCTCAAAAAGGTTGTCGAGCGCTACCAACTGGGTCCAAATCGGTTGATGCGTCCGTGAGATTTCGTGAACGAAAACAATTCGAAAATTTTGTTTTTTAAGAAAAACTCTGAAATTATGTATCTGATCAACTAGTGTTGGAAGCGAGGTAGTCGACTTCCAAAGCTTTCTTTCAAACTTCGATTTCCTGTGCATTCAAACCGGTTCGGAGCGGTAGACTTCGAGTAATATCACACCAACTTAAAAAAACATTTTTAAACCTGTTTTCTTATTAAATTTTAAACAACTTTTGTAATATATTGTTCTAATTTTTCAGCCTTTGATTTCTTAATTTTAGTAATAATATTGAGCTTGAGGCTTATTTTTATAAAATGATAACTATAAACTTATTTATTTTATATTTTAATCAATATTTCGATATCCTCTGGATATCTTCTTCAGGATAACAATTTAAATTTAATAATAATAATATTTTAACAATAACAAACATTTTCAAATTATTCAAAGTTAAAAATTTTTGTTCTTTTTTGTTTTTATATAAAAATGAAAATGATCATATGTGATCAGTGTTTTCAATTCCTGTATAGGTATCGTGGAATTACATCAATTACCGTTTGACACGTGGGAATCGGCTGATACATTCGAAAGTTATAGCAGTTTTCAAATTAAAATGAAACCATTTGTAGCGCTTAAAATTAGCGGGAAGGGATGGCCTTTAAGGTCAACCGGTTTTTTTTAATGGACAGCTGCTTTTCAAATTTACAAGTTGCAGAATGTAAACAAACTATCAAAAACACATGGCTATATGAATAGACCAGGTAGGAGACTTAAATTGTATTTAAATATGACCGATAAAAATGGTGTTTAAACAGATTTTAAAAGTAAATGATGTTTAGATATCCACTGCTTGGGCATTAGATTTTGTATATGGTGATTCCTTACAAGATGTATTTATATGTATATTTAACATGACTTATTAATGTAGCTACACTGTATATGTATAGAATATGTACACGTATACATTTTTAATAATATATATATATATATATATATATATATATATATATATATATATATATATATACATATATATATATATATATATATATATATATATATATATGTATATATATATATATATATATATATATATATATATATATATATGTATATTATAACCACATAACATGCCTTCCTTCAAGATATATTTGAACCAAATTTCAAGAGTCTGGCTCTTTTCGTGTGGACTGAATCGTGATTTCCACAGATGGATGGACGGGCATGCTCACATCGTCTTAAATTTCATTACTGATCAATAATATATATACCTTATGGGGTCTCAGATGGATATTTCGCTGCGTTACCAACGGAATAACAAAGTGAATATACCCTACAATTCTTTTTTGGAGGTTATAATTACAGATGATATTAATTTGTTATTCCTTTCAACATAAATGCCAATTAATCATAAAATAAAGAAAATAGATTAATAATACCGATATGTATGTACATCAGTGGTGGGCACCGTCAATGTGTTGTTAAATTGTGTATGTGTTGAGCTTGTGAGCTACCCACACAAAAAGCCAAGCGTTTGAAATATAATGGTGCACTACATATTAATACATAAGTATGTAGCAATATTTTCTAAGTTAAAAAAAACGTTGATTACATAAAATTATTAATTAAAAATAAAACTTTCTCTAAGTAAACAGTCAACTGAAAAATATTAAAAAAGTTGGGACAATACTTTGTTGTTTCCATTCAAGAAAAAAAAATAAATAAATAAAAGAATGGTTGCTTGCTGGAGCATAACACTGAATATTCGCCAAAAAAAATACGCGGTTGGATGTATCAAACTTAATAAGCTTTGATATTTGTCGGCATGGAATATCATTTTTCATATGGGAAACATATTCGAAATATTTTTGATAAGATTTTACACAAACTAATTAACAAGACTAAGTGTATTACTAAATTAGGAGAATTAGTATATGTAGTCCCTTATTGGAGAAAAATTGTATAAAAGGCATTGTATGTTATCAAAAGCATTGTTTATGACAAAATATTTTTCGCATATCATCATGACGGAATTTGTTTGCTGGGCAAATATTCTGGAAAAAATATAACAAAATTCGTAAGCATCCGCCTGATATTCAATCGTCGGTGTCTCATCAACGACTAAATTAAAGAGGGCAAGAATACGTGTGAATGATCTCAGCACAATTGTGCTATGAAACGCCCGTATCTGATGTATGTACATACTAAAAAGCAAGTAAATAGTTTATGATTAAATATATGTGTATACATAAATATGTATATGTTACATGCACATACAATATTTTTCTGAAAATGGCATAATATTACACAAAAAATAAAGGGATCACTGCTTTATTTGCCCACCCATTTAACAGTGCGCACTGAAGAAGCTGTAGCCGCTGTACAGGAAAGCATTGAAGACGATCCTGATCAAACAATTCAATTCCTTCCACTTTATGGAAGACTTTTTCAGTTTGTGAAAATTGGTGTTCCAGATTGCGCCTTGTACGCGCCAGCCGTGGCGGTCACATGGCCGAAATCATATTTAAACATTAATATAAAACTTTCTATCCAATAAAGACCGTTTCATTGATATTAAAAATATATTACTGTGTTTTATATTTTTCTAATTTTTCAGCCTTTGATTTTCTATTTTTAGTAATAATATTACTAAGTACTCAAATTAAAAATTCAAAGGCTGAACAATTAGAACAATATATTACAAAAGAAGAGAACGAGAAATAAAAATACAAGATTAACAAATAATCATCAAGATTGTAGAAATACGTTTAAAAAAGGAGAGCAGGATTAGAAGAAGAATTTCAAGAAACGAAAAAGAAGAAAATAACTGCCTATTTCTCATTGTCGAATGAATTCTTTCTTTCGTACAAATATATTTAAAACAAGAACAAAATTTTATAAATTGTTTTTGTTTCAAATGTATATATACGAAAGAAAGAATTCATTCGGCAATGGGAAATAGGCAGTAAGTCTAAATTCATAGGCAAGAAGAATATTAATCAAAATACCTTGAAGAAAAGAGATTAATTTTTCAAACAAAATAAACTACTCTTGGTTTAAGAAATATGATGAAGTAAGAAGAGTTATTAATAGGTACAAGAAAGTAAGAGATAAAATTATTAAGTTTAAAGCGAATGTGACATTCCTTATTCATTGCCGTAATGCAGGTATCGTTCTAAATTTCATAAGGAATTCTACCAATAATATTTATAATCTTTTCCATGTAAATGGACAACGGATGATACAAAATCCCATTTCAAAATATTTGGAAATTGTTCAAAATAAAAGTTTAAATTTTGCAATTAAGGAAAGACACCAGCTACTTAAGGATACTCAAAGGGAAATATTAATAATAGAACAAAAATTAAGAAGATTTTTGAATAATGAGGAAATGGAAAGATTTTTGGAATTTGAAGACAGCATAGCAGATTCTTTAAATAATAAAATTAAACAGGTACATAAAAAGAAATTTGATAATTTAAATTATTTACAAAGAAGACAATTAGGCGTAAGGTTTAATAAAAATTGGTTCATAAACAAAACGGACAAAGATATTCCAATTGATATTCAGAGAACTATTTCTTTAGGGAAGAAATATGATCTACCAATAAAGAAAGATCAATTTCCTATATTAAAAATTATATCAGATGGTAAAGACTTAGTACAGACAATAGAAGGAACGGAAGAACAAGAAGTAGCAAGAACAAGATTTATGACTATAGGTCTGTCTGCGTACACATATTTTGCATTATTTTGTGCAAAATGTTGCAAAATCTTGCAAAATGTTGTCTGCGTACTCCAAATCTCTTGCAGCGAGAGAGCCAAAAAGAGAATTTTTTGACAGTTGGTATTGATTTTTAACGTTTATAATAAATTATAATTAACAAAACATTTTACTTCGTGCTAGAAACGTCCAAATATACAGTGCGACCGTGATGACCAGCAGAACTCTGTGAGACAAACTTTGCGTACACATATGCTAAAATTCTTTTGCTTTGTTTTTTCAATCGTTTACTAACCGATCAGCTGTTTTCTTGCAAGATTTTACTGGATGCTGTCTGCGTACTTTTTCAGATATTTTCAGCCGACAGAGTAAAATTGGTCTTACTCTCCCAAAAAAAGTTACTGAGTATTTGCTACTGGAAAAGTACGCAGACAGACCTTATAATAGATGACCAAATAAATAAGAAGAAATTAAATAATGGAGATATATTTATTCTTAATAATGTAAGAGATACAGAAAAATTTTTTAATAATAATAGAGACATACTTGTTTTGGATGCTGATAAGGGTAATACAACGGTTGTAATAAATAGAATAGATTATATTTCAAGGATGAAGGATATTGTAGAAAATACTTCAACATACAAAGTTTTAGAAAATGATCCAACAAATTAAAAACAAAAAATATATAACGAAATTGTTGAGTAATTACTTTTCCTGAAAAGACAAATTTGAAATCAAACACATTAATTGCACCAAGATTATATGGATTTCCAAAAATTCATAGAGAAAATTTCCCATTAAGACCAATTTCTTCATAAATGAATTCTACGTCTTATAAACTTAGTAAATATATTACTAATATTTTAAAAAATATGACTAAACATTCTGTTAAGAACTCATTAGAATTTAGGAGAAAGGTAGAGAATATTAAAATATATAGTAATGAAATATTGGTGTCCTTTGATGTTATTTCATTATTTCCAAGTACACCTATTGAATTAGCAATTAGTATTATAGAAGATAATTTTGTTAATATTGAAGAATTTACTAATTTAGATAAAGATTTATTTTAAAAATTGTTAAGTTTTGCATAATAGATACTAGCATCACTTAACTCATTCCATTCAGACATTAAATTTACTGTTGAAATAGAAAAGACAAATAAACTTCCTTACTTAGACACATTGATAATACGTAATAACAATAGCTTATTTATAGATTGGTATCAGAAACCAACACCATCAGGTAGAATTATTGATTATTATTCTAAACATCCAAAGAGAATGATCATTAATACAGGAAAGAATTTAATAGATAGATACTAGGTGTAAGTGATGCAAAATTTCATAATAAGAATACAAATATTATTAAAGAAATTTTAGTTAATAATGATTTTCCTGTAGGGTTAGCTTGTAATTCAATAGAGCAATATAACAGACGACAAAATATAAATAACACAAACAATAATATTGCACCAAAGATTTATAAATCTATGACATACATATATTCCAATAGTTTCAGAAAGAGTAGAAAAATTAGATATTTTAAATAAAAATAAATATAAAATGGCACACAAATTATTTAATACACTAGGTAAATTATTTAGTAATACTAAAGACAAAATAGATAATTTAGAAAAGTGTAATGTTGTTTATAAAATTCCATGTAAGGGAAAAGATAATGAATTTTGTAATAAGGTTTATGTAGGTACAACACAAAATAAACTTAAGACCAGATTAACTGGACATGGGTCAAACTTAAAATATAGGAATTACACTTCTACACAAAAAACAGCACTAATTTAATATTTAACTTTGAATAATTTGAAAAATTTTGTTATTGTTAAAATATTATTAATAACTGAAATTTATTTGTTGGTGGTCAAGCAATGTCTATATGCATTTCATTGGTGCTTTACCAAATCGTCAGTAGACTTTAACCACAGTTTTGAAAAGCTAAAAACCTCTTATCTTATGCATATACTTCCGAAGTATATGCATAAGATAAGAGGTTTTTAGCTTTTCAAAACTGTGGTTAAAGTCTACTGACGATTTGGTAAAGCACCAATGAAATGCATATAGACATTGCTTGACCACCAACAAATAAATTTCATTTATATATAATAGTATTGTGACAACAATGTGTTAAATAAAAAAAAATTCATATTATTAATAACTTTAAATTGTTATCCTGAAGAAGATATTCAGAGGATATCGAAATATTGATTAAAATAAAAAATAAATAATTTTATAGTTATAACTTTATAAAAATTAAACTTATTACTAAAATTACTATGTTTTATTATGATTTAAACTTGTATCACTCTATAAAAAACACCCCTTATTTCTGCAGATTTTTTATTTAGATTGCTACATCTGAAAGCATTTATTTATATTATGCAAGGGGAATTTTAAAAATTGAGTTTAAATGTTTATATTGTTTTTTTTATCTTGGACCAGCACTCAGGAGATGACCCCTATATATGCAATGCATTGCGCCGGAACTGAAAACGAGGGGATAGTATTGGGGGGACAGATTAGGAAAGATGAGAAGATAGACAGTTGTTTTTGTAGCTATTTCAACCTTTTGCTTCGCCGGCTAATTTTTGCTACAGGGCCGACGAAGGTGGGTGCTGTTACTCTGCTTTTTAGTACATGATAGTGTCGGTCGCCGCCAATTATGTTCAGTGATCAGTGACTATGCCTTCATCATTGAAACAGGCTGGCAATAACTAACACAATCACGCACTAGTGCTGATCAGAAGAATCCAACACAATATTTCATGGCTCAGCGTGGGCTCGAACTCACGACCCTCCGCTTCATAGTCTCGTGTTCTACTACTTCAGCCAACAGCATTTTGTGTGGCATACATATGTATATAATTTTTTTACATCTTTTGTGTACGCTCAAATTGTTCATTTACTTTTCTTCTAATTGTTTTTTTTGTAAAAAATATTACCGCAATTAATCCCGAAGATAATCTATTTCTCAAATTTGTTTTTCAATTTTTTATATTGCTAAGTATTTTTTTGAAGAAGGTAGCATAAGGAGGAATTTAACGACTTTTTCCAATTTTTGGTTCAAATTTTTGAACCAAAATATATATAAGACTAAAAACTTTTGGCCGATATAGTTCGGGTTCTAAGCTGATACTAAGTTAAAGTTTCTCATAATCTAAAGTCGATTCGACTAAAGGCTCATTTAGCCAAACGTTGAAATCGTTAATGTAATGTAAATGTGTCAGCTGATCCTAATTGTGATATGGCAAGTTGTGAAAACGCTTACTTAACTGAAATGAAATGTTGCCGTAACATCCCAACCTGTAGAAAATTGAATTGTGATATGTTTAATTTTTTTTTAACAAACACACCCCGCGAAGCGATTTGCTCGTATGCGGAAAACACACAGTGTCTTCGGCGGGAATCGAATTCACGACCATTAGGCTGACAGTCTAGCATTGTTACCCTGGCTGGTGGGTTGATATATATGTAGAAAGATATGATATATATATATATATATATATATATATATATATATATATATATACGTAGGTATTATATATGTTAAGCTTTCTAAATAAAGGTTTTATTCTTAATGAAATATCTACGTTTGTATGTGGTTGTTTGTTGCAGAAGTATTAAACAGTCATTTGTACGTATATACATACATATGTACATTTGTGTAATATTACAAAACCTATAATATATATTGTAATATGGAAGAAAATAAATTTATGTCCTATTAGCTATGTATATTGATGTTTCTGATGGCTATTTGTACCATTTAATTAAATTGCGTACTTTTTCAACACGAACGCCAATAACATAAACATATTAAAGTGCCATCAATGTTTCAAACAGTTGTATAGAGTTTTATTGTATTTATTTTTTAAAGTGATACGCATCGGATTGTCTATGATAAACATATCTTCCACATCCATTATATTATATTATTTTCTTTATTAAATCGATATAGAAGCTTACAAGAAACGCAATATTTCGTGCATCTTTTCTGATTTTGTTTGTATATCTAATTACACTGCTCTGCAAAAAATTATTTTTTGTTTCTCCTTTAAATAAAATTATGTGGACTATATGGATTTTGATGCGCTGTTTTCGGTTTCTCTCCATCACGTCGGGATTTTTTTATATAGGCGTGCTAAATTTTCCCCCCTAAATTAGTCAGGTATGGAGACATATTTCATCCTAACTCGAGAATGAGTCATTGTATTTATTTTAGTCGAATATACTTTTTCTCTATCTCTTATCGTTTTGGAATTATTCAGAAATTAATGGAGATAAAAACGTTTCCTGCAAAATTCGTAATATTTTTCAGTTTAAAAATTTAATTAAAAACAAGTAAAAGTGCTATATTCGGCTGTGCCGAATCTTAAACACCCTTCACAGATGTAATTCTTCTTTCTTTCTTGCTAAAACAAGAAGTAGGTTTAATTAAAAGATGTAACATAGTTTTACTTGACAAAAATATTTTAATTTTTAAACTTGTTGGTCACTTTCATGTACCATAAAATATATTATTTGTTCAACCCTGGAGTCGAAATTTTGATTTTTTAAGATTATAATACCAATTTTGTTCTTCCTGAATTAGAAAACAGTTTTAATTAGCAAAAAAAAAAAACGTCATTTGCCTATTTGATTACATTTATGCAGAATAAATATTTCAATTTCCCAACCCTGGAAACGAAGAAAAACTTAATATTTGTAACCATTTTGGTCACTTTCAAGTACTACAAAATATTGCCGTTATCCAACTTTGGAATCAAATTTTTTTTTTTTTAAATTTTCGATACCAATTATGTTTTTCCTGAACTAAAAAATAGTTTTAATTAGTAAAAAAACCGAAAAAAAAACCGACGTTAGTTGCTTTTTGGTTACTTTGATGAATAAAAAAATCAATTTCCCATCCCTGGAAGCGAAATTAAAATTTTTGTTTTACCAATCCTAGACTTCATTAGGTATAAAGTCGTTTTATTTAAAAAAACTTAAAATTTGCAACCATTTTGGTCACTTTCATGTACTACAATATATTGCATGTACCAAAGAAACTTTAAACTTCCCAACCCTGTAAGTGAAATTTTAATTTTGTTTGTTTTATTTTTAACCAATGCAACTCTTCATGAGGAATAAAGTAGTATTATTTAAGAAAAATTTACAATTTCCAACCATTTTGGTCACCTTCATGAACTATAAAATATTGCACTTGTCCACCCCTGGATTCGAAATTTTGATACCAATTTTGTTCTTCCTAATATATATTAGAAAAAAAACAACGTCAATTGCCTTTTTGGTTTCTCTTATGCATAAAAAAATTTCAATTTCCCAACCCTGAAAGCGAAATTTTAATTTTTTAAATTTTTTTATCAATGCAAATCTTCATGAGGTGTATAAGGTAGTTTTGTTTAAGAAAAACTCAAAATTTTGTAACCAGATTGGTTATTAAATTTACTACAAAATATTGCATGTACCAAAAAAAATTTAATTTTCCCAACCCTGGAAGCGAAATTTAAATTTTTTGTTTTTTTATCAGTTCAACGCTTCATGAGGTATAAAGTAATTTTTTTTAAGAGAAATTTAAAATTTTTAACCATTTTGGTCACTTTCATGTACATACTATTAAATATTGCACTTGTCCATCCCTGGATTCGAAATTTTATTTTTGAATTTTTGATACCAATTTTGTTCTTTCTAAATTATAAGACAGGCTTAGTTAGCAAAAAAAAACAACATCAGTTGCCTGTTTCACGTATAAAATAAATGCAATTTCCCAACCCTGGAAGCAAAACTTGAATTAAAAAAATTATTTTGGCCAATGCAAATCTTCATGACGTATAAAGAAGTTTTGTAAAAGAAAAGCTTTTAAAAATTTTAGTTACTACATGTACTACAAAATACGGAATGGGCCGAAAAAAATATTTTAATTTCCCATCCCTGGAAAAAATTTTTTTAATTTTTTTTTTAGTTTTTTATAGACTATTGAGGCTTCTCAATACACGAAATAGGTTTAATTTACAAACATAAAAAAAATAAATGATTTTTGGTATAAATTTTGGGTCGAGAAATAGGTGTAGGCTTCCCAGCTCTGGAACCGTACATCAGATCTTGCTGAATTTCAATAGCACTCTATTTAAGTTCATTTCCAAACCAACGGTCCAAGAACGGTCTTCTGGGGGCTTGGGAAAACCGTACGTACAGACGGACAGACGGACATCGCTCAATTGTCACCGCTATTCATAAGGATCCAGAATATATATACTTTATGGGGTCCCATGTGCATATCGAAGAAAGTACACACTGAATGACAAACCATTATACCATTCACTTTTTTGTGAATGGTATAAATAAGATAAATCACAATTTTTCACATTTTTCTGAGAGCTACAAATCTTAAAAATAAAATAAGCTATAAACTATAAAAATCGTTAAAAAAAATTGTGTTTCATTGTCAATTTACCGCAGGTATCCAATATTGTAACGCCATCAACCTTACATATGGCGATAGAATTTCGCTTTAATGCTTGTGACGCCCACTGTGACGTCGGCCTTATTGATGCTTTGTTTGATGCATTGCACATATATTATCAATATTGGATGCATTTTGTAACCGATTTTTATGGTTTATAGCTTATTTTATTTTTAAGATTTCCTTTACCTTTTTTATACCCTCCAAAAAAGAATTTGGAGGGTATATTCACTTTGTCATTCCGTTTGTAACGCATCGAAATATCCATCTCAGACCCCATAAAGTATATATATTCTTGATCAGTGATGAAATCTAAGACGATCTGAGCATGTCCGTCCGTCTGTGGAAATCACGATTCAGTTCAAACGAAAAGAGCTAGACTCTTAACATTTGGTATAGATATATTTTGAAGCTTAGAGCAGGTTAAGTTCGAAGATGGGCTAAATCGGGCAAGAGGGAAAAAAGTTCCCCTAAGAACAACTAAACCAACCCAGAAAAAACAACATGATTTTTAAAGTTTTTTTGTAATTTTGTTAAGCAAATGATATATTTTCATGTCAAATACGGTCCAACGCCTTAAACTTGGAGCCATAAAATAAAAATAATAATTTTGAAACCCGCCCTCTTGTTAAGCGTTATTATATGAAAAATAGTGTAAACACTTAACCAATTGTTTTACTTAAGACTACATTCCTTAAAAATAAACTTTTTAAGCTTTGACGAAGCTGAGACGTAACCTGGTACTACTCTGCCCTAACGCCCTTTTGCCCCCTAAATGATCCTATAAAAAAAATTTTAAATATTGTTTTTAATTATTCCAAACATTTATTTTTAGAGTTTTATGACACAGGTGAAATGTCTCCCCCACAGTCCTTGCCAGAGCGACCCCATAAAGTATATATATTCTTGATCAGTGATGAAGTCTAAGACGGTCTACCATACGTTCGTCTGTGGAAAACATTATATTGTCTATTTTTGAACCCCGCCCCCTTTAGTGGGGGTTGACGTACGACATTATATAAAGGAACACTGTTCCACCAAGTTAAACATTTTAAATTCACTTAATAAATATTTGGAGGGTATTTAAGATTCGACTCCGTCGAATATAACGTTTTTACTTGTTTTAATTAAATTTTTAAACTGAAAAAAATCACGAATTTTGCAGAAAAAAAAATTTTGTTTCTCTATTAATTTCTGAAATAAATTTGTTACACATCTTCTGATGTTTTACTTTTGCAAATCGGATGACTCATTCTCGAGGGTGAAATATGTCTCCATACCTGACTAATTTAGGGGGGAAAATTTGCCAGGCCTATAAAAAAATACCGATGTGATAGGAAAAACCCGAAAACGGATTTGAGTTTATCGCAACAAAATCCTTATAGACCACATAGTTTTATTTAAAGGAGGATTTTGCTGCTGAGCACTGTTATTTGTTGTTTGTTTATGTCAAAAACACGATTTTAAGCATTCTATGTATTAGTGTAGCAACATTTACATTTACCTAACATTTACGATTCCAACGTTCGGCTAAATGGGCGTTAACATTCTATATGAATGTAAGTGCCTTAAAAAAAAGAGCTAAAAACTCATAAATCGCAATTACAATCGTAGTATTGAGGAATAGATTTTAATATCACGTTCACTAGCTCAGGGATCGGTCAATTACAAAATTACTTTCATCCATCATATATGTGATTATATAGTTAGATAACTTAAAAAGAATTAGAAAAGCAAATTAATTTTCTGAATGGCATAAAAGATTCTCCACAGGAGAATGTTGCACTTTTATGTGTTTTTGTAGTTAGATTATCTTTATGGAAAAAAAAAAGACACACTTTCAAAATTTGACAATTGTTACATAACTTTTTTTTTAAATATACTTACTATGTTAATGTTTGTTCTCTTTGATTACTTATATTTAGAAGCTAAAGTACGATTTCGACTGTCGATTTAATATACAAAATATTTATGTATATTATTTTACATTTGCTTAGTAATCACGTATCAATGTTTATGTGTATTATATGACAAATTATATTTATCAAAACTGGTTTACTCCCTACTAATATTAAAACTTTGACTGCTGCTCACTGAATATGATAAGAATATGACTGTAGGCGTTTTTGGAAAGAGCGACTAATGCGGTCAACGCAAATTTACAACAAAAATATTATAATCATAGTATAGCTAGCACAGTAAAATGTGTTTCATGTTTTACCAACGCACACATAAACTATTACGTAAAATATATATGTATGTATATAGGGTAAATGCTCCTAAAGTCGGCAAGCATCAGTAGTCGACACTGAGTTAAAAGTGAAATAAATAAGAATAAAGGCCATTTTGAATAAAACTAAAATTTGGTTTTGGTTAGAAATACTCTCACTTCTCACGATGCAGTATTTAAAATTGAGTATAATAAGCATTTATATTACTAATTGACCTTCTTCAGCGCTCACCTCGAAACACGCGTGGTAATATGGTTGTTTTTAAGAATATTTTTAGTGTGAACATGAACTTAAACACGTTAGTAAATTAGTAATAGTAATCATATGAACTTAAGTTTTTTTTCAATCAAATAACTTTTTATGGTAAAGCTTTGTTAATATTTTGAGAACTGTTGTAATAAATTGTTTAACATCTTCGTTAATAGACAATAATATTTTAAATATTCATATATTTTACTACATACAACTACATTCAATCATTTTTACTTTTTTTAAATAAAAACAACTTGAATTCTTAAAAGATTTAATTTTTTTCTTTGCAGAAAGCTAATACCGACAATAGGATTAAAATATGCCAAACTTATAAAATTTGGTGAGGACTATAGGCACAAATAGTGTGTTTTAGAGAAAACGTATTTTTCTGAAATATACATACATATATATATATATATATATATATATATATATATATATATATATATATATATATATGTATATACAAAATATGTTGTTTGAGTCTAAAACTGTACAAATCACTTAATAACAATAAACCATTTCTCAATACGACATCAAGTTTTCGCTCAAAAGAGCATTAATGTCAAAAGGAAAAATATATTAAACTGCCAACTACTGGTGCATTCACCCTGTACATATTTTTATATCTATATATATACATATATATATATATATATATATATATATATATATATACATACATATATATATATATATATATATATATATATATATATATATGTATATATATACATATATTTATATATATATTTATATATACATATATATATGTATATAGACACACATATATATATATATATATATATATATATATATATATTTATATATATATATATATATATATATATATATATCCATACATACATACATATATGTCTACAAATGAGAGTTAATGATGAAACTGAACTCAACGATGTTTTCCATACAGTTTGATATAAAATCTTTGCAGAGAATTCAGTTGTGAAATAAAATTTATTTTATCTTTGCAGCATTTTTTCTTATGCTCTCAGTTTTCGTAGCTTAATCTCACAAAAATGTTAACATTCTTTAATTTAATATATTTTGTAAATAGAAGTAAAGAGAGCCAAAGAAAACAAAACATATGAGAGCGCTTTCGAAGTTGCTGTCCATGGCTCATGGTACAATAACATTCTAGGTGGTCTCGACACGCTATCTGACTTTTTTTATTATACCCTCCAAAATTAAATATGGAGGGTATGTATATTCCCCTGGTCATTCCGTTTGTAACCCAGCGAAATATCTATCTGAAAACCCATAAAGTATATAAATATATATATATATATATATATATATATATATATATATATATATTCTTGATCAGTGATGAAATCTAAGACGGTCTGAGCATATTCGTCCGTCCGTCTGTGGAAATCACGATTCAGTCCAAACGAAAAGAGCCAGACTCTTGAAATTTAGTATAAATATATCTTAAAGGATAGCACAGATCGCGTTCGGAAATGGGCTAAATCGAGCAAGAGGGAAAAAAGTTCCCCTAAGAAGAACTAAACCAACCTCCAAAAACATAATTTTTAAAGTTTTTTTGTAATTTTATTAAGCAAATGATATATATTTATGTCAAAAAAGGTTCATTGCCTTAAACTTGGAGCCATAAAATAAAAATAATAATTTTTGAAACCCGCCCTCTTGTTGAGCGTTATTATATGAAAAATAGTGTAAACATTTAACCAATTGTTTTACTTAAGATTACATTCCTTAAAAATAAACTTTTTAAGCTTTGACGAAGCTGAGACGTAACCTGGTACTACTCTGCCCTAACGCCCTTTTCCCCCCTAAATGATCCTATAAAAAAAAAATTTAAATATTGTTTTTAATTATTCCAAACATTTATTTATAGAGTTTTATGACAAGGGTGAAATGTCTCCCCCACAGTCCTTGCCAGAGCGACCCTGCCAAAATACATTTTTAATATCCTCCAAGGAGAATTGGACCCCATAAAGTATATATATTCTTGATCAGTGATGAAGTCTGAGCCGATCTAGCAAAGTCCATACATTCGCCTGACTAGACTATAAAATAGACATGTTATAGTTTATATTTGGACCCCGCCCCCTTTAGTGGGCGTTGATGTACGATATTATGTGCTAAAAATGTGTAAATATCGAACAATTTCTATTCCTTAACCCTATAAGAAGTTGAGATGTTCTCTGATCTTGCAGAGGTGAAACGTCTCTCCCTCACCCCTTCCCGGAATGACTATCTCAAAATATATATTTAAAATTGGGTGCAGAGATATCTTAAATGAACTCTGTCCCATCAGTTTAAACATTTTAAATTTACTTACTATATATTTGGAGGGTATTTAAGATTCGACCCGGTCGAATGTAACGCTTTTACTTTTTTGATACAAACTTTTAAATGTTGCTTGTATTATTAACATTCACACGAACGTTTAAGAAGAAACTTAGCGCAAACTGAAAATATAAAAGCGCGAGCTACTTGTATTTTTTCGTATGCTTGTTGACAGTTCGACTCATAGAACGAATTCTTGTTGCTACATTGTATATCATTGTACCATGCCATGCTCAACTACCAGGTCGTCTTACTAGTAAAACAATACAACAAATCAGAGTACTTCAAAATCACGATTTTTCTTGATTTTGTTCAGCACAAAAATGTTTGTTCATTTTAAAGATTAAAGAAAAATTCAATGATGATTAAAAATCATTTCATTCTGCTGGATACATCAAATTCTGATTATGAGTAGAATTAACAAAAGCGATTTATGAGCAAGATCGCACAGGCAAGAGAAGGGCTTGTAGTAAATTCATCGTGTCCAAACGCTCTTATTCTCATTAATTCACACAACATGTTTGAACCGACCGTCTGTGTTACTTGAGCAAAATGATATACGAACAATGCAAACAACATAACCAATTCAACATTGATACATGAGTGGAGGTACAGGTTTAGTCTTTATTTGAATTTGTTCATCAAAAACAAAGTTAAAGGGAATACACATGGGCAAATGCACGGTGGTTTATGAAATTTTTTTTTACAAAATGGAAACAAATGAGAGTGTGTGGACAAGTTTTTTTACTTAAAAATAAATGTTCTATTTTTTATTATTTGTACTGCTTTTGTATCATGATGCACTAATTACACTGTTCTCGAATTTGACACTTTAACCAACAACAGGACACCCAGGTACTAACCGCTTTTTAGCTCTAATTTTCTTATATCTTAAAATCTTACAAGCGGTCCAAAAATCTTGCTTGTGGGGTTTTTTAATTTAAATTCCTTAATTTCAATTTGTATTTCACAATTTTAACTTAATAAAATATACAAATTAAATAACACAAAGAAAGTTCCACACACCACTGTAAAGGAGAACAAATAAAAATAAAAAAAAATAATAATAATTATTATTTGCAATATCGAACTGCAAATAAAATTAATATTTTCTTACAAAAATTTCCTATTTTCTCATAAACAACACGAATAGACATCATAAACCACTGTAAATTAAAATAAACAAGTGTTGTGTGTATTTCACAATTTTAACTTAATAAAATATACAAATTAAATAACACAAAGAAAGTTCCACACACCACTGTAAAGGAGAACAAATAAAAATAAAAAAAAATAATAATAATTATTATTTGCAATATCGAACTGCAAATAAAATTAATATTTTCTTACAAAAATTTCCTATTTTCTCATAAACAACACGAATAGACATCATAAACCACTGTAAATTAAAATAAACAAGTAAAAACGTTATATTCGACCGGGTCGAATCTTAAATACCCTCCAAATATTTAGTAAGTGAATTTGAAATATTTAACTTGGTGGGACAGAGTTCCTTTATATAATATCGTACGTCAACGCCCACTAAAGGGGGTGGGGTTCAAAAATATACAATATAATGTTTTCCACAGACGAACGTATGGGCATTGCTAGACCGTCTTAGACTTCATCACAATTATCTTTGGAGGGTATAAAAACTGTATTTTGGCGGGGTCGCTCTGGCAAGGGCTGTGGGGGAAACATTTCACCTTTGTCATAAAACTCTAAAAATAAATGGTTGGGATAATTATATACAAAATTAAAATTTCTTTTTTTTGATAGGGTCATTTAGAGGGCAAAGGGGAGAGGGGTTAGGGCAGAAACAGGTAGACATAAAACTTTAAAAATAAATGCTTGGGATGATTATACACAAAATTAAAAAAAAAATTTTTTTATTTTTAATAGGGTCATTTAGCGGGCAAAGGGGGAGGAGGGGCTAGGGCAGCAACAGGCAGTCATAAAACTCTAAAGATAAATGCTTGGGATGATTATATACAAAATTAAAAAAAAAAATTTTTTGCAGGGTCATTTAGGGGGCAAAGGAAGAGGGGGGAGGGGGTGGTAGGGCAGAAACCGGCAGTCATAAAACTCTAAAGATAAATGCTTGGGATGATTATATACAAAATTTAAAAAAAAATTTCTGTTTTTTGGTAGGGTCATTTAGAGGGCAAAGGAAGAGGGGGGGGGGGGGTAGGGCAGAAATCGGCAGGCATAAAACTCTAAAGATAAATGCTTGGAATGATTATATACAAAATTAAAAAAAAAATTTTTTTTGGTTTAGGGGGAGAAGGGGAAGGAGGGGGTAGGGCAGAGTAGTACCAAGTTTCGTCTCAGCTTCGCGTTAAAGCTTAAAAGTGTTATTTTTAAGGAATGTAGGCTTAAGTAAAACAATTTGTTAAATTTTTATGCTATTTTTGCCTATAATAACGCCCACTGAAGTGGGCGGGGTCAAAAAATATTTTTATTTTATTTAATGGCTCCAAGTTTAAGGCGTTTGACCGTATTTGACATAAAAATATATCATTTGCTTAACAATATAACCAAAAAACTTTAAAAATTATGCTGTTTTTTCTGGGTTGGTTTAGTTCTTCTTAGGGGAACTTTTTTCCCTCTTGCCCGATCTTCGAACTTAACCTGCTCTAAGCTTTAAAATATATTTATGCCAAATTTCAAGAGTCTAGCTCTTTTCGTTTGGATTGAATCGTGATTTCCACAGACGGACGGACGGACGGACATGCTCAGTTCGTCTTAGATTTCATCACTGATCAAGAATATATATACTTTATGGGGTATGAAATGGATATTTCGATGCGTTACAAACGGAATGACAAAGTGAATATACCCTCCAAATTCTTTTTTGGAGGGTATAAAAACAAGCGTGCCCTAGTTGATAGGAATGAACAAATTCATACACAATGATTTCTTGCTTTTTGTACTTTAATGTTGATAAAATTTTTGAGCGTTGAATGGAAAAGGCAAGTACAAAAGTTGACAAGTTTGATTCGACCTATGATAAAAATAAGCAAGTGTTCAACCTGCATGTGGTTCGATTGCCTTAAAATTAACAACGCATATAAAAGTTTGAGCAAGTTTGATTAATTCCTTTCTTCCTAACTTAAAAAAGATTACACCGGCACACAAAAAAAAAAAGTTGTCTGTACACCGGGCGCCACCCATATATCGGCATGTTTTTTGACCCGCTGAATACGAATTTGAAGTCTGTTTAGACCGTCCAGCCTTCAGTTTCGAGTAAATTGCAAAAAACCTCCAAAAATAGCGAAAATTCGATATTTTGGCAAGAAAAAAAATTTTAGAATCTAAGAAAAGCATGATTATTATGTATGTTGACACGATGGGAAAAAACTAAGACAAGAGAAAACTTCAAATTTACAGTTCCCATGATTTGGACTTCACCAACAAGCTCGCATAACTGTTACTTCTGTATGAATGAAATTGCCGGTTTTACTTCGTTAAATAGAAGTAAAATAAAATACGCTATTTATCAATTTTTTGTCCTTTTATGAATGTTTGAGGGCATTATTGGCCAAATTTATTGCAAAATCAGATCAAAAAGATTGAATGACATCAAAATTTTTGTCAATCCGCGTCCACAAATTTTTTATACCAAGATAAACCCAATTTTTCCCGATTTTTGCGGTTTTTAAGGATTTTTCCCAATTTTTTTCGATTTAAAACAGCTTATGATTAAGGTACAATCAAAATTAGTATTTGACAGATCAAAATACATAATAATCATGCATGCCCGGTGTACAGAAAACTTTTTTTTTGTGTGCCGGTGTTATTGTTGTGCGTCAGCCGCTGATCAGAATCAACAAAAAGGCATATGTTCGGTTGCTTTAAAATCTACAACAAAAGAGAGTGTGCGGGCAAGTTTGATCATTTGCAAATAAAAGACAAGTTTTTTGTGCCTTTGTTATTGTTGAAGGGGTTTTTAATCAACAAGTGAAGTTCTCTGCAACAAAAAAATAAACATCAGGCGTTTTATTTGCGTAAAAATTTTCCATTTTGTCACAGACAACACGTGCTAGGAGTTTTGGACCAATGCTTTAAAAAAATTACAAAACTTATCATTGTAAACAAACATCGTTAAACGTAAACAAAATACATACTAGCGGCCGAAAAAGTACACAAGTTTTGACACTGCCGAAAATCTTTAATTGTGAAAACACGACCCCGCCAAAAATGAGGTGTGAGAAGTGAGTTAACCAGTTTGTTTAGCCATGTTGATGCCGTTCAAGCACGGTCTTTAGGAAACCTTGTATATTTAAATTTTAATATTAGTTCAGCTACTAATTTGGCGCTATCTAAATTTTTTATAAATTATTTTTCCGAATGTATTAAAATGTCATCCAATGGTTTGTTTAAGATCGCGCTTAGAGTTATGATCACAAACTTTATATAAGGAGTTCGCTCTCACTGTTTTCAATAAACAAAACGGATTGTTCCCAGGCCTTAACAAATATGCTCCTTTTAGAGCAGGGAAAGGCAAATGCAGGGCGCCTTTTCATTTACTCTTCTGTTACGTACGTGTGTACACGCATTGTAGAGCTGTAAACAACTTTAATCAGTCTAGTTTCAGCATTCAAACAGGCAGGTTGTGCTTATCGCATACTTTAAGAATCAGCGTTGCCAGAAAGGAATGTGAGTCCGATCACTGTTAAGAAATCTTTATGAAACAAATGTTTGCTGATTCTAGTACAGGGAAAGGCAAATGCTTTGGCGAAAAGTATGAAGAGATGCGGAAAATTATGAATGACATTTCCTTATGACCACCTGGTGTTTTGTTAACAATTTGAACCACAATTCATTGTGTTCATTACATTCAAACTTTTTGCAAATAATGCCTGTTGGTGAATAATGCAATGAAAAATATATATGTACGTATGTGTATTTGCCTTACTCTTTGTCAAATGTCCTACAAAACCTTCTTATTTACACACCATCACTGCATACAGAGCCACAAACATCATTTTGCCCCAATGCCATGCCGATACTAATTTTCTAATATATTGCAAATACCCATAATAAAATTAAGTTAGTTTTTGGAGATTTTAAAGTTTTAATTGGGGAGAAGTGACGAAAGTTGATTGGCAATACCGATTCGTGGTGAGAGCGCAGAGAATAATAAGTAATACAATCGCAAAATGTAATAGTATAGGTTGCCTTTCCCTGTTTTAGAGCCAGTTTTTGGGATATAGTTTAAGCATGGGTATGGCTTTAACGTGGTTTAAACTTCAAACGCTGTTTTTGAGATCTAGTTTACTGTGCTTTAATTTTAGTTTAACCGAGCAACACTGCCCGTTTAAACTCGAGTCAGAACTGTCAAAACATAACAGCTGTTAAAAAATATATAAATAAATAAAACAGCTGTTTGTTTAAAGATAAAATATTTCACAAAATAAATTGAAAAAAGTATAAAATGGATTTTTCTTCTGATGATGAATATTATAGTGATTACGAAGTAAATGTAAACTTAAATAAAACTATAGTAAGAAAACCTAGGACAATTAGAACTCGGACAAATCACTTTCATTTATATGACGATGTTGAATTTTATCAGCGATTTCGTTTGTCCAAACTATCAGCTTATAGTGTTTTCGAACTTATTGGACCACACATTAAAAACCCAACGAATTGGTAAGCATTAATAATTTGTTTTAATACTTGAACTTATAAACATTTTTTTAAGGAACAATGCATTGTCAGAAGAACAAATGTTGTTAATAACCTTGCGGTTATATGCGACTGGGGGCATGTTAATGACCATTGGAGATATAAACGGCGTCTCCAAATCAACGATTTCAAAAGTAGTTACACGAGTGTCTCATTATATTGCTTTATTAAAGGACCATTTTATAAAGTTTCCCCAATCACAGCAGGAGATTTATCGAAGCAAACAGGAATTTTATAAGATTTCAAAATTTCCAAAAGTTATTGCTGCTATTGACTGCACACATGTTAAAATTATATCCCCAGGTAAAGCGAATTATGTTGTATATTTTCTTCTTAAATTGAATTAGTTATTTTAAAAGGTGGAAACAATGCGGAAATTTATCGGAACAGAAAAGGTTTTTTGTCTCTGAACGTTCAAACGACATGTGATGCCAATCTCAGGATTACGAACATTGTAGCTCGTTGGCAGGGATCAGCCCATGACTCCAACATATTTAATAATTCTAAGATCTATTCAAGATTCGAGAGCGATGAATTTGGAGGTAGTTTAATAGTGGGAGATAGCGGATATCCAAATAAAAAGTATATTATGACTTCATTATTAAATCCAAAAAGCGCTGAAGAAAGTCTATTTAATGAATCGCAGATTAGAACGCGTTGCTCGGTCGAAAGAAGCTATGGGGTTTGGAAAAGAAGATTTCCTATTTTATCTTTGGGAATTCGCTTGAATTTTAAAAAAAGTCCAAAGTATAATAGTCGCTACAGCTGTTCTTCACAACATTTGTTGCATCAATAATGAAACTCAACTAACAAAATTGGACAACAATTTGGAAGAAGCTGTGGACTTTGTACTATCCGTACCAAATAACAGAGATGTTAGTAATGATTCAAATAATTTAGTACGTCGTGTTATAATAAATGATTATTTTTAAAAATTATTGTAATCATTTTTATGTTACTTCCAAAAATAAAAAGTTCTCACCTACAGTTTAAAAATCAAAATTTTTCATTGAATTGGATAAGATAGTAATTTGTATGTTTTTGACCGCTTCGTTAGTAATTTGTACTACTATTGCTGTTATTTTATCAATAGTTAAAAATTACTACATGGTTAGTAATTTTTATGACAAATGTAGTCATCGCCTTTTTGACTACATTTGTAGTCATTTTTTAACTGTAATTTTTAGTAATTTCTACTAACTTAATTTCCTCAGTGTGCCACCGTAACCAACCTAGTAAAAAAAAACAAATGGAAAATTTAATTATTATTTTTTATTAAATAAAATTAACTAAAACAATTCATGTGTTTAAAAAAAAAATTAACAAAAAACAATTCACGGTGTTTATAAACACAAAATATTTGTACTTTTTTACTATACTTATCTAAAATCCATCATCGATGCTATAAACGTATCGATATAAGTTTAATTTTGGCATTTTCATTTTCATGTGATCTATAGGAACATCAAAATTCGCATTTTTAAAATTTTTGGTTACTTCTATTATAAAATATTTTTTTAGTCACTTTCATTTTGTTTCTTTCATTTTTTTCAATTGTTTAATTTCTAACTCTAGTTTAGTTTTTTTTAGCTTCCATTCTTCCTCAATCACAGAGATTTCTAACTTTAATTTCTTTATTTTTAGTTCGCCTACATCTGCCCAAACATCTTTTGTTTGTCGTTTCTCTCCTGTATAGAGTGCTTGATGTTTTTTAGTCTTTAACATTTTGGGAGAATATTTGTCCTATTTTAGATTTGATTTTGGCTCATCCTCAATAAGACATTCAATTGATTCTTCCAATAAAATATCCTCTTCTGTTTCTATATTTTCAAGTTCAAAAAACAAAAACTTGTTATAACGAAATCAAGGTTTAGTATTTAAAAAATAAAACTTACTAGATGTCGATATAAAGTCATCATCGTATATGGACTCATGTCCAACAATCTGCTCCTCTTGCACAATTTTCATTATGTTTTCATCGAAAGCAGACACTTGCGAAGCCGGCTTTGGTCCTCCACCAGTTTTATATAGTTCTTGCTTGTCTTTTGCGTAGTTTTTTTGGCAGTCTTCTTAAGATTTTCATATTTAGTCTTAAGGTTCTTGAAGGACCGAAAATTATCAAAAGTTGAATTGAATTCAGCTTTAATTTCTAACCAGCCACTAATTTTTTCTTCCGAAGAAGTACGGTCAGTTTTCTTGCATTTAATAGTGTCCTTTTTTTGTCCACCAATTCAAGCAATTTTTGAACTTCTTTTGTAGAAAAATTGGTGGTTCGTTTAATGACATCTATTTTCTGTTCACTCATGTTTTATTTATTTATTAAACTATATTACACACTGGTTTTTTATTAGAAAAAATTATACGAGCGCATTTTTTCTTCTTTCGCTTTTTTGTTTGTTTCTTTTGTGATATTTGGTTATGCTACCATATCTATATTAGAAATTTTTAATGATGTCATCTTTATTTTTGCTACAAAATATGGTAATATCAACTGATTTTAGATTTCTTAATCTAGCACTGAAAAACAACTTGGTATATTAAAGACAGTTTACATTTTATTAAAGTTTAACTAAACGGTAATCAAACCAAGTTTGATCCTCCTCCTAAAAACTGGCTCTTAGTGTACATTCAGTAGACCTGCGCAGGTCTGTGATTGCACAGCGAAACATTGACTGATCCAAGGTACATTTATACGAGGTACACGCATTAGCGAAAATGCTCATTAGCTGATTTGGAACGTGCGAGTGTATGTGTGAAAATATTTCGAGGAAACTTCACAAATACTTCTATAAGTAAATTAAATTTATTTGTTGATGATTAAGCAATGTCTACATGGATTTCATTGGTGCTGTACCAAATCATCAACAGACTGCAACCAAAGTTTTGAAATGTTACAAAGTACTTCTATGTACCAAAAAAAAATATTGCACTTTCCCATCCCTGGAAAAAAATTTTACTCTTTTCGTTTTTAATGCAAATTTTATTGTTCCCAAAGTATGAAATAGGTATAATTAAGAAACAAAAAAATTATTGGTTTTTGCTAGTTAATTTTGCATCCAGAAATAGGTGTAACTTTCCCAGCTCTAGAACCGTACTTCGGATTTGATTTTCAATACCACTCTATTTAAGTTCATTTCCAGTCTATTAGTCCAAGAACGAAGTCTCTAGGTCTTCTGGAGGCTTGGGAAAACGTACAGACAGACGGAATATATATACTTTGTGGGGTCCGATATTAATATTGGGGAAATTATACACGGAGTCACAAACTTATATACATACCATATACCCTTTTACTTTTTTGTGAAGGTTATAAAAATTTTATATCAAATATATAATTATGTAAAGCAATTTAACAATTTCTACTAATAAGCAAAATATGTACCAAAAAAGAAGGATTGAAGAGAAAGAAGCAAGGCACATTGATATCACATCCATTTTAAAGCACAAAAGTTAATTTTGCACTGAATCAAATATGAGGAGTAAACTGAAGGTTACTAAAGTTTTGGCCACAAAGAATGCTAAAAACACCTTATTCTAATGAAAAGCAGTATATGTATGTGACAGCGCATAGAGAAAGGGACCTATGGGTAAAAAAATCAATTTTCACTTTTTTTTATGTGGACAACATCTGAGCATCGAATGAGACCGATTCCATGCCCCAAGAGTGTTTCCTCCCAGAGATATGCTCGTTTTATGAAGTGATGGTACACCAAAGATACGCGTATTTAGATCTTTAAAATCTTTAAAATATACATACATGTATGTATATTTATATACAATGCTATTATGTAGATATCAGAGAACTGCAACAAGTATAATCGAGCCGACTTATTCACTAAAGTTGAATTTTAAGAACAAAGCAAACAAGTTTTATTAAATTTTATACTCGTTCGCTTTTTATGCACAAACAGAAAGTTTATCAACAAGTACAAATCATTTCCAACATTTGATACGAACTGATGTGTATAAAAACAACAAAGTATCAAAACAAAACAGTTTGTTTTTTGCAGGACGGCTTTGTTGTTCATGACCTGATTGTAATTGAACGAAAAACACTCGAGCCACTAAAAACTAAGTAAGAGGCTGGTAGAAAAATATGAAAACATATAAAATCTACAGATGTACGTTTACTATCTATTTAACATGGGCATTTTTCTATTTCATCGAAAAAAACATATTTGACAAAGCAATGATAAAATTTGTAATATGTACGTATAAGAAACACTTTACGGGCTAAAATAAAATTTTATCAAAAAATTTAGCAAGCAACATTTACATAGGTATGAAATATTGAAAATTTTGTACCCATGTTTCATAAGATTTAATTTTTTTAATGCGAACGAAGCTGTTCATAGTTTTCGAAAATTTAGTACCTGTTGCAGATGTCTGGCAGATATTACAAAGATGAATTTAAAACATATTTATGTGAGCTATTTGTGTATGCGTACACGTGCGTATGTGTATTTCTTCTAATATATACCTGACATTCTGTCTTTCTTTTAATTCAGAACATTTCTATATATGACGATTTTGGACGAATCTTAAATTTTATTGATTACACTGCTCAGCAGCAAAATCCTCCTTTAAATAAAACTATGTGTACTATATGGATTGTGATGCACTGAACTCAAATCCGTTTTCGTTTTTTTCCATCAGGTCGGAATTTTTTTTATAGGCTTGTAAAATTTCTCCCCCTAAATTAGTCAGGTACGGAGACATATTTCCCTCTAACTCGAAAAGAGTCATCCGATTTTTAAAAGTAAGCACCAAAAGATGCGTAACGAAATTGCATTTGTTTTAGTCGAAAATAATTTTTTTCTATCTCTTATCATTTTGGAATTATTTAGAAATTAATGGAGAGAAAAATTGTTTTTCGTCCAAAATTCGTAACTTTTTTCAGTTTAAAAATGGAATTAAAAAAAGTTAAAGCAAATACTCAACATTCGGACGTCGGAGTGGGCGCTACAACCACTAAAGCGAAATGCTATCGTCATATGTAAGGTTGGTTGCATTACAATATTGGGTACCTTTTTTATCTCGGACCAGCACTCAGCGGATGACACCTGCATATGTAATGCATTGCGCCGCAACTAGCAAGGAGGGGATAGTATTAAGGGGATAGATGAAGAAAGATGAGAAAATTAGAGAATTTTTTGTAGCTATTTCAACCTTTTTACTTCGACGGCTAATTTTTTGCTACATGACCGACGAAGGAGGTTGCCGTTACTCTGCTTTTAGTACATGATCGTGTCAGTCGCTGCCAGTTATGTTCAGTGACCAGTGCTATGCCTTCATCACTGAAAAGCTTGGCAACAACTAACACTACCATGCACTAATGCTGATCAGAAGAATTCAACACAATAATTATCATTCAGCGCGGGGTTGAACTCAGGACCCTCCGCTTCATAGCCTCGTGTTCTACTACTTCAGCCAACAGCACACTGCGGTAAATTGACAATAAAATCCACATTTTTTAACCGATTTTTATGGTTTGTAGCTTATTGAATTTTTAAGATATGTACCTCTCAGAAAAATATGTAAAAATGTTGAATATTTGCTTTATTTTTTTTTTTAATTTCATTTAAAAAAAAATTTGTTCTCCATTAATTTCTGAATGATTCCAAAATTTTGTTACCCATATTCTAATGTTTTAGTTTTGAAAATCAGAGAACTCGTTCTCGAGTTACGGTGAAATATGTCTTCGTACCTGACTAATTTAGGGGAAAAAATTTGCACGCCTATAAAAAAATCCCGACCTCATGGAAAAAACTGAAAACGGATTTGAGTTTAGCGCATCAAAATCCATATACTTAGTTCACGTAGTCTTTTTTAGAAGAGAGACAAAAAATGATTTTTTGCTGAGCAGTGTTATTCACGTTTTACCGTTTAATTTTGACGATTTTTGGTAAACTTTAGCTAACAGCACTGTTTACAAAGTAAACGACAAGCATTGTTGTCTGATTGCTTGTTGTACTCCTATGGATGTGACAGCCCAAAATGCCCTTCGCACATTATGCATATGAGCTGAGCGTAACGGATTTATAGCCTTTTTACACTTTGTCACATTTTGCATCTATCACCAATTAGACTAGATGTTAACATCTCCCATTAGAAATGCACAGTACTAAAAACATCTTTCTTTGTATTATATCTCAGTTGGTTTCATAAAACAGCTTTCAATAATTTTTAGTCATCACTAAAGGCCGAGACGCATAGAATCCGTCGTACGTTATACGTCGCCTTTTTCAACTGACAGCTGAGTTGAAATACATGCTTTCTTATGTGAGTTGTTACATTCAGTACTTCTGCGTCAAAGCAAAGTAAGAAAGCTGGCCAACTTTTAACTTTCGACGTACGTTGAATACTTTGACAGAAATCGATGAGTTTTTCAAATTGTTTTAATAAATTTTTTGTATTGTGTGTTCAGGAAAAATTAAATACGTGATATGCAAAAAAAATATAAAATATATAAATTTAACATAAATAAATAAAAGGCGGAACATAAAATTGATTTCATATCCGTCAACTAAGTATTCATTGTGCCAGCCTTTTCCGTCAGTACGTTCATGTCAGTTGAAAAAGGCGACGTATGACTGATTCTATGTGTCTCGGCCTTAAGAATATGACATCTAAACGGTCATATACACACAATTATGTTGTACCCCTATATGAAAATGAGCTATGTACGCCAGTTTTTATCTATTTTTATTATTGTGTGTCGCTTCTGTTTAATATAATACCCACTAAAGCAAAACTACATAGAAATAGCTTATAATAAGTTTGCAACTATAAGCATTAAGTCTGTGTTCATACGAGCCATGTCTTATTGATAAGCTTGTTACTTTTTCTTCTTTGAACTTGAATTCGTGTTCACACAATTCATGTCTTGTTGACGACATGTACGTATAGTTGTATTCATGTACATATAGTTGTGTTCTTTACGAATGAGAAAGCAAAACGTACATAGTACATGCAATCATGTCACTAAAACATGACTCGTATGAATAGCGTAGACAGACGACAGCCTTAATTTGCATTAGCAGTCTTAATTCAAATTAACTTGTGAATTATCCCCATGCCAATGTGTATAAATGCACGAAATCAG
This sequence comes from Linnaemya tessellans, assembly GCA_951800035.1. Classification (NCBI taxonomy): domain Eukaryota; kingdom Metazoa; phylum Arthropoda; class Insecta; order Diptera; family Tachinidae; genus Linnaemya; species Linnaemya tessellans. The sequence goes on along the minus strand of OX637534.1, from coordinate 65,059,201 downwards.
AGTGAATTTATACTGTATTTCAATATGGCAACACAGTCGACAATCAGTCAGCTACGTTTTCATTTGTAAGAATTAACATTTTATATATGTACATATTTGACAATAATTTAATTTTAACAAATATTTATTTTAATTATGTAGGTAAATACACCAGATACAAGTTGCCAGCCATCGCCGGAGTCTCAGCCATTAACATTACCTTCGCCGGAGTCACAGCCATTGCCATCACCAGTGATGATTTCGTCGCCTCCTTCACCATTGGCTTCTCTTGACACCACGTTCTCATCAGCTGCCGCTGCTTCGTCGTCATCTGCAAAAAAGAGAAACCATTTAGGTGAAGTGGTAAAAATTATGAAGGAGCAAAACATAATGTTAAAAAGTGTGGTAGAAGACAGCCAGTCGTTATCAAACGAAATCGTTAATGCTATTCGGGAGCAAAATGAAACTGGCAAAGAGTTTATAACTTTAATGAAAACCTTAATAGATAAGATTTAAAAATTTTTGTTCTATGCATAATAAAAATAATACTATATTTTGTTATGGTAAATCATGCATTGCGTGAAGCATAATCACAGTGTTTGTACTTACTAAAACTCAAAGCTATTGCATTCCTAATAGTCGATGCTGTCACGTCATTTTCGCCAACTCTTGTTGAGTGGTTGGGCTGGCTTCGTGTAGTTAAATCTCCTGCAACATTTTCCATCCATGAGGAAGAAACTTCATCGTTTTCCATTTTCAAAAAGTTGTGCAAAATGCAGCATGTTTTTATAATAATGTTAACATTTCTTGGTGCTACTTGTAAGCCCGTACCAATTCTTCGAAATCTAGCTTTAAGTTGGCCAAATGCGTTTTCGATTACACGACGATATCTGGACAGTCGGTAGTTGAAAGTTTTTTCTACATCTGGCTGATTTATTGAATATGGGAATGGCTTCATCATATACCGTGATAAGCAAAAAGCAGAGTCGTCAATAAGCAACAAAGGCACATTTATGCCGGCAATTACTCTGCTATTTTGTGTAAAAATTTCAGCGCTTTCATGAAATCTTTTCAAAGAACTTTTTTCAAATATGTACGAGTCATTGTTTTTCCCACTTGATCCAATGTTTATATATGTAAATTTTGATCTGCGAAAGAATGAAAGCACAAACGTAAAAGTTTCAATAACCTTTCGGAAAAAATTTACCTGTAATCACAACTTTCCAATAAAACTACCGAATTCCAGCCTTTATAATTGTGATAGTCCACTGCATCCTATTTTTTTGGCTGAATTTCTATATGACATCCATCTACAGCTCCAAAGCATTGCGGAAACCCGAGGTGTTCGAACCCATCAACAATGTGTTTAATTTCTTGGGGATGTGGGGGATACGCATTAATATAGTGATCTAGATTATTACATATCGCGTGGCAAAAATCAATAACAATTTCACCAACGGTACTGCGTCCCACACCGAATAAACTACCAACAGTTCTATACTCCGCTGCCGATCCCAATGTGAACAATGCTGTTGCTACTCTCTTATTGAGTGCAATACAAAGGCTCATATTTGTGTCCAACTTCTCCATATTTTGAACTTTTTCACACACTTTTTGGAAAGCATTTCTATTGAGGCGAAAGTTTTCTTTAAATCTGTTATCGTTCATCGTCAGCACGTCACACTCCCAAAAAGTGCTGTTGCGGTCCTTTAAAAAATCTCATATATGAATTATATCCTTCATGAAAAGATACATCTATTTAACCTACAAATTTCCACAATTGCCTTTCTCTTATTTCAGAGTATCCTACTGCGATCCCAACTTGTAGCAACATTTTGAGATTTGTGGTTGCTATTGCATGTACAATTTTTACATTATGGAGCAGTTTCAGCAAAAGTAATTTCATTTTTCTTTCAAATAAACAGTGATTTTTCACCAACAGCATAGCTGCTAGTCGTATTTTCTGTCTTCTGTCCATTTGATCTCGATCGAAATGCAAAAAAAAACTGTTGTATACAAACAAACAGATGCTTGTTAAATGCAAAAACTGTCGTCTGTCAGGGTAAAATTTTAATTTACATTAGTAAGCTTTTAATGCAAATTAACGCTGTCGTCTGTCTACGCTAAGCTTATAAATTTCTTTTGAAAACTATTGCGAAAAGTTTGTTAATAATTAATTAAGAAAAGTGATCTCTTATGATAATATTGCTTATAAAAAGTTAAAAAGTGTAACAGTATAACAAGCTTACAAAAAAATAGTTGTCTAATCATAAATGAAGTAAACCTTTGTTGGCAATACTTTAGTAAGATTGTGACATAAGTTAATAATAATAATATAACTCTGCGAAATATCCCTCTAAGACCCCATAAGGTGATGACATCTAAGACGATCTAGCAATGTCCGTCCGTCTGTGGAAATCACGATTCAGTCCAAACGAAAGAGACATACCATCGAAATTTGGTGTAAATATATTTTCGAAGGGCCAGAGGGAAAAAAGTTTTACTAAGAAGATCTGAACCAACCTCTAAAAAACAACATAATTTTCATGTTTTTTTTTGTAATTTTGTTAAGCCAGTAATATAGTTCTATGTCAACGAAATTTCACAGCGTTGAACCTGCAGCGAGAAAATCAGAAAATTTCATTTTTGGACCTCACCTCCTTTAGTCGGCACGGAAGTAACATATTACATGAGAAAACAAATTGTATAATTTAAGCTTATATTCCTTAAAAATAAAATTTTAAAGCTTTTATGACGAAGCTGAGATGTTCTCTGATCTACCTCTGCCCTGTCCTTCCTCTTTGTTAATAAATTACCCTATAAAAAAGTTTTTGTTGACTTTTAGTGTTTTATGGCAAAGGTGATATGTCTTTCTCAACACTTGCTTGGATTTGATTACATATATTCCCAAAATACATAATTTCAAAACCTTCTATAACAAACAAAATATAAATGATTTATTTAAAATACATATCATTTTTGTAAAAAAAGCTGTTGTGAAACTAAGTCGTTTTCAATTATGGTTCTGAAGCTATTATTCATACAAGCAGGCATTGCGAGAAAAAAAAATTATAGAAAGTATTTTATGACAACTTTATTCTCCAAAATAGTTATATTTTGCTTTCAAATTGAATTATTAGGTAATAATTAATATTTTTTATGTGTTATCCAAATACATTGGAAAAATTTTACAGAATCTAATCTCCCCAGTTTATAACATCAAAAATTCAGAGGAATTAAAAGACAAATTAAAAAATGTTAGTTTGGCTGAGGATGATATTCTAGTTTCGTTCGACGTGGTATGTTTGTTTACAAACATACCCACACACTTAGCGATAAGAAACATACTAGACAAATGGAATAAACTTAAAGAAATTACGACTATACAAAAAACACAATTTTTAAAACTTCTTCAATTTTGTCTAAAAGACAACAATTACTTTATTTTTGACGGCAAAATATTTACCCGGAATGCCGACGAGCAACCTGTTATCACCAACAATTGCTGACATTGTACTTGACGCTCTATTAGACGACGTGATGCAACTACTAAAGCTAAAAAATTTATCGATAAAATTTATTACTAAATATGTTGACGATCTATTTGTAATAATAAAAAACTCTGACGAGACAATAATACTAGATGCATTCAATGCGTACCATAATAAGATACAATTTACAATACAAAAAGAGAAAAATGAAGAAATAGCCTATCTCGACGTCAAAATAATAAAAAAAATGGAGATAAAATATTAACAAACTGGTATACAAAACCAACATCATCAGGCAGGATCATAAACTACCACTCAACACAACTACATAAAATGAAATTAAATACTGCAACTAATTTGATTACAAAGGTCCTAAAAATAAGTGACAGAAGATTTTGGAGCAACAATATTGACAAAATAATGGACATGCTAACTAAGAATAGTTATCCACTATATATAACAAACAACATCATAAAAAATACCTTAAAAAACCACAATAAGGAAAAACCACCACGCACAAACATAATAACTAAATTCTACAGTGTACCATATATACCTAAACTTACAGAGATGGTCACCTTACAAAGTACTTTACCAGACGAACAAAAACAATCAACAAGGCGAATTCATACAAGGTGAACTCATTTATGCAACTCTGTGTAAAATTTATTGGACTGTCAAATAAAATGCTTTGGAAAAAACAATGGCCGCACACAAAAACAGTTCAATTTGACAGTTCAATAATTTTGCCTTGGTAACAGCTGATCACCAATTTCTGAACTAAGGCCACCTGGTATGAATTCGCCTTGAACAATCAATAGCATATAAATCAGATACGGGCGTTTTATAGCACAATTGTGCTGAGATCATTCACACGTATTCTTACCCTCTTTAATTTAGTCGTTGATGAGACAGCGACGAATGAACATCAGGCGGATGCTTACGAATTTTTTTATATTTTTTTCCAGAATATTTGCCCAGCAAACAATTTCAGTCATGATGATATGAGAAAATTATTTTGTCATAAACAATCCTTTCGATAACATACAATGCCTTTTATACAATTTTTCTCCAATAAAGGACTCCTAATTTAGTAATACACTTAGTCTTATTAATTAGTTTATGTAAAATCTTATCAAAAATATTTTGAATATGTTTCCCATATGAAATTGATCTTCCAACCGCGTATATATTTTTTTTTTGCGAATATTTAGTATTATGCTCCAGCAAGCAAGCATTCTTGTATATATTTTTTTTCTTGTATGGAAAACATAACAAATTATTGTCCTATCTTTTTTTAATTTTTTCATTTGACTGTTTACTTAGAAAAAGTTTTATTTTTAATTAATAATTTTACATAATCAAGGTTTTTTTCAACAGAAATTATTGCTACTTATGTATAATGCATCATCTTTTAAACGCTTGGCTTTTTGTTTGGTGGGTAGCTCGCCAGCTCAACACATACATAATTTACCAATACATTGACGGTGCCCACCACTGATATAAATCAAACAGAACTCTCAGACACATTTACACAAAATCAAAAGTAGAGAAACTAAAAATTTATAATGTTGTTTATGAAATTAAATTTGAGGGAAATCAAAAGGAAAAATGTGATAAGGTATACATTGGTACAACGAAGAGAAAATTGGGTACAAGAATAAAAGAGCATGAATCGGACATCAAGAAAGGAAAAGAAACAACAGGACTTGCAGAGCATGCAAAAGACAACAATCATAAAATAAATTTCAACAATGTTAAAATTTTAAATAAAGAGAAAATAACAAACAAACGCTTCACTATAGAGAGTCTACGTATCCAGGAAAAAATACATAAGACAATGAACTATAAAGAAGACAAGAATAACACAAAGCTTCAGTACTCAATAGCGATAACTTAAATTAGTTAAAGATCTGTGATAGTAGTATTAAGTGGACCATTGATTTTTGTTTGTGATGTACCAAATTATTTATTTAATTATATATTTATTATACATGTGTCGTGTAGTCCAGTTTTATGATGATAAATTTTAGGAATAACTAATTTGACAATAACATAAATCGTAAGTTAATGATCTGTGATATACCATAACATTTAAACTATTTTACAATATTTTTTATATATATTTTTGTGCTAGATACAAAAAACATATAACAACCCTGAAGAAGTTTGCAAAAAACAAACGAAACGTTGGGTAAAAAAAAAAGATGAATATGATATAGTTTTTATTCATATTTGATGATAAATATTGATGACCACAAAAATCCCGTAGGTTTTACCCCTATTAAAATAAGTAATAAAAAAACCAATAATTCATTTTTGCCTTATTAACAATAATTAGTTGTGGCTATTAAACTTATAATTATAGCGGAAATTAGGTCTTTTGAAGAATTAGAAAAGTTAATTGTGAATGCTAAAAAATCAATAACAAAGAAATACACAAAAGAAACTATTCAAGAAAAAATAAAATCAATAGAACAATTAAGTGAGAAATTCGGGAAAGCGAATCCCTTAAGAGAAGAAAAAAAATTACTCAATTCAAAGATTTGAGAAAAACAGAAATTCAGCTATTGACTGAACGTAAAGGAGAAAATTTAGAAATAGAGCAAGAAGTTGAAAATCCTGAAATCATATCGGGCTTCAACAGTAAAAAGGCTTCGGATACAATTCCAATCTTCGACGGAAAGCCTAAACTTATTGATATTTTCCTTTCAATGATAGAAATGGTTCATTCTGAACTAAATGAGAAAGGAAAAAAGAACCCAATTAAATATGTTTTGGCGATAAAATTAGTAGACAGAGTCAGGGATATTTTAATTATAAAAAACACACCTGAAACTTTCGAAGAACTTAAAACAGTTCTAACAATATATTTCAAATCCACAAGAACGGCAAGCAGCATATATTTTGAATTAAAGAATACTAAACAAAAAGGATTAAAGAATACTAAACAAAAGAAAATGTATTAAATTACAAAGAACGGATTAACACTTTGATGGCGGATTTGACATTAGTACAAATTTCAGAACTAGAGGACAGTTCAAATCAAGTAGATCGCTCTACGATTAAGACTATGAACGAAAAATTCGCTCTAGAAATCTTTTCAGCGGTCTTTATGAAGACATAAAGACCGCTGTAATAGCTGCACAACCCAAGACTTTGGCACAAGCCTATGACATTGCAAGTACACAAGAAAGATCATTACAACAATCAGATACATTTACAACCTTACAAATAAATAATAATAATAGACGAAACTATTACAATAACACAAATAGAAACAATTCAGAGTTTAACAGAAGTAGAAATTATCTTAATCCAGTGATGTCAGCGTCATACACAATTGTGGAAACAAAACTCACATGTACGCTTACGCTCTTTTATTTTGAGAGCGTAAAATATAATTGTTTACTGAGGAACACTCTCATTCAGCGGGAAGTATCGCAAGTCCTGTTTTGAGGCCTCTAAACAGAATTAATATATTTATATAAATATATATTCAATATATATAAGAGGTTTGAAATAAGTTGGAGCCACTGTATGTAGGTACATATTTTCGAAAATTTCTTAAAGTAGCTTTTAAATTATTTCATAAGTAAGACTTTTTGTAAAAATTGTATATGAACTAACCAAATTTTCAGCTTAAAAATGGAGAAATATTTTAAAATTAAATATCTGAGCACTTAGCAATTTTCGAAACCCTTTTTTACAACTTATAAAATTAGAAGATATTATTGGTAAATAAAAGGATACTCTTAGAAAAGACCACTAGTTAGACCTCGCAACCGCATATTTCTCCCGCTGCGAATGTAAGAGATAAGAGTGATCTCACCAACACAGTCGTATTTGACATCACTGTCTTAATCCGCAGATGGATAGAAATTTTAGCATCAATAGAAATAACAGAAAGTATAACAACATCAACAACAAATATTATAACAATATCAACAGAAACTCTAACAGTAACAACAGAATTATGTATGAATTTTTATTAGTCGAACTTTCTTATGTAAATTATTAATTTTATCAACGGGCTTAAGTTCGAATCTGCAAGACTGCAAACCATTTTTTATTATTTTTTTTATTAATAAATGAATTTGTTCAAATTCTATTTTATTAATTTATATTAAGATTGGAATATTAAGAATATTTTTCAATAATCATCAAACCAGCAGAACGGATCAGTACTAATTTCGAGGCCGCTACGCCATCTCATCAGCGTTCTTTGTTCAATTTTTCCACTTTTGCAAGTGGTACTAGTTAGTAGGAATATCAACTATTTAACCAATATTTTAACGAAAATTGAATATGAGAAGTTATCACATTCATATTTTTAAGTTATTACATTTTTGGTTAGTACGAAATTCCCCAACCCTGACGATTAATATTCCCAATATTCCATGTATCTCTTTCGCTTTTTCCAGAGCCATCGGCTGCTGATAACTAAACCAGAAACCAGAACAACAATAATAAATATTATACATAACAATAATAGACACCATAACAACAACAAAAATTACTATAGATACAACAACAATACATCCAACATACATAGGTAAGAGATACAATAATAGTTGAAGAGGAAGAATCTATTCCAATGTTCATACTATACACCAACAGGGAGACGTTGAAACCCCGGAGACTCAGTACGAATCTCCGAACAGGGAAAATTAAGGGTTTATACAATACATATTGGGACATCAAACTTTCTTTTTTATCAGTCAAAAACATTAACTATAAATTATCATTTCTTATAGACATAGGATCAGAGATATCACTCTGTAAAGAAAATGTAATATACAACTATTACAAAAATACTGACAATATTTGCCGATTAAGTGGCATTACAAATGAATGCAAAGAAACTGTAGGTTCCACTGATTTGAAGATAATATTAGGTGAATAAACACTAACACACAGATTTCAATTAGTGGACGAAGCATTTCCAATCCTTACTGATGGAATTTTAGGAATAGATTTTTTCTGTAAATACAACTGTCAGATTGACTATGAAACACCAACTTTAAACACTTGCATACAGGGAGAAAAAAATAACAATCCTAATAGAAATTAACACAAAAAGAATGCATAATTGGGGGATTCACACTGTAGTCATAAAGTCATAAAATAATAGCACGAAAAATGTGTGAACAACCCGTCATAACTTAGTATGCTTTGTAATTAAATGTAGTTAGATGTTATCAAACCAAAAAAATATTAAGATAATTGTTATGAAGTTGTTTGAATAGGAAAAAAACTCCATTCCTATTTAAAATTATGAAATTTGTCTCCTGGTGCACAAGAATATATAAATGAATTTGTATGTATAAACTAAAACAGCTGCTGCTTTAATATGAGCTGAATACATATTTTTTTGTGGCAGCATACGGAAAAACGTTCAATGGCTGCCAGCTACGTAAACCAGAAAAAGTTTTCACTTGTATGTATTTAGTTTTTGCGATTTAGTTCTCTATTAATTTTTTATATTTATTTTATAAAAATGCGATTTAATGTGCAGACATTTAAATATGAATAATTTTTTAGCCGTTTTTTAGTCTTGAATCATATATAAGTAACGGCGGCAAACATATACTTTCGTCGTATCGCCTAAAGATTTTCAGCCGTTCAACTCAAATTTCTAGAGCTATTTTATGACAAAACAAAAACATACCTGAAAGAGTGCTATTATTTTATGACTTTTTTGTATGCAGCACAACAACAACTTTTTTAAACTGGTCTAAAATATTATGACTTTATGACAATATGACTAAATAGCACAAAGTGTGAATACCCCAAATATAATTATACCCCCAAGGACAGAGAAGATAGTACCTATAAACATTGACATAAAAGGAGATAGTGTCACATGTAGTAAAGACATAATAAACGGAATATTTTTAGCAAACACTATAATACCCAAAGATGGCCAACGATACGTTAAAATTTTGAATACATTAGAGGAAACAGTGCGATTAGAAAAGTCAGGAGTCACAACAATACCATTAAAATATTATACAATTTATAAAACTAACATGTGCAATAACAATTAACATTCAGAGCAAAGATTTAATAAGTTACTAGAAAAACTAGATTTAAAGAACATTGAAGAAGAAAATAAAAGACTCATATGTGATATTCTAAGACAATATCAAGAAGTATTTCATATTAAAGACGAATTATTCACGGAAAACAATTTTTATAAACAAAGAATTGAATTAAATTATAACACACCTACTTACATTAAAAACTACAGACTGCCACAAGCACAATTAGACGAAATAAGTAAACAAGTACAAGAGTTATGAGAAAAAGACATAGTAGAGCCATCTATTAGTCCATATAATTCTCCATTATAATTAGTACCAAAAAAAGGATAAAACGGCACGGAAAAATGGCGTTTGGTTGTAGATTTTAGACGTTTAAATGATAAAATAGTAAATGATAAATTCCCTTTAACCAGACTTGAAGATGTATTGGACAGAATTAGGTAGAGCTATATATTTTTCCACTTTAGATATGACAAGCTCATTTCACCAAATAGAACTCGAACCACAATCACGGCCACTAACAGCATTTTCAACACCGAACGGTGGCTTTCAATATACAAGACTACCACTTGGATTAAAAATATCATCTAACAGTTTCCATAAAATGGTGACAATAGCATTATCTGGTTTGGAAGCATTTTTGTGCGTTGATGACGTCATTATTTTCGGATGTAGTTTGAAGCACCACAATGAGAACCTCATAAGAGTGTCAGAAAGACTGAAACAATACAATTTGAAGCTGAATCCAGCAAAATGTTGTTTCTTAAAACCAGAAGTTTTGTATTTGAGACATTTGATTACAAAAATGGTATTAAAACAAACCCGACAAACGTTAGACGATTCATAGCCTTCTGCAATTGTTACAGAAGATTCATTCCAAACTTCGCCAAAACGGCAACTTTTTTTAATAATCCATTGCGAAAGAATGAACCATTCATTTTAACGACTGACGCTTCAAACGTGACGTAGAAGCAGTTCGTTCACAGGGTAAAATAGGAAACGATCTACCTATATCATATGCTAGTAGAACATTAAATAAACATAACAAAAATATATCCGTAATTGAAAAAGAATTATTAGGTATCCATTGGGGAATAAAATTTTTTAGACCGTATCTATATGATAGAAAATTTACAGTAGTCACAGACTATAGACCTCTTATTGCTTTGTTTACCCATAAAAACCCGTCTTCAAAACTAACCAGAATCAGACTTGAACTATCAGATTATGACTTTGATATAATATATAAGAAGGGAGCGAATAATACAAACGCAGACGCTCTATCACGCGTAGAAATAAATTCACATATATGTATTAAGAGACATGATTCCAATCTATGTTGATGAAAAAGAAAAGAAAACCTTGGCAATAATAAGAAATATGTTTAACAACGAAATGAAAAATAAAATTAATAATGAAGATGAAAATAAAAAGAACGTTCATAGAAAAGAAAATATTATAAAAAACTTCATATCTCGAAAGCAGACTGATCATCTCCATATGTGGGAATGTACGTCAATTATTTATTGACGTACATTCCCATTATTAAGGGGACCCAAAAGATTGAATTTATATATGATAATAAGCTGCAGCAAGAATTGAAAGAGAATAATGATAAAATAACGCACATAATATGCAATAAATGCGAAAATCCTATGTTTTCAGGAACATATATGGATAAACTTTTATTGAGATTAAAGAAATTGAAATTTAAAAAGTACGTACTATGTATACGATAACGATGAAATATTTAAATATATAACGGCCGAAGAATTGAAATTTATATATAATAATATGAAGAAAAACGATATAGAAATAATTATATACAGAATGCCAAGAGAAATAAAAGATAATATAACACAATATAGACTCATAGAAGAATTTCATGACTCACCACATGGTGGACATTTTGGAATTAGGAAAACACTTTCCAAATTAAAACAAAGATATACATATATATGGAAGAACATGAACAAAATGGTTAAAAAATACATAACAACATGTGATTCATGGTAAAAAACATAAACAGATAAAAAACACAAAAGAACCTTTTACCATAACAGATACACCCTCACACGGTTTTGATACTGTTGTAAAGGACACAGTTGGACCATTAACCCATTTTCGGCCACTGTAAAATTACTCGTTCTTATCGCCAAATTCGAAGGCTTTATGCATTTATTTTTTAAAACTTAGAGATTCTATCATGTAATAAGTAGTCTAGGCTTTAATTAACCGTAAAAATAATTTGTAAATTTTTTCTCATATTTTAAGTGAAGGGATATTTCGTTTTAAGCGATTTCAGAGGATTTGTTTAGAATTAAAAATATATATTGTTTGTTCAAAAATGTTGTTTATTATTATCGGGTACTTATGTAGTCAATTGAAATGACCACATAATATAAAATCACTTAAATAAATCAAAACATTACTGTCATATTATAGCTGTTAAAGTAACTGTTCGCAAGTGCGAACATTGGCTGCTATTTGGAGAATAAACTTCTTTGATACTAGTTTATCGTTCTTTGTTCTTATATAAATACGACAATTATTTTTACTAAAAATAACATATAAGAAAATCAGATAACGGTAAAAGAAAAAAATTTTTCATTTGTAGTGTTTAATGATTTTGATAGTGATTTTTGAATATGTGTATACTATATATTTGTGTATGTATATACTTTGAATATGTATATATTTGAATATGTATATACTTTGAAACTTTTTTGCATCATATTATTTGATGCGCCTTTTAAGTAAGAAAAGGCCCACTACTCACAGGAAAGCGCCCGAAACGGGGAGAAAATAACTGCCAATTTGATAGGACAAATTCGGTATTGGTTTGTCGTTGGGCAGGCAACAAAGAGGTGACGGCTCTTTCCAAATTAAACCGATGCGCAGCGTAAAGCGATGACAGAAAGATTTGAAAAACTATGAGAATGTGCCACAACCACTGCTTCTCAGCTCATATAATAAAGCTATGGGTGGAGTTGATCTTCACGACAATGCTGTATCAAACTATAGAATAAATATTAAGTCAAAGAAGTGGTATTGTCCTTTATTTCGATTCGCAGCTCATCAGTGGCTAATGCATGGAATCAGAAAGAAAAAGAACATTATCTCAAAAATATTTCAGGGTGAGCGTCAACAAAACTTTGCTAGTAAGCGAAGATATTCGAATAGTTGAACCACAGGGAAAAACACTTAGATATCAACTCAAAGCAAACCAATCAAGTGTTTGTGCCAAAAATTCAATGTGCATTTGCATCCACAATGCTTTGAAAAATATCACAGAAAAAAAATCATATTATTTTTATATTTTAATTAATATATTATACACATTTCTCGTTAGTTATTATTTGTATTTTTACATATAAATGAAAATGTTCATAAATGCACATAAATTGGTTCATATGCGATATTCATGTTAAATTGAAGCCAATGTTCGCGCTTACGAACACCTATTTCCAGGGCTCGTGCACACGATAGCGCCAAAGCGACAACGGATTTGGATTCAGCAGACCCAAATCAGTATAAAAATCATTAATATTTTGAAAAAACTCTCGTTTGAATTTCCTTGTCTGAATATGGGTTAAGACCATGTGGAAAATATAGATACATACTTACAATGCAGTGCGAACTAACAAAATATATTGTTGCTTGTCCGATTGAATCAAAAGATGCCAAAACAGTCGCGAAAGCTTTAATAGAACACATTGTATTAAAATACGGTTTATTTAACATTCTCAAAACAGATAGATGTACTGAATTAACCAATGAGTTGATAAGAGAGATTTGTGAATTATTAAAAATAAAACAAATCTTCTCAACACCTTACCATCATGAAACTTTAGGCACAATAGAACGAAATTTCCGCGTAAATAAATAAATATAATAAATAAATATTTTCTAAATTTTGTAGATGACAATAATTGGCATGAGTGGATACCATATTATACTTTTGCTTTTAATACGATACCAAATGTCGATACGGACTATTCACCATTTGAACTAATTTTTGGTAGACTTCCTAGACTGCCAAACGACATCTTAGGTGACACCAGAAAAAATTATAATACTGACAATTATTTAAATGAACTAAAAATTAGACTTCATCACTCATTACAAAGAGCAAGAGAAATAATTCTCGAATTAAAAAAGAAAATAGGATTAGAATCTAAAAAGAATCAAAATAGGATAGATATTAGAATAGCTGATTTAGTTTTAGTTAAAGTTATAATACAAAAATATATGAACCCCCATATAAAGGTCCATACAAAGTGGTAGACGTAGAAGATTTAAATGTAGTAATAGAAATTCATAAATCAAAAACGAAAATAGTACATAAAAATTTACTAAAAAATATCTAAATCAACACACAATAATGTATATAAGAAATATAAAGAATTATAAGAACTAAGAAATGTAACAATATAAATAAGAAATATATAGAGTAGATACTAAAAATACACTTTATAAATATGCATGTATACACATGTTTAATTTTTTATTATAACTTTGTTTCATTTTTAATAATACCCAAACCTAAATGGATAAGGGTGTAGTGTATGCATGTATAGAATTAATACTGTAATGTGTATATATAGAGTAAGTACTGTAATAGCTTAAGAATTACATTTATTTTATGTTGGATCGGAAATAATAAGCATTTGAATTTTAGTTTGTATAAAATAATTTGTGTGAGAATTAAATTGTAACATGAACTCTGTTTAAGTTTAATGAAATGTTGGCTATGGGAATAATTGTAATATGAAATTCATATTGAAATTGTCTTACATTGATTTGTTGCTGGGCTTGACACCCAAAAGAGTTTCATATTAAACTTTGTCGCAATAATGTTTTTCACGTGCCAATGGTTTATGGAAACTAAGGTAAAATTTGCTCAGACCGTGGGAACAGCAAATCAACTATTGATTTGTTGGTACCCCAGAATAATGCTGACCAATAGAATAAGTTAGTATATGAGTTGGTAATTTTTCTAAATAAAAACAGAAATAATTGATTAAGCAAGATCTTACTTATTTCTAAAACCAACTCGGCACACCTGGTGCTGAAGAAAAGCGGCTACAGAGCTTAGAAATACTGAACAACACAGAATATACCCACACCACACAACCGGGAAAAGAAGAATCGTTATGATCATTGTAGGAAGGATTGAGTTGATGTTAGTCTTTGCTCTTTTGATTGGTGGGACATCTGCTTCGCCAGAAGTCAATTGGAGACTAGAGTTGGATGCTTGATTTTCCGGTAATTGGCAAGTAGAGTTGTATACTTTATTTGCTCCTAATTTGTCCATGTGAAGTAACGGGGCTAACTTATGAATCGGTCTTCTTCTTATTCCTGACATTGTTTTTATATCTGCTACCCGAACCTTGCCATCAGTTCCCTCACAAGTCTTAAGAATTCTGCCCAGTGGCCATTGCATAACAGGCAGATTATCCTCCTTTATTATGACCAGTTTGCCCTCCCTTGTATTATAGGAAGATGTTTTCCATTTTCGTTTCTCTTATAGATGGTGCAAATATTCCATTGACCAGCGCTTCCAAAACTCGTGCTTGAGTTGGGAAACAAGTTTCCATCTTTTCGACAATGATTAGCTGTTAGGGTTAGGTGCTCTTGAGTCTATTTGTGCTGTAAGTGGCTCTCCGATCAAAAAATTACCAGGAGTTAAGGCTGCATAGTTCTCGACAGTGGAGTCAGTGATCGCGAGTTCAGAATTGCCTCAAATTCAACGATGACAGTTTCTAGCTCTACGTATGTAAGTGAAGCTGTTGCCATACTTCTAACCAGCAATTGTTTCGCGTATTTAACTGCAGCCTCCCATAATCTGCCTAAATGAGGTGTCTGGCAACCTCCTCTGCGAGCAATAAATCTGTTTAGAGGTCCAATAAGTGCTTCTGTGGTAAGGTCACTCACCACTTCTAAATGTACTGCTCTGGTTGAAAAACAAATAAATACCGCTGGGTACACCTTGTGGGGCCTCTTGCCTCTCAACTTGTAGTGAACCCATTGTGGGCCGCAGTAGTCTACACCTTATACCTTGTTGGAGTCACTCTGCTGGCAGGTAAATTTTCCATAACTTGCTGCATTAGGATTGGTCTTGACCTTGTACATCGGATGCAGTATTGGACGATGTTTCTGGCTATCGATTTGCCCTTACGTTAGGTTAGAAGGGCTGCCCGCCATAAGCTAGAAAAACACTCGGAGGCCATAAAGGCCCACCGTGATGCCCAAAAGACTACACCCTACACAATCCTTTCAAAACGAAGTGGTGGTTCTTGAGAACCACCCAGAACTTCTCACGAAGCCCGCCGGGGTAGCCAGCTGTGCATCCCTGAGGCAGTCCAGATCCCGCAGGAAACGTGAGCCTAGATGTCTAAGCCTACGCTCATGCAGGGATGGACATTCGCAAAGAAAATGCTGTACTGACTCCTCTTTCTCCTCATCTAAACAGCTCTTGCAGCGACCATCATGGGGAAAGCCCATATGCCCCGACATGTGCCCAATTGCACAGTGCTCCGTCAAGACCCCTATCAGGAGTGCCAACAACTTCTTGCCAAAAGTCAGAAGCTGTCTAGTCCTACCCCTGTCAAGCGAGGGCCACAGAGTTCTGACCCTACAGGTCGTAATACTTGACCACCTGCCTGTCACATCCCTCTCTGCCCACTCCTTAATCTAATTAAGCAGCTCAACTGAGGGAATGTCAATATCCCTACGTGAGGCTGCCTCATCGAAGGCCGAACCCACTCTAGTGCATTCGTCCGCCATCTCATTCCCCTGAATGCTTTCATGCCCTGGAACACAAAATATCCTGAAGTAGTGTCCTTTAAGTCGAGCCAGAGATTGAATGCATACCAGCACACAGCTCGACCTCACTGTCCCCGAGTCCAGGGCCCTAATTGCTGCCACACTATACACACAAATGTCAATAATTCTTGCCTCCAAACTGAGCCCATCAATCCTCAATGCTGCCTCGGTAATGGCATAAATCTCCGCCTGTCGAGGTATCGGGTAACCTGAGCGACACTGAAAGGTCGAAATTCTCGGAATAAACCCCCGAACCAGTGCCAGGGTCCATCTTCGAGCCGTCCGTAAAAACCAAGGTCGTATTGCGGCGAGTCGCGGAGTCCTTTATCCAGTACTTCCTCTCGGGAAATGCGACTGAGAAGGACTTGTGGAAGTTCATTACCAGAGTTATATATTCAGTCCGTCTCCCCAAGACCTGCCCTCCTACCCTAATGCCATGTCCCGTATGGTCATGCCCGAAGCTGCCAGACTCGATGAGTCTGAGGGCAGATCTTGCAGATATGTACCTGATGTAAGCCCCAAGGGGAGCCAAGTCAAGCATTGTCTCCAGACTGGCCTGAGGGGCCGATCTCATCGCGACAGTCATAACAAGACATGTCAGCCTCTGTACCTTGCTCAGTATAGAGAGATATGTACTTTTGTCCACAGCCCTCCACCAAACAAGTGATCCATAAGTAAGAAAGGGTCTGATCACCGCCGTATACATCCAATGCAGGATGTATGGTTTCAATACCCATCTCCTGCCAGAAACTCTCTTGCATGCGAAAAACGCGCATAGAGCCTTCCTCCTTCTATCCTCCACATTACGTTTCCACGATAGCTTATAGTCTAGAAGAATGCCGAGGTATTTCGCCTCTCTCGAGTACTCCAAGCTCGTGCCACCAAGGCATGGTGGCCTGAAAGCCGGGATATTATATCTCTTGGTAAAAAGTACCAATACAGTCTTCGTAGGGTTCACACCCAGACCGTTCCCCTTGACCCAGTCGAGTAGTTCGTTCAGCGCTGATTCCTTGGGATCACTTAGCGTAGGTAGATATTTACCCCTTATAAGGAGCACAACGTCATCAGCAAACGCAACTACCTTGGTGCCATGTGCATCCAACCTGAGAAGAATGCTGTTCAGGACAAGGTTCCAAAGAAGCCGAGACAAAACTCCCCCTGCGGAGTGCCTCTTGCTACAGCCTTCCTCTTCGTACTCATGCCAAAACTGGAGATTATGAATCTGCTCCCAAGCATGCTCCCTGCCCAGTCCGTAATCAACTGGTCCGCACCGATCTCTCTGAGCGCATCAGTTATGGAGGATATGTGCGCCTTCTATGTCTAGAAAGGATGCCATAACAAACTCCTTTTTGTCAAGGGAATCTTCTATAGTGCCGGCAACATCATGCAGCGCCGTCTCCACCGACCTACCCCTCTAGTAGGCATGCTGTGCACCGCAGAAGCTCTCCGGCGAAAGAAGTTCCCTGACATACAAATCAACCAGTCGCTCCAGTGTTTTCAACAGAAAAGTCGACAGACTGATTAATCTGTAATCTTTAGGGGTACAGTTGTTAATCCTCCCTGCCTTCGGAATGAAAACCACAGTCACCTCCCTCCACTCCATGGGAATGTACCCTTAAAGGAGACTTCACCTAAAGATGGTAAAATCGCCTCCATAGCATGCAGCATCAGCACTGCGAAATTTCCATCTGGCCCCGCTGACTTAAAGGGCTTAGAAGATGCCACTGCCCATCTTACCTTCGCTGGCAGTACAATGGAGTCCACCACGTCTCTCGATTGGATAGCTGTTTGGCCGGGGACAACCGCACCAAGTACGTTTGCCCCGTCCTCGCCATTCGGAAAGTGAGTCTTCATCAGTAGCTCCAGGGTATCCTCGCTGCTTTCAGTAAAAGTCCCATCAGGCCTCATCAGGGATCCGGGCGTGCCAGGCTTCTTAGAGAGTAGTTTTCTTAGGCGGGAACCCTCAGATGTGCCCTCCAAGTCACCACAGAAACGCCTCCATGATTCCCTCTTTGCCTTCCTGGTTTCGTTCTTGAAAACATTGAAAGTCCTACGATAATTATCCCAGTCTATGGGATTTCTATCACACTTCGCCTTATTAAAAAGTCTCCGGCAGACTGTCCTGAGCTGCTTGAGTTCTGGATTCCACCACTTCTGATGGACCCTCGTCGACGGTTGCCGCTCGCGACAAGGTGCATGATAGGCGTCGCTCAGTGTCCTTGACAAAATCATTGAAGAGTCCTCCGGCTCCCGAATGCTGCCCACCCGCTCCGCTTCTGGAGGTGGTAGGACAACTACAAGCTTTGTGAAGCTACCCCAATCCGTTTGCCTAGGGTTCCTGAAAGGCTTGCCCTCACTCGGAATAAGATCGATATCGATTTGCCCTTGATTATCCAAAACTGCTGTCTCGAAATAGTTAATAGCGTTTGTGGACCGCAGTGATGGTTGTCGATGTGAAACATCTTCGTTATTAGCTTTGAGCTCGGCTCGTTGTTTGGAAGAAGTATTTTAAATGAAATTTATTTGTTGGTAGTCAAGCAATGTCTATATGCATTTCATTGATGCTTTACCTAATCATTAGTAGACTTTAACCACAGTTTTGAAAAGTTAAAAACCTCTTATCTTATGCATAAGACTTTTTGTGCAAGAAAGAGGGCATCCTCAGATACAATTTACGGGTAGTGGCATATGTGTACTCAGGCCAGTATTTTAGAATGACCAAATTATGACAACTACTCCTCACTAAAATTGATATTTTTCATAAGTGAAATTTATTTATTGGTGGCTAAGCAATGTCTATATGCATTTCATTTGTGCTTTACCAAATCATCAGTAGACTATAACCACAGTTTTGAAAAGCTAAAAACCTCTTACCTTATGCACATACTTCTGAAAACCATCTGAGAATTCACAATTTGTAAATTACAAACTATTTTCAAAAATCAAATTAGAATAAACATAGTAGGCCTTCAAACTCATACAAAACTAACCCAACATATAAATTATATTCGATATGAATCTATTTTATTTTTCTACACCTTTATACAATCAGAAATACATTGCATAACAAGAAAAGTATTTATAAGGCAAAAAGAAAATCAAAATCTTAATCAAACTGTTATGAAATTTTTATTTGACATATTGTTGTCACAATTCTATTTTAAATGAAATTTATTTGTTGCTGGTCAAGCAATGTCTATATGCATTTCATTGGTGCTTTACCAAATCCTCAGTAGACTTTAACCACAGTTTTGAAAATTTAAAAACCTCTTATCTTATGCACATACTTCTGAAACCCATCTCAGAATTCACAATTTGTAAATTACAAACAATTTTCAAAAATCAAAACAGAATAAGCATAGTAGGCCTCGAAACTCATACAAAACTAACCCAACAAATAAATTATATTCGATATGAATCTATTTTATTTTCCTACACCTTTATACAATCAGAAATCCATTGGATAACAAGAAAAGTATTTATAAGGCAAAATGAAAACAAAATCTAAATCAAACTGTTATGAAATTTTTATTTGACATATTTTTGTCACAATACTATTTTAAATGAAATTTATTTGTTGGTGGTCAAGCAATGTCCATATGCATTTCATTGGTGCTTTACCAAATCACCAGTAGACTTTAACCACAGTTTTGAAAAGTCAGAAGTATGTGCATAAGATAAGAGGCTAGATAGAACAGCTACGGGGTTTACCTTGAATTCTTCAGAATTGGGATGTGGATGAGATTTGTTGAATTCCTTAGGCCACATCTTCTCGTTGCCATGTAGAAAAATTGGCCCGAAAAACCACAAACAGCCCGAAAGGCTGTTACTTTCGGGGCTTAAACCTCGAGAGATGAGATCAGGTGGGTTTTTCTTAGAGCTAACATGTCTCCATTGACTGCTTATCGTGTGCTTTTAAATTTTGTTTACCCGATTGGCGACGAATATCCGAAGTGAAGACATTGGCGAGGTAATCCAATGAAGAGCTATTTCTGAATCCGACCATAAGTACGTTGGGGTATTTTTAGCTCGTATTTCTCTTTCTACACTTCTGGTAAGTTCTGTTCCAAGGAGGGCAGCGCATAGCTCTAAGCGTGGTAAAGTTACCTTCTTTAGGGGGTTGATTCGTGATTTTGAGCATAATAATTTTGAACGTACATATGTAGATTGTGGCACCATATGCCTTTTCTGACGCATCGACGCGTTTCCCTTGCCACTTGTCCATCAAAAATATGTCTCTTAGTAGATAAGTTGTTTATATGTTTTAACTGTTGGCGGAATGACGACCAATGTGCGTGAAGATTTTCTGGAAGTGAGTCATCCTATGGTAGTTCCAACTGGACACATCAGTGAACAGGATTTCAGCACACCCGGGATGTTGATCGTCCGCACTACCCCGGACATAAGGGATTCACGAAATCCCTCGCGGTCCAACCAAAGCCAAGCTAGGGTGGTACCCGAATAACAACTACTATGGAGAAAAACTGATAAGAAATGAAAGTTACGGTGGATAGCTTAAATAACTCAGTACCGGCGGCTATTGGTGGTGAGCAAACAGGCCCCAAGTCGTCGTCTGCAAGTGACTGTAAGAAAATAACTTCGGGGGTGGGCAACTTAGCCTCCGCTGTTTCTAAAGCTACAAGAAGCCTAGGAGAGGTAGAATCGGCGCTAAGGGTAATTACAAACCATCCCCAGCCACAAAAGACGGGCGGGTTTTCCTATTATTCCCATCCAAAAAACATAGAGTCCTCCGAAGTAGATAAGATGGTCGAGG
Organism: Linnaemya tessellans; assembly: GCA_951800035.1. NCBI lineage: Eukaryota > Metazoa > Arthropoda > Insecta > Diptera > Tachinidae > Linnaemya > Linnaemya tessellans. The sequence continues at coordinate 65,038,082 of OX637534.1, read as the reverse complement.
AAGTAAGTGCTAGCATAGCCAAACTTACCACAAAAAGGACGAATCTTTAAGGCGCACAACGGCAGAAAGCAGCAAAATTGAAATGGAGGAATCAGCAGGATGCTTCAAAGGAAGGTGAAGCCTCTACAACCATCTCCACGGAGAAGGGCAAGAGAATTCGCTGGCCGGAGGAGCAGAACACTGCTGGCCACAGAAAACTGGCAGAAGAGCTGAGCTATGCTATCATAGGTTCCAGCAGCTCATCAGGCAAAATCCCAGTGCACTACCACAAGGAGGTGGAAAGTGCCATAAACCAGTGATGTGCACTACCACATAAACACAGTTGCGCTTGTGTGTGGCGCAGAGAAAAACCTCTGCTTACTTTTAACAGAGGTGGAAATGTTTCTGGAATTACTTTCTGTTTATCAAAAAAACTGAAGACAGAAATCTACAAATTGTATTCAATGTTTGGTACCACATATAATTGTAAAACAGCATTTTCTACCCTGAAAATAGTTCTAAGCAAAGCACGCAAGAATATAGATCTGGATGAGGCAATATATATTTATTTGAAATTGACATTTATTATAAACTAGTTTACAAAATAAATACAATTTTCATCAGTCAGATGCTAATAAATAAAAACGTTGTGTTATATATAATAAATAAAATTATAAATGCAAAACATACGAATAGTAGCAACAAGCCCTTCAACTTAAAATATAGATACAATTGAAAAGTACTTGTTATCCATCCTTGCTGTATGCTAAAGAGAAGCCAAAACCTAAGGAGAGCGAGAGAAACAACATTTTTTTCTTTCGTATACATATTTGTTTGTTGCGCAAGCAGAATTAGTTTTTTTCTTGCTTTCCTATAACGCGTTATAGGGCAAGAGAAGCTTGATCATCTATGCCATAAACGATTTTGCTCCACAAATTCACATTGAAAGCAGAAAGTTTTTTCGGGACGTAATGTTTCTGCAATTGGAGTCTGACTCCTGTGTGGAGATACTACGAAACCGAATAAATAGCATTAAGGCACCATGGGAAGGTGGAAGACTAGCAAAGGCTTCCTTTTATATAAAAGGATGGGGTGGAAGTCTGAAGATCGAGGCCATAACAAATGTTATTACCAAGCAGAACAAAGGCATCGATGCGAGAAAGTGGGAAATATTCCACCGTGCGGAGGCAGAGGAGGGCACCTTGATCGTGGTGGGTCTGGACAAAGCGTCCATGGCTTACCTGGAGGAACGAAAAGGGAAGGCCTTCTTTGCCACCTCGGCCATATCTTTCGAAGTCAGGAAAACTCCCATTGGCTGGTCAGTAGGCCCGTCTGCGAAAGCCAAAAAAGATAAGGCGGAGCCTAAACAAAAAAGGAGAAGATTAGTGTATCTCAAGAGGCCTCCTCACAAGCCGTCTCATAAAGATGCTGCTGCTGCAGATAAACCTCCAGCAGAGTGGCACGGTGACTCAAGCCCTGATGTAGCAAATAACTAAAGGTAAGATACACGTAGTGTTCATACAGGAACCATGGACAATTAAGAGCAAGGTTTCTGGCTTGAACGTCTGTAATTATCAACTTTTTTATGCAAAGACCGGGGATAATCCATGCCGTGCATACTATGTCATAAAGGACTAAACTTTCTTTTTTCCCCACAATTATCAATATCATACGCCACAACTTTCAGTGTATCTACCCTCGGATACCCCGACACCTCCACCAACGTCGGAATAGAGGTGCATCATATCTTCCGCCAGGAGTAAAAGTAGGAATATCTTAATAGGCTGTGATGCCAACTCGCATTATCTCTCTTGTGGTAGCACTAATTGCAACAATAAAGGTGATGCGTTATTCGAATATTTAATGGCTAATAACCTCTTCACCGTAAATACTGGAAATGAACCAACTTTCATTAACAGAATTAGGGAAGAGGTTATTGATATCACTATATGCTCAGAAAACTTAATTGATGAAATAGGCAATTGGCACGTGTCGGAATTGCATTCCTTTTCGGATCATCGCTATATTTTCATGACTTTAGACCATCCTGATCCTAACCCCATAACATTTAGGAATAGGGCCAAGATGGACTGGTCAAGATTTAGGGCTAGTTTACAAAACAAACTCGAGAACTATCCACCACCAGTAGATACTTGTAACGACACGAATTTCCGCTCTAATGCTGGGGTAGTTCAGCGGAGTCCAGTGTCCCAAAATAAAACTCGGTTGAGTGTAGATGTGGTAAAGTTTGTTTATTTATCTTCTTAGATCTAGTACTAGCTGACAAGAGGCGGATATTCGGTGGCCCTAATACACCCAGGAATAAGGTCGGCCGAAGTTATGCCGCGTTTGCGTTGGAGCTGAGTGACAGTCCGTTTCGGTGTGTCGGGGTTAGTGTACAGACTCGAATGGTCCACAGCACTAGCGACACCTAGGCTTCCGGTCACACTTCTCTCGGATTGAAATTCTCCGCACCAAGAGAAATGGTATCTATGCCCTAGCCTCCGTAAGAGTGCGGTGTTCATATTCTAAAGGACAGCCGATTAGAATAGGGACGCCTGGTATCTGGATTGATCTCCGGTTCCACGCGGGGATGCAAAGCCGGACACTTATTTTCTTCCGGAGCATGCGGTATCCCTAGTACTCCGAACTACTCCAGCTACCCTAGTGACCCCTAGCTTCTGGATTTCTTTTTCCACTGGATGACATACGCCGTCCACTGGAAAAGGCAATCTGTTGGCTTGGTTTTCTAAACGTCCTATCTAGTATTTCTATTAAGTGGATTGCGCCAACTCAATATTCGTACTATTATGATAATATTACTATGGAATTCACGCTTGGTAATATTACCTTCCTCACACAGCAGCCAGACACAAACTCCCAATTTATGCGTTGTGTTTCGCTTTTTATAATGTGTTTGCTTTACTACCACACAACCACAATATACATGTGCGTACATTGTATCAGCACATCAACCACTCGTAGCTGATGATCATTAAAAGTGATCAGCATGCCAATTGTGTTGGACATGTAGTATGTGGCTACCGTTACTTATTTACTAAATAACAACGACAGTTCATGCTTATGGTATAAATAAGGTATGTATAAGTAATTTAGCGAAAATATGTGCTTAATAACTGGAATTCATTCTTATAATAATAAAACATTAACGTAAAAATGTATTCATTCCAGTGTCATAAACTAATTTTAATTACAATATAAATAAACAATATAAAAACAATTAAAAACGTTATATTCGACCGGGTCGAATCTTAAATACCCTCCAAATATTTAGTAAGTGAATTTGAAATGTTTAACTTGGTGGGACAGAGTCCCTTTATATACAATATCATGTTTTCCACAGACGAACGTATGGGCATTGCTAGACCGTCATCACAATTCTTTTGTTTTTTAGGGCAGAAATCGGCCGTCATAAAACTGTAAGATAAATGCTTGGGATGATTATATACAAAATTTAAAGAAAAATGTTTTTTTTTGGTAGGGTCATTTAGGTGGCAAAGGAAGAGGTGGGGAGGGGGAGGTAGGGCAGAAATCGGCAGTCATAAAACTCTAAAGATAAATGCTTGGGATGATTATATACAAATTTTAAAGAAAAATGTTTTGTTTTGGTAGGGTCATTTAGGTGGCAAAGGAAGAGGGGGAGGTAGGGCAGAAATCGGCAGTCATAAAACTCTAAAGATAAATGCTTGGGATGATTATATACAAAATTTGAAAAAAAAATTTTTTTGGTAGGGTCATTTAGGGGGCGAAGGGGAAGGAGGGGGTAGGGCAGAGTAGTACCAGGTTTCGTCTTAGTTTCGTCATTAAAGTTTAAAAGTGTTATTTTTAAGGAATGTAGGCTTAAGTAAAACAATTTGTTAAATTTTTATGTTATTTTTGCTATATAATAACGCCCACTAAAGTGGGCGGGGTCAAAAAATATTTTTATTTTATTTAATGGCTCCAAGTTTAAGGCGTTGGACCGTATTTGACATAAAAATATATCATTTGCTTAACAAAATAACCAAAAAACTTTAAAAATTATGTTGTTTTTTCTGGGTTGGCTTAGTTCTTCTTAGGGGAACTTTTTTCCATCTTGCCCGATTTAGCCCATCTTCGAACTTAACCTGCTCTAAGTTTTAAAATATATTTATGCCAAATTTCAAGAGTCTAGATCTTTTCGTTTGGACTGAATCGTGATTTCCACAGACGGACGGACGGACGGACGGACATGCTCAGTTCGTCTTAGATTTCATCACTGATCAAGAATATATATACTTTAGGGGGTCTGAGATGGATATTTCGATGCGTTACAAACGGAATGACAAAGTGAATATACCCTCCAAATTCTTTTTTGGAGGGTATAATAATGTAAATAAAAGTAACATGTATTCCTTCCAGTATTATAAACTAATTTTCATTACAATATAAATAAACAATATAAAAATAATGCAAATAAAAGTAACATGTATTCATTCCAGTATTATAAATTAATTTTCTTTTTAATATAAATGAACAATATAAAAACAATGCACATAAAAGTAACAGTCATCCTTTTGTGCACCAACTAAATCAAAGGGGGCATCTTGATGACGTGTGCGCCAAAAACGAAGTGGCTGACTTTTGTCGTCACATACTGTAGGGCGCATAGATTCAGAGATGGATAGACTAAGTACTGATATTAGAGTTGTACAAAACAGCTCTTTTGAGTGAGCGCTCTTTTCCGCTCCGCTCACTTTACTGAATTAATTCATTCATTTCATTCACTAGCTCAGTTGATTCCTTAGCTCAGCCATAATTCATTAAATGAAAATGTCATGGAAGAAAATGAAAGAATCAGACTAGCTAATACAACAACCACTTATGCCTTTTAATTTTTTCCTTAATATGTTATATAAAACACATGAACATAAGTAATAACTAGATAAATATTTAAGTGATTTTAAATATTTTGCTTTCGAACCTATTTTAATAAAGTAATATTTTCTATTTAACGTTGTATTTTGGAGATTTTTCTCAGTTAATTTATGTATATGTTTATATATGTATATACGCACCAAGTTAATAAGTACTGAAATATGTATCATGGCAGTGCTGTTTAAAAATGTTCATCTGGCAGCTCTAATAATATAAAGCGCCACACCATGTGTGTATCTGCATTGAGTGAATTAGTTCCTTTTTTTCATACAGATTTTGACTAGAGTTGTACAAAACAGCTCTTTTGAGTGAGCGCTCTTTTCCGCTCCGCTCACTTTACTGAATTAATTCATTCATTTCATTCACTAGCTCAGTTGATTCCTTAGCTCAGCCATAATTCATGAAATGGAAATGTCATGGAAGAAAATGAAAGAATCAGACTAGTTAATACAACAACCACTTATGCCTTTTTATTTTTTCCTTAATATGTTATATAAAACACATTTATTGAACATAAGTAATAACTAGATAAATATTTAAGTGATTTTAAATATTTTGCTTTCGAACCTATTTTAATTAAGTAATATTTTCTATTTAACGTTGTATTTTGGAGATTTTTCTCAGTTAATTTATGTATATGTTTTTATATGTATGTATGTATATACGCACCAAGTTAATAAGTACTGAAATATGTATCATGGCAGTGCTGGTTAAAAATTTTCATCTGGCAGCTCTAATAATATAAAGCGCCACACCATGTGGTTATCTGCATTGAGTGAATTAATTCCTTTTTTTCATATAGATTTTGACAAACAAGCATTGAAAAGAGCTACTGAAAGAGACAGATTCAATGAGGCAATTGAAACAACTGAATCACTGAATAAACTGAAACAACTGAAAGAAGTGAAAGAAAAGAGCTACTGAAACAACTGAAAGAAGTGAAAGAAAAGAGCTACTGAAACAACTGAAAGAAGTGGGAGAAAAGAGCTACTGGAAGAAATAGATTCAATGAAACAACTGAACCACTGAATCAACTGAAAGAAGTGAAAGTAAAGAGCTAAAAACGCTCAGTAAAGTGAAAGATTCACCTCGCTCAATTGAATGAATGATTCAATTGAATTAATTCATTCAGGAGCCGTACAACTCTAACTGATATTAGGGAATCCTTTGAGGACAGTTGTCCACTCAGAAATAGGCGAAACCCAAAGGAAAAACCCTGGATGATGTGTCAACTTATAAATATCAGGAGAGAAACCAGAAGGCTCTTTAATAGGGCCCGTAGGATGGGACTCGATATACGCTGGGAAGAATATAAAGGTAAACTTAACGTCTACAATAAAAAAATAAGGGATGCCAAACGCGAATCCTGGAAGCTTTTCTGCGAACAGGTGGACATCGTTAGTGGGGCTTCTAAAATAAAAAACTTCTGTCGAAAACCCACACTCAACCCGAGACACTTGTTGACTCAGTGGGCAGGAGGGCAGAGACGATGGAGGAGTTACTAGCATTTCTTATGGATGCACACTTCCGAACAGTGCAGGAGAGCCATCCGGAAGCGGTACATCCCCCAAGGAATATGGACAATCCAAGGATAATAATATATACTAAAATCGTATGTAGAGCGGTGAAGAGCTTTTCGCCCTATAAAGCAACAGGGCCTGATGGCATCTTCCCGGCTCTTCTTCAGAGAAATATGAACCTGATAGAGGACAGGTTGGCTAATATCTTCACAATCTGTCTTAAAAATGCGTATACTTCCCTGGCATGGAGGGAGGCTAGAGTTGTCTTCATTCCAAAACCGGGCAGGGCAAGCTATGCGGATCCAAGGGCCTACAGACCGATTAGCCTAACTTCTTTCTTACTGAAGACATTGGAACGAATTGTGAATACAATGTTGAAGGAAAAGATACCGCACGTTATACTGAAATTTAAACAGCACGATTATATTAGGTGCATGTCTGTTGAGACGGCCCCAAAAGAGGTTGTACATCATATAGAGAGAACCTTCGATTTGGGTATGTACACGATGGCTGTATTTATCGATATAGAGGGGGCTTTCAATAATATATCGACCTCGAGCATTGTTGACTCGCTGAGTAACTTTGGCTTGGACCAGAGAGTGACTGCATGGATCAGTCATAACGACACAAGGGTAGGGGGGAATGTGTGTTGCGTAACGCCACAGGGGGGAATACTGTATCATTTGCTATACCACCTAATACCTTACTGAAGACATTATCCCAGGAAGGATTTGCTCCCGTCTGCTATGCAGACGATGTAGCGATACTGATAAGGGGAAACAATTCTAGGGTTCTTTGCGAAAGTGCAGTAGAGTCCCTGAATTTAGCTTATAACTGGGCTATACAAAGGGGTCTCAATGTCAACCCAGAGAAGACAGATATTTGTATGTTTACAAGGAAATGGAAGATTGCACATTTGCAATCACCGGTTTTTCGAGATAGGACGATACAGATATAAAAAGGTCAAATATCTAGGAGTGATACTCGACTGGAAGTTACCCTGGAAGGCCCATATAGAAAGTAGGGGGATCAATACCCAAAGAGTCTGGACCTATTGAAGAAGGGAAATCGGGTCCAAATGTGTAATGAGCCCAAAGATGGCACACTGGCTCTCTACGAGTGTGGTAAGACCAATTGTGACGTACGCCTCGTTAGTATGGTGGACGTCCTTGGAGAGGAGGGTTAATGTCAAACATATTCAAAGAATACAAAGACAGTGCTGTATCGGCATCTGTGGCGCGATGAGAACCACATCAACTAAGGCGATGGAAAATATTCTATCAATACTGCCTATTGATATACGGTTTAAATACGAAGCAGCTCTGGCTGCTACGAGATTCATGGTGATGTGTGAGTGGCTGACAAGGGAACACATAACCAAACACCAGAGTATAGTACTCGTCTTACCCGGGAACAACGTTCGCAGTGTTACGTGCGATAGGATCCCTATTAGATATGTACAATCACGCTGCACCACCATAATATCGGAAGGTATGGAGTGGGAGGGTGTAGGTACGATGAACCCCATAACTAACCTATACACGGGCGGGTCGAGGATTGGTGATCGATCGGGTGGAGCTTTCTATGACATGGGCCGGATAGAAGGAAGGTCATCGAGGACCTTAGGAATCATGTGGTTCAATCTCGGTGTGTACTACAGTGCAAGGATGAGATTAACTCATACACTCTATGGGGCATAGAAATAATATGGATTCCAATACATCAGGGGATACCTGGAAAGGTTGAGGCAGATAGGCTAGCAAAGATAAGAGCATTAATGGCGAACATCACACTGATAGTCCGAAGCCATTTCAGATTTTTAAGAACGAACTAAAGCGATGGGCTATAGAATTGCATGCAAGATATTGGCAGCACTCTACCGTAGGTAGGGTGACTAGAATTCTATGGGGGGACCCAGATGGTAGGAGGACAAAGGAGGTCCTAACATTGAGTAGGCCAGCACTAAGGAGGTTGGTTTATTTAATAACAGGACATACAGAGTTAAGGACTCACCTGGCGCGAATTGGTATCGTTGGCGATATAACATGCAAGGCCTGCCAGGAAGAGGACGAGACACTGGAGCACTACTTGTGCTACTGTCCAGCTTTTAGCCAAGTCAGAAGACAAACATTTAATCAGGAGATTATACAGGAGATGAAATTTCTTAGGGGATCTAATTGGAAAGACTTAAGGAAGTACATTGAAGAAACTAGGTTCTTGACGTAATCAAACTCAGAGGTTTCCATGGTATCGGTGGAGGCTCCCTACAGTAAAATGGGAACTGCTTATTATAGAGCGCACAACAGGCCTATGAGGCCTAAGTGTAATCCAGGACGGATTGGGATGCTTATGCCCCTCTTTTCAACTTAACCTAACATAACCTAGTACTTTGGCACCCAGTGGATATTTGTCCAATTTTTTTGTCTGCTAACTGTAAGTATTTTGTTGCTAAAAAGGGGGCTGCCGAAGTTCCTCACGTTTCAGTATTGAGCTTATATGTTTGTACTGTTTCCGATGAGCTCTTCCTACAGAATATTAGTTGCATGTTTCGGTTTGCCGGATAAACTAGAATTTGTCGGTTCATTTTCTCTGTATCAATTCAGAAAGCAAATCTTGGCAGTCGAAACCGTAGCAGCATGCCAAAGAGGTCGCCCTGAGTTGGAGGCCCGATTCTTAGTATGTCGCTAATAGATAGGCCTGCCGAGGACTTTACAGAAGCATCGAACACTACTGCAAGTTTCGTGGTCTTACTTTCGGGCTTGAGAACACAGTGATGCGGGATGAAGAAATGAGGTTTATTCACGTCAGACATATCTATGCAGTCATATGGCCTAGTTTTTCATATTGGTCCATGAACACAACAAATTGAGCATTGATGTCTTGGTTTCTAGATAGTCTAAGTTCTCGAGCTATAAATCTTAAAATGCAATTTTCTTAGTACTGTCTAAGCAACTGGGGCTTCACGAAATGGGAGCCGTACTACGAATCGACCTTCAGAATTTTTTATTTTACTCTGAGAAATGTGTGTTTCACATGACCTTTCTTCTTTAGTGATAGTGCTGTTTGACTGAAATAGTCTATTTTCCAAAATTGCTAAATGAGTTCGTTTGTGTCAAGGCTGATATTGCTATTTATTGCACATACTGCCGAGAAAATGGAGCCTTGTTCTAACCTTGAACTAATAATCTAACATAACCTTGTATTTATCAATGATAGAAGCTCCGGTGATAAGTCACGTTAGTGCTCGGCGCCTAACAGAACGTCAACGTTATTAGGTTTGTTAAACTTAGGGTCAGCTGGTTTAATATTTTCTGGAATTCGCCAGGATGTGCAGTTGAATTCTTCAGAAGGTTGAACTGGAATAGTGTTGGGAAGTAAGAAAGCTTCTATTCTTGTGCTAAAGCTATTTGTAGTGGAATTAAGGACTAAGTTGATGCGTTGATTTGTTCTGCTTTGGGTTGTGTTGATCTGTTTCCAGGTGGACTAACGTGTTGTTCCTTTTCTGACATTTTTTACAGCAACTTGTTGTACAACGTTTTGCTATGTGACCAGGCTTGAAACAGTTGACACATGGTGCTGCTGAATCCATTTTAATCGCTTGACCACTGACTTCGATATGAATTTTGCAATGATACAACTGATGATTTCCATTGCCGCATAAATTGCAGGAGTAGGCAACATGAGATGTGGTTACTGCCGACACAGCTCTTTTTGGCGCGTTTTGGATTTGGCCGACTGCTTCTAGCGATTGGAATCTGGTTTCCAGGAAGCCCGAGAATTCTTCTAATGATGGTGAGGACCTGGGAAGCTGAATGTACTGCTCGTATAACACATGGGTTCCTTTATCAAGTTTTTTAATTTATATATTGACTAGTATTGGATCCCAAGTCGACGTATCGATGTTTAAATTGTTGAGTGCTGCGATAGATTCGCGCGTAGTGTCGTGCAAACCCTTTATAGATGTAGCAGAGGGATTTTCCGGTGTTCTTTGCTGGCCTAATAATTTATTTATAATATTATTTGTTAAAATCCTGCGACTGTTGAAGCCGCCTTGAAGTGTATTCCAGGCCGCCTCATAATTGGTTTCTGATAGAGCTAGATTTTGTATTAATCTTGCGGCCCCACCGGTTACATTTGTTTGGCTGCTTGTTTCTGGCGTCAAACTAGTTTCTAGGATTTCGATTTGTAATATATTTTCTGTTATCTCTGATTGTTTCGTCAGCCATTGGTATATATCGTGCTCGATATTTTCCATACATATTTTTTCCTGTAACTGCTGTACAGTTTTCATATTATAATTCACTTCATATAGTTTTACATCTAACTGTGTAGATGTGTACTGCCCACCTGCCGTTAACATATCGTTCAATGTGGTGATAATTTTAGCGATGGTTACGTCTTGTATCTTTATCAAGTTTGTTATTGCATCTGATGCCAGCTCCCCAGTGATGTCTGAGTTGCTTGCTTGCATCTTTGATTGTTCCTTTAGATATTGAATATGTTTTTGGATGTCACCATCATCCTCTCTATACCTATGACTCATATTTTCGTATAGTTTCTGTTCAAAATGGGTGATTTTCCTCTGCTTCCGAATCACTTCTCATGTGGTTGTCTATTTTTTCGAAGTTCCTTCACAATTCTAGGAGTTCCTTAGATTTCACTTCATAATATTCTATGGATCTCCTTTCCTTTTTTATATTAGCAATTACTCGGTTTATTTCTTCTGCATTTTCATCTTGTGTCTGTACAAGCTCCTTCAATATCGGCATATTGTTTTTTAGCAACTGTTACATGTGTTGTTAAGATTTTTTTGTAGATGTAGATTTGTTGTGTGCAGCCCTTGCGCTTATGTTGATAGCTTTTTTTCTTCTTTCACCAAACTCAGGGGATTTTCAATGCGCCCGATTGTTATCCAGCTTTTTGATCTGTGAAAATGTAATTTTTGGTAGGGTGACGATTGCAACCAAACGATTTTGTTGGGTTGGCAGTTGTTGCGTATTCTGTTTTTAGTGCCAAAGTCCCATACCGCTGGTGGGGAGACCTTTTAATAACTAAAAACTTCTGGGGTCTCCAATGTATAATTGTTTGCGGCTATAACATAAGTCAATTCAAACACATGAATCTGAAATGATATATTATTGGCCTTTGTTGTTCTTCAAGCACTTTAACTTGCAGAACTCTGATGGGTTCAATGAATAAAACACTTTAATTGCTCTATATCAAAATGAACGCTTATCATTTATTTATTCTTTCTTATATACTAAATTTCATACACATTATTTAAGTTAACTGCAGCTATTGCACATACTACGATGTCTCTAATTACTTGCTTGTACAATAGCTAAAACAAAAAAACAATAATTTATTTTTTCCTTATTAACAATAATTAAACTTATAGTTATAGCGGAAAATAGGTCATTTAAATTAAACTGAAAGAATATTAATTTTTTGTCAACAACATTTATTTGTGGTTATTGAACTTGGAATAAATTAGGTCAAAATAAAAGTACTATGTTGATGTTTTCATCAACATATCCTTTGTTGTATTCGTAAGCTTTCTGTTGTGTATATTTTCTTTCCAATATTCTCACTGTGCAAGATCTTTACTATTTCAAAATCAGCTGTGTGTCCAGTATATGCTGGGATAGTTCTGTAGATTGTTTATTTGTCTCTATATCTTTCTTATGTTCTTCCATTCGGATTTCTAAATTCCTTTTTGTAGTTCCAATGTATAACATATCACAGCTGCTGTTTTCATTACCTTTGCACTTTATTTTCTTTGTTGTTTTCTAATTGGCGCTTTAATTTTTGAAACGATTTTGTTTATTGGTGTATTTAGTTTGTATGCAATATTTATGTTGTTTTTTATTGCAATTGTTATGTTTTTTTTATCAGTTAATCCAGGGATGTAACGTACGCTGTAATATATCTTTTCTTCTTTTTCTTTTGTATTGTTGTTTATCTTTATGCTAGTTTCGATGATCATTTTGCTGATGAGTTTGTGGGGAAACTATTTTCTATTAATTTTTTCCTGATGTATTTTATATTCTTTTCGTGGAATTGTTTGTCACTAAGTTGGAGAATTTTAAAGATTAGCTGCTGTATTCACAAAAATTAATGTGTACTTCAATTGTGCTTTAAAGTAAAAATTTCATAGAAAATTTATTTTAAAGTATTGATCAAGTCTACATTATTCTTTGTGAATACTGCTGTAAGTTTTTGACAGTGTTAATTATTTGATGTTTCGGTTGTATGGAGTTAAAATTTATGATTCTGCCGGAGGCGGTATCTATTGTATACAAGTCTGATATTAGTCCGTTGCTGTTCCTTTGTATTTTTGTGTCTAAATAGGCAATAGTATTATTTGTTTCTATTTCCATGGTGAATTGTATTTATATTGAATAGACAAACTAGTTTCTAAAGGATATGCTAGAAATGTGCAAGAGGCAGAAAGGTCATCATATGAGGGTCGTACATGGTATATGCCAATATTTATTGCTTTTAATCTGATTAAACCTGGCAAAGTTCGTCTGGTCTGGGATGCAGCAGCGAAGTCACACAACAAGTCTATAAATGACTTATTATTTATGGTCCTCATATACTTAAGTCACTTTTCAACATTTTAGTAGAATTTCGTTGGGTAAAATCGCCATATGTGGCGAAATAGCAGAAATGTTTCATCGTATTAACGTTGGGGACGAGGACATGCATGCAGAACGGTTTTTATGGTTCAAAAATGGCGACAACAATAAGCCCTGTGAATACGTAATGAAGGCCCTTATATTTGGTATAAGCTGCGCACCCTGTATAGCCCAATACATTCGAAATAAGAATGCAGATGAATTTCGTTACCAGTATCCACGAGCTGTTAAAGCAATTCAACACTACCATTACATGGACGATTTTGTTGACAGTGGGGATACCGAAGAATAAGCAGTGGAACAAGCGGTCTAAGTACTCACAATACATGCATCTGGTGGCTTCCACATGAGGAATATATGAAGACATTTATGCGATGATGGCTCAGCAACGTAAACCTCATTTAAGGCTATATAAAATAATACTTGGTATGTATTGGGAGTCCAATATAATTCTAGATTCTCGAGGCTCCGAAGGGATATAGTCCAGCCACATGTGGTCCCTACCAAGAGGGAAGTTCGACAAGCCCTCATGTCAATTTTGGATCCTTTGGGATTCATGTCCAATTATACGATTGGACTCAAGATGTTCCTGCAAGATATTTGGGGCTCAGGAATAAAATGGGATGACAAATTATGCGAAAACCTTTCACTGAAGTGGTCCTCATGGCTAGGATATCATCCGTAGTCATCCCTCGGTGCTACTCGAGGTTCTTGAAAATAAAGAACAAGGTGCAGCTGCATGCGTTTGTCGATGCTGGTGAAAACGCATATGCTACAGTAAGCTATTTGAGAATCCATTATATTGATTAAGTGGAATTGATCTGCTAAATCGAAGGTCACTCTTTTAAAGCCAATTTCGATCCCTAGGTTAGAGTTTCAAGCTCCTTTAATTGGTTCAAGACTAGCGTCACAAATTCCTAAAATTTTAAAGCATTCGTCATGTATAGAGTTGGCGAAATCCTAGAAACTACTAATGTGACGCAATGGAATTGGGTAGGGTCCAAATTAAACTCTGCAGACCGAGCAACAAAAATTTATAATTACGACGACGATATATGGCTCAATGGTCCTGCATTTCTAAAAGATGAAACGCATACGTGGCCCAAATGTCCAGAACTCAACGGCGCACAGAGGAGTGTTTCACCCAAAAAGCTGGCCAAAAAGGCAAAACTGAATTTGAAGGAATCTTAAGAACCAAGTACGCAGCTCGATAGACAACAATATTTTACATTATATTGTAAATTTTGAAGACTGTTAGTTACGATTTGTAGTTCTGAGACCCTGCTAAAGTCAGGAAAGTGAAGAAAATTCTATGAGATTTAAATGTTTTTTTCGGTTTTTTGGTTAATGATATTTTTTGCGGCTAAACAAATAAAGGTTTAACAATGATTTTTTTCCCTGAAAGGTTTGATCAGAAGCTATTAAAAAAAATTCAAAATATGTTGAATATTTATGTTGAAACTATTCGTTCAAAAAATTATACACTTTTTTTGCAAATACAAAAAAAAGGTTTTTAAAAGTGAGGTTAGCATCTCTACGAATTATGTTTAATACCACATTGGAATCTCTAATTCTAGAAACAAAAAAGAAGTGTGCGCAAGTTTGCGCCATTATTTTTGACGATTTTTTTAACTGATGTTGACTTGCCTTTGTGCCTTGGAATAATTATCATGTCTTTCTGAGATTTAAATTAAAATTTCGAACAATTAGCCTATAGGATCTTAATTCAATTTAATATAGCTATAAAAATTCTTACTACATAAAAATTTAAACTTTCTGGTTCTTTTATTTTCTTATTGCATTTTGAAAAAAAAAATTGAATAATTTTGCAGGAAAATTTTCTTTCGCCATTAAATTTTTAATAACTCCGAAATAGTAATAGATAGAAAATATATGTGTTTGGCCAGTTTAAGCAGAATTTTCCGGTACATCTTGGTCCTCCTCCTATTAAAATCGGAGAACCCGTTTTCAAGTTATGACAAAATATATTAGGCAACCCAACGATTTAGGGGGTGAAATATGCCACGCCTTTAAAGGAAAATCCTTACGTACTAGAGAAAAACGGAAAATAGATTTGAATTAGTCCACATACTTTTATTTCTAGAGTAGACAAAAAATTTTCGTTGCGCAGTGGAATTTTTTCAAAATCTCCCACTAGACTTTTTATATCATACTACACCTAAAACTATTAAAAAACTAAATTTTTTAAATTCAAAAACTACGTTTAATAATTTTGGCCAGCTTTTCAGGCCAAATACTCCTCTGTGCGGCGTCAATAATGAAGAGATACGAAATCATCTAATTATTATCGATCAGACGAGTGGTTTCACAATCAATATAGAATATTTTTCGTCCTGGAAGTGACTGTACATGGATCTGTCTCGATTCGTGCTTTACATTGAGAAGTTTAAGTCCAGAATTCGAGTTGAAAAGCCGCAGCTCATGTGTTTCGAGTACATACAAAAAGCTAAGAACATTTTGCTTAAATATGCCCAAGCCAACGAATTTGCCGTAGAAATTTGGTATCTCAAAAATAATAAGAAGCTGCCTGCTGGAAGTAAACTTAAGCAACTTAATATTTTTCTTAATGAAGACGTAATAATACGCGCGTGTGGTAGCGTCGAGTCCCTGAATTGCAACAATGCCATAATTTTCCTCATGGTTACTACATAACCTTTTTGGTAGTTCGAAGCTATCACTAAAATTATCATCATTGTCTTCATGAAGCACCGATGTCCAAAATAAGGTCACGATTTTATATCCCAAAGTGAAGAGCACTTTATAAAAGTATGCGAAGGAAATGTCAACGCTCTAAGAACGAGTCAATAGTTCCACACATCCATTAATGGCATCTCTACTAGCAGCAGGATTGAGTTCCTTTGAGCGTCCATCCATTTACGTCGGTATCGACTTTAGACGTAGTGAAAAACGATGGGGTGTTGTTTTTACATGTTTGACAGCTCGTGCGATATATATTGAAGTCGCTTACAGCCTAGACGCCAGTTTGTGCATAATGTGCATTAAAAATTTTATAAGTCTACGTGGTTCCCCGAAAAAGATATACACCGACAATGGCACAAATTTTAAATCAGTCGAAAGGGTACTACGAGAGTAAAAGAAAAATATTGACTTACAACAAGTCTTCACAAAACATGGCGAAATCAAATGGAGTTTCAACCCCCGCGGTCCCACATATGGGTGGTGACTGGAAAAGACTGGTACGTGCAGTTTTAATGACGGGTCATTGAAAATTGCCTTGTATGGAAACGGGTTCATGATAAATTCCCGTCCCTTAACATTTGAGGCCCTCGATTCAGCTGAAGACGATGCATTAACACCAAATAATCTTCTACTTGGCTCTGCAGATGGACACAAGCCCCTATGTGAAACCAATTATGATATCCGTCGGCGATGGCATCAGACACAAAAATTCGCCAATCACTTCCGGAGCAGAGGGGTTCGTATGTACGGTCGAATTTTAGTCCGGCGTAGCAAGTGTATATAGAATAAGCATAGTAGGCCTTGAAACTTATACAAAACTAAACCAACAAATAAATTATATTCGATATGAACCTATTTTATTTTTCTACACCTTTATACAATCAGAAATCCACTGAATAACAAGAAAAGTATTTATAAGGCCTACTATGCTTATTCTGTTGTGATTTTTGAAAATTGTTTGTAATTTACAAATTGTGAATTCTCAGATGGTTTTCAGAAGTATATGCATAAGATAAGAGGTTTTTAACTATTCAAAACTGTGGTTAAAGTCTGCTGATGATTTGGTAAAGCACTAATGAAATGCATATAGACATTGCTTGACCACCAACAAATAAATTTAATTTAAAAAAGTATTGTGACAACAATATGTCAAATAAAAATTTCATAACAGTTTGATTTAGATTTTGTTTTTCATTTTGCCTTATAAATACTTTTCTTGTTATGCAATGGATTTCTGATTGTATAAAGGTGTAGAAAAATAAAATAGATTCATATCGAATATAATTTAGTTGTTGGTTTAGTTTTGTATGAGTTTCAAGGCCTACTATGCTTATTCTGTTGTGATTTTTGAAAATAGTTTGTAATTTACAAATTGTGAATTCTCAGATGGTTTTCAGAAGTATGAGCATAAGATAAAAGGTTTTCAACTATTCAAAACTGTGGTTAAAGTCTACTGATGATATGGTTAAGCACCAATGAAATGCATATAGACATTGCTTGACCACCAACAAATAAATTTCATTTAAAACTACATATACTTATATATATATATATATATATATATATATATATATATATATATATATTCTTGATCAGTGATGAAGTCTAAGACGATCTACCAGTGCCCATACGTTCGTCTGTGGAAAACATGATATAGTTTATTTTTGGGCCGCGCCCCGTTTGGTGGGCGTTGACGTACGATATTATATGTAAAAATAGTGTAAATATTGAACAATTTTTGTACTTTAAGCCTATAAGAATCTGAGGTGTTCTTTGATCTTACAGAGGTGAAACTTCTCCCTTACGGATCTTCCCACAATTACTCTGTAAAAATAGGGATTTAAAATTGGGTACAGAGATGTATTAAATGAACTCTGTCCCACTATGTGAAACATTTTAAAGTTACTTACTAAATATTTGGAGGGTATTGAAATTTCGACCCGGTCGAATATAACGTTTTTACTTGTTTCTGCATAAACTCTTTTAGTTCACATGATGGAGATTCGGAATTTTGTGAATTAGTGCTTTTTGTTTGTTATGTGGTCAAGTATGTCTATATGCCTGCATTTCATTGGTTCTTACAAAAACTCATCAGTAGACTTTAACCTAACTTCAAAATAACAAAACCTCTCAGCTTATACATAAACTCCCAAAAATGAATTGAGAATTGCACAAGCAAAACCATAGGATTTGAAATTCAAGAAAACACAACAAACAAATTTTATTCGATATAAATCTATTTTGTTTTTCCACCTTCATACAATTAGTCCGCCGTTGGCAAACAATGAAAGTATATAAAAAAGGCACAATGAAAAACAAAACGTTTTTAAAGTCGTTTATACATGCGTTCGCAGAAGAATTTCAAAATTCCTTTTTAAAATCGTTTGTTCGACATATGTATTTTCAAACAATTTGTGGATTTTTGAACAAAATATGTTTAATATTGAACAAAAGATGTTTAATACTTTTAAACATATTGTGTCTAGTTTTCCTCTATTTTAGGTATTTATGTATATATGTTGGGTTGTTGCGTTTTTTGTTTGTTCTTAAGAAAACACTGCGCAGGTTACTGTTTGGTTCTAGACTCACTCACTTCTTGAGACCATAAACCTTATTATACTTTTTTGTAATTAAAATTGATTTGCCACGTTTTGCTGGTCAGCAAAGCGACATTTAGGTCAAACTTTCAACACATTTCAACAATAAGCAATATTTGCAATATAGCAATTTATATGAAATAATTATTTAAAATACGTTGAACACAGTTATATTGCAAAACGTACCAAACTAAAAAGTGATCAAGAGATCGTTCGGTTTTGATTATTCATTTGATTTACGCAAAGTATTATTAATGAAAAATTGTACATAAATATTATGCAAAAGTATTACTAGCAATACTAGCAATACTAACTTTTATGAAAAGTATTATTATCAAAAATTAAAAAGTATTACTAACAAGAATCATATATAAACCTTATGAGAAGTATTATCAAAAATTAAAAAGTATTACTAACAAACAAGAGTCATATATAAATCTTATGAAAAGTATTATTATCAAAAATTAAGAAGTATTACTAACAATAATTATTCGTAAATACAATGAAAAAGAATTATTAGCAAAAATTATACATAAATTTTATGAAGAAGTGTTGTTATCAAAAATGACTAAGTATTACTATAAACAAGTAAAAACGTTATATTCGACCGGGTCGAATCTTAAATACCCTCCAAATATTTAGTAAGTAAATTTAAAATCTTTAACTTGGTGGGACAGAGTTCCCACTAAAGGGGGCGGGGTCCAAAATTTTATTTATTTATTATTTTATGGCTCCAATGTTAACGCGTTGGACCTTGTTTGACATAAAAATATATAATTTGCTGAAAATTATGTTGTTTTTAGGGGTTGGTTTAGTTCTTCTTACCGGAACTTTTTTCCCCTCTTGCCCGTCAAGATATATTTATACCAAATTTTAAGAGTCAAGAGCTAGACATTCCTTTGGACTGAATCGTGATTTCCACAGACGGACGGACGGACATGCTCAGATCGTCTTAGATTTCATCACTGATCAATAATATATATATACTTCATGGGGTCTCAGATGGATAATTCGCTGGGTTACAAATGGAATGACAAAGTGAGTATACCCCCTCTTTTTTGGAGGGTATAAAAATTATACGCATGCGCAGGTTAAATTACTTGAACGTTTAGTTGTCCTTCCCGATGCAGCTCTTAACAGTTTCAGAGGTGTGATCGGCTTCCTAATGTATTCTGTCTGATCGTAGCTGGGTGCACCGGTAGTTATTGGTAACGTTTAGCTCCACATATTTCGATTTGTTGTTATTTCTTCTCCTGATAACTGGGATGATAGCGCCAATAACGAGTTGTATAAATATTAATGAGCTCATAGACAATAATGAGAAGCGATGATCTGTCAGCTCCCATTCGTTTTTATTTACGGTTCTTGTTTCGATTGTTCTGTTCACCTCTCCCTGCAGCTCTTCAATGGACTTCCAAACGATGCCTGATTTGTAGCTTCTGCAATGTATTCTGCGGATATTGACGGCAACATATCCCAGCTTTGATTAAGATATGATGTTAATGGATATATTCGACGAACTGAATATGTAATAGAATGAGGCAGCGGGATTTTAAGTTTGACTATCAAACTTTTGTCGTCTTGAAATACTGAGATTTGCGCCGCTTGGTGTAGAGTGAAATTTTTTTGGAAAAACGTCTGCATATTATTAGTGGTTGATAAACGTTTCAATGCATTGGATATGGTTCGGCTGTGTAGATTGTTCATGTACAATTCGTTTAAAATAGACAACTCTGTAGACTGACGATGATGCACTTCCAATAGCTTATTATCGACAGGAGCTCGTTGTGAAGTTACCATAGGACGCACTAAGTTCGCGTAAATTTTTCGCTGTGGCGTCAACATCTGTAATGAGGCCTTTAATTAGTGTACTCAGTTTATTGAAGATTGATCCCATTATTGTTACTTGAGGCCGGATTAGGTCAAATGTCTTCTCATCATTTTTCTCCAAAATTGCTAATTGATTGTAAATTTTATGCGCATCATCACTATCCATCGTGCCGAAAGCCCATTTTGCAAAATTTCCTATGACTTCAGTAGCTCTCTTCGATCTGTTCCTTACGAATATGTGCTGCACGTGCTCGTTGGGTGTGCGTATGTTTTTGTTAATGGCTGATGTTTTTTTGTACCATTAATAAACACGATTGTATAAAACTTGCTGTGACTGTAACTGTGATTTCTTTTACCAGGCCGCATAGTTGTTAAACTTTTTCGTCCTACTTGTCTGCGATATCTAGAACATTTGCATAGTCTAACGGTGTAAATTTGGATCGTCCAAACAAAACAGTGCTGTCAATTTTTTAAAATACTGTCGGTGTGGCGTTCATTTGTAGATTTTGGAACGGCTGCGATATGCTGGTGCCTTTGGAAAACTCCCAAGTAATAACAGCTACATACCTGAAAAGCGGTGAATTTATTTCCAATTTTCTATACATATTTGTGTTTGTACTACTAAAGTTATAAATTTTATCATATATACAAAAGTTTTATTTTATTATAACAAAGTTTAAATTTAATTTTTTTATACAACAATATTAATTTTTTTCATATATAATTGACCAACTTTGGCTTTATTGGGTATGTTATTAATTTTATCTCTGATGCTATTTATGTTCTTGACATAAATTAATTGTAGCTCCTCCAGGTAGTTATGGTTCATCTGGAATTGAAAATCGTTATTAATTAAAATAGTTTTACTATATTAAATTGAATTAAGATTCTATAGGCTAATTGTTCGAAATTTTAATTTAAATCTCAGAGAGACATGATAAATTTTCCAAGGCACAAAGGCAAGTCAACATCAGTTTTTGTTATTCAGCTTACACAGCAGAGCAGAACAGCTGTTTTCGAAAGACGCAACCCTTTCATCATCAGTGCTCCTGTGTATTGTGTTTGTCACCACTTATTAGGTCTTATTAGATGGCTTAGTTGAATGTGATAACAGTTCCTATTTACACAAATTTTATTGTGAAAAAGGATACGAGAACTGTATCAACCCGATGTTAACATGCTATTATTATAATACCCGTTACCGTTTGATTATTTTTCTTCATGTCCCATTTTTCTGAATTTTTTTTTCCATCATACCTAAGTCAAACTTTTTTGGCTTGAATTATATACTTAAGTACATGTGAACGTTTTTCCAATTTATTTATGGTAGCTCAAGTACAATTTTAAGCCATAGCTTAAATTTGTATGTAGTAAGAATTTTAGCGAACATTTTTTTATATTGCTATATTAAATTGAATTAAGATTCTATAGGCTAATTGTTCGAAATTTTAATTTAAATCTCAGAAAGACATTATAAATATTCCAAGGCACAAAGGCATAGTTTTAGTTTAGTGCTCAAATATTTGTATCTACAGTTTAAATATATGTGAGAACCACAGATATTTGTTACTTTATTGGATTTGTATGTTTCTATAATTTTATGAAATAAAATTGTAAAAACATGTATCATTATCCATTTAGCTTTACAACTTCTCACAGTTTTCTCCAGTAAAACTGTAAAAAATTTTATGCTTAGGAGTACCGTTATGACTAAGAATTCGGCGTTATGAAGCCTTTAGGTTATGTAGGAATGTTATTTTTTTCTTTTCTGTACATGGGTATATTTTACATACGATTTCTAACCCGAAGTTCTTCATTTCTCCTCGTTAAATAATTTGATTCTGTTGTTGTCAACCATTTTTATATTCCCTTTTATTTGAACTGAGATGGTGACTGGACCATTTATTGATATAATCTCGTATGATCCATTCCATATAGGTGAGAATTTGCATTTTTTAGTAACACCTTTTGAAAAGTAGCGGGATTTATATTCTTGTCATATGAATTTTTTGAAATTAATTTTGCCTTGTCGACATTTTGTTTTGCAATTTGATGGGTTTTGTGTAGTTGATATCGGAGGAGTATTGGATAATCTTCTAGGTTATTCAAACAAACAATTAAGTGGAATCAATTTCGTACCTGCGTGTTGTGTATTGTTGGGGACATGTACAGCTTGTCTCAATCACTGATCCCATGACCTTTCATCATTGGGCACGAAATTTCTTAAATATTCCGCTAAGGGACGATGACTACAGTCAAGGCTGCCATTAGCTTGTGGATGGTGTGCAGTGATATGCAATTTTTTAATACCTAATAATCTGCGCAAATAGTTTGCAAGTAAAGTTGGATCCTTTATCAGTAACCAGGACTTAAAGTATTCAATATCTTGTTATGATTTCCTCATAAAAAACCTTTGCTATTGTAGCTTCCTCTAGATCTGGTAAAGCGGCACATTCCATATATTTCGTTAAATCATCTTGGAAGGTTAAGATGTACCTATTCCAAGAGTAGGTTTCGGACAATATTCCGAATATGTCCACATACACTTGATCGAATGGCAGTTGTGGCGTATCTGTAATAATCATCGGCATTTTCGTTAGTTTTGGACTTTTGTTTAATTGGCATTTATGACATTTTTTAATTTATTCATTTATGTCTTCCTGCATGTTTTTCCAGTGGTATTCCTGCCTTATCCTCCAATAAGTTTTTTTCATGCCTTGGTGATCTCCTAAAGCAGAGTTATGGAAGTCGTCTCAGATCGTATTTATTTCCTCTCGGTCGGCAAGGAGTTCGAACCTTTTGCTTTTGTCATATACTTTGCTGTCCTTTTCAACATTTTTGGCGGATTTATGTACATTACTTCTTTATTTTCATCTTCCTTTGAAGTTTGTAACTTCTGGTGAATTGGAGGTTGGTCTACTTTAGTTGGAATTGTATGAGTCAACACTGATGTATGGGTTAGAGGATCACCTTCTAGCCGAAAAATGTCGTTGTAATGACCACATAGATTTGCAATTGAGATTTTTTCTTCGGTATTTAAATTTTTATCCAACTTTAGTGACGCTAGTAATAATGAGTTTCTCCTAGATATAGGTTTTTTACTAATAATGTTGGAAACTCTACTTTTGTTTTCACTAACTATTTTAAATTGTTTAAAGTTACTGAAATTAGGTGTAAAAATATTTTTCTATAATATAATCTTGCGTAGTGGCATATAATATTGGTACGTTAATGACTCCATCTTCTACGTTTACTATAGTGTTTGCTATATAAATTCCTGGTTGGATTTCTTGCGCGTTCACGAGGAGTTCACGTAACGCTGTTTTTACATGTATTTGAGCAATTGCTTGCGTTCGTGCAGCTATTTTTGTTTTATATATTTTATTACTTAAGAAATAATTTAAGGTTTTGAGTGGTGCTTCCGTGACAATTTCTTGCTTATCATTAAATATATTTAACGTTTTGGATATTGTGTTGATTACCGAAAATATCTCGGCCCAATATGCCATCTGCTGGTATGTCGTTAAGGTTATCTATCACGTGCCATTTCGCTTTGAACATTTTAGATAAGGGTAGTTCTACGATTACCAACCCCAGAGTAGTACTATTACCACAAAAAACTCCTGCCAGCTCTTTTATATATTTTTTATACCCTTCATAAAAAAGTGAAAGGGTATATATAGGTTTGTCATTCCGTGTGTAATTTCTTCGATTTTCACATGGGACCCCATAAAGTATATATATTCTGGATCCTTATGAATAGCGATGACGATTGAGCGATGTCCGTCTGTAGGTGAAATAGTTTTTCCCAAGCCCCCAGAAGAGCTAGAGACTTCGTTCTTAAACCGTTGGATTAGAAATGAACTTAAATAGAGTTCTATTGAAATTCAATTCCCTCGTTTCTAGATCCGGCGCAATGCATTGCATATATAGGGGGTCATCCCCTGAGTGCTGGTCCAAGATAAAAAAATTGTTAAAAATTTTAAGTTTTTCTTTAACAAAACCTCTTTATACGTCATGAATATTTGCACTGGTCAAAAAAAAAAATTTTAAATTAAAATTTTGTTCCAGGGGTGGGAAATTGAATTTTTATACAGAAAATTGAGGTTCTTTTTGCTATCTAAAACTATTTTATATTTTAGGAAGAACAAAATTGGTATCAAAAATTCAAAAATAAAAGTTCGAATACAGGGTTGGACAAGTGCAATATTTTATAGTACATGAAAGTGACCAAAATGGTTTCAAATTTTAATTTTTTTTTAAATAAAAGGACTTTACACCTAATGAAGACTAGCATTGGTAAAAAAATTAAATATTCTCTTCCAGGGCTGGGAAATTTAAATTTTTTATTAATAAAAGTAACCAAAAAGGCAACTAACGTCGGTTTTTTACAAATCAAAACTATTTTTTGGTTTAGGTAAAACAAAATTGGTATCAAAAATTAAAAAAAATCAAAATTTAGATTCCAGAGTTGGATAACTGCAATAGTTTGTAGTACATGAAAGTGACCAAAATGGTTACAAATATTAATTTTTTTTAAATAAAACTATTTCATGCCTCATTAAGAGTTGCATTGGTAAAACAAAACAAACAAAAAATTAAATTTCGCTTCCAGGGTTGGGAAATTGAAATAACTTTTCTACGTAAAAGTAACCGAAAATGCAATTGACGTTGTTGTTTTGGCTAATTAAAACTGTTTTATAATTCAGGAAGAACAAAATTGGTATTAAATTCTTAAAAAAATCAAAATTTCGACTGCAGGGTTGGACAAATGAAATATTTTGTGGTACATGAAAGTAACCAAAAAGTTCAAAAATTTTATTTTTTTTGTCAAGTAAAACTATGTTACACCTCACCAAGAATTGCATTGGTAAAAAAAATAAAAATTCCCTTCCAGAGTTGGAAAA
The DNA here is from genome assembly GCA_951800035.1 of Linnaemya tessellans. Lineage (NCBI taxonomy): Eukaryota > Metazoa > Arthropoda > Insecta > Diptera > Tachinidae > Linnaemya > Linnaemya tessellans. Next base: position 65,012,970 of record OX637534.1, on the reverse strand, counting down.
TCGAAATATTTTTAGTACATAATGGTACATACGTAAATTCCAAATGATGTGCTTTTAATGAATTAGATATTTCAGAAAAAATTAAACTAGTATCAAAAAATTATAAATGGATTTTAATACCAATTTTGTTCTTCCTGAATTATAAAACAGCTTTAATTAGCAAAAAGAAACAACGTCAATTCCATTTTGGTTACTTTTAAGCAGGATAAATATTTCAATTTCCCAACGCTGGAAATAAAATTTAAATTTGTTTTACCAATGCAACTCTTAATGAGGCATGAAATAGTTTTATTTAAGAAAAACTTAATATTTGTAACCATTTAGGTAATTTTTATGTACCACAAAATATTGCAGTTATCCAACTCTGGAATCTAAATTTTGATTTTTTTTTAATTTTTAATACCAATTTTGTTTTTCGTGAACTAAAAAATAGTTTTAATTAGTTAAAAAAAACAACGTCAATTGCCTTTCTGGTTACTTCTATGTATAAAAAAAATTTCAATTTCCCAACCCTGGAAGCGAAATTTACATTTTTTAAAATTTTCTTTATCAATGCAAATCTTCATGAGGTATAAAGTAGTTTTGTTTAAGAAAAAAATTTAATTTTTCCAACCCTGGAAACGAAATTTTAATTTGTTTTTTATCGGTGCAACGCTTCCTGAGGTATAAAGTAGTTTTATTTAAGAAAAATTGCAAATATTTTACCATTTTGGTAACTTTCATGTACCATAAAATATTGCACTTGTCCATCCCTGGATTCGAAATTTTACTTTTATTTTTGAATTTTTGATACCAATTTTGTTCTTGCTAAATTATAAGACAGTTTTAGTTAGCAAAAAACAAAACAACATCAGTTGCCGCCAGAAGAACTAGAGACTTCGTTCTTGGACCGCTGGATTGGAAATGAACTTAAACAGAGTGCTATTGAAATTCTGAAAGATCCGAAGTATGGTTACAGAGTTGGGAAGCTTACACCTATTTCTCGACGCAAAATTTATACCAAAAATCAATTATTTTTTTATGTTTGTAAATTACACCGATTTTTTTTATTTTGGACCAGCACTCAGGGGATGACCCCTATATATGCAATGCATTGCGTCGGAACTGGAAACGAAGGGACAGTATTGAGGGGACAGATTAGGAAAGATGAGAAGATAGACAGTTTTTTTTTGTAGCTATTTCAACCTTTCACTTTGCCGACTGATTTTTGCTACAGGGCCGACGAAGGTGGGTGCTGTTACTCTGCTTTTAGTACATAGTAGTGTCAGTCGCTGCCAATTATGTTCAGTGACCAGTGATTATGCCTTCATCATTGAAACAGGCTGCCAACAACTAACACAACCACGCACTAATGCTGATCAGAAGAATTCAACACAATACTTCATGACGGGCTCGAACTCACGGCCCTCTGCTTCATAGTCTCGTGTTATAATACTTCCGCCGACACCACGTGCTTTGCAAACCTTCCATGGTACTAAAAATATAAAAAAAATTTTTCCAGGGATGGAAAATAAAAAAATTTTTATTTCGGCTTATTCCGTATTTTGTAGTACATGTAGTAACTAAAATTGTTAAACATTTTAAGTTTTTCTTTAACAAAACCTCTTTATACGTCATGAAGATTTGCATTGGCCAAAAAAAAATTTTTTAAATTCAAGTTTTGCTTCCAGGGGTGTTAAGTTGAACTTTTTTTATAAGTAAAAGTAACCAAAAAGGCAATTGACGTTGTTTTTTTTGCTAACTAAAACTATTTTATATTTTAGGAAGAACAAAATTGTATAAAAAATTCAAAAATAAAATTTGGAATCCGCGGTTGGACAAGTACAATATATTATAGTACACAAAAGTGGCCAAAATGGTTAAAAATTTGAAGTTTTTCTTAAAAAAATTACTTTATACCTCATGAAGCGTTGAACTGATAAACAAAAAAATTAAAATTTCGCTTCCAGGGTTGGGAAAATTCAAGTTTTTTTTGATCCTTCAATATATGGTAGTACATGTAATAACCAAAATGGTTAAACAGTTTTAGTTTTTCTTAAACAAAACTACTTTATACCTCATGAAGATTTGCATTGATAAGAAAATTTTAAAAAATTTAAATTTCGCTTCCAGGGTTGAGAAATTGAAATGTTTTTTTGGTACACGGAATATATTGTAGTACATGAAGGTAACATGATTGCAAATTTTAAGTTTTTCTTAAATAAAACGACTTTATACTTAATGAAGGCTAGCATGGGTTAAAAAAATTAAAATTTCGCTTCCATGGCTGGGAAATTAAAATTTTTTTATGTATAAAAGTAATCAAAAAGGCAACGAACGTCGGTTTTTTAGTAATTAAAACTATTTTTTAGTTCAGGAAAAACAAAATTGGTATCAAAAATTAAAAAAATCAAAATTTAGATTCCAGAGTTGGATAACTGCAATAGTTTGTAGTACATGAAAGTGACCAAAATGGTTACAAATATTAATTTTTTCTTAAATAAAACTATTTCATGCTTCATTAAGAGTTGCATTGGTAAATCAAAACAAACAAAAAATTAAATTTCGCTTCCAGGGTTGGGAAATTGAAATAACTTTTCTACATAAAAGTATCCAAAAAGGCAATCGACGTTGTTGTTTTTCCTATTTAAAACTGGTTGGACAAATGAAATATTTTTGGTACATAAAAGTACCCCCATGAATTCCAAATTTTGTGTTTTTAGTGAATTAAACCTTTTTTATATTTCAGAAAAAATTTAATTAGTATTAAAAAATTTAAAATTCGGTTCCAGGATTGGAAAATCGAAATTTTTTGGTAAATGCATTTGGTACCCACATAAATTCCCAATTTTGGTTTTTTGCAGTGACTTAACCTATTTTATACTTCGCTAAGAATTAAATTGGTATTAAAAATTTTAAAACTAAAAATTCGGTGCCAGGTTTGGAAAATCGAAATTTTTTAGTACATAATTTCCCAATGCCTAGTTTCTGAGTGGCAGTTTTATATACATGCCTCTCGACTTTAGAATAATCTTCCACTAAACCAGCAACTTAATAGCAATGCTAATAGTTTTAAAACATTTTTATTTAAATATTTTACGTAATTATTTCGTTTGTTTTTTCTTAATAAAATTCATACTCTTTTATTATTATTTTTTTAATTATTATTATTTTTTTCTCTTTTTTGTTGTTATAATCTTATATAACTTTTTTTTCATTTTTAATTTACATTAAGCTATTCATTAGTCATAAAATTTTTGTAGCACCATGCGTTCCTATACTCTAATTATAAGACTCGATCTTGTTGTACAGGAAATGAAAACAAATAAATAAATAAAATTAGCCATATAAGTTCCTAACGTAGGTTTTTTGTGGATGAAATCTTTTTCATACTTCGGGAATAAATAAATAAAATTAGCCATATAAGTTCCTAATTTTGGTTTTTTGTGGATGAAATCTTTTTTATACTTCGGGAAGAATTAAATTGGTATTAAAAACCAAAAACATTAAAAATCCAATTTCCGGGTTAGGTTAGGTTAGAGGGCCGTTGTCCCTGGCGGGACAATCCACTTGGGTCCGTCAATTCGGTCCCTTTGTGATGCCCTTAAGCAGAGGACCTCCTAAGGGATGTCCTCCGCCGTTTCAAACCATCCTGTACCCCTGAGGAAGGATGATACCCCTGAAAGCTCCATATTTGCCAGGCTGTCTAAGTCTGACAAGAATCGGGAGCCCAGTGCCGCTGCCCTTACATTAGCAAGGGCAGGACACTGACACAGAAGATGGAGGACAGTTTCTTCCTCTTCTTCATCATTGCAGCTTCTGCAATACTCGTTGTATATTAGACCCATCCTCCTCGCATGAGTCCCAAAGCTACAGTGTCCTGTCAGAACAGTCACCAGTTGACGCATGCGCGCCTTGTCAAACTTGAGAAGGTCGCGTGTTTTGCGCAAATCGTAATGGGGCCACGTGGCTCTTGCCACGAGACAGGTAGCCACGCTTTCCCACCTAAGTTGAGCTAGTTTGTATGATTCGCTTTGAATCAGAAACTTGCATCGCGCTAATGGAATGCCAGTGAAGTGACTGATCATTGAACTGTTCAATTCAGTCCCTTGTCTGGCAATTTCATCCGCAGTATGGTTGCCTGGACATCCAGAATGCCCCGGCACCCAAACCAGTGTCACCCTCGAATTTCTCGCTATCTCGTTGATAGACAGTCGGCATTCGACCACAGTTTTTGATGTACTGTACACACCACTAATATCAGAGATGGCTGCCTTGCTATCAGTAATAATGAAGATATCATTCGATATCCTATAGTACCTTAGCCATCTCGCTGGCCGAGTAATAGCAGAGATTTCGGTTTGCAAGACAGTACAACCGTCCTGGAGCCGGAATGGAGATCTTACATTGAAGTTCTCCACATAGAAGCCTCCGCCCGTTCTTGTTCCCCTTTTGGATCCGTCAGTGAAAACTCTAACTGAATCCTCGGGAAAGGAAAGCCTGTCCACCTGTTCTCTGTCAACGACAGTGGAACGGAAGAGTCCACCAAAGAAGGGTCTTGGTACACAGTAGTCAATATTGGCAAGGATTTCCGAGTGCTCTCTCAAAATCCTAGCATGCCCATAGTCAGTCCTAGTCCATGGACATACTGTATTCAACCTGACCGCTGAGAATAGAGCCAGTTGTCCGGCCAGAATGTCAACCGGGAGCCAATTTAGCATTGCAAAAATTGCTCCCGTTGGTGTCGATCGTAGTGCGCCTGTCATCAGTCTCGCTACGACCCGAAAGACTTTTTCAAAGGTCCTGCGATGAGCCTGCTTGTCCATCGCATTCCACCAAACCAATACCCCGTAAAAGAGTACTGGTTTAATAACAGCCTCAAGGATCCAATTGATCCCCTTAGGGTTGATACCCCATTTGAGGCCTACTGCCCTTTTGCATGTATAAATAGCCACTAAGGCCCTTTCCGCTCTCGCCTGTATGTTCTGATTCCATGATAGCTTACTATCCAGAATCACACCCAGGTACTTGGCGGTTTTAGATAGTTTCAAGGAGGTGCCGTTAAGCTTTGGGTGTATAAAGCTATCGGTCTTGTACCTCCTAGTGAAGAGCACAAACTGAGTCTTGGCTGGGTTGATGCCGAGCCCACAGCTGACACTCCACCTACTCAGCAGAGTGTAATGTGCGCAAAAATGGGATGACGCAAACTATGTGTTGGAGCCGGCGCTTAAAAACGCCACTGGCTTGACTTAATATTTAGGCAGTTATTATGCCTTTTTGTTCTTAGCAGATGAATGCTAATGTAATTGAAAGAGCCGATTTTAAGGCTGATAAGTAAGTAATGTTTTTATTTTGAAAAGTTTGTTTCTTATATACTAACTTAACGGTATACAAATTTGGTATATTTCCAACGACCCTTCCAATATTAACAGGTAGTTTTATTTGTTCTTACTTATAATATTGAATTGTTGTATTATAAAAAATAGGTAAAGTGAAGTAATATATTAGGGTAGTGTATATAATTACAAATAATATATATAAGTGTATTACATTATAAAATAATTAAAAATAAGTGTATTAAACATGAAATACACTACACCCTGCTCCTCAAGAAAAATTTTATAATTTTTGAAAATTCTAAAATTTTTTTTTTTTTTTTTTTTTTTTTTAGTGTTTAGATTTTAATATTATAAAATTTATTTGCTTTTATTTATTTTAATATTTTTTTATATTATTATTATGGTACTCTTTCAAGTTATTTTCTATGTCTAGAACAGTGTTTACTCCTTTTGTTTCTACAACTTTATAGGGACCGTTATATGGTGGTTGGTTTTTTTTTCGATTAAAGTTTCGAACAAGAACGAAGTCGCCTTTTTTCAAATTTAGGGGATTATTGTAAATACATTGTTCTACTCTTTTCTTTTTCGAGTTCTCAAGATGTTCTTTTGCTTTAACTAAAAAATATTTTAAACGCATTTTTAGTTCGTTTGCATAATTTTCTAGGTTGTAAATAGGTTTTGTATCCATAATATTATTATCTAACAGATTTGGCAATTTTCCATATATCAGTTCATATGGCGTATAGGTCGTATCTACGTGTGGCGTCGTATTATACGCAAAGCAAAAGTATGGGATCCAATATTCCCATTCATCATTGTTACAAAAATTTAATAAAAACTCGTTGAGCACTCTGTGATTCCTCTCTACAGAGCCAAGTGTCTCGTGGTGATAGGGTGTGCTAAAGACCTGTTTTATTTTTAGCAGATTGCATATTTCAGACATTAGTGTATTAAGAAATTCGGTACCTCTGTCCGATTTTAGTATTTTGAAGTGTCCATATATTAGGATGAAATTATTGACTATTGCCTTTGCGACTGTTCTCGCGTCTTTAGATTCGATAGGACACGCTACGATATATTTGGTTAGTTCGTCCTGCATTGTTAGTATGTACCTGAATTGATTTGAGTACCTAAGGGGACCTACTGTGTCTATTGAAATGGTTTCAAAGCTACTTCCTGGTGTGTCCGTAACGGTTAATTTTTCTTTTGTATTTCTTGTTTGCTTATTTATTTTACATTTTTCGCAATTGGAAACGTGTGCTTTCACCATTCTACTCATGTTCTTCCATATATACCTCTGTTTTAATTTCAGAGTTGTTTTTCTTATGCCTAAGTGACCACCTATAGATGAATCGTGATACTTCGTAATTAAATCTTTTTGCTTTTCTTTGTCTGTTACGGTCGTTGGCGACCTGTATATTAGGATTTTTAAACTTTCATTCTTCTTTCTTTTAATATTGTTAAAAATGTTTTTGAATTGCTCTATATCTATTGTTCTAAATATCATGTCATTGGCTTCTAAAGCAAGTTCCTGTACGTTTTGTGATAGCATAGTTGGTAGCAGTTTCTCCAAGGACAACTGTGTGTTCGGTGGATTATCGCCGCACCTTATTACTACCTCTAAACTAGAAACTATTATTCGAGGTTTTATATATATATTGTTTACTTCAAATCTTAACTTTTTTACGTTTTTGACATCTGATGTCGACGTGCACTCCCAAATGAAATGTTCATTACACTTATCATTAGCACTACGGTTTCCATTGTTTGTGTGAGATTGTTTTTCAAGTACTTTCTTCATATTGCGTGTTATGGCCAATATGTTATGTTGGTCAGTTTCGGTATTACGGGGGATTAGAGTTTTCAATGTATCTGTATCTATTTTTATTCTTGATAATGCATCAGCATTTGAATTCATTTTGCCCTTTTTGTACGATATTTCGAAATCATATTCGCTTAAGTCGAGTCTTATTCTAGTCATCTTGGACGATGGATTTTTGTGTGTAAACAGTGACACCAATGGTCTGTGGTCTGTAACGACATAAAATTTTCTACCATATAGGTACGGACGGAAAAAGTTGATTGCCCAGTGAATGGCTAACAGTTCTTTTTCTATTACGGATTTGTTCACGTCATGCTTTGACAATGTCTTACTTGCGTAGGATATGGGTAAGTCTGATCCAATCTCTCCTTGTGAGAGGATTGCACCCAGAGCAAAATTGGATGCATCTGTTGTGACGATAAAAGGTTTTTGAAAATCAGGGTATTGTAGTATAGGGGGATTTAGTAATTTTGATTTTAGGGTTTCGAAAGATTGTTGACAATTTTCAGTCCACACGAATGGTTTGTCCTTTTTTAGTAACTGGTTTAAATCTCTTGCTATATCAGCGAAGTCTTTAACAAAGCGCCTATAATAATTGCAGAATGCGATGAATCTTCTGACTTCATCAGCATTTTGTGGTACAGGGTAATTTTTTATCACGCTATTTTTGTTTGGGTCAGTGCGTATACCTTTATTGGTTACGAGGTGACCTAAATAGACTACCTCAGTTTTTAAAAAACAACACTTACTTGTATTGAGTTTTAAATTGTATTGTTTTAAACGTTCAAAAACTTTTATTAAATTGCTGTGATGATGCTTTATGCTGCATCCAAACACGATTATATCATCTACGTACAGAAAGGCTTCTGCGCTTAAGCCGCTTAATGCTATCGTCAGCATGCGCTGGAAACTGTTGGATGATATTTTGAGACCGAATGGTAACCTTGTAAACTGAAAATGACCATTTCTTGTTGAAAACGAAGTTAAAGGTTTCGAATCTTTGTCTAAACTAATCTGATGGAACGAACTGCTCATATCTAGAGTTGAAAAATATTTTGCTCTACCTAATTTGTCTAATACGTCTTCCAATCTTGTCAATGGGAACTTATCATTTACGATTTTTTGATTCAATTTTCTGAAATCTACGACTAGACGCCACTTCCGTTTGTCATCTGCTGACTTTTTGGGCACTACTAATAGTGGTGAGTTATAGGGGCTCACTGAGTGTTCAATTATTCCATCTTCCAATAGCTTGTTTACTTGTTCATTAATTTCTTCCATTTGCATTTCTGGCAATCTGTATGGTTTGATATATACTGGGGTATTATCTACTGTTTGTAGGTGTTGAGTATAAAAATTGTTTACCGTGAGCTGCTGACTTTCAATATGAAAAATTTCACTATATTTGGCTACAATGTCCATTAACGACTGTTTTGCTGTCGGGTCAATTGATTCAATATTAAGATTTTTTAAGACTTTTGAAACACGATTTTTGGTGTGCCTATTTTTAATTGTTTTGTAGTTATATACTTCGTAATTATCTAGATCCCTTTTTTCTAGGTCCAAATTTTTTATTTTAATGTCGTCGTTGGTGGTGTTTAAGACTTTTATATGTTGTCTGCCTACTGCAGGTATTATACTATTAGCAACAAAAACTCCTGGTGCTAGCTCTTTATTTAAAACAATGCTTTCTCTTTCTGTGTATATGTTTATTGGGACGATTGATTCTGAACGAGCAGGTATACTAATATCTGTGTTATATACGCATTTGGGTGTGATCGGTAGTATAAATTCTTTTTCTGTTACATTAAAGGTTATTGTATAGGTTTCAAATTCTATTTTGCATTTATATTTCTCTAGTATATCTCTTCCAATGATACCATCAGTGGGTATTGGAAAATCAGATGGTACAACATGAAATTCATGTGTTATATTATCATCATCAAAATGTAGATTTAAATTTGCTGTACCGATACTTTTGATTGTGTCTGAAGTGATACCACTTAGTGTTGAAACATTTCTAGTATCTATATTTTCAGTTTTGTGTTTTTTGCATATTGATACTTCGGCTCCTGTGTCGATCAAAAAATTTAAGTTTCCTTTTTTATTTCTAAAGCTCGTTGTTATTGGATTATTTATATTTGTTGAAAATGTAAAAATTTTTGGCTCTGGATAACATTGTGCGTTATCCTGCCTACTTAGTTTCCCTGTCTATTCACTCTTGTGGTTGAGTTTCTGTTGTTACTATTGTTATTGTTACTATTGTTATTATCCCTACTATAACTGTTTCTGAAGTTGCCGTTATTACTTCGGTTATTTCTTTCATAAGTTCTTTGCCCATGATAAGAACTATCAACGCGACCTCTATTACCTTGGTAATTGTTTCTATTGAAATTTCTATGATAGTGTTGGTTAACGCTACTATTATATCTGTACTGGTTATTAAATTGGCTGTCGCCATATATTCTATTATTTCTATTAAATTGGGGATCATTCCTATTTGAGTTATGCTCATTTGTTCGACGGTCAATCCTGAAAATGTTTGCATCATTGCTATGTAAATTTTGCTCTAAAGTTACGCACTTCTGTACCGCTTCATTCATGGTTTTTGGGCTGCTTGCTAGCAAAATATTTTTTAATTCATTATTTATTCCTTTTATAAAAATATTCAAAGCCATGCTGTCACTCATTTTGTAGATGGCGTCTTTCGCCTCTTGAGTTGGTGTCTCAATGGCTTTTATATGAAAATCGCTCAATTGCTCTGTGAGCACAGTGATCGACTCTCTAAACGCTGAAACAGTCAGGCCTCCTTGCTTTACTGTTCCTAACTCTGTTAGTACCTGTTGCAATGTCTTAGGATTCGGGTACGCTTCAATCAATAGTTTTTTTAATTCTGCTAAGGATGTTGGTCTATTCGCACGCCCTAACACACTGCGAACATGCGCCGTTAGCTTAAAATTGTATATATATTTTATGTATATTTCCCTATCTTCGGTTCTTATTAGATCGTGCAACAATTCGGTTTGAACTATGAAGTCCTCCAAATATTCGTACGAACCCTTGAATGTTTGTATATTTTTGCCAACTACCGATATATCGAATAGTGCCATATCTTCTGTTTTATTATTTGTGCCTGTGGTTTTTAATGCTTTAATGCATAAATTTTCTATTAAACTGAATAATTTTTTATACAAATCGTTAAACGTGATAATGAATGTTTTACTTTTTGTATCCTCTAAATTTTTAAAAATTTCATCGACCTCTGTTCTTATTTTTAACAATCGCGTTAATTTTTCTTCTTTATATTCTGTAGAGTAAACTCTGTCATTACTTTTCTTTAAATTCTTTTCTAATTTTTCTAATTCTATAAAATATTCCTCTATTTTATCCATAAAATCAAAATATAGAATATGTTATGACATAAAAAAATTCATAAAATTATAACTTTGTGGCAACACTCAATTCAACGAGAGTAGTGGTGCCCTCTATAGGAAATATTGTGCCTAAAATCAATTTTGTTTTATTAATACAGGGTTGTTGCGCTGTCAGTCCTTCACAGCTGATATTAATTTGCCTCTTCGCGTTTTGTTCTTTTTAGTTATTTTTTGTTGTTGTATAATTTAGCGTATAAGAAAATATTGCTTATAAATTTTATACTTTAATGATAATATGTTGAGTTTCTACTTGTGTTGTGTAAAAGTTTTGTGTTTTAATTTTTTTTTTTGTTTATAATATTTGATAATTGTTTAAATATTTGATAATTGTTATAATTTTTTTCATTATTTGTAATTAAAAAATGTGTGTTTATTCTTTTTTTATAATAATTTTAAATAAATGTATACATATTGTGTGAATAACAAAAAATTTGTGTGTGTTTTTATTTTATTTATTTCGTCGGGCATTGAGCAAGGCCTCATATGCTTCGATTTGTATCCATGCTGGGATTTTTTTCTGTTCGGTGGGCAGGATCGCCATGTAATGTGCGCAAAAATGGGATGACGCAAACTATGTGTTGGAGCCGGCGCTTAAAAACGCCACTGGCTTGACTTAATATTTAGGCAGTTATTATGCCTTTTTGTTCTTAGCAGTTGAATGCTAATGTAATTGAAAGAGCCGATTTTAAGGCTGATAAGTAAGTAATGTTTTTATTTTGAAAAGTTTGTTTCTTATATACTAACTTAACGGTATACAAATTTGGTATATTTCCAACGACCCTTCCAATATTAACAGGTAGTTTTATTTGTTCTTACTTATAATATTGAATTGTTGTATTATAAAAAATAGGTAAAGTGAAGTAATATATTAGGGTAGTGTATATAATTACAAATAATATATATAAGTGTATTACATTATAAAATAATTAAAAATAAGTGTATTAAACATGAAATACACTACAAGAGCCAGCGCAGACTCCATACACTGAGATATGGTATCCAAGTGCATACCTGATATCGCCACCGCTACGTCATCCGCGTACGCGACAGTCATAATCTGTCTGCGTTCTTAGCAAAAGCGAATTAATGGTCAGGGTCCACAACAGAGGTGACAGAACACCCCCCTGTGGAGTGCCCCGATAGACTGCCCTATACTCAGTGACATCCCCAATCGAGGCCCTGACTACCCTGAAAGTTAGTAAGTTTCTAACAAACCGGCATAAATTGTCATCAATCCCTACTGCTACCATCCCATTGATGATGGAATCGGGGTTGACATAGTTGAAAGCACCCTCTATGTCCAGAAAAGCCCCCATAGTAAATTCCCTATACTCAAGAGATTTTTCTATGTGGCCCACTAGAGAATGTAGTGCCGTTTCCACAGATTTGCCATTAGTGTTGGCGTGCTGTGATTTGGAGAGAAGCTCATTCGGAATGGTCATTCTCAGATGAATATCAATTACCCTTTCTAAAGTTATGAGTAAAAAAGAAATAAGACTCATCGGTCTGAAGTCTTTAGGCTTGGTGTGTGACGTCTTACCCCTCTTCGGGATAAAGACAACCTTGCACGTACGCCAAAATATAGGTATATAAGCCCTCCTAAGGCATTCACTGTAAATTACCGTGAGCCAAGGTAGGACAATGTCCGCATTTCTCTGTAGATCCGCTGGAATTATTCCATCTGGTCCCGGAGATTTGAACGGATCCAAGCTGTGTACAGCCCAGCGGAGCCTATCCATATCCAATGGAGTTGTGACTGCGCCTGTCGTCAAGCTTCCATCGGCAGTGTCTGTTAAAGGTGCCGCCTGGCTACCAGGAAAATGAGTGTCGAGTAGTACGCTCAGCGTCTCTTGACTACTCATGGTTCAGCTACCACAGGGTTTCTGTATGTAGCTGGGTACAACCGGTGCGGTTGATAGCATCTTACGCAGTCTGTTGGTTTCAGATGAACCCTCCACATTACTGCAGAAAGCCCTCCAAGACCTCCTTTTTGCGTTTCTAACAAGATTCTTGAAGCGATTCAACGAGGTTTTGTATGTCGACCAGTCGCCTGATCGTTTAGCCTCGTTGAATAGCCTACGACATTCCTTTCGTGAATGTGCAATTTCCGGGCGCCCTTCCCCTGCAAACCGTTGGTTTGCAAGCCACATTAGTGGCACAGCGAAACGATTCACTTAGAATCTCCACAGCAGAGTCAATGTCCCCAATATTTCTAATAGTTGGAGACGTCGATAAGGAGTTGCAGAGTACATTGTTCTGTAGCTCCCAGTCAGTCTTCTTTCTGTTAACTATAGGATTGAATCTACTAACACCTAACCCTATGTTAAAGTCAATATAGCGATGATCGGATAGGGAGCAGTCATCCGCAACCCTCCAACCGCTAACCAGATTGGTGTGCTCTGCACTAACCAATGTTACATCTAAAACCTCTCTACGGTTAGACACAATAAAAGTGGGTTCTGAACCCCTGTTGACAATTTCAAGATTATTATTTAAAATGAAATCGAAGAGACACTCACCCCGCTCGTTAGTATCGCTACTACCCCAGGAGGTGTGATGTGAATTGGCGTCAGCACTTATTATTATAGGCGTCCTCGTGCTTATCGCCCTGGACACAATGCCACGCACCTTGCCATTTGGTGGACTGCCCTCATGGTCATGCGCCATATAGCTCGAGACCAGCCAAACCGTACCGGACGGGGTCTCCAGAGCAGCTGCTACAGTATCCCCATCACTGAAATCAGATAGGATAAAGATACGCAAAGAGTTTTTAGCCAAGATACAAGATCTAATATTACCTGTGCCTTTGGCAAACAAAAGCTTGTAGCCCTTTAGTGTCAGTCCATTAACCCGTCCATGGTAGACCCAGGGTTCCTGGACCATAACCAACTCCTCCTTCCTCTCTACCACCCGGAGGAGCATCACAGCGGATGCTGCTTTAGAGTGGTGAATGTTTATCTGCATCACCTTCACCATCATGGAGCGCAATTACGGTGGTGTTGGCGTCCTCTTGGCTGGATTCCAAGAGGGCGTCAGTGTCCTCATCCGCGACTGCCATCCGTTCAAAGAAGCCACCCACCATGTCTGAGACTGAGTGGGTGTCCTCTTGCCCGTATGAAGCTGCGTCCGACACACCAGCAGCAGCGCAGTCAACAGCGCCGTCGGCAGCATCATCCCCTCGGTTGCGGTTCTTCCTGACATCGGTCCGGTAGAGGCGCAACAGAATCGTACTGAAACAGTAGAAGATTTTGTTGCCCCTCTTACGGATCGGTGCCAAAGATTCTTTGTTAAGAATCAGAACCACCTCCCTTCTAGACCTCTCGGGTGCATTCACCTTAGCTACCTTCCAGTCATGGGTGGGTAGATCCGGGTTACAGTCCTTAAGGATCTCCTTCGGGGAAGAAGGTTCAGCAGGAACTATGGTCAAGGCTCTTGGTCTTCTGGGTATGTCTTTCAAGGAAACCACATCCAGCCTAGAGCCTTCCCACACCTCGCCAATAGCTTCGATGGCCTTCTTCAACAGTGACGCGGAGCGTTCATCCGTGCAGGCCATCAATTTAACGCCGTGCTGGTGCCAGCCAGCATCGACGCATTGAGGTGGCGGTCCCGGATTCTCCTTGCGGATCTTCAAGAACACTCCTGCCAGTTTTTGGTTGACTAAGTTCCATCTGGCATGGGAAATGGCACCGTCTGATACATCCCTATCGATTATGGCCCTTATGAGCTTGCCTTTGGCAATCTCACTAAAGGTGCCTTTCGAAGGGATGTTCTTAGGACGCTTTGCCCTAGAAGCCCTAGCTGCATCGTTCTCCTCTTCCGAACGTTGCCGTTTAGGCGCCGCAACCGTAGCAGGTGCGGGGGAGGAGTTTATTTGCAGCCTCCACACATGACCCTGTGCCCACTTTAGAGAGGCTGCCTGCTTTTCAGGAAGCTGGTCAGCCGGGATCGCACCGAGGTGCGAAATGGTTCTTAAGGCGGAGCGCCTCGCATCATTGGCCCTGCGTGAAGCATTTTTGCGCGAAGGATTATTGATGTTTTTGCCGGGATTGGCAGTGGGTGACGCAGTACTGTGGCTAGAAGTAATCCTCTTTGCCTTTTCCTGCGCAATGTGCGCTTTGGAGGCGACGGGTTTGAACGGCTTAGGCCTTTCCATTCCCTTCGCACCCGAAGAAGGGGGTTTTACCGTTTTACCGGTAAGGACCTGAGCAGCTTTTGAGGTACTTGGAGCGAAAGACAGAGGTACCTCGCTGCTAGTGCTAGGGCAGCCACCCGTTGCCGGGTGTTTTGCCCCTTTCTCAACAGCAATCAGCCCGGTTAATCCAGGCTGCTTGCCCACCAAGTCAGCAGTCCGCAGATTGGTCGGGCCTGATGTGGACACCCGGCCAGCCTGAGCAGCAGTAGCTTTCGATTCACCGCGGCCTGCTACTTGCGCCGCGGGAATAGGGTCCCCGGAGATTGTTAAGCCCCTAACCGGGTACGTGGGGCTTGGCTTTTTGGTTTTAATTTTTTGGTGGGTTTGAGGTTGCATTTTATACCTACTGCCAGGTTAAAAAGCTGTTGACCCACCTGGATGCAGACGCAGATCATCAGCCGCCCCAAATGGGATACAGACGCTGATGGATTTGGACATGGTCCCTTGGACCGAAATACGGACTGACTCGATAGCCGCCCCATGGAGAAAAACAGAAGCTATCGAGTCCGGGAAGGGTGGTTCTTGGACGGTACTTAGTTGTTGGCCACTCTGGCATGGGTGACCCTACCAGGGGCTACTGATAACAGCTGCCCCCGCCAGTACAGACCGGTCAACTAGACCTAAGCCTCCACATCGCGACAAGATTACCACCTAGCGTGGAGGAATTTCCGGGTTGGAATATCGACATTTTCTGATTCATAAAAGTATCCATGTTATTTGTTATTTTTGATTCTTATGATGAATTATACGTACTTTATATATATCAGGAAGAAATATATGGGTATTAAAAACCAAAAAAAAATCTATAAAATGCTTCTACGGTTGGACAATTAGAACTTTTTGGGGACATGAAACGGATTTTTTCTTTTTGTTTGTAAATTAAACATATTTAATATATTTGAAAGACATCCAGAGATATTAGAAATAAGAAAAGCCAAACATTTAGCCGAAAAGTTTAAATGAAAAAGTGACATCAGTGAAGGGTATTTAAGATTCGGCACAGCCGAATATAGCACTTTTACTTGTTTTCTTCAATATTACTTCTTTCCTTTAAAGACTATTAAGTTCACACAGGTCCCTTTATGCACATATGTATACTGTTAATCTCTATTTTATTGCAGTGTTATGGCTACCTGGGCCCATAAGCTGTTAATTTTGTACTAACCGGACTTTTCCATAAATAATGGATAAACACTTGTTAACGCATTAAAAATTCACAATTTAATTGAATAAATAATATATATATATATATATATATATATATATATATATATATATATATATATAGAGGTTTGTCATTCCGTATGTAATTTGTTCGATATGGACATGGGACCCCATAAAGTATATATATATATTATGGATCCTTATGAATAGCGATTACGATTGAGCGATGTCCGTCTGTCTGTACTTGAAATCGGGTTTCCCAAGCCCCAGAAGAGCTAAAGACTTCGTTTTTGGACCGTTGGCTTGGAAATGAACTTAAATAGAGTGCTATTGAAATTCAGAAAGATCCGAAGTATTCAATTTTTTTTTAATGTTTGTAAATTAAACCCATTTTGTGCTTTGGAGAGCCTAAATGGTCTATTAAAAACTAAAAAAATAAAAAAAATTCCAGGGAAAGAAAATTAAAAATTTTTTTTCGACCTATTCCGTATTTTGTAGTACATGTAGAAACTAAAATTGTTAAAAATTTCAAGTTTTTCTAATTCATACCTCATGAAGATTTGCACTGATAAAGAAAATTTTTAAAAATTTAAATTTCGCTTCCAGGGTTGGGAAATTGAAATTTTTTTTATACATAAAAGTAACCAAAAATGCAATTGACGTTGTTTTTTACTAATTAAAACTATTTTTTAGTTCAGGAAAAACAAAATTGGTATCAAAAATTAAAAAAAAATCAAAATTTAGATTCCAGAGTTGAATAACTGCAATATTTTGTCGTACATAAAAATGACCAAAATGGTTACAAATATTGAGTTTTTCTTAAATAAAACTATTTCATGCCTCATTAAGAGCTGCATTGGTAAAAAAATTTAAATTTCGCTTCCAGGGTTGGGAAATTGAAATATTTATTCTGCATAAAAGTAACCAAAAAGGCAATTGACGTTGTTTTTTTTTTTGCTAATTAAAGCTTTTTTATAATTCAGCAAGAACAAAATTGGTATTAAAATCTTAGAAAATCAAAAATTCGACTACAGGGTTGGAAAATGATATATTTTATGGTACATGAAAGTGACCAAAAAGTTCTAAAATTCTAATTTTTTTGTCAAGTAAAACTATGTTACACTTCACTAAGAATTGCATTGGTAAAAAAATAAAAATTCGCTTCCAGATTTGGAAAATCGAAATATTTTTAGTACATAATAGTACATACATAAATTCCAAATATTGTGCTTTTAGTGAATTAAACCTATTAGATATTTCAGAAAAAATTAAACTTGTAACGTGCCGTTACAAATACCCTCACCCAATACCACCAGTAGAGTATGCTGTGTAGTGTATTTATTGCATGTACTCACAATAAAACGTTCTGCTTAGCAATACTGCATAAACAAGAACAAGTACACTTACCTAATAACAACCAGCACAAAACAAGTAACACAAGAAAACACATGTACGCACATACATACATGACGACAACCAAGCAAATCACAGTGCTACCAGCACAAAACAAGTAACACAAGAAAACACATGCACGCACATACATACATAACAACAACCAAGAAAAGAACATTGCTAACCAGCACAAAACAAGTAAACGCATGCACGCTCATACAAAATACATAACAACAAACGAGCAAATGTAAGCAAACAAAACATAACATTGCTAATAATTCTCAGTGGCTTCATATGATAACAGGGATAAGTAGACAAGGTTTGCACACAATCGGGGAGCAATTACGATATCGTACGAACGATAATTACATGAAGAATATTCTTGAATTGTCGTCCGAGAGCTTTACCGATTCTTGTTCAAGTATTAATATTTAACCAAATTAACTCGTAGTTTTGCCGATTACAAGCATCCGAATACTCTTGTAGTCGTACTAATCCGTAGCCGAGCTCAAGCCTCCGAATACTCTTGAGTTCGTAGTGTTGCCGATTACAAGCCTCCGAATACTCTTGTAGTCGTACTAATCCGTAGCCGACCTCAAGCCTCCGAATACTCTTGAGTTCGTAGTGTTGCCGATTACAAGCCTCCGAATACTCTTGTAGTCGTACTAATCCGTAGCCGAGCTCAAGCCTCCGAATACTCTTGAGTTCGTAGTTCGTAGTGTTGCCGATTACAAGCCTCCGAATACTCTTGTAGTCGTACTAATCCGTAGCCGAGCTCAAGCCTCCGAATACTCTTGAGTTCGTAGTTGATAATTTCTAACCCGAATACAACTTAATATTACCTGTCTTACTTCATTAGTAGCCCGAACCACAGGCGAGTGTTATCAGCCTAAGTACCAGAGCGGTGCCGCAGAGGAATCAGCGCAGCCCCGATACTGAAAATCTAACCCACTAGCTTTAAGATAATCTAAGTAGTTTAAGTTTCGTTTCAATAAACATTTTGTTCCCGAATATATACATCACCTAAAATATTCGTGTTTTTATTGTCAAAGGAAGTAGACCTTTGATACGAACCTGGAGCGACTGAGTCATACCTCAGCTGGAAAAATAAACTACGTTACAATGGCGCCCGAGCAGGGACTTGATTCAATATCACTTCCACCTCGCAATCATCCTGGAGCCATGAGCTCATCCGCAAACGACGCGGAAGTTATGGCAACGATCCGCAGGTGGAAACTAAGTTACAGTGGCGGTGATAATTTAACGGAGTTTCTCGAACGCCTCGAAGAGCTAGCAGAGTGTTACGGATATCACCATAGGCAGCTGCTTTTCTCACTGCTAGAAATCCTGGAGGACAAGGCGTTGCAATGGTACCGTATTAAAAGGGATCAAATAACGTCTTGGAAAGACTTTAAAGAACAAGCTATACAGTTCTTCCTACCCAAGCGATACCTTGCCCAATTAGAGGAGAATATTTACCACCGAAAACAAGGACTTCGTGAGAAAGCCAAAGACTACATTCTGTCGTTACAAGCCCTAATTCGACAACATCCCGGTCTCAAGAAACGCGACCATATCGACCGCATCTATGATGGATTACGATATGATCACAAGTTATATATTCGCCGAAAAGACATCAGCACTATAGATGAGCTAGTCGAGCTCACTGACGAGTATGACATACTCCGACGAGAAGAGGCGAGACAGGGAAGACCACAACCGAGCCATTACATGAACCAAACGACAGGTTCAGCAGTATACAAGCGCGAGACACACTGCTGGTGTTGCAAACAACCTGGTCATCATAGGCGGAACTGTACTAATACTCCTCTATTATTCTGTTCGCACTGTGGCCAGGACAGCGTTATGTCACGAAATTGCCAATGTATGTCACCCGAACCAAGTATTGGCAATCGCTACTTTATTACCGTAAAAATATGCAATACTCCGATACGAGCGCTCATAGACACCGGTTCTACGCTAACCTGTATTGGAAAAAGAGTACGAAAATTGTTGGAAGCTCACAAAGTCCGACCTCGAAACTACCAGCGGGCTATGCAACTTGCTGATAGCTCCTGTATTTCATCCGTTGAGGTCTACCCCATCGCTATTAGCGTTAATGGATCGACCACCGAACTCTTAGCATCCGCATTGGATAATCTAGCCCAACCCGTTATCCTAGGTATGGACTTTCTACGAAGCCGGAAGGCCACTTTATCACTTGAAGGGATGGGGATAAAAGCTTCCGCATTTCCCCAAGAAACTTCCCTCGATGCTTTGCACCAACTTAGTCAGATTGACAACTTAACGAGTCGACAAGAGGAGAAATGGGAGACCACGTTAGCCATGGCCAGGAAGTCGGTGGAACCAATTACTAGGCCATCACATATAGGCAAAACTGTGGCTCGCATGAAGCGCAATAGTCCTAATCAACTTAAATCTAGAAAAGGACCACCAAAACACCGTCAACCGATCAGTACCAATATTAAGCGCAAACCGACAAGACCGATATCACCAGAGAAGATAATGGACTGCTTACGAACACCGTGTATGCCCAAGCGCGTGGCTGCATATGTGGCGCCACCCGAAGCCCGACCGATAATCTTAACAGTAAAAAGATTTCCGATTGCTAAATGCTCCAATCAGAAAGCCAATATTGTGGCACAAAGAGAATGGCAACAAATTAGAAAGCCTACTCCAATACATGCGATGAAAAATATAAACCAGCCCAGTCAACCACCGCCGTCAGCACCCTTATCATCCCCCAAATTAACACGAACGATGCACATCACAGTTAATACCGAACCCCGCATGCAACCACTAATACCCGATGCGCAATACACGAAGCAAACAAAAAAAAAAAAAAACGCAGCTCGAAATGGGTTGGGGAAAAAATTACGTCCGAAGCCTAAGCACTCCAGACATCTGCAATTGCTAACATGGTGCTCTTACCCAGGATACCTAAATCACATTTTGTTTTCCCAAAGTAGGAAGGGAATGTAACGTGCCGTTACAAATACCCTCACCCAATACCACCAGTAAAGTATGCTGTGTAGTGTATTTATTGCATGTACTCACAATAAAACGCTCTGCTTAGCAATACTGCATAAACAAGAACAAGTACACTTACCTAATAACAACCAGCACAAAACAAGTAACACAAGAAAACACATGTACGCACATACATACAAGACAACAACCAAGCAAATCACAGTGCTACCAGCACAAAACAAGTAACACAAGAAAACGCATGCACGCTCATACAAAATACATAACAACAAACGAGCAAATGTAAGCAAACAAAACATAACATTGCTAATAATTCTCAGTGGCTTCATATGATAACAGGGATAAGTAGACAAGGTTTGCACACAATCGGGGAGCAATTAACGATATCGTACGAACGATAATTACATGAAGAATATTCTTGAATTGTCGTCCGAGAGCTTTACCGATTCTTGTTCAAGTATTAATATTTAACCAAATTAACTCGAAGTTTTGCCGATTACAAGCCTCCGAATACTCTTGTAGTCGTACTAATCCGTAGCCGAGCTCAAGCCTCCGAATACTCTTGAGTTCGTAGTGTTGCCGATTACAAGCCTCCGAATACTCTTGTAGTCGTACTAATCCGTAGCCGACCTCAAGCCTCCGAATACTCTTGAGTTCGTAGTACTAGTGTTGCCGATTGCAAGCCTCCGAATACTCTTGTAGTCGTACTAATCCGTAGCCGAGCTCAAGCCTCCGAATACTCTTGAGTTCGTAGTTCGTAGTGTTGCCGATTACAAACCCCCGAATACTTTTGTAGTCGTACTAATCCGTAGCCGACCTCAAGCCTCCGAATACTCTTGAGTTCGTAGTTCGTAGTGTTGCCGATTACAAGCCTCCGAATACTCTTGTAGTCGTACTAATCCGTAGCCGAGCTCGAGCCTCCGAATACTCTTGAGTTCGTAGTTGATAATTTCTAACCCGAATACAACTTAATATTACCTGTCTTACTTCATTAGTAGCCCGAACCACAGGCGAGTGTTATCAGCCTAAGTACCAGAGCGGTGCCGCAGAGGAATCAGCGCAGCCCCGATATTGAAAATCTAACCCACTAGCTTTAAGATAATCTAAGTAGTTTAAGTTTCGTTTCAATAAACATTTTGTTCCCGAATATATACATCACCTAAAATATTCGTGTTTTTATTGTCAAAGGAAGTAGACCTTTGATACGAACCTGGAGCGACTGAGTCATACCTCAGCTGGAAAAATAAACTACGTTACAATGGCGCCCGAGCAGGGACTTGATTCAATATCACTTCCACCTCGCAATCATCCTGGAGCCATGAGCTCATCCGCAAACGACGCGGAAGTTATGGCAACGATCCGCAGGTGGAAACTAAGTTACAGTGGCGGTGATAATTTAACGGAGTTTCTCGAACGCCTCGAAGAGCTAGCAGAGTGTTACGGATATCACCATAGGCAGCTGCTTTTCTCACTGCTAGAAATCCTGGAGGACAAGGCGTTGCAATGGTACCGTATTAAAAGGGATCAAATAACGTCTTGGAAAGACTTTAAAGAACAAGCTATACAGTTCTTCCTACCCAAGCGATACCTTGCCCAATTAGAGGAGAATATTTACCACCGAAAACAAGGACTTCGTGAGAAAGCCAAAGACTACATTCTGTCGTTACAAGCCCTAATTCGACAACATCCCGGTCTCAAGAAACGCGACCATATCGACCGCATCTATGATGGATTACGATATGATCACAAGTTATATATTCGCCGAAAAGACATCAGCACTATAGATGAGCTAGTCGAGCTCACTGACGAGTATGACATACTCCGACGAGAAGAGGCGAGACAGGGAAGACCACAACCGAGCCATTACATGAACCAAACGACAGGTTCAGCAGTATACAAGCGCGAGACACACTGCTGGTGTTGCAAACAACCTGGTCATCATAGGCGGAACTGTACTAATACTCCTCTATTATTCTGTTCGCACTGTGGCCAGGACAGCGTTATGTCACGAAATTGCCAATGTATGTCACCCGAACCAAGTATTGGCAATCGCTACTTTATTACCGTAAAAATATGCAATACTCCGATACGAGCGCTCATAGACACCGGTTCTACGCTAACCTGTATTGGAAAAAGAGTACGAAAATTGTTGGAAGCTCACAAAGTCCGACCTCGAAACTACCAGCGGGCTATGCAACTTGCTGATAGCTCCTGTATTTCATCCGTTGAGGTCTACCCCATCGCTATTAGCGTTAATGGATCGACCACCGAACTCTTAGCATCCGCATTGGATAATCTAGCCCAACCCGTTATCCTAGGTATGGACTTTCTACGAAGCCGGAAGGCCACTTTATCACTTGAAGGGATGGGGATAAAAGCTTCCGCATTTCCCCAAGAAACTTCCCTCGATGCTTTGCACCAACTTAGTCAGATTGACAACTTAACGAGTCGACAAGAGGAGAAATGGGAGACCACGTTAGCCATGGCCAGGAAGTCGGTGGAACCAATTACTAGGCCATCACATATAGGCAAAACTGTGGCTCGCATGAAGCGCAATAGTCCTAATCAACTTAAATCTAGAAAAGGACCACCAAAACACCGTCAACCGATCAGTACCAATATTAAGCGCAAACCGACAAGACCGATATCACCAGAGAAGATAATGGACTGCTTACGAACACCGTGTATGCCCAAGCGCGTGGCTGCATATGTGGCGCCACCCGAAGCCCGACCGATAATCTTAACAGTAAAAAGATTTCCGATTGCTAAATGCTCCAATCAGAAAGCCAATATTGTGGCACAAAGAGAATGGCAACAAATTAGAAAGCCTACTCCAATACATGCGATGAAAAATATAAACCAGCCCAGTCAACCACCGCCGTCAGCACCCTTATCATCCCCCAAATTAACACGAACGATGCACATCACAGTTAATACCGAACCCCGCATGCAACCACTAATACCCGATGCGCAATACACGAAGCAAACAAAAAAAAAAAAAAACGCAGCTCGAAATGGGTTGGGGAAAAAATTACGTCCGAAGCCTAAGCACTCCAGACATCTGCAATTGCTAACATGGTGCTCTTACCCAGGATACCTAAATCACATTTTGTTTTCCCAAAGTAGGAAGGGAATGTAACGTGCCGTTACAAATACCCTCACCCAATACCACCAGTAAAGTATGCTGTGTAGTGTATTTATTGCATGTACTCACAATAAAACGCTCTGCTTAGCAATACTGCATAAACAAGAACAAGTACACTTACCTAATAACAACCAGCACAAAACAAGTAACACAAGAAAACACATGTACGCACATACATACAAGACAACAACCAAGCAAATCACAGTGCTACCAGCACAAAACAAGTAACACAAGAAAACGCATGCACGCTCATACAAAATACATAACAACAAACGAGCAAATGTAAGCAAACAAAACATAACATTGCTAATAATTCTCAGTGGCTTCATATGATAACAGGGATAAGTAGACAAGGTTTGCACACAATCGGGGAGCAATTAACGATATCGTACGAACGATAATTACATGAAGAATATTCTTGAATTGTCGTCCGAGAGCTTTACCGATTCTTGTTCAAGTATTAATATTTAACCAAATTAACTCGAAGTTTTGCCGATTACAAGCCTCCGAATACTCTTGTAGTCGTACTAATCCGTAGCCGAGCTCAAGCCTCCGAATACTCTTGAGTTCGTAGTGTTGCCGATTACAAGCCTCCGAATACTCTTGTAGTCGTACTAATCCGTAGCCGACCTCAAGCCTCCGAATACTCTTGAGTTCGTAGTACTAGTGTTGCCGATTGCAAGCCTCCGAATACTCTTGTAGTCGTACTAATCCGTAGCCGAGCTCAAGCCTCCGAATACTCTTGAGTTCGTAGTTCGTAGTGTTGCCGATTACAAACCCCCGAATACTTTTGTAGTCGTACTAATCCGTAGCCGACCTCAAGCCTCCGAATACTCTTGAGTTCGTAGTTCGTAGTGTTGCCGATTACAAGCCTCCGAATACTCTTGTAGTCGTACTAATCCGTAGCCGAGCTCGAGCCTCCGAATACTCTTGAGTTCGTAGTTGATAATTTCTAACCCGAATACAACTTAATATTACCTGTCTTACTTCATTAGTAGCCCGAACCACAGGCGAGTGTTATCAGCCTAAGTACCAGAGCGGTGCCGCAGAGGAATCAGCGCAGCCCCGATATTGAAAATCTAACCCACTAGCTTTAAGATAATCTAAGTAGTTTAAGTTTCGTTTCAATAAACATTTTGTTCCCGAATATATACATCACCTAAAATATTCGTGTTTTTATTGTCAAAGGAAGTAGACCTTTGATACGAACCTGGAGCGACTGAGTCATACCTCAGCTGGAAAAATAAACTACGTTACAAACTAGTATCAAAAAATTATAAATTTGGTTCCAGGGTTGGAAAATCAACATTTTCTGATTCATAAAAGCAGCCATTTTATTTGTTATTTTTGATTTTTATGATGAATTATACCTACTTTATATATCAGAAAGAAGTAAACTGGTATTAAAAACTAACAACATCTAAAAGACGATTCTACGGTTGGACAATTAGAACTATTTGGGGTACATGAAACGGATGTTTTGTTTTGTTTGTAAATTAAACATATTTAATATTTTTGAAAGACGTTTATAGGTATTAGATTTATGAAAAGCCAAATATTTAGCTTCCTAGCCGAAAAATTTAAACGTTTTCTTAAATATAAAATAACCGATAACATCATTTTGATTTTTTAATTAAACCTAATTTCAGTTTTGGCAAGAAAGAAAGAAAGAAGAATTGCATCTGTGAAGGGTGTTTAAAATTCGGCACTGCCGAATATAGCACTTTTACTTGTTATTTATTTGTTTCTATCACCATTACAATTAAAATATAGATATTTTTATAAATATATAGTTTGATATATTACTAGAAAGTATTGTAACAAATAATTAAAAGTTGTTTTAGGATAAATACATACATATTATTAAAATGTTTACATATGAGAAAAAAAGATAGGTAAAAACCTGTTGAAGTATGTATTATAATACAAATATGTTTCCCAATCTAATGGCAACCCATATGGATACTAACATATTATTTATTGCAACTATGTATGTAAATATTTTTGGAACACAACTGTGTACGATTTATCATATTTTATTTATTCAATTAAATTGTGAACTTTCAATGTGTTAACAAGTGTTTATCCTTTATTTATGGAAAAGTCCGGTTAGTACAAAATTAACAGCTTATGGCCCCAGGTAGCCATAACACTGCAATAAAATAGAGATTAAAAGTATACATATGTGCATAAAGGGACCTCAGCAATCAGCCCGGATTAACCGGGCTGATTGCTGTTGAGAAAGGGGCAAAACACCCGGCAACGGGTGGCTGCCCTAGCACTAGCAGCGAGGTACCTCTGTCTTTCGCTCCAAGTACCTCAAAAGCTGCTCAGGTCCTTACCGGTAAAACGGTAAAACCCCCTTCTTCGGGTGCGAAGGGAATGGAAAGGCCTAAGCCGTTCAAACCCGTCGCCTCCAAAGCGCACATTGCGCAGGAAAAGGCAAAGAGGATTACTTCTAGCCACAGTACTGCGTCACCCACTGCCAATCCCGGCAAAAACATCAATAATCCTTCGCGCAAAAATGCTTCACGCAGGGCCAATGATGCGAGGCGCTCCGCCTTAAGAACCATTTCGCACCTCGGTGCGATCCCGGCTGACCAGCTTCCTGAAAAGCAGGCAGCCTCTCTAAAGTGGGCACAGGGTCATGTGTGGAGGCTGCAAATAAACTCCTCCCCCGCACCTGCTACGGTTGCGGCGCCTAAACGGCAACGTTCGGAAGAGGAGAACGATGCAGCTAGGGCTTCTAGGGCAAAGCGTCCTAAGAACATCCCTTCGAAAGGCACCTTTAGTGAGATTGCCAAAGGCAAGCTCATAAGGGCCATAATCGATAGGGATGTATCAGACGGTGCCATTTCCCATGCCAGATGGAACTTAGTCAACCAAAAACTGGCAGGAGTGTTCTTGAAGATCCGCAAGGAGAATCCGGGACCGCCACCTCAATGCGTCGATGCTGGCTGGCACCAGCACGGCGTTAAATTGATGGCCTGCACGGATGAACGCTCCGCGTCACTGTTGAAGAAGGCCATCGAAGCTATTGGCGAGGTGTGGGAAGGCTCTAGGCTGGATGTGGTTTCCTTGAAAGACATACCCAGAAGACCAAGAGCCTTGACCATAGTTCCTGCTGAACCTTCTTCCCCGAAGGAGATCCTTAAGGACTGTAACCCGGATCTACCCACCCATGACTGGAAGGTAGCTAAGGTGAATGCACCCGAGAGGTCTAGAAGGGAGGTGGTTCTGATTCTTAACAAAGAATCTTTGGCACCGATCCGTAAGAGGGGCAACAAAATCTTCTACTGTTTCAGTACGATTCTGTTGCGCCTCTACCGGACCGATGTCAGGAAGAACCGCAACCGAGGGGATGATGCTGCCGACGGCGCTGTTGACTGCGCTGCTGCTGGTGTGTCGGACGCAGCTTCATACGGGCAAGAGGACACCCACTCAGTCTCAGACATGGTGGGTGGCTTCTTTGAACGGATGGCAGTCGCGGATGAGGACACTGACGCCCTCTTGGAATCCAGCCAAGAGGACGCCAACACCACCGTAATTGCGCTCCATGATGGTGAAGGTGATGCAGATAAACATTCACCACTCTAAAGCAGCATCCGCTGCGAAGCTCCTCCGGGTGGTAGAGAGGAAGGAGGAGCTGGTTATGGTCCAGGAACCCTGGGTCCACCATGAACGGGTTAATGGACTGACACTAAAGGGCTACAAGCTTTTGTTTGCCAAAGGCACAGGTAATATTAGATCTTGTATCTTGGCTAAAAACTCTTTGCGTATCTTTATCCTATCTGATTTCAGTGATGGGGATACTGTAGCAGCTGCTCTGGAGACCCCGTCCGGTACGGTTTGGCTGGTCTCGAGCTATATGGCGCATGACCATGAGGGCAGTCCACCAAATGGCAAGGTGCGTGGCATTGTGTCCAGGGCGATAAGCACGAGGACGCCTATAATAATAAGTGCTGACGCCAATTCACATCACACCTCCTGGGGTAGTAGCGATACTAACGAGCGGGGTGAGTGTCTCTTCGATTTCATTTTAAATAATAATCTTGAAATTGTCAACAGGGGTTCAGAACCCACTTTTATTGTGTCTAACCGTAGAGAGGTTTTAGATGTAACATTGGTTAGTGCAGAGCACACCAATCTGGTTAGCGGTTGGAGGGTTGCGGATGACTGCTCCCTATCCGATCATCGCTATATTGACTTTAACATAGGGTTAGGTGTTAGTAGATTCAATCCTATAGTTAACAGAAAGAAGACTGACTGGGAGCTACAGAACAATGTACTCTGCAACTCCTTATCGACGTCTCCAACTATTAGAAATATTGGGGACATTGACTCTGCTGTGGAGATTCTAAGTGAATCGTTTCGCTGTGCCACTAATGTGGCTTGCAAACCAACGGTTTGCAGGGGAAGGGCGCCCGGAAATTGCACATTCACGAAAGGAATGTCGTAGGCTATTCAACGAGGCTAAACGATCAGGCGACTTGTCGACATACAAAACCTCGTTGAATCGCTTCAAGAATCTTGTCAGAAACGCAAAAAGGAGGTCTTGGAGGGCTTTCTGCAGTAATGTGGGGGGTTCATCTGAAACCAACAGACTGCGTAAGATGCTATCAACCGCACCGGTTGTACCCAGCTACATACAGAAACCCTGTGGTAGCTGAACCATGAGTAGTCAAGAGACGCTGAGCGTACTACTCGACACTCATTTTCCTGGTAGCCTGGCGGCACCTTTAACAGACACTGCCGATGGAAGCTTGACGACAGGCGCAGTCACAACTCCATTGGATATGGATAGGCTCCGCTGGGCTGTACACAGCTTGGATCCGTTCAAATCTCCGGGACCAGATGGAATAATTCCAGCGGATCTACAGAGAAATGCGGACATTGTCCTACCTTGGCTCACGGTAATTTACAGTGAATGCCTTAGGAGGGCTTATATACCTATATTTTGGCGTACGTGCAAGGTTGTCTTTATCCCGAAGAGGGGTAAGACGTCACACACCAAGCCTAAAGACTTCAGACCGATGAGTCTTATTTCTTTTTTACTCATAACTTTAGAAAGGGTAATTGATATTCATCTGAGAATGACCATTCCGAATGAGCTTCTCTCCAAATCACAGCACGCCAACACTAATGGCAAATCTGTGGAAACGGCACTACATTCTCTAGTGGGCCACATAGAAAAATCTCTTGAGTATAGGGAATTTACTATGGGGGCTTTTCTGGACATAGAGGGTGCTTTCAACTATGTCAACCCCGATTCCATCATCAATGGGATGGTAGCAGTAGGGATTGATGACAATTTATGCCGGTTTGTTAGAAACTTACTAACTTTCAGGGTAGTCAGGGCCTCGATTGGGGATGTCACTGAGTATAGGGCAGTCTATCGGGGCACTCCACAGGGGGGTGTTCTGTCACCTCTGTTGTGGACCCTGACCATTAATTCGCTTTTGCTAAGAACGCAGACAGATTATGACTGTCGCGTACGCGGATGACGTAGCGGTGGCGATATCAGGTATGCACTTGGATACCATATCTCAGTGTATGGAGTCTGCGCTGGCTCTGCTGAGTAGGTGGAGTGTCAGCTGTGGGCTCGGCATCAACCCAGCCAAGACTGAGTTGGTGCTCTTCACTAGGAGGTACAAGACCGATAGCTTTATACACCCAAAGCTTAACGGCACCTCCTTGAAACTATCTAAAACCGCCAAGTACCTGGGTGTGATTCTGGATAGTAAGCTATCATGGAATCAGAACATACAGGAGAGAGCGGAAAGGGCCTTAGTGGCTATTTATACATGCAAAAGGGCAGTAGGCCTCAAATGGGGTATCAACCCTAAGGGGATCAATTGGATCCTTGAGGCTGTTATTAAACCAGTACTCTTTTACGGGGTATTGGTTTGGTGGAATGCGATGGACAAGCAGGCTCATCGCAGGACCTTTGAAAAAGTCTTTCGGGTCGTAGCGAGACTGATGACAGGCGCACTACGATCGACACCAACGGGAGCAATTTTTGCAATGCTAAATTGGCTCCCGGTTGACATTCTGGCCGGACAACTGGCTCTATTCTCAGCGGTCAGGTTGAATACAGTATGTCCATGGACTAGGACTGACTATGGGCATGCTAGGATTTTGAGAGAGCACTCGGAAATCCTTGCCAATATTGACTACTGTGTACCAAGACCCTTCTTTGGTGGACTCTTCCGTTCCACTGTCGTTGACAGAGAACAGGTGGACAGGCTTTCCTTTCCCGAGGATTCAGTTAGAGTTTTCACTGACGGATCCAAAAGGGGAACAAGAACGGGCGGAGGCTTCTATGTGGAGAACTTCAATGTAAGATCTCCATTCCGGCTCCAGGACGGTTGTACTGTCTTGCAAACCGAAATCTCTGCTATTACTCGGGCAGCGAGATGGCTAAGGTACTATAGGATATCGAATGATATCTTCATTATTACTGATAGCAAGGCAGCCATCTCTGATATTAGTGGTGTGTACAGTACATCAAAAACTGTGGTCGAATGCCGACTGTCTATCAACGAGATAGCGAGACATTCGAGGGTGACACTGGTTTGGGTGCCGGGGCATTCTGGATGTCCAGGCAACCATACTGCGGATGAAATTGCCAGACAAGGGACTGAATTGAACACTTCAATGATCAGTCACTTCACTGGCATTCCATTAGCGCGATGCAAGTTTCTGATTCAAAGCGAATCATACAAACTAGCTCAACTTAGGTGGGAAAGCGTGGCTACCTGTCTCGTGGCAAGAGCCACGTGGCCCCATTACGATTTGCGCAAAACACGCGACCTTCTCAAGTTTGACAAGGCGCGCATGCGTCAACTGGTGACTGTTCTGACAGGACACTGTAGCTTTGGGACTCATGCGAGGAGGATGGGTCTAATATACAACGAGTATTGCAGAAGCTGCAATGATGAAGAAGAGGAAGAAACTGTCCTCCATCTTCTGTGTCAGTGTCCTGCCCTTGCTAATGTAAGGGCAGCGGCACTGGGCTCCCGATTCTTGTCAGACTTAGACAGCCTGGCAAATATGGAGCTTTCAGGGGTATCATCCTTCCTCAGGGGTACAGGATGGTTTGAAACGGCGGAGGACATCCCTTAGGAGGTCCTCTGCTTAAGGGCATCACAAAGGGACCGAATTGACGGACCCAAGTGGATTGTCCCGCCAGGGACAACGGCCCTCTAACCTAACCTAACCTAACCCGGAAATTGGATTTTTAATGTTTTTGGTTTTTAATACCAATTTAATTCTTCCCGAAGTATAAAAAAGATTTCATCCACAAAAAACCAAAATTAGGAACTTATATGGCTAATTTTATTTATTTATTCCCGAAGTATGACAAAGATTTCATCCACAAAAAACCAACGTTAGGAACTTATATGGCTAATTTTATTTATTTATTTATTTTCATTTCCTGTACAACAAGATCGAGTCTTATAATTAGAGTATAGGAACGCATGGTGCTACAAAAATTTTATGACTAATGAATAGCTTAATGTAAATTAAAAATGAAAAAAAAGTTATATAAGATTATAACAACAAAAAAGAGAAAAAAATAATAATAATTAAAAAAATAATAATAAAAGAGTATGAATTTTATTAAGAAAAAACAAACGAAATAATTACGTAAAATATTTAAATAAAAATGTTTTAAAACTATTAGCATTGCTATTAAGTTGCTGGTTTAGTGGAAGATTATTCTAAAGTCGAGAGGCATGTATATAAAACTGCCACTCAGAAACTAGGCATTGGGAAATTATGTACTAAAAAATTTCGATTTTCCAAACCTGGCACCGAATTTTTAGTTTTAAAATTTTTAATACCAATTTAATTCTTAGCGAAGTATAAAATAGGTTAAGTCACTGCAAAAAACCAAAATTGGGAATTTATGTGGGTACCAAATGCATTTACCAAAAAATTTCGATTTTCCAATCCTGGAACCGAATTTTAAATTTTTTAATACTAATTAAATTTTTTCTGAAATATAAAAAAGGTTTAATTCACTAAAAACACAAAATTTGGAATTCATGGGGGTACTTTTATGTACCAAAAATATTTCATTTGTCCAACCAGTTTTAAATAGGAAAAACAACAACGTCGATTGCCTTTTTGGATACTTTTATGTAGAAAAGTTATTTCAATTTCCCAACCCTGGAAGCGAAATTTAATTTTTTGTTTGTTTTGATTTACCAATGCAACTCTTAATGAAGCATGAAATAGTTTTATTTAAGAAAAAATTAATATTTGTAACCATTTTGGTCACTTTCATGTACTACAAACTATTGCAGTTATCCAACTCTGGAATCTAAATTTTGATTTTTTTAATTTTTGATACCAATTTTGTTTTTCCTGAACTAAAAAATAGTTTTAATTACTAAAAAACCGACGTTCGTTGCCTTTTTGATTACTTTTATACAAAAAAAAATTTTAATTTCCCAGCCATGGAAGCGAAATTTTAATTTTTTTAACCCATGCTAGCCTTCATTAAGTATAAAGTCGTTTTATTTAAGAAAAACTTAAAATTTGCAATCATGTTACCTTCATGTACTACAATATATTCCGTGTACCAAAAAAACATTTCAATTTCTCAACCCTGGAAGCGAAATTTAAATTTTTTAAAATTTTCTTATCAATGCAAATCTTCATGAGGTATAAAGTAGTTTTGTTTAAGAAAAACTAAAACTGTTTAACCATTTTGGTTATTACATGTACTACCATATATTGAAGGATAAAAAAAAACTTGAATTTTCAAAACCCTGGAAGCGAAATTTTAATTTTTTTGTTTTTTTGTTTATCAGTTCAACGCTTCATGAGGTATAAAGTAATTTTTTTAAGAAAAACTTCAAATTTTTAACCATTTTGGCCACTTTTGTGTACTATAATATATTGTACTTGTCCAACCGCGGATTCCAAATTTTATTTTTGAATTTTTTATACCAATTTTGTTCTTCCTAAAATATAAAATAGTTTTAGTTAGCAAAAAAAAACAACGTCAATTGCCTTTTTGGTTACTTTTACTTATAAAAAAAGTTCAATTTAACACCCCTGGAAGCAAAACTTGAATTTAAAAATTTTTTTTTTGGCCAATGCAAATCTTCATGACGTATAAAGAGGTTTTGTTAAAGAAAAACTTAAAATGTTTAACAATTTTAGTTACTACATGTACTACAAAATACGGAATAAGCCGAAATAAAAAATTTTTTATTTTCCATCCCTGGAAAAAATTTTTTTATATTTTTAGTACCATGGAAGCTATGCAAAGCACGTGGTGTTGGCGGAAGTATTATAACACGAGACTATGAAGCAGAGGGCCGTGAGTTCGAGCCCGTCATGAAGTATTGTGTTGAATTCTTCTGATCAGCATTAGTGCGTGGTTGTGTTAGTTGTTGGCAGCCTGTTTCAATGATGAAGGCATAATCACTGGTCACTGAACATAATTGGCAGCGACTGACACTACTATGTACTAAAAGCAGAGTAACAGCACCCACCTTCGTCGGCCCTGTAGCAAAAATCAGTCGGCAAAGTGAAAGGTTGAAATAGCTACAAAAAAAAACTGTCTATCTTCTCATCTTTCCTAATCTGTCCCCTCAATACTGTCCCTTCGTTTCCAGTTCCGACGCAATGCATTGCATATATAGGGGTCATCCCCAGAGTGCTGGTCCAAAATAAAAAAAATCGGTGTAATTTACAAACATAAAAAAATAATTGATTTTTGGTATAAATTTTGCGTCGAGAAATAGGTGTAAGCTTCCCAACTCTGTAACCATACTTCGGATCTTTCAGAATTTCAATAGCACTCTGTTTAAGTTCATTTCCAATCCAGCGGTCCAAGAACGAAGTCTCTAGCTCTTCTGGCGGCAACTGATGTTGTTTTGTTTTTTGCTAACTAAAATTGTCTTATAATTTAGGAAGAACAAAATTGGTATCAAAAATTCAAAAATAAAAGTAAAATTTCGAATCCAGGGATGGACAAGTGCAATATTTTATGGTACATGAAAGTTACCAAAATGGTAAAATATTTGCAATTTTTCTTAAATAAAACTACTTTATACCTCAGGATGCGTTACACTGATAAAAAACAAATTAAAATTTCGTTTCCAGGGTTGGAAAAATTAAATTTTTTTTGGTACATGCAATATTTTGTAGTACATGTAATAACAAAAACTGTTGCAAAATTCGTGTTTTTCTTAAACAAAACTACTTTATACCTCATGAAGATTTGCATTGATAAAGAAAATTTAAAAAAATGTAAATTTCGCTTCCAGGGTTAGGAAATTGAAATTTTTTTTTATACATAAAAGTAACCAAAAAGGCAATTGACGTTGTTTTTTTTAACCAATTAAAACTATTTTTTAGTTCACGAAAAACAAAATTGGTATTAAAAATTAAAAAAAAAATCAAAATTTAGATTCCAGAGTTGAATAACTGCAATATTTTGTGGTACATAAAAATTACCTAAATGGTTACAAATATTAAGTTTTTCTTAAATAAAACTATTTCATGCCTCATTAAGAGTTGTATTGGTAAAACAAATTTAAATTTCATTTCCAGCGTTTTGATATTGAAATATTTATTCTGCTTAAAAGTAACCATAATGGAATTGACGTTGTTTCTTTTTGCTAATTAAACCTGTTTTATAATTCAGGAAGAACAAAATTAGTATTAAAATCCATTTATAATTTTTTGATACTAGTTTAATTTTTTCTGAAATATCTAATAGGTTTAATTCATTAAAAGCACATCATTTGGAATTTATGTATGTACTATTATGTACTAAAAATATTTCGATTTTCCAACTCTGGAAGGGAATTTTTATTTTTTTTACCAATGCAATTTTTGGTGAGGTGTAACATAGTTTTACTTGACAAAAAAAATAAAATTTTTGAACTTTTTGGTTACTTTCATGTACGACAAAATATTTCCTTTGTCCAACCCTGCAGTCGAAATTTTGATTTTTTAAGAATTTAATAACAATTTTGTTCTTCCTGTATTATAAAACAGTTTTAATTAGCCAAAACAACAACCTCAATTGCATTTTCGGTTACTTTTACGTAGAAAAGTTATTTCAATTTCCCAACCCTGGAAGCGAAATTTAATTTTTTGTTTGTTTTGTTTTACCAATGCAACTCTTAATGAGGCATAAAATAGTTTTATTTAAGAAAAAATTAATATTTGTAACCATTCTGGTTACTTTCATGTACTACAAACTATTGCAGTTATCCAACTCTGGAATCTAAATTTTGATATTTTTTAATTTTTGATACCAATTTTGTTTTACCTAAACCAAAAAATAGTTTTAATTAGTAAAAAAACCGACGTTAGTTGCCTTTTTGGTTACTTTTCTTAATAAAATATTTAAATTTCCCAGCCCTGGAAGAGAATATTTAATTTTTTTTACCAATGCTAGTCTTCATTAGCTGTAAAGTCGATTTATTTAAAAAAAAAATTAAAATTTGAAACCATTTTGGTCACTTTCATGTACTATAAAATATTGCACTTGTCCAACCCTGTATTCGAACTTTTATTTTTGAATTTTTTATACCAATTTTGTTCTTCCTAAAGTATAAAATAGTTTTAGATAGCAAAAAAAACCTCAAATTTCTGTATAAAAAAATTTTCAATTTCCCACCCCTGGAACAAAATTTTAATTAAAAAATTTTTTTTTTTGACCAGTGCAAATCTTTATGACGTATAAAGAGGTTTTGTTAAAGAAAAACTTAAAACTTTTAACAATTTTTTTATCTTGGACCAGCACTCAGGGGATGACCCCCTATATATGCAATGCATTGCGCCGGAACTAAAAACGAGGGAATGGGCCGAAAAGAAAAATTTTAATTTTCCATCCCTGGAAAAAAAAATTTATTTTTTTAGTTTTTAATAGACCATTGAGGCTTCTCAAAGCACGAAATAGGTTTAATTTACAAACATTAAAAAAATTATTAATTTTTCAACGGGCTTAAGTTCGAATCTGCATGACTGCAAATTATTTTTTGTTATATTTTTATTAATAAATGAATTTGTTTTTAAATTCTATTTATTATTTTATATTAAGATTGGAATATTAAGAATATTTTCATTAATCATCAAACCAGCAGAACGGATCAGTACTGATTTCGAGGCCGCTACGCCATCTCATCAGCGTTCTTTGTTCAATTTTTCCACTTTTGCAAGTGGTGCTAGTTAGTAGGAATATCAACTATTTAACCAATATTTTAACGAAAATTGAATATGAGAAGTTATCACATTCATATTATTAAGTTATTACATTTTGGTTAGTACGAAATTCCCCAACCCTGACGATTAATATTCCCAATATTCCAATATCTCTTTTGCTTTTTCCAGACCCATCGGCTGCTGATAGGTAAAGCTTCTTTGTTATTTATGTTCAAGTAATTGAATTTAGTTGTCAATTTACTTTGAACAAGTGCGCGTGCCCCCGCAATGTTTTAAATTATGTATGAATTTTTGTTAGTCGAACTTTTTCTTTATGTAAATTGTTAATTTTTCAACGGGCTTAAGTTCGAATCTGCATGACTGCAAATTATTTTTTGTTATTTTTTTATTAATAAATGAATTTGTTTTTAAATTCTATTTATTATTTTATATTAAGATTGGAATATTAAGAATATTTTCATTAATCATCAAACCAGCAGAACGGATCAGTACTGATTTCGAGGCCGCTACGCCATCTCATCAGCGTTCTTTGTTCAATTTTTCCACTTTTGCAAGTGGTGCTAGTTAGTAGGAATATCAACTATTTAACCAATATTTTAACGAAAATTGAATATGAGAAGTTATCACATTCATATTATTAAGTTATTACATTTTGGTTAGTACGAAATTCCCCAACCCTGACGATTTGCAGTCATGCAGATTCGAACTTAAGCCCGTTGAAAAATTAACAATTTACATAAAGAAAAAGTTCGACTAACAAAAATTCATACATAATTTAAAACATTGCGGGGGCACGCGCACTTGTTCAAAGTAAATTGACAACTAAATTCAATTACTTGAACATAAATAACAAAGAAGCTTTACCTATCAGCAGCCGATGGGTCTGGAAAAAGCAAAAGAGATATTGGAATATTGGGAATATTAATCGTCAGGGTTGGGGAATTTCGTACTAACCAAAATGTAATAACTTAATAATATGAATGTGATAACTTCTCATATTCAATTTTCGTTAAAATATTGGTTAAATAGTTGATATTCCTACTAACTAGCACCACTTGCAAAAGTGGAAAAATTGAACAAAGAACGCTGATGAGATGGCGTAGCGGCCTCGAAATCAGTACTGATCCGTTCTGCTGGTTTGATGATTAATGAAAATATTCTTAATATTCCAATCTTAATATAAAATAATAAATAGAATTTAAAAACAAATTCATTTATTAATAAAAAAATAACAAAAAATAATTTGCAGTCATGCAGATTCGAACTTAAGGCCGTTGAAAAATTAACAATTTACATAAAGAAAAAGTTCGACTAACAAAAATTCATACATAATTTAAAACATTGCGGGGGCACGCGCACTTGTTCAAAGTAAATTGACAACTAAATTCAATTACTTGAACATAAATAACAAAGAAGCTTTACCTATCAGCAGCCGATGGGTCTGGAAAAAGCTAAAGAGATATTGGAATATTGGGAATATTAATCGTCAGGGTTGGGGAATTTCGTACTAACCAAAATGTAATAACTTAATAATATGAATGCGATAACTTCTCATATTCAATTTTCGTTAAAATATTGGTTAAATAGTTGATATTCCTACTAACTAGCACCACTTGCAAAAGTGGAAAAATTGAACAAAGAACGCTGATGAGATGGCGTAGCGGCCTCGAAATCAGTACTGATCCGTTCTGCTGGTTTGATGATTAATGAAAATATTCTTAATATTCCAATCTTAATATAAAATAATAAATAGAATTTAAAAACAAATTCATTTATTAATAAAAAAATAACAAAAAATAATTTGCAGTCATGCAGATTCGAACTTAAGCCCGTTGAAAAATTAACAATTTACATAAAGAAAAAGTTCGACTAACAAAAATTCATACATTAAAAAAATTAATTGATTGTTGTACAAATTTAGCGTCGAGAAATAGGTGAAAGTTTCCCAGCTCTGGAGCCGTACTTCGGATCTTTCTGAATTTCAATAGAACTCTATTTAAGTTCATTTGTAATCCAACGGTTTAAGAACGAAGTCTCTAGCTCTTCTGGGGGCTTGGGAAAAACTATTTCACCTACAGACGGACATCGCTCAATCGTCATCGCTATTCATAAGGATCCAGAATATATATACTTTATGGGGTCCCATGTGAAAATCGAAGAAATTACACACGGAATGACAAACCTATATATACCCAATACACATGAGCACTGATGATGAAAGGGTTGCGTCTTTCGAAAACAGCTGTTCTGCTCTGCTGTGTAAGCTGAATAACAAAAACTGATGTTGACTTGCCTTTGTGCCTTGGAAAATTTATCATGTCTCTCTGAGATTTAAATTAAAATTTCGAACAATTAGCCTATAGAGTCTTAATTCAATTTAATATAGTAAAACTATTTTAATTAATACAAATATTCAGATATTTTTAATCCGGATAAGCAAATTTCATATTCCCAAATAATAACGATTTTCAATTCCAGATAAACCATAACTACCTGGAGGAACTACAATTAATTTATGTCAAGAACATAAATAGCATCAGAGATAAAATTAATAACATACCCAATAAAGCCAAAGTTGGTCAATTATATATGAAAAAAAATTAATATTGTTGTATAAAAAAATTAAATTTAAACTTTGTTATAATAAAATAAAACTTTTGTTTATATGATAAAATTGATAACTTTAGTATTACAAACACAAATATGTATAGAAAATTGGAAATAAATTCACCGCTTTTCAAGTATGTAGCTGTTATTACTTGGGAGTTTTCCAAAGGCACCAGCATATCGCAGCCGTTCCAAAATCTACAAATGAACGCCACACCGACAGTATTTTAAAAAATTGACAGCACTGTTTTGTTTGGACGATCCAAATGTACACCGTTAGACTATGCAAATGTTCTAGATATCGCAGACAAGTACGACGAAAAAGTTTAACAACTATGCGGCCTGGTAAAAGAAATCACAGTTACAGTCACAGCAAGTTTTATACAATCGTGTTTATTAATGGTAAAAAAAACATCAGCCATTAACAAAAACATAAGCACACCCAACGAGCACGTGCAGCACATATTCGTAAGGAACAGATCGAAGAGAGCTACTGAACTCATAGGAAATTTTGCAAAATGGGCTTTCGGCACGATGGATAGTGATGATGAGCATAAAATTTACAATCAATTAGCAATTTTGGAGAAAAATGATGAGAAGACATTTGACCTAATCCGGCCTCAAGTAACAATAATGGGATCAATCTTCAATAAACTGAGTACACCAATTAAAGGCCTCGTTACAGATGTTGACGCCACAGCGAAAAATTTACGCGAACTTAGTGCGTCCTATGGTAACTTCACAACGAGCTCCTGTCGATAATAAGCTATTGGAAGTGCATCATCGTCAGTCTACAGAGTTGTCTATTTTAAACGAATTGTACATGAACAATCTACACAGCCGAACCATATCCAATGCATTGAAACGTTTATCGACAACTAATAATATGCAGCCGTTTTTCCAAAAAATTTTCACTCTACACCAAGCGGCGCAAGTCTCAGTATTTCAAGACGACAAAAGTTTGATAGTCAAACTTAAAATCCCGCTGCCCGATTCTATTACATATTCAGTTCGTCGAATATAGCCATTAACATCATATCTTAATCAAAACTGGGATATGTTGCCGTCAATATCCGCAGAATACATTGCAGAAGCTACAAATCAGGCATCGTTTGGAAGTCCATTGAAGAGCTGCAGGGAGAGGTGAACAGAACAATCGAAACAAGAACCGTAAATAGAAACGAATGGGAGCTGACAGATCATCGCTTCTCATTATTGTCTATGAGCTCATTAATATTTATACAACTCGTTATTGGCGCTATCATCCCAGTTATCAGGAGAAGAAATAACAACAAATCGAAATATGTGGAGCTAAACGTTACCAATAACTACCGGTGCACCCAGCTACGATCAGACAGAATACATTAGGAAGCCGATCACACCTCTGAAACTGTTAAGAGCTGCATCGGGAAGGACAACTGAACGTTCAAGTAATTTAACCTGTGCATGCGTATAATTTTTATACCCTCCAAAAAAGAGGGGGGTATACTCACTTTGTCATTCCATTTGTAACCCAGCGAATTATCCATCTGAGACCCCATGAAGTATATATATATTCTTGATCAGTGATGAAATCTAAGACGATCTGAGCATGTCCGTCCAAAGGAATGTCTAGCTCTTGACTCTTAAAATTTGGTATAAATATGTCTTGACGGACTGCACAGGTTAAGTTCGGTGATGGGCTAAATCGGGCAAGAGGGGAAAAAAGTTCCGGTAAGAAGAACTAAACCAACCCCTAAAAACAACATAATTTTCAGCAAATTATATATTTTTATGTCAAACAAGGTCCAACGCGTTAACATTGGAGCCATAAAATAATTGATAAATAAAATTTTGGTCCCCGCCCCCTTTAGTGGGAACTCTGTCCCACCAAGTTAAAGATTTTAAATTTACTTACTAAATATTTGGAGGGTATTTAAGATTCGACCCGGTCGAATATAACGTTTTTACTTGTTTATTGTAATACTTAGTCATTTTTGATAACAACACTTCTTCATAAAATTTATGTATAATTTTTGCTAATAATTCTTTTTCATTGTATTTACGAATAATTATTGTTAGTAATACTTTTTAATTTTTGATAATACTTCTCATAAGATTTATATATGATTCTTGTTAGTAATACTTTTTAATTTTTGATAATATTACTTTTCATAAAAGTTAGTATTGCTAGTAATACTTTTGCATAATATTTATGTACAATTTTTCATTAATAATACTTTGCGTAAATCAAATGAATAATCAAAACCGAACGATCTCTTGATCACTTTTTAGTTTGGCACGTTTTGCAATATAACTGTGTTCAACGTATTTTAAATAATTATTTCATATAAATTGCTATATTGCAAATATTGCTTATTGTTGAAATGTGTTGAGTTTGACCTAAATGTCGCTTTGCTGACCAGCAAAACGTGGCAAATCAATTTTAATTACAAAAAAATATAATAAGGTTTTTGGTCTCAAGAAGTGAGTGAGTCTAGAACCAAACAGTAACCTGCGCAGTGTTTTCTTAAGAACAAACAAAAAACGCAACAACCCAACATATATACATAAATACCTAAAATAGAGGAAAACTAGACACAATATGTTTAAAAGTATTAAACATCTTTTGTTCAATATTAAACATATTTTGTTCAAAAATCCACAAATTGTTTGAAAATATATTTTTTGTAGTTTTAGATAAATGATATTCAGTAAAGTGCTGCCGACTATTATTGACGTAAATTTCAACAAATGTTTTAGACTGTATGTTGCCTGTTTATTCTGAAAATTTAAATCTCTCGTGATGTAGTTTGAGAGGACTTAAGGCTGGGGAACACAGACTCCGTCATACGTTATGCGCCGCCTTTTTTAACTGGAATGAACGTACTGCCGGAGAAGGTTGGCACAATGACCACTTTGTTGACGGATATTAAATCAGTTATTTGTTCTCCATTTTATTTATTTAACTTTTATTTTATTTATTTTATAAAATTTTTTATATATATTATATAATTTTTCCGGAAAACAAAATGCACAAAAATTAATCAAAACAATTTGTAAAACTGACTGACGTCTGTCAAAGTATTCAACGTACGTCAAAAGTTGGTCAACTTTCGTACTTTGAGTTGACGCAGAAGTACTGAATGTGACAACTCACATAAGACAGCATGTATTTCAACACAGCTGTCAGTTAAAAAAGGCAACGTATGACGGATTCTATGTGCCTCGGCCTTTAGAGTTACAAATATTTAGTACATTTGTGTTGAACCTGTTTGTAGTTGTCATTTATGCAGATTTCACAATAGCAAAAACGTAAAATCAAATTTCAGAATAAATTGTAAGTTTGAAACGAATTTTATTATACAAGCCAGTATAGTGTTGGTTTAAAACTTTTGCATATAATAAATAATTATATTTGCAGATGGGGCATTTTCGCCGTATATTGACCCAGCACACCACAATTATTAGGCAAGACTATTTAGAATTTTTTGTTACTTAGGGCGGTTTGAATTTTCTGTAACGATATTTGTTTGTGTTAATCATAGATCTTTGTACCACGTATCCAGTGATGTTTATTTTTCAAATGCATGTATATACAGATGAATTTCAAAATAACATTAATTCGCAAAATTCCTTTTTAAAATCGTTTATTTGACATATTGTCTCAATAAAATTAGTGCTTTCTGTTTGTTATAGTTGACCACATAACAAGAAATAACTTGAGACAATATGTCGAACAAACGATTTTAAAAAGGAATTTTGTGAATTAATGTTATTTTGAAATTCTTCTGCGAACGCATGCATTTCAATATGTCGAATAAACGACTTTAAAAACGTTTTGTTTTTCA
The DNA here is from genome assembly GCA_951800035.1 of Linnaemya tessellans. Taxonomy (NCBI): domain Eukaryota; kingdom Metazoa; phylum Arthropoda; class Insecta; order Diptera; family Tachinidae; genus Linnaemya; species Linnaemya tessellans. Next base: position 64,970,859 of record OX637534.1, on the reverse strand, counting down.
TTGTGCCTTTTTCATATACTTTTATTGTTTGCCAACGGCGGACTAATTGTATGAAGGTGGAAAAACAAAATAGATTTATATCGAATAAAATTTGTTTGTTGTGTTTTCTTGAATTTCAATTCCTATGGTTTTGCTTGTGCAATTCTCAATTCATTTTTAGAAGTTTATGTATAAGCTGAGAGGTTTTGTTATTTTGAAGTTAGGTTAAAGTGTACTGATGAGTTTTTGTAAGAACCAATGAAATGCAGGCATATAAACATACTTGACTACATAACAAACAAAAAGCACTAATTCACAAAATTCCGAATCTCCATCATGTGAACTAAAAGAGTTTATGCAGAAACAAGTAAAAACGTTATATTCGACCGGGTCGAAATTTCAATACCCTCCAAATATTTAGTAAGTAACTTTAAAATGGTTCACTTAGTGGGACAGAGTTCATTAAATACTGCTATCATAAGCACTGCTAGATCGTCTCAGACTTCATCACTGATCAGGAATATATATATACTTTTTTGTGAAGGGTATAGAGTGCTATTGAAATTCAGAAAGATCCGAAGTATGGTTCCGGAGCTGGGAAGCTTACATCTATTTCTCGACGTAAAATTTATACCAAAAATCAATTATTTTTTTTTATGCTTGTAAATTAAACCTATTTCGTGCTTTGCAAAGCTTCCATGGTCTATTAAAAACTAAAAATATAAAAAAAAATTTCCAGGGATGGAAAATTAAAAATGCACACGAAAGTGACCAAAATGTTTAAAAATTTTAAATTAAAAAGAAAAAAAAAAAATTTCTTTATACCTCATGAAGCGTTGAACTGATAAACAAAAAAACAAAAAAATTAAAATTTCGCTTCCAAAAATTAATTTTTTTTTATCCTTCAATATATTGTAGTACATGTTATAACCAAAATGGTTAAAAAGTTTCAGTTTTTCTTAAACAAAACTACTTTATACCTCATGAAGATTTGCATTGATAAGAAAATTTTAAAAAATTTAAATTTCTCTTCCAGGGTTGGGAAATTGAAATTTTTTTTGGTACATGGAATATATTGTAGTACATGAATGCGACTAAAATGGTTGCAAATTTTAAGTTTTTCCCAATTAAAACGACTTTCCCAATTATACTTAATGAAGACTAGCATGGGTTAAAAAATTAAATTTTTCTTAAATAAAAGTATTTCATGCCTCATTGAGAGTTGCATTGGTAAAAAAATAATTAAATTTCGTTTATTCTGCATAAAAGTAATCAAAAAAGAAATTGACGTTGTTTTTCTTTTGCTAAATAAAACTGTTTTATAATTCAGGAAGAACAAAATTGGTATTTAAATCTTAAAAAATCAAAATTTCGACTGCAGGGTTGGACAAATGAAATATTTTGTGGTACATGGAAGTGACCAAAAAGTATAAATATTTTAATTTTTTTGTCAAGTAAAACTATGCTACACGTCACTAAGAATTGCATTGGTAAAAAATAAAAATTCGCTTCCAGAGTTGGAAAATCGAAATATTTTTGGTACATAAAAGTACATACATAAATTCCAATATTTGTGTTTTTAGTGATTAAACCTATTTGATATATCAGAAAAAATTTAATTAGCATCAAAAAATTAAAAATTCGGTTCCAGGGTTGGAAAATCGAAATTTTTTGGTGCATATATTAGGTACCCATATAAATTCCGAATTTTGTTCATTTTTAGTGAATTAAACATATTTTATACTTCGCTAAGAATTAAGTTGGTGTTAAAAATTTATGAATCAAAAATTCGGTTCCAGGGTTAGAAAATTGCAATGTTTCGGTACATAAAAGCAACTTAAACCTATTTTATACTTCTCTAAGATTTAAATTGGTATTAAAAATTTTAAAAACTAAAAATTCGGTTCCATATTATTTGTTATTTTAGATTTTTATGATGAATTATACTTACTTTATACATCAGGAAGAAATAAATTGGCATTAAAAACGAAAATAATCTAGGAGGCGATTGATTCTACGGTTCAACAATTAGATCTTTTTGGGGGTACATGGTACGGATTTTTTCTTTTTGTTTGTAAATTAAACATATTTAATATTTTTGAAAGACGTTCAGAGGTATTAGTAATAAGAAAAGCCAAACAGTTAGCTTCCTAGCCGAAAAATTTAAACAAAAAAATGACATCTGTGAAGGGTATTTAAGATTCGGCATAGCCGAATATAGCACTGTTACTTGTTTTTTGTAATTTTGTTAAGCAAATGATATATTTTTAGGTCAAAGAAGGATAAACGCGCTACACTTTTAGCCATAGAATCCAAAAAAATTAGTTTTTGGACCCCGCCCATTTTGTGGCGTTATTATATGCAAAAACAGTATAAAAATTTAGCAAATTGTATTACTTAAGCCTACATTCCTTAAAAATGAAATTTTTAAGCTTTAGTGACGACGCTGAGACGTAACCTGGTAGTCCTCTGCCCTACAACCTCTTCCTCCTTTGCCCCCTAAATGAACCTATAAAAAAAAAATTAAATAAATTTTACTTTTAATCATTCCGAACATTTATTATTTATTATGGCAAAGGCCCTTGCTAGAGTGACCCCGACAAAATACAGTTTTAATACCTTCCAAAAAGAATTGTACACCATAAAGTACATATACATATATATATATATATATATATATATATATATATATATATTCTTGATCAGTGATGAAGTCTGAGACGATCTAGCAGTGCCCGTACGTTCGTCTGTGGAAAAAATGATATAGTTTATTTTTGGGCCGCGCCCCGTTTGGTGGGCGTTGACGTACGATATTATATGTAAAAATAGTGTAAATATTGAACAATTTTTGTACTTTAAGCCTATAAGAAGCTGAGGTGTTCTTTGATCTTACAGAGGTGAACCTTCTCCCTTACGGATCTTCCCGCAATTACTCTGTAAAAATAGGGATTTAAAATTGGGTACAGAGATGTATTAAATGAACTCTGTCCCACTAAGTGAACCATTTTAAAGTTACTTACTAAATATTTGGAGGGTATTGAAATTTCGACCCGGTCGAATATAACGTTTTTACTTGTTTCTGCATAAACTCTTTTAGTTCACATGATGGAGATTCGGAATTTTGTGAATTAGTGCTTTTTGTTTGTTATGTAGTCAAGTATGTTTATATGCCTGCATTTCATTGGTTCTTACAAAAACTCATCAGTACACTTTAACCTAACTTCAAAATAACAAAACCTCTCAGCTTATACATAAACTTCTAAAAATGAATTGAGAATTGCACAAGCAAAACCATAGGAATTGAAATTCAAGAAAACACAACAAACAAATTTTATTCGATATAAATCTATTTTGTTTTTCCACCTTCATACAATTAGTCCGCCGTTGGCAAACAATAAAAGTATATGAAAAAGGCACAATGAAAAACAAAACGTTTTTAAAGTCGTTTATTCGACATATTGAAATGCATGCGTTCGCAGAAGAATTTCAAAATAACATTAATTCACAAAATTCCTTTTTAAAATCGTTTGTTCGACATATTGTCTCAAGTTATTTCTTGTTATGTGGTCAACTATAACAAACAGAAAGCACTAATTTTATTGAGACAATATGTCAAATAAACGATTTTAAAAAGGAATTTTGCGAATTAATGTTATTTTGAAATTCATCTGTATATACATGCATTTGAAAAATAAACATCACTGGATACGTGGTACAAAGATCTATGATTAACACAAACAAATATCGTTACAGAAAATTCAAACCGCCCTAAGTAACAAAAAATTCTAAATAGTCTTGCCTAATAATTGTGGTGTGCTGGGTCAATATACGGCGAAAATGCCCCATCTGCAAATATAATTATTTATTATATGCAAAAGTTTTAAACCAACACTATACTGGCTTGTATAATAAAATTCGTTTCAAACTTACAATTTATTCTGAAATTTGATTTTACGTTTTTGCTATTGTGAAATCTGCATAAATGACAACTACAAACAGGTTCAACACAAATGTACTAAATATTTGTAACTATAAAGGCCGAGGGACATAGAATCCGTCATACGTTGCCTTTTTTAACTGACAGCTGTGTTGAAATACATGCTGTCTTATGTGAGTTGTCACATTCAGTACTACTGCGTCAACTCAAAGTACGAAAGTTGACCAACTTTTGACGTACGTTGAATACTTTGACAGACGTCAGTCAGTTTTACAAATTGTTTTGATTAATTTTTGTGCATTTTGTTTTCCGGAAAAATTCTATAATACATATATATATAAAAAATTGTATAAAACAAATAAAATAAAAGTTAAATAAATAAAATGGAGAACAAATAACTGATTTAATATCCGTCAACAAAGTGGTCATTGTGCCAACCTTCTCCGGCAGTACGTTCATTCCAGTTAAAAAAGGCGGCGCATAACGTATGACGGAGTCTGTGTTCCCCAGCCTTAAGTCCTCTCAAACTACATCACGAGAGATTTAAATTTTCAGAATAGACAGGCAACATACAGTCTAAAACATTTGTTGAAATTTACGTCAATAATAGTCGGCAGCACTTTACTGAATATCATTTACCTAAAACTACAAAAAATATATTTTCAAACAATTTGTGGATTTTTGAACAAAATATGTTTAATATTGAACAAAAGATGTTTAATACTTTTAAACATATTGTGTCTAGTTTTCCTCTACTTTAGGTATTTATGTATATATGTTGGGTTGTTGCGTTTTTTGTTTGTTCTTAAGAAAACACTGCGCAGGTTACTGTTTGGTTCTAGACTCACTCACTTCTTGAGCCCAAAAACCTTATTATACTTTTTTGTAATTAAAATTGATTTGCCACGTTTTGCTGGTCAGCAAAGCGACATTTAGGTCAAACTTTCAACACATTTCAACAATAAGCAATATTTGCAATATAGCAATTTATATGAAATAATTATTTAAAATACGTTGCACACAGTTATATTGCAAAACGTGCCAAACTAAAAAGTGATCAAGAGATCGTTCGGTTTTGATTATTCATTTGATTTACGCAAAGTATTATTAATGAAAAATTGTACATAAATATTATGCAAAAATATTACTAGCAATATTAGCAATACTAACTTTTATGAAAAGTATTATTATCAAAAATTAAAAAGTATTACTAACAAAAGTCTTATGAAAAGTATTATTATCAAAAATTAAAAAGTATTACTAACAAGAATCATATATAAATCTTATGAGAAGTATTATCAAAAATTAAAAAGTATTACTAACAAGAGTCATATATAAATCTTATGAAAAGTATTATTATCAAAAATTAAGAAGTATTACTAACAATAATTATTCGTAAATACAATGAAAAAGAATTATTAGTAAAAATTATACATAAATTTTATGAAGAAGTGTTGTTATCAAAAATGACTAAGTATGTCTATAAACAAGTAAAAACGTTATATTCGACCGGGTCGAATCTTAAATACCCTCCAAATATTTAGTAAGTAAATTTAAAATCTTTAACTTGGTGGGACAGAGTTCCCACTAAAGAGGGCGGGGTCCAAAATTTTATTTATTTATTATTTTATGGCTCCAATGTTAACGCATTGGACCTTGTTTGACATAAAAATATATAATTTGCTGAAAATTATGTTGTTTTTAGGGGTTGGTTTAGTTCTTCTTACCGGAACTTTTTTCCCCTCTTGCCCGATTTAGCCCATCACCGAACTTAACCTGTGCAGTCCGTCAAGATATATTTATACCAAATTTTAAGAGTCAAGAGCTAGACATTCCTTTGGAGTGAATCGTGATTTCCACAGACGGACGGACGGAGATGCTCAGATCGTCTTAGATTTCATCACTGATCAAGAATATATATATACTTCATGGGGTCTCAGATGGATAATTCGCTGGGTTACAAATGGAATGACAAAGTGAGTATACCCCCCTCTTTTTTGGAGGGTATAAAAATTATACGCATGCGCAGGTTAAATTACTTGAACGTTTAGTTGTCCTTCCCGATGCAGCTCTTAACAGTTTCAGAGGTGTGATCAGGCTTCCTAATGTATTCTGTCTGATCGTAGCTGGGTGCACCGGTAGTTATTGGTAACGTTTAGCTCCACATGTTTCGATTTGTTGTTATTTCTTCTCCTGATAACTGGGATGATAGCGCCAATAACGAGTTGTATAAATATTAATGAGCTCATAGACAATAATGAGAAGCGATGATCTGTCAGCTCCCATTCGTTTTTATTTACGGTTCTTGTTTCGATTGTTCTGTTCACCTCTCCCTGCAGCTCTTCAATGGACTTCCAAACGATGCCTGATTTGTAGCTTCTGCAATGTATTCTGCGGATATTGACGGCAACATATCCCAGTTTTGATTAAGATATGATGTTAATGGATATATTCGACGAACTGAATATGTAATAGAATCGGGCAGCGGGATTTTAAGTTTGACTATCAAACTTTTGTCGTCTTGAAATACTGAGACTTGCGCCGCTTGGTGTAGAGTGAAAATTTTTTGGAAAAACGGCTGCATATTATTAGTTGTCGATAAACGTTTCAATGCATTGGATATGGTTCGGCTGTGTAGATTGTTCATGTACAATTCGTTTAAAATAGACAACTCTGTAGACTGACGACGATGCACTTCCAATAGCTCATTATCGACAGGAGCTCGTTGTGAAGTTACCATAGGACGCACTAAGTTCGCGTAAATTTTTCGCTGTGGCGTCAACATCTGTAACGAGGCCTTTAATTGGTGTACTCAGTTTATTGAAGATTGATCCCATTATTGTTACTTGAGGCCGGATTAGGTCAAATGTCTTCTCATCATTTTTCTCCAAAATTGCTAATTGATTGTAAATTTTATGCGCATCATCACTATCCATCGTGCCGAAAGCCCATTTTGCAAAATTTCCTATGACTTCAGTAGCTCTCTTCGATCTGTTCCTTACGAATATGTGCTGCACGTGCTCGTTGGGTGTGCTTATGTTTTTGTTAATGGCTGATGTTTTTTTTACCATTAATAAACACGATTGTATAAAACTTGCTGTGACTGTAACTGTGATTTCTTTTACCAGGCCGCATAGTTGTTAAACTTTTTCGTCGTACTTGTATGCGATATCTAGAACATTTGCATAGTCTAACGGTGTAAATTTGGATCGTCCAAACAAAACAGTGCTGTCAATTTTTTAAAATGTGGCGTTCATTTGTAGATTTTGGAACGGCTGCGATATGCTGGTGCCTTTGGAAAACTCCCAAGTAATAACAGCTACATACTTAAAAAGCGGTGAATTTATTTCCAATTTTCTATACATATTTGTGTTTGTAATACTAAAGTTATCAATTTTATCATATATACAAAAGTTTTATTTTATTATAACAAAGTTTAAATTTAATTTTTTTATACAACAATATTAATTTTTTTTCATATATAATTGACCAACTTTGGCTTTATTGGGTATGTTATTAATTTTATCTCTGATGCTATTTATGTTGTTGACATAAATTAATTGTAGCTCCTCCAGGTAGTTATAGTTTATCTGGAATTGAAAATCGTTATTATTTGGGAATATGAAATTTGCTTATCCGGATTAAAAATATCTGAATATTTGTATTAATTAAAATAGTTTTACTATATTAAATTGAATTAAGATTCTATAGGCTAATTGTTCGAAATTTTAATTTAAATCTCAGAGAGACATGATAAATTTTCCAAGGCGCAAAGGCAAGTCAACATCAGTTTTTGTTATTCAGCTTACACAGCAGAGCAGAACAGCTGTTTTCGAAAGACGCAACCCTTTCATCATCAGTGCTCATGTGTATTGTGTTTGTCACCACTTATTAGGTCTTATTAGGTGGCTTAGTTGAATGTGATAACAGTTCCTATTTACACAAATTTTATTGTGAAAAAGGATACGAAAACTGTATCAACCCGATGTTAACATGCTATTGTTATAATACCCGTGTTACCGTTTGATTATTTTTCTTCATGTCCCATTTTTCTGAATTTTTTTTTCCATCATACCTAAGTCAAACCTTTTTGGCTTGAATTTTATACTTAAGTACATGTGAACGTTTTTCCAATTTATTATTGGTAGCTCAAGTACAATTTTAAGCCATAGCTTAAATTTGTATGTAGTAAGAATTTTAACGAACATTTTTTTATATTGCTATATTAAATTGAATTAAGATTCTATAGGCTAATTGTTCGAAATTTTAATTTAAATCTCAGAAAGACATTATAAATATTCCAAGGCACAAAGGCATAGTTTTAGTTTAGTGTTCAAATATTTGTATCTACAGTTTAAATATTTGTGAGAACCACAGATATTTGTTACTTTATTGGATTTGTATGTTTCTATAATTTTATGAAATAAAATTGTAAAAACATGTATCATTATCCATTTAGCTTTACAACTTCTCACAGTTTTCTCCAGTAAAACTGTAAAAAATTTTATGCTTAGGAGTACCGTTATGACTAAGAATTCGGCGTTATGAAGCCTTTAGGTTATGTAGGAATGTTATTTTTTTCGTTTCTCTACATGGGTATATTTTACATACGATTTCTAACCCGAAATTCTTCATTTCTCCTCGTTAAATAATTTGATTCTGTTGTTGTCAACCATTGACTGGACCATTTATTGATATAATCTCGAATGATCCCTTCCATATAGGTGAGAATTTGCATTTTTTTAGTAACACCTTTTGATACTTTTAAATTATGTATGAATTTTTGTTAGTCGAACTTTTTTCTTTATGTAAATTGTTAATTTTTCAACGGGCTTAAGTTCGAATCTGCATGACTGCAAATTATTTTTTGTTATTTTTATTAATAAATGAATTTGTTTTTAAATTCTATTTATTATTTTATATTAAGATTGGAATATTAAGAATATTTTCAATAATCATCAAACCAGCAGAACGGATCAGTACTGATTTCGAGGCCGCTACGCCATCTCATCAGCGTTCTTTGTTCAATTTTTCCACTTTTGCAAGTGGTGCTAGTTAGTAGGAATATCAACTATTTAACCAATATTTTAACGAAAATTGAATATGAGAAGTTATCACATTCATATTATTAAGTTATTACATTTTGGTTAGTACGAAATTCCCCAACCCTGACGATTAATATTCCCAATATTCCAATATCTCTTTTTGCTTTTTCCAGAGCCATCGGCTGCTGATAGGTAAAGCTTCTTTGTTATTTATGTTCAAGTAATTGAATTTAGTTGTCAATTTACTTTGAACAAGTGCGCGTGCCCCCGCAATGTTTTTAAATTATGTATGAATTTTTGTTAGTCGAACTTTTTTCCTTATGTAAATTGTTAATTTTTCAACGGGCTTAAGTTCGAATCTGCATGACTGCAAATAATTTTTTGTTATTTTTATTAATAAATGAATTTGTTTTTAAATTCTATTTATTATTTTATATTAAGATTGGAATATTAAGAATATTTTCAATAATCATCAAACCAGCAGAACGGATCAGTACTGATTTCGAGGCCGCTACGCCATCTCATCAGCGTTCTTTGTTCAATTTTTCCACTTTTGCAAGTGGTGCTAGTTAGTAGGAATATCAACTATTTAACCAATATTTTAACGAAAATTGAATATGAGAAGTTATCACATTCATATTATTAAGTTATTACATTTTGGTTAGTACGAAATTCCCCAACCCTGACGATTAATATTCCCAATATTCCAATATCTCTTTTTGCTTTTTCCAGAGCCATCGGCTGCTGATAGGTAAAGCTTCTTTGTTATTTATGTTCAAGTAATTGAATTTAGTTGTCAATTTACTTTGAACAAGTGCGCGTGCCCCCGCAATGTTTTTAAATTATGTATGAATTTTTGTTAGTCGAACTTTTTTCTTTATGTAAATTGTTAATTTTTCAATGGGCTTAAGTTCGAATCTGCATGACTGCAAATTATTTTTTGTTATTTTTATTAATAAATGAATTTGTTTTTAAATTCTATTTATTATTTTATATTAAGATTGGAATATTAAGAATATTTTCAATAATCATCAAATCAGCAGAACGGATCAGTACTGATTTCGAGGCCGCTACGCCATCTCATCAGCGTTCTTTGTTCAATTTTTCCACTTTTGCAAGTGGTGCTAGTTAGTAGGAATATCAACTATTTAACCAATATTTTAACGAAAATTGAATATGAGAAGTTATCACATTCATATTATTAAGTTATTACATTTTGGTTAGTACGAAATTCCCCAACCCTGACGATTAATATTCCCAATATTCCAATATCTCTTTTTGCTTTTTCCAGAGCCATCGGCTGCTGATAGGTAAAGCTTCTTTGTTATTTATGTTCAAGTAATTGAATTTAGTTGTCAATTTACTTTGAACAAGTGCGCGTGCCCCCGCAATGTTTTTAAATTATGTATGAATTTTTGTTAGTCGAACTTTTTTCTTTATGTAAATTGTTAATTTTTCAACGGGCTTAAGTTCGAATCTGCATGACTGCAAATTATTTTTTGTTATTTTTATTAATAAATGAATTTGTTTTTAAATTCTATTTATTATTTTATATTAAGATTGGAATATTAAGAATATTTTCAATAATCATCAAACCAGCAGAACGGATCAGTACTGATTTCGAGGCCGCTACGCCATCTCATCAGCGTTCTTTGTTCAATTTTTCCACTTTTGCAAGTGGTGCTAGTTAGTAGGAATATCAACTATTTAACCAATATTTTAACGAAAATTGAATATGAGAAGTTATCACATTCATATTATTAAGTTATTACATTTTGGTTAGTACGAAATTCCCCAACCCTGACGATTAATATTCCCAATATTCCAATATCTCTTTTTGCTTTTTCCAGAGCCATCGGCTGCTGATAGGTAAAGCTTCTTTGTTATTTATGTTCAAGTAATTGAATTTAGTTGTCAATTTACTTTGAACAAGTGCGCGTGCCCCCGCAATGTTTTTAAATTATGTATGAATTTTTGTTAGTCGAACAAAATTGGTATAAAAAATTCAAAAATAAAAGTTCGAATACAGGGTTGGACAAGTGCAATATTTTATAGTACATGAAAGTGACCAAAATGGTTTCAAATTTTAATTTTTTTTTTAAATAAATCGACTTTACAGCTAATGAAGACTAGCATTGGTAAAAAAATTAAATATTCTCTTCCAGGGCTGGGAAATTTAAATTTTTTATTAAGAAAAGTAACCAAAAAGGCAACTAACGTCGGTTTTTTACTAATTAAAACTATTTTTTGGTTTAGGTAAAACAAAATTGGTATCAAAAATTAAAAAATATCAAAATTTAGATTCCAGAGTTGGATAACTGCAATAGTTTGTAGTACATGAAAGTAACCAGAATGGTTACAAATATTAATTTTTTCTTAAATAAAACTATTTTATGCCTCATTAAGAGTTGCATTGGTAAAACAAAACAAACAAAAAATTAAATTTCGCTTCCAGGGTTGGGAAATTGAAACAACTTTTCTACGTAAAAGTAACCGAAAATGCAATTGAGGTTGTTGTTTTGGCTAATTAAAACTGTTTTATAATACAGGAAGAACAAAATTGTTATTAAATTCTTAAAAAATCAAAATTTCGACTGCAGGGTTGGACAAAGGAAATATTTTGTCGTACATGAAAGTAACCAAAAAGTTCAAAAATTTTATTTTTTTTGTCAAGTAAAACTATGTTACACCTCACCAAAAATTGCATTGGTAAAAAAAATAAAAATTCCCTTCCAGAGTTGGAAAATCGAAATATTTTTAGTACATAATAGTACATACATAAATTCCAAATGATGTGCTTTTAATGAATTAAACCTATTAGATATTTCAGAAAAAATTAAACTAGTATCAAAAAATTATAAATGGATTTTAATACTAATTTTGTTCTTCCTGAATTATAAAACAGCTTTAATTAGCAAAAAGAAACAACGTCAATTCCATTTTGGTTACTTTTAAGCAGAATAAATATTTCAATATCAAAACGCTGGAAATGAAATTTAAATTTGTTTTACCAATACAACTCTTAATGAGGCATGAAATAGTTTTATTTAAGAAAAACTTAATATTTGTAACCATTTAGGTCATTTTTATGTACCACAAAATATTGCAGTTATTCAACTCTGGAATCTAAATTTTGATTTTTTTTTTAATTTTTAATACCAATTTTGTTTTTCGTGAACTAAAAAATAGTTTTAATTGGTTAAAAAAAACAACGTCAATTGCCTTTTTGGTTACTTTTATGTATAAAAAAAAATTTCAATTTCCCAACCCTGGAAGCGAAATTTACATTTTTTAAAATTTTCTTTATCAATGCAAATCTTCATGAGGTATAAAGTAGTTTTGTTTAAGAAAAACACGAATTTTGCAACAGTTTTTGTTATTACATGTACTACAAAATATTGCATGTACCAAAAAAAATTTAATTTTTCCAACCCTGGAAACGAAATTTTAATTTGTTTTTTATCAGTGTAACGCATCCTGAGGTATAAAGTAGTTTTATTTAAGAAAAATTGCAAATATTTTACCATTTTGGTAACTTTCATGTACCATAAAATATTGCACTTGTCCATCCCTGGATTCGAAATTTTACTTTTATTTTTGAATTTTTGATACCAATTTTGTTCTTCCTAAATTATAAGACAATTTTAGTTAGCAAAGAACAAAACAACATCAGTTGCCGCCAGAAGAGCTAGAGACTTCGTTCTTGGACCGCTGGATTGGAAATGAACTTAAACAGAGTGCTATTGAAATTCTGAAAGATCCGAAGTATGGTTACAGATTTGGGAAGCTTACACCTATTTCTCGACGCAAAATTTATACCAAAAATCAATTATTTTTTTATGTTTGTAAATTACACCGATTTTTTTTATTTTGGACCAGCACTCAGGGGATGACCCCTATATATGCAATGCATTGCGTCGGAACTGGAAACGAAGGGACAGTATTGAGGGGACAGATTAGGAAAGATGAGAAGATAGACAGTTTTTTTGTAGCTATTTCAACCTTTTACTTCGCCGGCTAATTTTTGCTACAGGGCCGACGAAGGTGGATGTTGTTACTCTGCTTTTAGTACATGATAGTGTCAGTCGTTGCCTTTTGAAAAGTAGCGGGATTTATATTCTTGTCATATGAATTTTTTGAAATTAATTTTGCTTTGTCGACATTTTGTTTTGCAATTTGATGGGTTTTGTGTAGTTGATATCGGAGGAGTATTGGATAATCTTCTAGGTTATTCGCTGGTGTAGGAGAACTTTTTGTTTATTGGCATGTCAAACTTGAACCCAAACAAACAATTAAGTGGAATCAATTTCGTACCTGCGTGTTGTGTATTGTTGTGGACATGTACAGCTTGTCTCAATCACTGATCCCATGACCTTTCATCATTGGACACGAAATTTCTTAAATATTCCGCTAAGGGACGATGACTACAGTCAAGGCTGCCATTAGCTTGTGGATGGTGTGCAGTGATATGCAATTTTTTAATACCTAATAATTTGCACGTCTGCGCAAATAGTTTGTAAGTAAAGTTGGATCCTTTATCAGTAACCAGGACTTTAAGTATTCAATATCTTGTTATGATTTCCTCATAAAAAACCTTTGCTACTGTAGCTTCCTCTTGATCTGGTAAAGCGGCACATTCTATATATTTCGTTAAATCATTTTGGAAGGTTAAGATGTACCTATTCCAAGAGTAGGTTTCAAACAATATTCCGAATATGTCCACATACACTTTATCGAATGGCAGTTGTGGCGTATCTGTAATAATCATAGGCATTTTCGTTAGTTTTGGAGTTTTGTTTAATTGGCACTTATGACATTTTTTAATTTATGTCTTTCTGCATGTTTTTCCAGTGGTATTCGTATTTATTTCCTCTCGGTCGGTAAGGAGTTCGAACCTTTTGCTTTTGTCACATACTTTGCTGTCCTTTTCAACATTTTTGTCGGATTTATGTACATTACTTCTTTATCTTCATCTTCCTTTGAAGTTTGTAACTTCTGGTGAATTGGAGGTTGGTCTATTTTAGTTGGAGTTGTATGAGTCAACACTGATGTATCCGTTAGAGGATCACCTTCTAACTGAAAAATGTCGTTGTAATGACCACATAGATTTGCAATTGAGATATTTTCTTCGGTATTTAAATTCTGATCCAACTTTAGTGACGCTAGTAATAATGAGTTTCTCCTAGATATAGGTTTTTTACTAATAATGTTGAAAAATCTACTTTTGTTTTCACTAACTACTTTAAATTGTTTAAAGTTACTGAAATTAGGTGTAAAATTATTTTTCTATAATATAATCTTGCGTAGTGGCATATAATATTGGTACGTTAGTGACTCCATCTTCTACGTTGGATCTCTTGCGCGTTCACGAGGAGCTCACGCAACGCTGTTTTTACATGTATTGGAGCAATTGCTTGTGTTCGTGCAGCTATTTTTGTTTTATATATTTTATTACTTAAGAAATAATTTAAGGTTTTGAGTGGTGTGCTTCCGTGACAATTTCTTGCACATCATTAAATATTTTTAACGTTTTGGATATTGTGTTGATTACCGAGAATATCTCGGCCCAATATGCCATCTGCTGGTATGTCGTTAAGGCTATCTATCACGTGCCATTTCGCTTTGAACATTTTAGATAAGGGTAGTTCTACAGCCAAGCCCAGAGTAGTACTATTACCACCAAAAACTCCTGCCAGCTCTTTTATATATTTACACTTCATAAAAAAGTGAAAGGGTATATATAGGTTTGTCATTCCGTGTGTAATTTCTTCGATTTTTACATGGGACCCCATAAAGTATACATATTCTGGATCCTTATGAATAGCGATGACGATTGAACGATGTCCGTCTGTATGTGAAATCGGTTTTCCCAAGCCCCCAGAAGAGCTGGAGACTTCGTTCTTAGACCGTTGGATTGGAAATGAACTTAAATAGAGTGCTTTTGAAATTCAGAAAGATACGAAGTATGGTTCTGAAGCTGGGAAGCTTACACCTGTTTCTCGGCGCAAAATTTATACCAAAAATCAATTATTTTTTTAATGTTTGTAAATTAAACCTATTTGGTGCTTTGGGAAGCCTCAATGGTCTATTAAAAACTAAATATATAAAAAAAAATTTTCCAGGGATGGGAAATTAAAATTTTTTTTCGGCCCATTCCGTATTTTGTAGTAAATGTAGTAACTAAAATTGTTAAAAAATTTTAAGTTTTTCTTTAACAAAACCTCTTTATACGTCAAAAAGATTTGCATTGGTCAAAAAAAAATTAAATTAAATTAAAATTTTGTTTCCAGGGGTGGGAAATTGGAATTTGTTATACATAAAATTGAGTTTTTTTTGCTATCTAAAACTATTTTATATTTTGGGAAGAACAAAACTGGTATCAAGGATTCAAAAATAAAAAATTAAATTTCGAATCCAGTGTTGGACAAGAGCAATAGTTTATAGTACATGAAAGTGACCAAAATGGTTAAAACTTTTAAATTTTTCTTAAAAAAAAGTTACTTTATACCTCACGAAGCGTTGCACTCATTAAAAAAACCAAAAATTAAAATTTCGCTTCCAGGGTTGGGAAAATTAAAGTTTTTTTTACGGCACATTCAGTATTTTGTAGTACATGTAATAACTAAAATTGTACAATATA
Organism: Linnaemya tessellans; assembly: GCA_951800035.1. Lineage (NCBI taxonomy): Eukaryota > Metazoa > Arthropoda > Insecta > Diptera > Tachinidae > Linnaemya > Linnaemya tessellans. The sequence goes on along the minus strand of OX637534.1, from coordinate 64,955,258 downwards.
TAAAGCTTTTCTTAAATAAAACCTCTTTATACATCATGAAAATTTGCATTGGTCAAACAAATATTTTTTAAGTTAAAATTTCGTTTCCAGGGTTGGGAAATTGGATTTTTTCTATACCTAAAAGTAACCAAAGAGGCAACTGACTTTTTTTTTTTTTGCTAACTTAAACTATTTTATATTTTAGGAAGAACAAAATTGAAATTAATAAATTAAAAAAAAAAAACAAAATTTCGAATCCAGGGTTGGACAAGTGCAATATTTTATAGTTCATGAAGGTGAGCAAAATGGTTCAAAATTGTAAATTTTTCTTAAATAACATTAAGTACCTCATGGAGAGTAGCATTGGTAAAACAAAACAAAAAAATAAAATTTCGCTTCCAGGGTTGCGAAATTGAAATAACTTTTCTACAAAAAAGTATCCAACAAGGCAATTGAGGTTGTAGTTTTTGCTAATTAAAACTGTTTTACAATTCAGGAAGAACAAAATTGGTATTAAATTCTTAAAAAATCAAAATTCTCCAGGGTTTGACAAATAATATATACTTGGTACATATAAGTACCCACATAAATTCCAAATTTTGTGTTTTTAGTGAATTAAACCTATTTCAGAAAAAATTTAATTAGCATTAAAAATTAAAATCGAAATTTTTTAGTACATAAAATTAGCCATATAAGTTCCTAATTTTGGTTTTCTGTGGATGAAATCTTTTTTATACTTTGGGTAAGAGTTAAATGGTATTAAAAACCAAAAACATTAAAAATCCAATTTCAAGGTTGGAATTTCGACATTTTCTGATTCATAAGAGTATCCATGTTATTTGTTATTTTTGATTCTTATGATGAATTATACCTACTTTATATATCAGGAAAAAATAAATGGGTACTAAATACCAATAAAATTTATAAAATGCTTCTACGGTTGGACAATTAGAACTTTTTGGGGTACATGAAACGGATTTTTTCTTTTTGTTTGTAAATTAAACATATTTAATATTTTTGAAAGACATTCAGAGATATTAAAAGCAAGAAAAACCAAACATTTAGCAGAAATGTTTAAATGAAAAAGTGACATCTGTGAAGGGTATTTAAGATTCGGCACAGCCGAATATAGCACTTTTACTTGTTATATTTAGGTTAGTTTTATTAAGTTTAGTTAAAGGGCTTAATTTTAAGAGACTTGTATCTGCACCTGTATCTATTAAAACACGTATTTAACCGTTTTTCGATAATGGCATTGGTAATTCTATAAAAGTTGCATTCTTCTCTAGTAGTTTAAATAGAAAAAGTATACTACTTTTGCTTGCATTTAATTTTTCGCATTTCGCTTTTATTATACATATACATTTGTACGTGTGGTACTTTAATGCATTCCAAATTGAAAATAAAAAATAAATGGAGATGTGAACACTACTGAGAAATATGAATTTCTCAGAATTATAGGTTTTTCGATTTGTACGGGCCTTACGCATTACAACACTCTTTTTATACCCTCCAAAAAAGAATTTGGAGGGTATATTCACTTTGTCATTCCGTTTGTAACGCATCGAAATATCCATCTCAGACCCCATAAAGTATATATATTCTTGATCAGTGATGAAATCTAAGACGATCTGGGCATGTCCGTTCGTCCGTCTGTGGAAATCACGATCCAGTCCAAACGAAAAAAGCTAGACACTTGAAATTTGGTATAAATATATCTTGAAGCTTAGAGCAGGGTAAGTTCGGTGATGGGCTACATCGGGCAAGAGGGAAAAAAGTTCCCCTAAGAAGAACTAAACCAATCCAGAAAAAACAACATAATTTTTAAAGTTTTTTGGTTATGTTGTTAAGCAAATGATATATTTTTACGTCAAGTACGGTCCAACGCCTTAAACTTGGAGCCATAAAATAAAAATAAATTCTGTATGTAGTAAGAATTTTAACGAACATTTTATATTGCTATATTAAATTGAATTAAGATTCTATAGGCTAATTGTGCTGTTCTGCTCTGCTGTGTAAGTTGAATAACAAAAACTGATGTTGACTTGCCTTTGTGCCTTGGAATATTTATCATGTCTTTCTGAGATTTAAATTAAAAATTTCGAAAAATTAGCCTATAGAATCTTAATTCAATTTAATATAGCAATATAAAATGTTCGTTAAAATTCTTACTACATACAAATTTAAGCTATGGCTTGAGCTACCAATAATAAATTGGAAAAACGTTCACATGTACTTAAGTATAAAATTCAAACCAAAAAAGTTTGACTTAGGTATGATGGAACAAAAAAAAAAAATTCAGAAAAATGGGACATGAAGAAAAATAATCAAACGGTAACACGGGTATTATAACAATAACATGTTAACATCAGCTTGATACAGTTCTCGTATTCTTTTTCACAATAAAATTTGTGTAAATAGGAACTGTTATCACATTCAACTAAGCCACCTAATAAGTGGTGAAGAACACAATACACATGAGCACTGATGATGAAAGGGTTGCGTCTTTCGAAAACAGCTGTTCTGCTCTGCTGTGTAAGTTGAATAACAAAAACTGATGTTGACTTGCCTTTGTGCCTTGGAATATTTATCATGTCTTTCTGAGATTTAAATTAAAGATTTCGAACAATTAGCCTATAGAATCTTAATTCAATTTAATATAAAAATAAATTCTTTTTGGACCCCGCCCATTTTACTGGGCGTTATTATATGCAAAAATAGCATAAAAATTTAACAAATTGTTTTACTTAAGCCTACATTCCTTAAAAATAACATGTTTAAGCTTTAATGACGAAGTTGAGACGAAACCTGGTACTACTCTATTAAATTTTTTTTTTAATTTTGTACATAATCATCCCAATCATTTATTTTTAGAGTTTTATGACAAAGGTGAAATGTTTTTTCCACAGCCCTAGTCAGAGCGACCCCGCAGTTTTTATTCCCTCCAAAGAGAATTGGGCCCTATAAAGGAGATACATATGTATATTCTTGACTGGTGATGAAGTCTAAGACGGTCTAGCAATGCCCATGCGTTCGTCTGTGAAAACATGCTATTGTCTATTTTTGAACCCCGCCTTCTTTAGTGGGCGTTGACATACGATATTATATAAAGGAACTCTGTCCCATTAAACATTTTAAATTCACTTACTATATATTTGGAGGGTATTTAAGATTCGACCCGGTCGAATATAACGTTTTTACTTGTTATTATTGAGTGTGTGCAAATTTCGTATTCTGTCATGTTTCCGATTTATTACCTTTTCCTCGCTCTCTGGAAATTCTTGAAAGGGGAACGAAATATTGACTGACTCCGTTGGAACATATTGCTTTGGCACAACTGTTTGTACAATGTTTTGCTTAGAACTAATATTTGGGTTAACTTCGCTGTCTATTACTTCAGTAATTTTCCCTACTCGTAATGAGGATTTTAAAGTATCATTTGAGAGTTCGCATTTAACTTCTATAGAATTATGGTTAGTTGGGGCGCAGCCTAGTTGGTGTTGCTGTCCGCCTGGTCGTTTCCTTTGTTCAGCTTGTTATAATTTTTTTATGCAGTGCATTGCGCCGGAACTGGAATGGAGGGGATAGTATTGAGGGGACAGATGAAGAAAGATGAGAAGATAGAGAATTTTTTGTAGCTATTTCAAACGTTTTACTTCGCCGGCTAATCATTGCTACAGGACTGACGAAGGAGAGTGCTGTTACTCGGCTTTTTAGTACATGATAGTGTCAGTCGCTGCCAATTATGTTCAGTGACTAGTGCTATGCCTTCGTCATTGAAAACATGTTGACAACAACTAACACAACCATGCACTAATGCTGATCAGAAGAATTCAAAACAATATTTTATGTCTGTGACAATATTTTATGACTCAGCGCGGAGTTGAACTCAGGACCCTCCGCTTCATAGTTCTAGTACTTCAGCGGACAGCACCCACATTTTGTCACGTATTGTGGTAAATTAGTTTGTCTTTTAAATGGTTTCGTAGCAGGGGTATTTTTTTGCTCCTGCTGTTGCAACATTGAGTCTCGAAAATAGATCTGAGTAACCTGTGGGTTGAAACTAAGTGTTGTTGCATTCAAGACATTATAACTAGGTAACCTTATGTTGTTGTATTGGTTTGGCCACTGATTTTGGGTTTGATTCTGCATTTGGCCATATTGCGAATGCATTTGACTAAAGTCATTGACATTAAATGGATTATTACATAATTTATGAGGTAATGGTGTTTGGGGGTTTCAAACTGATGGCACTTGAGAATTTTGTAGAATTTGCATTTGAAGGTATATTCCTCCCATTTGCATTTACTGCGGTTGTAATAAAAGAGATGTTTTTAGAGCCCACAAGTTTATCTAACTCTGTTTCGGTGCTAGATAACATAAATTGCCGCAATGAATCTGCCAGTCCCATTTTGAAATATGTTACTAGTGATTATTTATTTCGCTTATTAGACCAACGGACTCTTTTTTACTGTATCTTGCCTGTATTATTTCCCTGTCGAAATTTTTAAGTGTCAAAAGTCTTCTTGAGAACGACTTGATATCCTCTGTTGTAAGCTGACGCGGCTGCTGGACCTCCACGAAAACGCTATCTAAAGACCTTGCTGTTAGATAGGTGTTTGTTTTATTAACTTTATTATATTATTCAATATTTTGACATTATTCCCTCGAACAAGTTCAAATGCATCGCCAACGAGCCTTGTAGAAAGTGATGAGACAAAAATTTCTCCATTTGTTCTGCCTATACAATCAAACGCACGTTCGCAAGCATTTACAAATTCATGCATCCTACTTCATAATTCAGGCGTTCGTACTCCTGAAAATTGAGGTACTATCCTAGTTATAGTTTTGCTTATTGTTTCGTAAGACTTAGTTTTATTTGGCGTACACTGTACTGGGCACCTTTTTGTTTTAATATTAGATATTTCAGTTTCGGCTTCTACTGCTAAATCTAAATTTGATTCTAATAATTCCTCTAACTCAGTTCTTAAAATTTTAATTCCTTTTCATCTATTTGATTACTAAGGTTTAATACTTTACTCTCTAGTTCAGTATGCGTTTCTGCATTTGCCGGCAACCGTTGTATTTCCTTTTTGCAGTTAGCTATGAATTCTTTTGGTTCTTCTAAATTATTCTTGAGTTCTTTTTCCCTTATAAAATTTTCCTGAATTCTTTTGGTAAGTCGTTCTATAGTTTGTTCCTTTTCCTTGCTGTATGATTCTAATTGATTTTTCCTAAAATTCTTTATTTGTTTTACTGCTTCCTTTACTTTTGGTTGCAAATTTTTTATTTCTTCTGATTGCTTATTTTTATTTTCAGGAATAACCTTATTTAGTTCGATCAAAAAAGCATCCGTCGTTTCTAACCTTGTAAATTTCCTCCACACTGACGAGATCTGTGTTTGTACCAGTATATACACTTCTTTACTAGTAAAACTTTTTATTTCCCCTAAAAGAGCCTCGTTAAACCTTTTTATTTCCGAATCTTGATCTTTCTTATATTGTTCGATTTCGTCCCTAAGCTCTTGAATTTTCAGTTGATCTTCTGTTGCCATTTATTGACTTGCAACAGGCTAGGGCAATAAAAATAGTAAACTTACCCCTTAATTCTAATCATTTGCTCACCATTTTTTGATCAATTCGTCCAAGGTTAATTTTACTCTTCAAAATTTCTTATTGATATTAAAGTTTTTGTTTTTATCTGATTCACAAATTTTTGTTTGTAGTTCTAATAATGGCGCTTTGATATATTTCTCTGTATGGGCTTGTTGTCCATAAACAATTCACCTCCTTTATGTTTTAGTTTGTTTCATTTAAATTTTATGCACAAATTCAGGGAATTAATTTTTTATTTATTTATATTAAAATTTTTATTAATATTCTTCCTGTACAATTCAGGCAGTATTTTAGCAGGATCGCCAAAAATGTACGGTTGTTGCGTTTTTTGTTTGCTTCTTAAGAAAACACTGTGCAGGTTACTGTTTGGTTCTAGACTCACTCACTTCTTGAGACCAAAAACATTATTACACTTTTTTATACCCTTCACAAGAAAGTGAAAGGGTATATATACATAGGTTTTGTCATTCCGTGTGTAATTTCTTAAATAGAGTGGTATTGAAATGCAGAAAAATGCGAAATACGGTTCCAGAGCTGGGAAGCTTACACCTATTTCGCCACGCAAAATTAATACCAAAAACCAATTATTTTTGTTGTTGTTTGTAAACTAAACCTATTTCATGCCTTGGGAAGCCTCAATGGTCTATTAAAAAACTAACAAAAATATGATTTTTTTTCCAGGGATGGGAATGCAAAAGTTTTTTTTGGTACATTCCGTATTTTGTAGTACATATGTATAATAATTACAATTGTTAAAAATTTTAAGCTTTTCTTAAACAAAACCTGTTTATACATCATGAAAATTTCCATTGGTCAAAAAAAAAATAACAACTTAATTTCGCTTCCAGGGGTGGGAAATTGATTTTTTTTGTAGATAAAAGTACCCAAAAAGGCAACTGACGTTGTTTTTTTTTGCTAACCTCATGAAGCATTGTACTGATAAAAATGCAAAAAAATTAAAATTTCCCTTCCAGGGTTGGAAAAATTTAGTTTTTTTTGGTACATGCAATATTTTGTAGTACATGTAATAACCAAAATGGTTAAGCAATTTTTTAGTTCAGGAAAAACAAAATTGGTAACAAAAATTAGAAAAATCTAAATTTAGATTCTAGAGTTGGTTAACTGCAATATTTTGTAGTACATGAAAGTGACCAAAATGGTTACAAATATTAAGTTTTTCTTAAATAAAACGTTTTCATGCCTCATGAAGAGTTGCAATGGTAAAAAAAATTGTTTCCAGGTTTGGGAAATTAAAATATTTGTTATGCATAAAAGTAACCCAAAAGTAAATTAACGTTGTTGTTTTTGCCAACTATTTTATAATTCAGGAAGAACAAAATAGGTATTAAAATCTTAAATATTCAAAATTTCGTCTTCAGGGTTGGACAAATGAAATATTTTGTGGTATCTACATGAAAGTGAACAAAAAAAGTTAAGGATTCTAATTTTTTTGTCAAGCTATTTCATTCCCACTTAGAATTGTATTGGTAAAAAAATAGAATTCGCTTCCAGAGTTGAAAAATCGAAATATTTTTGGTACATAAAAGTACCCACATAAATTCCATATTAGTTTTTAGTGAATTAAACCTAATTAATACTTCAGGAAGAATTAAATTGGTATTTAAAATTTTTAAATTAAAAATTCGGTTTCAGGGTTGGAAAATCGAAATTTCTTGGTGCATAAAAATAGCCATATAAGAACAAAATTTTGGTTTTTTGTGAATGAAATCTCTTTTATACCTCGGGAAAAGTTAAATTGGTATTAAAAACCAAAAAAAAATAAAAATTTCAGGGTTAGAATATCGACATTTTGTTATTCATAAAAGTAACCATATAATTAACTATTTTTGATTTTTATGATGAGTTATACTTACTTTATATATCGGGAAGAAATAAATTGGTATTAAAAACCAGTTAAGCTTCCTAGCCGAAAAATTTAAAAATAAAAGTAACCGATAGCATCATTTTGATATTTTAATTAAACCTATTTTCTGTTTTAGCGAGAAAGAAAGAAGAATTACATCTGTGAAGGGTACTTAAGATTCGGCACAGCCTAATATAGCACTTTTACTTGTTGTAATTCCAAATGATTTGGCACGTTTTGCTGGTCAGCAAAGCGACATTTAGGTCAAACTTTCAACACATTTCAACAATAAGTAATATTTGCAAAATTGCTCTTTATATAAAATAATTATTTAAAATACGTTGAACCCAGCATTATTGCAAAACGTGCCAAATTAAAAAGTGCACAACATATGTTTAATTTTAATCCTATATAATGAAATAAAATGCACTTGTACAATTATTATTTAAAATTATATTTATTTAAAAAAAATATAAAATTTTTTCCGCATCTTGAAAACAAACACTTAAACTCATTGCTTTTTTCATATTTATGGCCGTATAAATGCAAATGGTATGTTTTTAAACACTGACATATTTTTTTTACAAACTTGACATTTTAACATTTTGTTTATACCTTATATATTTTAAATATTACTTGTATTTATTGCTTTGGCTTTACAAACACCCAATTATTTTTATTTAAAATACATTTAATTAATCGAAATTTATTTATTTTTTCCTTTACAGAAAATATCACGCCATAAGCTAATGAAAACTCTCTAATGGTTCTTCTTTATGAAAAAGTTGTTATTATTAGAGTAACTGACATACCTAAACACGGGCGGCAATCGTTTTTTAGCTGTCAAAAGTTCTCATGTCCATACATATTGTATGGAGCATACCGAAATAACGCGGCGGCAACACTTTGCTGTTGGAAAATCCGATTTTGACAGAGCGTTTTCTAATGAAGTCGGTTGCAAAAGAAAAGAATTGTAACCAGAGAAAAAGAGCAACAATTTACAAAAGTGAAATATATAATAAAAGAAAAAATTTGTGCACTTCGTATTAGAAAATGGTGGTAAGAAAATATTTACAATGTGATTATATACATACATATGTATGCACGTTTGTAATTTGTACAAAATTTCAATAACAAAATCACAAATGTCGTCCGTCCAGCTGCTAAAATAATCAGGGTTGTTTAATTTGTTTGTTTGATAACCCTGTTTTTATTGTTTTTTTACATAACGCTGCGGCTTTTGTTTAGGTGTGGCATTTCTACGTTAAAGCTCAGCGGAAAAAAACGTTCCGCTTTCCGCCCGTATGGCTGTAAGTGTTGTGTTCTTGGTTAGATATGTTTAATGTTAAACATTTTTCGTATTGTTAAGTCACATTGAACACACTTGCTTAAAATCGGACAATTTTTACATAATAATTAGTACTTTGTTTAAAACAGGACAAATTATGTTTATTTCTCATTAATTTTTTTGCTGTAAGATCCAAATTCACGTAAATTTAAATAACGAGATTTTTCAACAGGAATTTATGCAAAATAGGAACGTAAATTCTAGAAAAGTTTTAGAATGTATACAGGATCTGAATTTTTTTCCTTCATTGTCAATGCTGCAATAATAATACGCCATATAACAATTAAATTCCATTATTTTCCTTTTATTCCCTCCAGAAAAGAATTGGAGGACATAATTACTTTTTAATTCCGTGTGGAAAGCAGAGAAATGTCCCTCCAAGCATATGTATATATTCTTGATCAGTGTTGAAATCTTTGACGGTCTAGTCATGTCCGCCCGTCCATCTGTGGAAATCACGATTTAGTCCAAACGAAAAAAGCCAGACCCTTGAAATTAAAAAAAAAAACAAATTACACTAAATAACACCAAAAATTGACTTCTTATTGTTTTATGGCATAAGTGAGATGTCTCCCCCTTAATGTCTCCCAGAGTGACCCCGACAAAATAAGGGTTTTATTTACTAAATATTTGGAGGGTATCTAAGATTCGAACCGGTCGAGCATAACGTCCTTAATTGTCATCTGGGTATTTCCACAGAAAGGTCTACCGCGGCCAAAACATTATGAGTTACAAAACAATTATTTTTACCCAACATTATGAGAGAAATATATTCAAAACTTTTTATTTTAAAGAATTTATACCTTAACTTAACACCCATATGAGAAAAATGTTAGTAAAATTCAAAATAATATGTTACCTGCTTTCGATTACTTTTAATTGAATTTTCTCTTTAATGGTTAATTTTTTAAAACGCATTTTTTACGATTGCACTAATTACAAAATAGTTTGCTTACAACAATAAACAAACAAAAAATGCGAAAAGAGCAAAGAGAAAGAAATCTAACTGTAATTTTTCAATGTGTTGTCCTTGATATTCTAATGTCACATGCGCACCTTAAAATCATAATTTTTTGTCATATCTTCTGCGCTGTGGAACGGAATTCAATAAGAATTTAAAATTAAAGCAAGTTTTATATATAAAACTTAAAAAATAAATTACTTTGACCGAAGCTAATAATAGGCCCCGAAGTTAATAATAGGCCCTTTCTATTTAAAATTGAAGTTTGTCACGTAACGCAACTGGTGTAAGTTAACCTTTTTTCAAATTTATGCTGTAAATATTTTTATAATCAGCAATAAATGTTTTTATGTAGATGGACACCGTTTCTGAAAAAATTGGAAACAGAGATAACAAATTTAGGGAAAAGTTGAAAGATTCTGTAAAATTGCAAGCGTATCGCTTAACAGCAAAGGAAAGAGCACAAAAATATCGACAGCGGAAGTTGAAATTGTCTAAAACGATCTTTAATGACAAAGCTGAGACGTAACCTGGTACTTCTCTGCCCTTCCCTCTCCTCCCCCTTTGCCCCCTAAATGACCCTATAACAAAAATATTTTTAATTTTGTATATAATCATCGCAAGCATTTATTTTTAGACTGCCTTACCCTACCCCCTTCCCCACGTGAATGACCCTACAAAAATAAATAAAAAATTGTATTTTGTTTATAATTATCCCAAACATATATTTTTAGAGTTTTATAACAAAGGTGATATGTTTCCCCCACAGCCCTTGCCAGAGCGAACCCGCCAAAATACAGTTTTTATATCCTCAAAAGAGAATTGGACCCTACAAAGTAAATATATATATTCTTGATTAGTTATGAAGTCTAGGACGGTCTTGCAAATCCCATACATTCGTCTGTGGAAAACATGATATTGTCTATTTTCGAACCCCGCCCCCTTTAGTGGGCGTTAACGTACGATATTAGATATATAAAAGAACTCTATCCCATCAAGTTAAACATTTTAAATTCACTTACTAATTTTTTGAAAAGTATTTAAGATTCGACCTGGTCGAATATAACGTTTTTACTTGTTTTTATTCTTATGTACCTTTTTAAACATTGACCTGAAGTTGAATTTTTATTTATTTTCGTTGAACTAAAACTTTAAACCAAACTACATCAAAAATTATTCGAGGTTATCATAAGTAGAAAATAAGTCACGTAGCGCAATGTCACGTCACACTTCATATTATGGCTTGTATCAATAAAACTAAACATATAATCATAAAAAAACAGTTATGGAAATAAAGCAAAACTATCCTTAGTATATGTAAAAAAAACACTTCTATTTTTTGTCACGTCACGCAACAGCTTTTTTTGACCAATATGTCAGGACCCCGACTCTTACAGCAGCCATGCTTCCACTAAATAAAGAGCTCTAAAATTGCTTCCCAAAAACCTAAATGAAGAAAAACATATTTGGGCCTTAGTTTAACTTGCTTCATGCTGAATACGTGCGACTGTCACGTGCGCAACCATGGAAATACCCATATTTAGATTTCCTGTGAATTGGAAACGGACCAGACTGGTATATTTCGAGAAATATAAACAAGAAACTGAGGAAAAATGTTTTTTTTAAGCGTTTTCTTTTTAATAACTTTTAAATAGTTCGATTCCACTAGCTAATCAGCTCTTGACATTAAAAAACCACGTCGATCGCCACTAACCGGGTCAAAGTTGGTTAATGCGTTCGTGATGGAAGGTATAATTATGTTGGCAATTTTACAAAGATTTTACGTTTTATTTTTTCAATTATATTCAAATTTGTAAACTATTTATCAAATAGTTCTAATATTAGATTTGTGAATATTTATAGTTAAATGTCAATTAGACTAAAATTTTTTAAATGCCTATTGAACTTTCGAAAAGAGGTATGCATGTAATTTCATTAAGTAAATATTATAGCTATGTATGTCAGAAAATAAAATTAATTTGCAATAAAAGCACTCCTTAATATGTGTATATGTACACAAATAATGCTTTATAAGTCCGTCTATTCAATCCCTTTATTTTAAGCCGTGGTAGTTTAGACTTTTTTTTCTTTATCTTCCTTAGAAGATGGACCTGTTTGAGATATATGAATCACTCGCTCAGTGGTTGGTGGAGGTGGTCTTTTCATGGGTGCGGTGACAGTTAGCAGTCCATCCGATGATAGCGATGAAGTTACGCTGTCTGGATTGACGTCATCTGAGGAGTGTTCATTATTTCGTTTGTTTTAAATCTTTATATAAATAATAAAAAGTTAGTTTATAACATACTTGGTAGAAGATATCGCCTGGTAAATTGTCTGGATACAAAACCATGTTCGTCTTGCTTTTCTTCATGCTTAGCTTCTACAATAACAAATTTATCTGTAACCTTTACACTGATCTCGTTAGGTGTAAACTGTTGAACATCTAAAATGACTTCAAATTTTTCGTCATTAATATTAAGGGTAGAACCAGAATCTTGCTTTTGCAAGCCCGTGGTACGTTGCCAAGGTCGCAAATACCCAGAACGCAGTATAGTTGGCCTAGAGTTCCAAACAGATGACAGCAATTCATCGCGTCTAATAAAAGTTAATTATATTTTAATAATGGACAAGAATAAAGGAGGGTTAGACGGCTTAGTGGAATGCCAAAGCAAGTTAATATATATATATATATATATATATATATATATATATATATATACATATATATATATATATATATATATATATATATATACATATATATATATATATATATATATATATATATATATATATATATATATATTATATGGGGAAATAGTATACAAGAATGATGTTAATACATATTACACCCACGTGTTCCCATTGGACTATATTATTCGGTTCTAACTTTGTGAATATTTTTTCTACTTTACTTATGTTAAGTTTTTCGATTTACGTTCCATATTTATTTATGTACATCTGAATATTCTTATGAATAGTTCAATTTTTAGGACCTTGTTTGTTAAATCGCTTTGCATTAATGAAAATTATTTATTTAGAAAGCAAAACCAAATTTCTATAAAAAAAATCCAAATTTGTTTTTCTTTGGACACAATTTGGTCACCGAAGAAATGTAGAGAATTCGAAATGATTAAAATTTTGTATGAGAATAAAAGCAAATAGAGTAAAAAAGAGCAAAGAGTAAGAAGATTTGAATTCTTTTGTCTAGATACTCGTATGCATAAATTTTACCAATGCAAGATGATTTTCATAATTAAATCCTTAATGTTTACGATTACTTTTTCCTTTCGTTTTTCCTATAATTATTCACAATTAAATTAAAACTGATAGGTTAAAATTCGTAAAGTTTCATAATGAGGAATATATGATAAATATTACAGGATAAAATCACTGAGGAGAATTAAATTGATGTTGATTTTTCACTTGTGCATCTTACCTTTCAATCTCAATTAAATATAATATTGCAAACAAAAAATAGAAGCAAATACCTATGTATGTACGTACATAATAAGTTATGTGTATATATCTGAAACCTACTTCAAACCTGTACCAAAATGTTGATCCAAGAGACGCGATGTGCGGGTTGGAAATTCAAGTTCATCCCACCAGTCACGGAACATTAGAGGAACTACTGACATCTGCAAAACGCAAAAATGTGAAACATCGAAATATCACATCAACCGTTATTAAAAATATATTGCTGTTAATTTATTTCTTTATTGAACTCTATTATTAATAGCTACGATTTAAGTGAACTGAAAGATGAATTTTGTTTATGAAATAGCTTTGACATATTCTTATAAATATTAATTTTCACTTGTGTATGTATGTATATAGAAATTATTAGTCAACCTCTTCCAATCTATTTATAAATTTTCAGCTCAGATGTTTTCACTATCGTGGTTCTTTAATTACTAATGCAATGTTTTATTTTCCAACAGATTTTATATTGGAAAATTTCTACCCGCTCATCACCGTCGTCATAGTCATTATTCTATAAACAGCATGAATGATGCAGACATATGTATATATGTAGAAATGTGTGTTCATAAATATATGAAATTATTTCCCTACAAGCAAAATAATAAGCAAATGAGTCGAAATGGCATTGCCACGAACGAAAGAACTCTTATTGCTACAGTCTCGTCTCTATTGTAGAAAATTTCATCGTCGCTGTGACAACAATACATTCGAGTTATAACTTTCAAACTGTATATACACAAAAACATAAAAATTTCATAGTTTTATCCAATACGTATTACAAAGGTAAATTTATTAAAAATCATAATTTTTTATCGTATTGCCTAAAAATGAGATCTTATTTCAACTACCAAGAACTTAATTCTCTTTTTGATCTCAATACTTTTAATTGCCGAAGTTTTTGGAAAGAAATTTGACCTCATATTTCACATTTATGTTTTTTTGTGTGGAGCTGCTATATTTTTGCAAAGTTTCCTTTATAAAACTTTTGTTGACTAAATTTACAAATCGTTGTGCTACACAATATGATGATGCGTATTCATGAGGAAAGTAGCTGTAGTAGTAGTACTATCTTGTGTTTGATATCTTTGTTTTCTTAACTTCAGTGTTACACGATCAAGTTTTGCCTTTCAAGTTTCACACATTCACACTTTTTCACCAATACAATCATACTCTTAAAATTAGCTGCGAACTTGCCCTCAAATTTTCTTTCTAATGCTTGGTTTTCACTATGTAATTTTTGTTGTCAAATTGTCCAAATTGTTGGCAATTGTATGAAAACGGGTTGTCATATGGCGTCATCTATGTTTGCAGTCAGTTATGCAAACTAAATACTTTTTATATGGGCTTTGACAGCATTTCGGTCGAAATTGTGAATAGAATATAGGCCATAGAAACAAAACTCAATTTCACACATTTATAAAAGTGAAAACTAAGTTTGCCTTCAATTTGATTTTGTGATCAACGGCAACACCTTTAAATGTTCTTTCTTGTTCACATAGTTGGCAGACAAAATAAATGCAATATCGCCAAATTTTGGAGAAAAAACATCAATATCTTCATATTACTTTTTCAAATCGTTAATGTGAAATTATTACGGTAGTTTTATGAAAAATACCTCAACATTTCTACAGAATTAAAAAATGCTTTAAATTTTTCATATAAAACGGTGTTAATTTGACAAAAATATATAAAAACAATGAGTAAGTTCAATTTGAAGTATACGTAAAATAAGAAATTGCTTCTGTTTAATATTTTTGTTCCTATAAATTTTTTTTTTTGCAAAAAGTTTTATGGGGAGAAGAGGTACATAAGGCTCTTTTTTCCGACGCTCTATATCTCAGAAGTTACA
Source organism: Linnaemya tessellans (assembly GCA_951800035.1). Classification (NCBI taxonomy): domain Eukaryota; kingdom Metazoa; phylum Arthropoda; class Insecta; order Diptera; family Tachinidae; genus Linnaemya; species Linnaemya tessellans. The sequence goes on along the minus strand of OX637534.1, from coordinate 64,940,156 downwards.
TTGCCGATTATTATTATTTAGATTTTTTAATTAGCTTCTTTAATGTAGCTATCACCTATTACTAATATTTTACGAATTATATTGCTAGAAGTACGAGTTTCAACGTCTAGTAGCGTCCTTATATAGAATTTTTTCAAAATGACAAACATTTTAATAGATGAATTGACTTGAAAGCAAATTTTTTGATTTGTAGGTCTTTTTTTATAAAATACGTTTTTTCTCTTAATTAAAAGTAAGGTGGCATGACATAATGTCCATTGACATAATGTCCATGGACATTATGTCACCCCAAAAAGTGACATTATATCCATGGACATTATGTCACTTCTCGTAGCGACATAATGTCCATATACAAAGTGTCGTAAAGTCCATGGACATTATGGACATTATAATAATATAATGTCCATGGACATTATGTCAATGGACATTATGTCATGCCACCAAAAGTAAGAAGCAATATGTGTTGATTCCACATACATATTTAGATTTTTTACTCCTCTATTATAATTTCCTGGACTTGGTCTTTTAAATATTTCGTTCAAATTTAATATTTAAATCACGTTATTTTTAAACAGAAATAACGGAACACAATATTTTTATGTCAGATAAAATGGCAATATATAAGTCAAAATATTCCAACATTATGTACATTAATAAATTCGGAAAAAAATTTAATATAATTTTAGCCTTACAAATATTGCGTGGAGTGTATAATTTATTCACTATAAGGAAGTTAGCCTGTATTAATTAAATGTAAGAAATAGATATTAATGAAAACTTTATTTAAATATTTCATGTCATTTTATTTTTGTCATAAAAAGTCGTAAAAATGACGTCGTCTGACAACATTATTTGTACGCTCTTGCTTAAAAAAACACTCACTAACACATGAAAAATTCACAAATACATTATACTTAAATATTTTCTCCCATTGAGGAGCCCTGCTCTAGGGCAGTAAACCATAGATGATCAAGCTTCTCTTGCCCTATAACGCGTTATAGGAAAGCAAGAAAAAAACTAATTCTGCTTGCGCAACAAACAAATATGTATACGAAAGAAAAAAATGTTTCTCTCGCTCTCCTTAGGTTTTGGCTTCTCTTTAGCATACAGCAAGGATGGATAACAAGTACTTTTCAATTGTATCTATATTTTAAGTTGAAGGGCTTTGTGACGTGCGTGAAGTTATAAATTTTAATAGCACTGAACTTCATATATTTTCAATAAAACTCTTGGTTTTTTTATTTAATTCAGTTACGAGTGTGTTTTATTATTTTATTCAATGAAGCGAGAAGCGCTTTAAAATTATTGGTCTTTTTCCCTTCACAATTTTTCAAGTATTGAATTTGCAAACGTTCGTCTATATAGCTAACAGCAATACTTCAGTATGTATCCATATTCATAAAGTATTCTACCTGCTGTCATGTCGACCGTTATTTTTCATATATGCATATGAACATATGTAGCAAAAGGGTAATAACTACAATTACATACTTATTTATCTTGTATATAGTTAAGTTATTCGAATATATAAGTGAGGGGAATTAAACAAGTTTTATACAGACTTTTAAAAGATTTATCTCTTAGATTCTGGGGCAACATTTCCCTCCTCCGTAAACAAATTATATTAATTAAGTTTACGTTCGCTGGCGCCGCTGACATCTAAGACTGCTAACTTTGCCACTGGTCGTTGGAAGGTGCCGTTTTTTGTTTTAACTGTCGCCCTTCTAACTTGGCCATCTCTTGCCATTACAACGTCAATCACTACACCTTTTGGCCAAAAATTTCTAGGGAGATCTGGATCTACAATGACCACAACGTCGCCGACTTTTACATCTGGTTGCTTAGTAAACCAGTTACTTCGCCGAGATATGATAGGTATATATTCTTTGATCCATCTGCGCCAGAACTGATCGGCAAACTCCTGTGTTTTATACCATCGTTGTCGTAGATCCATGTTTTCGCTGACAATTGGTTTGTAGCCATCTGATGAGCCGATTAATAAATGGTTGGGTGTTATAGCTTCATCGTCACTATATTCGATAGACACGAAGGTTAGTGGGCGGCTATTAATGGTAAATTCAGCCTCGCACAAGGCGTTTTTTAGACCTTCATCGCTGAACTTCATCGTAGGGCATATATTGTATAGAACGGTTTTGACCGACTTCACTAACCTTTCCCAGGCGCCGCCCATATGCGGTGCTGCAGGTGGGTTGAACTTCCACTTTATTCGATCAAACGTTGTTTTGATACCTGATGAAATTAAGTTCTTGGCTTCGAAACAAATTATTTTTTCAGCCGATTTAAAATTGGTACCATTATCAGAATATATTTCCTTTGGGCTTCCGCGTCGCGCAATAAAATTTCTAATGGCCATTATGCAAGAACTTGTATCAAGACTATGTGATACTTCAACATGGATGGCTCGCACTGTGAGGCAAGTAAAAATTACACCCCACCTTTTCTCGCGCCTTCTGCCAACAGTCACGTTTATGGGTCCGAAATAATCCATGCCTACAAAAGTAAATGGGCGCTCAAATGCAGCTAGTCTTGCCTCTGGCAACGTAGCCATTTGCGGCATTTGTGGTTTGGCGTGATTTATTTTGCACCATTGACACAACCGACGCACTTTCCGGAATAAAACACGTAGTTTTGTTATGTAGTATTGGCCTTTTATTTCATTAAGTGCCGTTTCGTGATATTGATGGCGATATTTTTCATGAAAGTGCCTTACCAATAAAAATGTAACGTGTTGATCACTAGGTAGAACAACTACGTCCTCATGGTTATTGAGATGTTCAGCTCTACCTCGGCATCTAATAACACCATGCGTGTCTATATACACATTGAGAGATATAAGTTTACTCCCTTTTTGAATTTGCCTGCCACGTGTCAAGTAAGATATTTCGCGACTGTATTCGGCATTCTGTGCATGTCTAAGCAACAAATTTTGAGCAATTTTAACTATTCTGGAATCGACTTCAACATATTCTTTTATGTTTCTATGTCTTGCCAATTCTTTTAATCGGTAGCAGTATAGCAAAAACGTGGCCACAGCTCGGTATAAGCGTCTCCAGCTTGAGAAATATTCTGTATTAAGTTTTAATTCACGTACGTTCTCAATCACCAGTGAACAGTGTTTCATTTCTGTTCTGTCTAGTGTTCCAAAATTGTCACATTGCGGCCACTCGTTTGCATCGAAACGCAAAAATTCAGGACCGTCAAACCACAGTTGTGTGTTTAATTGCACCGGCGTTTTGGTGGCGAGGTCGGCAGGGTTTTGTTTTGTCGGAACCCATCTCCATTGTTTGACATTTGTGTTTTCAGTAATCTCCCCAACTCGGTGCATGACAAATTGTTGATATCTCTTTGGGTCTATTTGTAGCCACCTTAAGACAGTTTTTGAATCGCTCCACCAGAACTGGGAGTTAATTTTTATGCCACTTACTTCCGTTATCCTCTTTCCTAATCTCGTACCGAGTACAGCAGCTTGTAACTCGAGCCTTGGAACTGAAGTTGGTTTCAGGGGCGCGACCTTGCTTTTGGCAGCGGCTAGAGAGACAGTTATGTTGTTCGAGTTTCTTATTCGCAGATAACATACGGCAGCGTAGGCGCTCTCACCGGCATCAACAAAGGTGTGTAGTTGAATCTCGTCGGCAGTTGGCATCGCTGGGCAATAGCATCGGGGAACTTGAATGGACGTTATTTTCGGCAAAGTGGATTTCCATTTGACCCAGCTTTTTTCTAAAGTGTCGTTCAGCATTTCGTCCCAAGTTATACCAGATCGCCAAATTTCTTGTAAAAGTATCTTTAAACCTATGGTGTAGCAGCATGCAAATCCAAGGGGATCGTAAATGGACATTAACACTTGTAACGTTTCACGTTTCGTCGGTGTTATAGACTCGTTTAATATGTCTCGACGGAGTCTTGTAAATCTGCAAATATATTTAAACTGATCATTATTAGGATCCCAAAATAAACCTAATATCTTAGTAGTGGACCCCCAGTCTTTCAGTTCCTGCTTATGTATAATATTGTTGTGTATCTCATCTAACACCTCTTTTGAATTGGATGTCCAGTTGTGCATTTTAAAACCACCGTGCTCATGAATTTCCCTTACACGCCTTGCTAGCTCTATCGCCTGTCTTTCGTCAGGAGCGCTGTCTATGAAGTCATCGACATAATGATTTTGCTGTATCGCCTGGACTGCTCGAGGATACTTATCTTTGAACAACTCGGCATTTTTGTTGCGTACGTAGTGAGCTATGCAGGGGCCACAGCTGATGCCAAATGTTAGTGCGCGCATGACAAAAACACTCGGTTGCGCTTGTTCGTCCTCCCCATCATACCACAGAAAGCGTTGCGCGTGCATATCATCTTCTCTCACGTTCACTCTGTGAAACATCTCTGATATGTCGGCACATATGGCAATTTTCCCGATTCGAAATTTCAACAAAATCTCAAAGAGTGGGTTTAGTAGATCTGGGCCGGGTGTTATAAAGTCATTTAATGACACGCCATTGGATTTGGCGGCAGCGTCCCAAACAAGTCGGACTTTATCAGGTTTGTTGGGATTTAAAACTACAAATACTGGCAAATACCATACCTTTTTACGATGCACTTTCATTTCACCTGGTGTCAGTTTTTTGGCATATCCCTTTGCGATAAGATTATCAATCTGTGTTTGTACAGTTGATTTTAGAGACGGATTCTTGTTGAATTTATTATACAAGCACTTCAAGCGATTTAAAGCGAGTTTATAACTTTCTGGTAAACAAACGTTTTGATTACGCCACAGCAAACCTACCTCATAGCGGCCGTTGAGTTTTATACAGGTGTTGTCTAATATTTCTAACGCCTTTTTATCATCTTCAGATAATAGTTGAGTTGGTCGGCTTGACTCTAAATAAAAAAAACTTTTTACCATATCATGCAGGTCATTATACTTTTGTTGGCAGTCGCATGCGTGCACATTAATTTGAAGTTCTCGGGTGCCCTTAGTGTTGCACCCTTGCAAAGTCCAGCCTAGCCGTGTTTTTGAAGCTATAGGTTGGTGCCATAAGCCTTCTCGTATCTTCAAAGGTATCGCCAAGCTCCAATTGTCAGCCCCTATTAATATTACTGGTGTGGCATTCTGGTATGACTCTATTGGCAACTTTGCCAAGTACGGATATCTCTTTGAAATTTCACCTGCGTTAACTGTTTGGGCAGAAAGTCCCAAGTTATTTACTGTGTGGACTTCGCTCAACTGAAATCGCTTGTTGTTGGTCACATTTGATATAACAATAGTTCCCTTCACTGAGTCGCTCTCCAAGCGTGTTGTGTCACCGGTCCATTTCAGGCATAGGGGATCACTCTCACCTTCAAGACCCATTTCTTCAAAAATGCGTTTTTCAATTAGTGTAACTGCAGATCCTTCATCTAGAAACGCAAACACCCTTTTAACTTTATTCGATGAGTGTATGTTTATAGGGATTATCCGAAATAGTGGTTGTAATTCGTCATAATGGTTACTGTGTGCATTCACTATTGATTTTTGTGGCGTCTCTTGCGAAGTATTCGAGATTATATTGCGATCATTGTTTACTTTTTTGTGCAGCAAAGGATTATGCTTATATGTGCAACCGTCAATGCCACACTCTTTGTTGTAGTTACATTTACGCTTATGTCTGCCTAAACATTGGCGACAGATATTTTTTGTTTTTATGCATTCCCATTTACGATTAAGTGGCATATTTTTAAAGACGTTACAATGGGCTACTTTGTGATTACCGACGGTGCATATTATACACATTGTACTTACTGTGTTGTTGTTATTCATACTATCGCTGGACCCCACTGCGTTTTCTTCCCGGCTGTGTGTATTTACGGAAGCGCCGGCGCGCCCGAACAACGGGGTTACACTGCTAGCTGCCTCTGCCATGTGGTATAACCAGTCACTAAACGATTTAACAATGGGGACGCGATCATCTCTGAGGCACATCGCCCAATTCAACTTATGATTACTTGGAAGTTTGTCCACCATTTCTTTTACTAGTAAAGGGTTGCTTAGGTGAGAGTGCATGTGACACGCTTCCATTGTAGCGCAGATATTTCGCACGCAAATTGCAAATTCTACCAATGCCTCCAGTTTATCCTTAATAGGTGGAAAACATCTGGCTTTAGAGATAGCTCGCTCTAGTATATGTTCTGGCCTGCCAAAACACATACGTAGTGTTCGAATAATATCAGGCACCATTTGGGGCACTAACAATTTACTTTTGACCAGTTCACGGGCCTTATCTTTCAGTGCTGCTTGCAGTCTCATTAAATTTTCGGCTTCTGTATAGCCGGCCAAGTTTGTGCTATTTTCGAAGCTGCTGATAAAAAGTGGCCATTCCTCTGGATCACCGTTAAAAGTTGGCAAGTGCTTCGGAAAAGATTGTCTTGCAGCTAGCTGTGCTGGTGTTGGCCCTACATTTGCTGCTGTTGTGAGCGTCGGTACTGGATTCAATGAGGTCTGCGGTTTTAGTGTCGAAGTTTCATTGGCGTCATATAATATTTTGTACTTAGCATCCAAATACTGTCGCTTGAACTGCATTTCTTCTTCAAGTTTACTTATTTCTAAATTTCGCTGTCTTGTAATTTTGTCAAGGTTACTATCTGCTGCTGAACACGTTGTTTGGCTTTGCATTGGCGAATTAGAAGTTCTAACCTGTAAATAATTTGGTATTTGATTTGGTTGCGTAAACGTGGGATGACAATTGTTTTGCCGTGATACGTGTGGCAAATACGACATTATGGGCGTAGATAGTGGTGCCATTGTCTGTAAAGCAGGTGGTGGTGCCATTGCTGTTGCTGTAGAAATCGGGTGCGAGCTGCTTCCCGTGATTCTATCTGCATGTGCTGATTGTCCCATATCTGCCTTTGATGACGGCCACGTTACGTAAGCTTGTGAACCTATTCCCTGTATGTCGACTGCAGAGCCATAACCGTTTCGATTACACGTGGTGGGTGTGGACGTATTTGTTGCAAGGTCTGCATGAGCCATAGAAGATGTAGCTCTACAATTTTCACAACTCCAACTTACGTTTGCCACGTTGCGATCGACACCGACGCATGCGAAGTGATACCAGTGGTCACAAATGTCGCATTGCACCATTTCGTCCGTATCTTTCTTAGAACACCCTTTGCAATTACTGCCATTTTCATTCTGTGAACCAGTCATTTAGATATAGTTATTCTTTTACAATAATTTTAAAGAAATGTGACGTGCGTGAAGTTATAAATTTTAATAGCACTGAACTTCATATATTTTCAATAAAACTCTTGGTTTTTTTATTTAATTCAGTTACGAGTGTGTTTTATTATTTTATTCAATGAAGCGAGAAGCGCTTTAAAATTATTGGTCTTTTTCCCTTCACAATTTTTCAAGTATTGAATTTGCAAACGTTCGTCTATATAGCTAACAGCAATACTTCAGTATGTATCCATATTCATAAAGTATTCTACCTGCTGTCATGTCGACCGTTATTTTTCATATATGCATATGAACATATGTAGCAAAAGGGTAATAACTACAATTACATACTTATTTATCTTGTATATAGTTAAGTTATTCGAATATATAAGTGAGGGGAATTAAACAAGTTTTATACAGACTTTTAAAAGATTTATCTCTTAGATTCTGGGGCAACAGGCTTGTTGCTACTATTCGTATGTTTTGCATTTATAATTTTATTTATTATATATAACACAACGTTTTTATTTATTAGCATCTGACTGATGAAAATTGTATTTATTTTGTAAACTAGTTTATAATAAATGTCAATTTCAAATAAATATATATTGCCTCATCCAGATCTATATTCTTGCGTGCTTTGCTTAGAACTATTTTCAGGGTAGAAAATGCTGTTTTACAATTATATGTGGTACCAAACATTGAATACAATTTGTAGATTTCTGTCTTCAGTTTTTTTGATAAACAGAAAGTAATTCCAGAAACATTTCCACCTCTGTTAAAAGTAAGCAGAGGTTTTTCTCTGCGCCACACACAAGCGCAACTGTGTTTATGTGGTAGTGCACATCACTGCAGTAGTGCACATCACTGGCAGTCGGTATTGAAAGTGATTATTGGGCGATTTTCATATAATTTTCCCACGCGATTTTCTCCGGAAATTCATAGCCGATTTTATTAATTTTTGGATTAAAATGCTAGTGCGGGTTTCCACCAAGAGTTTAGGCCAAAAATTAAGGCGATCCGATATCAGCGAGCGGAGACTTAAGTGTTTTAATTCGGAGTATTAATTTGGAGTAATATTAAAAAAGTGTTTTATGTTGATCTTCGGTTTTGTCTTATGCATAGCAAAGAGAATAGTGACGTGGTTATACGTACATATATAAAAATGAGATAGCAAGACAGCAACGTATGTAGCGTATGTACAAACATAAAAATGTATGTATGTACATTTGTCTGTTGCTTTGCATTCTCTTTGTTTTTTGTGGGTTTAATATAGAATAAATAAACAAAAAGGTGTTAACACATCGCCCGTGAGTTCGAACACTCATTGATTTTTTTTTACCCTTAGGTCCCTTTTCTATGCGTTGTCACATATTGCTGCACTTAAGGCTCATTTAGCCGAACGTTAAAATCGTTATGTAAATGTGAGATAAACGTAAAGGTTGCTGCACTTATGGAATGCTTAAAATCGTGTCATATGTTTTTGATATAAACAAACAACAAATAATTATTTATACAAACAAAATCAGAAAAAAATCAACAAATATTGTGTTTCTAGCTTTTGTATCGATTGAGCGTATTTAATAAAGAAAATAATATAACAGGTATAATGGATGTGGAAGATATGTTTATATATTTACAAACAATCCGATGCGTATCACTTTCAAAAAGAAATACAATACAACTCTATGCAACTGTTTGAAACATTGATGGCACTTTATTATGTTTATGTTATTGGCGTTCGTGTGGAAAAAGTACACAAATTAATTAAATGGTACAAAGAGGTATCAGAAACACCAAGATGAGTCATCCCTTGCCATATATTTAATAAGCTGGACACATTTTTTTCCACATGACTATATATTAAATGTTTTGTTATATTACACAAATGTATATATTTACGTACAAACGAGTGTTTAATAGTTCTGCAACAAACAACCACATACAGAAAAGCGATATTTTATTGAGAATAAAAGATTTATTTAGAAAGTTAAACATACCATAAAATGCGTATATCATCTCTTTATACATACCTATTTATAAACTAAACATATCAAAAGAGAAATAAGTATCAAAACGGGTAATTCAAATACATACGTCTCATCGCTGTCTACAACTGTTACGTAACCTTAGAAAAATTCTATTTTCTGCAGGTTGCGACGTTACGGCAACATTTCATTAAAGTCAAGTAAGCGTTTTCACAACTTGCCTTTTACAGTTTGGATTAGCTGGCACATTTACCTTACATTTACGATTTCAATGTTCTGCTAAATGAGCCTTTAGTATGGACACGTAGACTAAATGTTACATACAAATAGGAATATATCCAGAAACTGAAGGGTTTCCCCTAAGTGCCCACTTAAAAAGGGAGCTTCATTGTATATCAGGAATGTATCCAGAATGTGTAAAACTTATTTTTCGATGTTCATCAAGGCTTATCAGTCTATCGAATTTCAACTCATTAGGTATAGTGAAACAACCCCATGTTTTAGAGTAAATTAGAAGGAGTTAAAGAGACCCTAGGTGTCCCGATAAATATGTTAAACTTTCAGATTTTAGTATTACCTGATCTCTCAGCAGATTTCAGCTCTCTAGGCATATTGGTAGTGTCCCATGGTTATATGCAAAAAAAGGTGGGGAGGAATTTAGGCCAACGATTTAAATATTCCGTTTTTAGATTCCTCATTACTTCTTAACCAAGAGCTATCTGCTGTTCCATGAAAATGTCCCGTGTTCCGATTTTTTCATTAGTTGTGCGCTTAGACCTGTACACCAGGTTATTTAAAAAAGGGTCTACCCTGCGATACTAGATTTGTGTCGCCTTTGCAAGTAAAAACTAAAAAAATTCAAATTTAATTTATGAAAACCAAAGCGAATAAATAAGTTTCTTTTAAAACTTATTTATATGTATTTCATATACAAATGTTATATAATGTTTTAAATCATTTTGTAATTTTAGTTTTAAAATTGCCGAATGAAAAAAAATATTGCTTTTAAAATTAAAATTTATGTGCATTGAATCAATAATATAAATTTTGGATTGAATTCAAAATCAAAAGAGTATAATTGAAATGTCGAAATATTTTAACTCGAATGAGTCCTCTACAAGGAAAGAAAAGTAAGAAGTTCGCCAGGATCTGGATCCAATATACTCTTAAAAATAATTGCTCGCCCAAGAACAAAGATAATAGATAAAATATACTGCGTTTAGATGGGAGTTAATGAAGCATAAAGCCCATTGTTTATTTATTTATTTAAATTAGTCTATGGACAATTTCTTTACAGACTATTTAAGCAGAATAATATATAATTCAATTAAATTAATACAAATTAAATATTGCGCTATTTAGAGAACATAGTTAAAGTTAATTATTAAAAAAAACATATGACGTTACGTTTGATGATGCAAAGGTTCTGCGAAAAATCTATAAAATGATACATTTCATCACAGCAAGTACATAGTTTTCAAAGAGGATCTGACATTTCATAGTTAGTACGACAAGCTGCAACATAGAGTGGGTTAAAGGAACAAAGCGAACGTTGAGGAATATGGAAACATACGTTGTTCAGTAAACATTCGGAGTTGATGTTACCATAAAAGAGGTGTTGAGCATTGTTCCCCGGCTCTTTAAAGTAGGAAGATTAATTTCAGCTAATCTCGTAGAGTATGATGGAAGTGCCATCCGATTTCTATAAACGTTTCTTAGGCAGAAAATTAGAAATTGTTTTTGAACGTATTCAAGACGTTCAATATGAACGTTATACAGTGGATCCCAAATTATGCTACCATATTCTAAAATTGGCCGAACTAATGAAATATACCATGTTTTAGTGACATATGGATCATTAAACTGTTTTGCCCATCTGTTAATGAATGCAAGGATACTTCGGGATTTATTAACAGTCATAGTAATGTGTTGGATAAAATTAAGTTTACTATCGAATAAAATTCCCAAATCCTTAGCTTCGTGAAACGTTTTTAAATTATAACCATCTAAGTTATAATTGTGAACAGGGCTGTGTGATCTTGAAAATTGCATATGATTACATTTGTTCAAGTTTAATTACATTAAGTTTAGTTTACACCGAATATAAAAATTGTTTAAATCATTCTGCAAGAACTGTTGATCAGATGGATGTTTTATGTCGCACCATATTTTTACGTCGTCCGCATACATCAATATATTACAGTATTTTATTGCTTCTGGTAGGTCATTGATGAACAGAAGAAAAACAAGTAAAAACGTTATATTCGACCGGGTCGAATCTTAAATACCCTCCAAATATTTAGTAAGTGAATTTGATATGTTTAACTTGGTGGGACATAGTCTGGCAAGGGCTGTGGGGGAAACATTTCACCTTTGTCATAAAACTCTAAAAATAAATGCTTGGGATAATTATATACAAAATTAAAATTTCTTATTTTTGATAGGGTCATTTAAAGGGCAAAGGGGGAGAGAGGGTAGGGCAGAAACAGATACACATAAAACTGTAAAAATAAATGCTTGGGATGATTATACACAAAATAAAAAAAAAATTATATTTATTTTTAATAGGGTAATTTAGCGGGCAAAGGGAGAGGAGGGGGTAGGGCAGCAACAGGCAGTCATAAAACTCTAAAGATAACTGCTTGGGATGATTATATACAAAATTTAAAAAAAAAAATTTTTTTTGGTAGGGTCATTTTAGGGGACAAAGGAAGAAGGGGGGGGGGGCTAGGGCAGAAATCGGCAGTCATAAAACTCTAAAGATAAATGCTTGGGATGATTATATACAAAATTTAAAAAAAAATCTTTTTTTTGGTAGGGTCATTTAGGTGGCAAAGGAAGAGGGGGGGGGGGGGGGTAGGGCAGAAATCGGCAGTCATAAAACTCTAAAGATAAATGCTTGGGGTGATTATATACAAAATTTAAAAAAACATTTTTTTTTTGGTAGGGTCATTTTGGTGGCAAAGGAAGAGGGGGGGGGGGGTGGGCAGGGCAGAAATCGGCAGTCATAAAACTCTAAAGATAAATGCTTGGGATGATTATATACAAAATTTAAAAACAATTTTTTTTTTTTTGGTAGGGTAATTTAGAGGACAAAGGAAGAGGTGGGGGGGGAGGTAGGGCAGAAATTGGTAGTCATAAAACTCTAAAGATAAATGCTTGGGATGATTATATACAAAATTAAAAAAAAAAAAATTTTTTTGGTAGGGTCATTTAGGGGGGAAGGGGAAGGAGGGGGTAGGGCAGAGTAGGACCAGGTTTCGTCTCAGCTTCGTCATTAAAGCTTAAAAGTGTTATTTTTAAGGAATGTAGGCTTAAGTAAAACAATTTGTTAAATTTTTATGCTATTTTTGCCAATAATAACGCCCACTAAAGTGGGCGGGTTCAAAAAATATTTTTATTTTATTTAATGGCTCCAAGTTTAAGGCGTTGGACCGTATTTGACATAAAAATATATCATTTGCTTAACAAAATAACCAAAAAACTTAAAAAATTATGTTGTTTTTTCTGGGTTGGTTTAGTTCTTCTTAGGGGAACTTTTTTCCCTTCGAACTTAACCTGCTCTAAGTTTTAAAGTATATTTATGCCAAATTTCAAGAGTCTAGCTCTTTTCGTTTGGACTGAATCGTGATTTCCACAGACGGACGGACGGACGGACATGCTCAGTTCGTCTTAGATTTCATCACTGATCAAGAATATATATACTTTATGGGGTCTGAGATGGATATTTCGATGCGTTACAAACGGAATGACAAAGTGAATATACCCTCCAAATTCTTTTTTGGAGGGTATAAAAATTGGACCAAGGTGACTCCCCTGCGGAACACCAGAGATTACTGAAATGTACCTTGAAACTGCAGCGTTAAATTTTACCGATTGTGACCTGTTTAACAAATAAGATTTAATCCACCATAATAAATTATTATTAAAACCCATTACGTATAATTTCTTTAAAAGCAGCGCATGATTAATTTTGTCAAATGCCTTGCTGAAATCAGTGTAGATGACATCCGTGTGATAACCTTTCGCGAAAGCTGCATTCAATAAAGTTGTTAACTGGAAAATATTAGTCATAGCAGAAAAGCCTTAACGAAAACCATGTTGAAGTGGTGACAACAAGGAAGAAATTAAGACTATCCACCATACATTTTTCAAAAAGTTTTGGAATTACACTCAGTTTCGCTATTCCTCTGTAATTGCTTATTTCAGATTTATTTCCTGTTTTAAACAGTGGTATAATATAAGATTTTTTCCAAATATCGGGAAAATGACCGCAATTTATAGATGCATTAAATATTATGGACAATGGAGCTAGTAAAGCAGAAGCACAGTTAATTCTGACGCAACTTGGAATGCCATCAGAACCACGATGACGATTTAACACTTTTTAAACAATTTAAAATATGGGAGGTAGTGATATTAAATGTGCGTATAGTATTATGAGCAGCTATTTTGTAAGGGTAGATGGAATTAGCATCGAACACAGCATCAGAGTATGTCGAAGCAAAAAAGTCAGCAAACATATTACAAATTTCCCAATCATCACTAGTCTCAGAGCATAAAAATTTCCTGACCTTAGGAAAGCCAGTTGATTTCATTTTAGTATTAACAAACTTAAATAACGTTTTAGGATCCTGAACAAGGTTACGCCTAACGACAATGATGTAATCATTGTAAAGTTGAGTGTTCAGAAGATTGTATTCGGCACGAAGAACTGAATATTTAGAGTAGAAAAAAGAGGATCCATATTGTTTAAACTTTTTGAAGTATTTATTTTTTAAGTATTTTAGGGTGGAAACTTGGAGTTCCAGGGTGGGCCAGAATTGTTTCGTGGTACATACTTAGGGATGCATTCATCCATATATTCCAAAATAGTTTTATAAAAAGAATTAACCATAACATCAATTGAGAATGACGATCCTATAGTAGTTGACAGCAATTGAAGCTAATTTGTATTTAACAGATGATTATTAAGATCATTATAATTAGCTCTATGGTAACAGAAAACTTTTTCTTTATGAACAGAGTTTCTAGCTGGAAATATTGGAGATATGTTGCAGCTTATTTCAATTGTGGGATGGTAACGGTCCTCAGGCATACTAACGGAATAAGCTCGGCTTACAATGCATTCTTTAGGCTCATTAACAAATACCAGGTCCAAAATTTTTCCATAAAAATTAAAAGTTCCGTTAATTTGATGCAAATATAAATCTGATAAACTGTTACAAATTTCATCAGCCGTATCATCAGTACGGGTAGGTATATAAAAACTAAGTTCAGGTGAAAGTTTCCATGTGATGCTAGGTAGATTAAAATCGCCATGTCAAAACGTTTGATTTGTATGCATTTGAATTTCGAAATTTATTGAATTTTATTTATTTTTTCAGATTTGCAGAATATTCTTTTGGACTCTTACTAGTAAAATATCTAACGGTTTGGAGTCATTTGTTCGGTCCTTTGTTATATTTTATGTATAATAAATTACTTGCTTGTGGCACTAATATACACCAACACTACAAAATTCCCAAGGTAAAAAAATGAAAATACATATATTCAACAATTTACATTGAAATAACATTTGTGGCTTTATTTATTATCATCGCCCTTTACAAGCACACATATAGTCCATCAACGCTTTTGTTTCGTTTTTTATTCCCAAAATTCAATATCGAATTTCCGACGAAAACCAACACAAATCTTTTCATATGATATATATATTTCACTGGATAATAAAAGGTTCATAAGACGTTTATAATTATACCCTCCCAAAAACAATTGAAGGTCATTCCGTGTGTAACACAGCGAAATATCCATAAAAATAAGTTTGTTTATCTTACCTCCTTTAGGAATGTAGACTCCTTAAAAATTAAAGGTAGGATGTTCTCTGATCTTCTTATGCCCTCCATCCACCTTTTTCCCCTAAATGATCCTATCAAAACATTTTCTTTTTCTACACCTAATTACCACAAAAAATTACTTTAAGCTCTTATGACAGAGGTGAGATGTCTTCCCTACGGCCCTTCCCGGAGTGACCCAGTCAAAATATAGTTTTAAAATTGGACACAGAAACGTCTTAATAGGACTCACCCAGTAGGATAAGCATTTTTAATTTATTTTCTAAATATTTGGAGGGGGTATTTAAAATTCGACCCGGTCGAATATAATGTTCTTACTTGTTTCTATATAAAAGAAAAAAATTAAGTCAATATATAAAAAAAATTTTAAGAAAAAGAGGAAAACAATTGTTGTTTTTGTATTGTGACCTTTGCTTTAATTTATTTTCATGTTTACGTAGATGGACGGAATCATTAGTATAACTTTAATACTTATTATAAATTATTTCGTGAACTTTCAGAGTTCCAGTTAAATAAAATTTTCGGGTGAAAATTAAAGTTAGTGTTGTGATACATTACTGAAATTTATTGTTAATATATAAAGCACAAAACTTTTTGCTTCTTTTACTTCATTTTATACGTGATCAATTAGTACTCTATACTTAGTCAAATTGGTCGAGCTATTTTGTTTAAAATTTTACGAAATATATATTTTAATTTTCATTTTATACGAATTTACCATGTATTTGGTTAAAAACAGTAAATTCGTATTGTGCGCTTTTTAAATTAGAAGCAAAATTTAATGAAATACGTGAAGATACTATGTATATGTATTTTGGAAATTCACCGTGAAGAATTAAATTAATTGTGGGACGAAATTAAAGGTTTTTAGGAAAACTGTCTGGATGATATCGATAATAATCCAAATGCAGATCGTAATAATGTCGCAACAACAGCGGCTAAATAACACTCTTCTTATGCAACTTATACAAATTGTTTTTCCTCGATTAAATGAAAAATTTGAAAATGTACCGAAATTAAATGGTTCTCTGTTGAAAAATAGTAATTATAGTGTAATTGTAGTGTACACATACTTATGCACCACCCTTTTAACACAATACAAAAACACATTTCATAATAATATTGTTCATATTAAATTACAACATAACTACGTCAATGAACTTGGCACATTTTAAATACAACTTGACCATGAACACAAAAATGCTTAGTTGCAATTTGGTTTCAAAAAGTTCTTCCAACACCATGAAGTTCATTGACGTACACAAAGTCGTAAAAATACTTAGTTGCCACATTTAGATATTTTTTTGGCAAATTTTATTCCATTATGCAAAATCAATACAAGAATTGATTTTGATTCAATTATGCTGAACAGACATAAGTTTAGTATATAAGCGCAGAAATAAGTTTAATAAAATCAGAATTAGTCTTAACACAAAGCAAACAAGTGTTTTATTAATTCTCGAAATAAAACGGCGTGCGAACGCTGGACCAAAGCGGCAGAAGTGCTAAGAAATACTTATCCCCTTTTTTAAACCTTAAACGATATTTTTAACATACACTACATATTATTAAAATACACTACATGGCGATCCTGCCAAACTCTTAAACTAATGCTAAATTTTTCAAACTTTTGAACTAATAAATTTTTGAAAATAAACCTTTGAGATCCTAACAAATTTAAAAAAAAAAAAAAAAATAAAAAAAAAAATAAAAAAAAAAAAAAAAAAAATAAAAGAAAAAAAATTTTTTTTAAATCCCGCAAAATATATATTGTTTTTTCGAATGTCAAGTCAAGAGGAGATTGACAATATTTTCAAAAAATGGGAAGAGTTACTGGTGCCAGAAGAATATGTGCCCAGAAACACTAACGAATCTCCACCACCACAAGAATACATACCAACACCATTAACGGCAGGTCCAAAGCCTATAACTTTGGAACAATACAAAAAGAGGCAACAAAACTATAAAAATCAACTGCAGCAATTTAGACTGACAACAGCCCCAAAAAAGAAAAAGAAAGGAGGGAGGAAACATAGATTCCAACAAGCCTGCAAAGACCTGCAAAGAGTAATAAACATAAGTGAAGGCGCTCAAAAGAAAATCTTAATTGCGGAACTCAAAAATTTAAAAGACGAAGGCTGGAAAACAACTTAATGAACCAACTACATACATTTGAAGTAACAGAAGAAGACAAAAAATATTTAATTTTGGAAGAAATTAAAATGGGTATAGCAGACGCAAACGTCGAAGGACAGGCCAATGCCTACGCCATAAATGACAACAAGATCGCAATAAGCCAAGACATCGTAATAATTTTTTTAGTAGTTTTTATTTTAATAGCATTATGGCATTTTGCAAAACAATATGTGAAAAAACAAATTGTACGGACTAATGTCCAAAATGTTTAATAGACAATAAGATTTTTTTTTAGACTTACAAAAAAAAAAAATATATATATATATATATATGTATATTGTATAAATAAGTAAATCATATGGATCAAATTTTTCAAGAAATTCAACAATTAATAACAAATGCTAAGAAATCAAGAAACAGAAAATACACAGAAGATACTATAAAAGAAAAATACAATTTGATTAACCAACTATGTAAGAAATTTGGCAAATTAGCAGGATATCTACCTAAAACTTTAAGAGAAAAGAAAATTGAGGAATTTAAAAAATTAAAATTAACAGCAATTGAACTGTTAACGGTACATAAAGGAGAAGAATTGAAACTTTCATCAGAAATTGAAAATTCTATAATCATGTCGAATTTCGATAGCAAAAAAGCTTCTGATACAATTCCAGTCTTTGACGGAAAAGCAAAACATCTTAATATATTTTTTTCAATGATTGAAATTGTCTACTCTGAACTTAATGATCAAGGGAAGAAAAATCTAATTAAATATATTGTAGCAATAAAATTAACAGATAAAGTCAGAGACATTTTAATGATAGAAAATATACCCGAAACTTTTGAACAACTAAAAACATGCCTTACCAGAAATTTTAGAACAACTACAACAGCTAGTAGCATACATTTCGCATTAAAAAATACCAGACAAAAAGGCAATGTACTAAATTACAAAGAAAAAATTAGCACACTAATTGCAGAATTGACATTAATACAAATATCTGAATTAGGAGAAAGTCCAAACGAAGTAGCTCGCTCTACGATTAGGGCTTTGAATGAAAAATTAGCATTGGAAACTTTTCAAGAAGGTTTATACAGTGACATAAGAACCGCTGTGATAGCAGCTCAGCCTAAAACAATATCACAAGCTTATGACATTGCAAGTGCACAAGAAAGGTCATTAGAACTATCCGATACATTTAAAACTTTGCGAATAAATAACAATACAAGAGGTAGTTATAATGGTACAAACGCGAATAATTCAGGATTTAGGAACACTAAAAGAAATAATCCAAACTTTAGATATATACCAAACAGAAACAGAATAAGTTATAATACCACTCAACAACATAACAATTTTAATAAAAACCAAAGAAGCACGTATAACAATGTGAACTTTAACCGAAATAACAATAGGAGAAATTATCAAAACGACTACAACAATTCCAGATATAGAGACCAAAATCTCCACAACAATCCTAGATATAACCAAAGATACAGCCAAACTAATGTCAACACTATACAACAGGGAAACGACCATACCCTGGAGTTTCGGAACGATACTCCAATAAGGGAAAACTAAGAATATTTACCATAAAAACAGACACATCAAATTTTATCTACTTATCAGTTAAAAACATAAACTACAATTTAACTTTCTTAATAGACACTGGTTCAGACATATCTCTATGTAAAGAAAATGTCCTGTATGGCTATAACATATTCAACGAAGACATTTGTAAACTTAATGGTATAACACAAGATTCGATATATACTCTCGGATCAACAAACCTAGATTTCAAATTAAATGAACAGGAAATAACACATAAATTTTATATAGTTAATAATGACTTTCCAATTAGAACCGATGGAATTTTAGGAATAGATTTCTTCTACAGATACAGTTGCAAAATAGATTATGATACATACAAAATAAATGCGTTTATTAATGGAGAAAAAATAACGATTCCAATCGAAATTAATACCGAACATTTAAAAACTATCATTATACCGCCAAGATCGGAAAAAATTGTAAGAATAAATATTAACATTAATGAGGATAGCGTAGTATGTAATAAAGAAATACAAAAGGGCATTTTCGTAGCAAATACAATTGTACCAAAAGAGGGCTACAGGCACGTCAAAATCTTAAACACTACAGAATTACCGACAAAAATTTCAAGCGTAAATATATCTACAATACCACTTATACATTTTCATATTTTTAAAGCCACAGATCAGAACTTTTCGGAAGAAAGATTCCAAAAACTCCTTAAAGCAGTGAACTTTCAAGATTTTAATCAAGAAAATAAACACATACTATACAAAATTTTGCGACAATACCAAGAAATATTTCACCTTGAAGATGAAAAATTAACAACCAATAATTTCTACAAACAGAACATTGAACTTACAGATAATACACCAGTATATATAAAAAATTACCGTCTACCACAAACACAACTAAGTGAAATAGACAAACAAGTACAAGGACTACTGAAAGAAGACATTATTGAACCATCAACTAGCCCATATAACTCACCATTACTTCTAGTGCCCAAAAAAGGACAAGACGATGTAAAGAAATGGCGTTTGGTCGTAGACTACAGACGTTTAAATAATAAAATAGTAAATGACAAATTTCCTTTAACAAGACTAGATGATATATTAGACAAATTAGGAAGAGCTAAATATTTTTCTACCCTAGACATGACAAGTTCTTTCCATCAAATCGAACTAGACCATGAGTCACGACCTCTAACAGCATTTTCCACCAATAGTGGACATTATCAATTTAATAGGTTACCCTTCGGATTAAAAATATCATCAAACAGCTTCCAGAGAATGTTAACTATAGCATTATCAGGGTTAGAAACAGAAGCGTTTTTATATGTTGACGACATAATTGTTTTCGGTTGCAGTCTAAAACACCACAATAAGAATCTCATTAAAGTATTTGAAAGACAAACATTATAATTTGAAACTTAATGCTGAAAAATGTTGTTTCCTAAAACCAGAAGTTTTATACCTAGGACACTTAATCACAAAGGACGGTATCAAAACCGATCCGACAAAATATGAAGTAATCGAAAAATATCCTGTACCCAGAAACGCTGATGACGTTAGAAGATTTATTGCTTTTTGCAATTACTATAGACGGTTTATACCAGACTTTGCCAAAACGGCTAACAGTTTGAATAATTTACTAAAAAAAAAGATAACTTTCAACTGGATAGAAGATTGCCAAAAGGCATTTGATACTTTAAGAGACAGCCTAAAAAACCCACCTATACTACAATATCCAGATTTCAATAAACGGTTCATACTAACTACAGACGCATCAAATGTTGCGTTAGGTGCAATACTTTCACAAGGCAACATTGGAAGTGACTTACCCATTTCTTACGCTAGTAAATCCCTTAACAAACATGAAAGAAATAAATGTTCCTATTTACACAAATTTTATTGTGAAAAAGAATACGGGAACTGTATCAACCTGATGTTAACATGTTATTGTTATAATACCCGTGTTACCGTTTGATTATTTTTCTTCATGTCCCATTTTTCTGATGATGAAAGGGTTGCGTCTTTCGAAAACAGCTGTTCTGCTCTGCTGTGTAAGTTGAATAAAAACTGATGTTGACTTGCCTTTGTGCCTTGGAATATTTTTCATGTCTTTCTGAGATTTAAATTAAAATTTCGAACAATTAGCCTATAGAATCTTAATTCAAATTTAATATAGCAATATAAAATGTTCGTTAAAATTATTACTACATACAAATTTAAGCTATGGCTTGAGCTACCCAATAATAAAAATTGGAAAAACGTTCACATGTACTTAAGTATAAAATTCAAACCAAAAAAGTTTGACTTAGGTATGATGGAACAAAAAATTCAGAAAAATGGGACATGAAGAAAAATAATCAAACGGTAACACGGGTATTATAACAATAACATGTTAACATCAGGTTGATACAGTTCCCGTATTCTTTTTCACAATAAAATTTGTGTAAATAGGAACTGTTATCACATTCAACTAAGCCACCTAATAAGTGGTGACAAACACAATACACATGAGCACTGATGATGAAAGGGTTGCGTCTTTCGAAAACAGCTGTTCTGCTCTGCTGTGTAAGTTGAATAAAAACTGATGTTGACTTGCCTTTGTGCCTTGGAATATTTTTCATGTCTTTCTGAGATTTAAATTAAAATTTCGAACAATTAGCCTATAGAATCTTAATTCAAATTTAATATAGCAATATAAAATGTTCGTTAAAATTATTACTACATACAAATTTAAGCTATGGCTTGAGCTACCCAATAATAAAAATTGGAAAAACGTTCACATGTACTTAAGTATAAAATTCAAACCAAAAAAGTTTGACTTAGGTATGATGGAACAAAAAATTCAGAAAAATGGGACATGAAGAAAAATAATCAAACGGTAACACGGGTATTATAACAATAACATGTTAACATCAGGTTGATACAGTTCCCGTATTCTTTTTCACAATAAAATTTGTGTAAATAGGAACTGTTATCACATTCAACTAAGCCACCTAATAAGTGGTGACAAACACAATACACATGAGCACTGATGATGAAAGGGTTGCGTCTTTCGAAAACAGCTGTTCTGCTCTGCTGTGTAAGTTGAATAAAAACTGATGTTGACTTGCCTTTGTGCCTTGGAATATTTTTCATGTCTTTCTGAGATTTAAATTAAAATTTCGAACAATTAGCCTATAGAATCTTAATTCAAATTTAATATAGCAATATAAAATGTTCGTTAAAATTATTACTACATACAAATTTAATCTATGGCTTGAGCTACCCAATAATAAAAATTGGAAAAACGTTCACATGTACTTAAGTATAAAATTCAAACCAAAAAAGTTTGACTTAGGTATGATGGAACAAAAAATTCAGAAAAATGGGACATGAAGAAAAATAATCAAACGGTAACACGGGTATTATAACAATAACATGTTAACATCAGGTTGATACAGTTCCCGTATTCTTTTTCACAATAAAATTTGTGTAAATAGGAACTGTTATCACATTCAACTAAGCCACCTAATAAGTGGTGACAAACACAATACACATGAGCACTGATGATGAAAGGGTTGCGTCTTTCGAAAACAGCTGTTCTGCTCTGCTGTGTAAGTTGAATAAAAACTGATGTTGACTTGCCTTTGTGCCTTGGAATATTTTTCATGTCTTTCTGAGATTTAAATTAAAATTTCGAACAATTAGCCTATAGAATCTTAATTCAAATTTAATATAGCAATATAAAATGTTCGTTAAAATTATTACTACATACAAATTTAAGCTATGGCTTGAGCTACCCAATAATAAAAATTGGAAAAACGTTCACATGTACTTAAGTATAAAATTCAAACCAAAAAAGTTTGACTTAGGTATGATGGAACAAAAAATTCAGAAAAATGGGACATGAAGAAAAATAATCAAACGGTAACACGGGTATTATAACAATAACATGTTAACATCAGGTTGATACAGTTCCCGTATTCTTTTTCACAATAAAATTTGTGTAAATAGGAACTGTTATCACATTCAACTAAGCCACCTAATAAGTGGTGACAAACACAATACACATGAGCACTGATGATGAAAGGGTTGCGTCTTTCGAAAACAGCTGTTCTGCTCTGCTGTGTAAGTTGAATAAAAACTGATGTTGACTTGCCTTTGTGCCTTGGAATATTTTTCATGTCTTTCTGAGATTTAAATTAAAATTTCGAACAATGAGCCTATAGAATCTTAATTCAAATTTAATATAGCAATATAAAATGTTCGTTAAAATTATTACTACATACAAATTTAAGCTATGGCTTGAGCTACCCAATAATAAAAATTGGAAAAACGTTCACATGTACTTAAGTATAAAATTCAAACCAAAAAAGTTTGACTTAGGTATGATGGAACAAAAAATTCAGAAAAATGGGACATGAAGAAAAATAATCAAACGGTAACACGGGTATTATAACAATAACATGTTAACATCAGGTTGATACAGTTCCCGTATTCTTTTTCACAATAAAATTTGTGTAAATAGGAACTGTTATCACATTCAACTAAGCCACCTAATAAGTGGTGACAAACACAATACACATGAGCACTGATGATGAAAGGGTTGCGTCTTTCGAAAACAGCTGTTCTGCTCTGCTGTGTAAGTTGAATAAAAACTGATGTTGACTTGCCTTTGTGCCTTGGAATATTTTTCATGTCTTTCTGAGATTTAAATTAAAATTTCGAACAATTAGCCTATAGAATCTTAATTCAAATTTAATATAGCAATATAAAATGTTCGTTAAAATTATTACTACATACAAATTTAAGCTATGGCTTGAGCTACCCAATAATAAAAATTGGAAAAACGTTCACATGTACTTAAGTATAAAATTCAAACCAAAAAAGTTTGACTTAGGTATGATGGAACAAAAAATTCAGAAAAATGGGACATGAAGAAAAATAATCAAACGGTAACACGGGTATTATAACAATAACATGTTAACATCAGGTTGATACAGTTCCCGTATTCTTTTTCACAATAAAATTTGTGTAAATAGGAACTGTTATCACATTCAACTAAGCCACCTAATAAGTGGTGACAAACACAATACACATGAGCACTGATGATGAAAGGGTTGCGTCTTTCGAAAACAGCTGTTCTGCTCTGCTGTGTAAGTTGAATAAAAACTGATGTTGACTTGCCTTTGTGCCTTGGAATATTTTTCATGTCTTTCTGAGATTTAAATTAAAATTTCGAACAATTAGCCTATAGAATCTTAATTCAAATTTAATATAGCAATATAAAATGTTCGTTAAAATTATTACTACATACAAATTTAAGCTATGGCTTGAGCTACCCAATAATAAAAATTGGAAAAACGTTCACATGTACTTAAGTATAAAATTCAAACCAAAAAAGTTTGACTTAGGTATGATGGAACAAAAAATTCAGAAAAATGGGACATGAAGAAAAATAATCAAACGGTAACACGGGTATTATAACAATAACATGTTAACATCAGGTTGATACAGTTCCCGTATTCTTTTTCACAATAAAATTTGTGTAAATAGGAACTGTTATCACATTCAACTAAGCCACCTAATAAGTGGTGACAAACACAATACACATGAGCACTGATGATGAAAGGGTTGCGTCTTTCGAAAACAGCTGTTCTGCTCTGCTGTGTAAGTTGAATAAAAACTGATGTTGACTTGCCTTTGTGCCTTGGAATATTTTTCATGTCTTTCTGAGATTTAAATTAAAATTTCGAACAATTAGCCTATAGAATCTTAATTCAAATTTAATATAGCAATATAAAATGTTCGTTAAAATTATTACTACATACAAATTTAAGCTATGGCTTGAGCTACCCAATAATAAAAATTGGAAAAACGTTCACATGTACTTAAGTATAAAATTCAAACCAAAAAAGTTTGACTTAGGTATGATGGAACAAAAAATTCAGAAAAATGGGACATGAAGAAAAATAATCAAACGGTAACACGGGTATTATAACAATAACATGTTAACATCAGGTTGATACAGTTCCCGTATTCTTTTTCACAATAAAATTTGTGTAAATAGGAACTGTTATCACATTCAACTAAGCCACCTAATAAGTGGTGACAAACACAATACACATGAGCACTGATGATGAAAGGGTTGCGTCTTTCGAAAACAGCTGTTCTGCTCTGCTGTGTAAGTTGAATAAAAACTGATGTTGACTTGCCTTTGTGCCTTGGAATATTTTTCATGTCTTTCTGAGATTTAAATTAAAATTTCGAACAATTAGCCTATAGAATCTTAATTCAAATTTAATATAGCAATATAAAATGTTCGTTAAAATTATTACTACATACAAATTTAAGCTATGGCTTGAGCTACCCAATAATAAAAATTGGAAAAACGTTCACATGTACTTAAGTATAAAATTCAAACCAAAAAAGTTTGACTTAGGTATGATGGAACAAAAAATTCAGAAAAATGGGACATGAAGAAAAATAATCAAACGGTAACACGGGTATTATAACAATAACATGTTAACATCAGGTTGATACAGTTCCCGTATTCTTTTTCACAATAAAATTTGTGTAAATAGGAACTGTTATCACATTCAACTAAGCCACCTAATAAGTGGTGACAAACACAATACACATGAGCACTGATGATGAAAGGGTTGCGTCTTTCGAAAACAGCTGTTCTGCTCTGCTGTGTAAGTTGAATAAAAACTGATGTTGACTTGCCTTTGTGCCTTGGAATATTTTTCATGTCTTTCTGAGATTTAAATTAAAATTTCGAACAATTAGCCTATAGAATCTTAATTCAAATTTAATATAGCAATATAAAATGTTCGTTAAAATTATTACTACATACAAATTTAAGCTATGGCTTGAGCTACCCAATAATAAAAATTGGAAAAACGTTCACATGTACTTAAGTATAAAATTCAAACCAAAAAAGTTTGACTTAGGTATGATGGAACAAAAAATTCAGAAAAATGGGACATGAAGAAAAATAATCAAACGGTAACACGGGTATTATAACAATAACATGTTAACATCAGGTTGATACAGTTCCCGTATTCTTTTTCACAATAAAATTTGTGTAAATAGGAACTGTTATCACATTCAACTAAGCCACCTAATAAGTGGTGACAAACACAATACACATGAGCACTGATGGTGAAAGGGTTGCGTCTTTCGAAAACAGCTGTTCTGCTCTGCTGTGTAAGTTGAATAAAAACTGATGTTGACTTGCCTTTGTGCCTTGGAATATTTTTCATGTCTTTCTGAGATTTAAATTAAAATTTCGAACAATTAGCCTATAGAATCTTAATTCAAATTTAATATAGCAATATAAAATGTTCGTTAAAATTATTACTACATACAAATTTAAGCTATGGCTTGAGCTACCCAATAATAAAAATTGGAAAAACGTTCACATGTACTTAAGTATAAAATTCAAACCAAAAAAGTTTGACTTAGGTATGATGGAACAAAAAATTCAGAAAAATGGGACATGAAGAAAAATAATCAAACGGTAACACGGGTATTATAACAATAACATGTTAACATCAGGTTGATACAGTTCCCGTATTCTTTTTCACAATAAAATTTGTGTAAATAGGAACTGTTATCACATTCAACTAAGCCACCTAATAAGTGGTGACAAACACAATACACATGAGCACTGATGATGAAAGGGTTGCGTCTTTCGAAAACAGCTGTTCTGCTCTGCTGTGTAAGTTGAATAAAAACTGATGTTGACTTGCCTTTGTGCCTTGGAATATTTTTCATGTCTTTCTGAGATTTAAATTAAAATTTCGAACAATTAGCCTATAGAATCTTAATTCAAATTTAATATAGCAATATAAAATGTTCGTTAAAATTATTACTACATACAAATTTAAGCTATGGCTTGAGCTACCCAATAATAAAAATTGGAAAAACGTTCACATGTACTTAAGTATAAAATTCAAACCAAAAAAGTTTGACTTAGGTATGATGGAACAAAAAATTCAGAAAAATGGGACATGAAGAAAAATAATCAAACGGTAACACGGGTATTATAACAATAACATGTTAACATCAGGTTGATACAGTTCCCGTATTCTTTTTCACAATAAAATTTGTGTAAATAGGAACTGTTATCACATTCAACTAAGCCACCTAATAAGTGGTGACAAACACAATACACATGAGCACTGATGATGAAAGGGTTGCGTCTTTCGAAAACAGCTGTTCTGCTCTGCTGTGTAAGTTGAATAAAAACTGATGTTGACTTGCCTTTGTGCCTTGGAATATTTTTCATGTCTTTCTGAGATTTAAATTAAAATTTCGAACAATTAGCCTATAGAATCTTAATTCAAATTTAATATAGCAATATAAAATGTTCGTTAAAATTATTACTACATACAAATTTAAGCTATGGCTTGAGCTACCCAATAATAAAAATTGGAAAAACGTTCACATGTACTTAAGTATAAAATTCAAACCAAAAAAGTTTGACTTAGGTATGATGGAACAAAAAATTCAGAAAAATGGGACATGAAGAAAAATAATCAAACGGTAACACGGGTATTATAACAATAACATGTTAACATCAGGTTGATACAGTTCCCGTATTCTTTTTCACAATAAAATTTGTGTAAATAGGAACTGTTATCACATTCAACTAAGCCACCTAATAAGTGGTGACAAACACAATACACATGAGCACTGATGATGAAAGGGTTGCGTCTTTCGAAAACAGCTGTTCTGCTCTGCTGTGTAAGTTGAATAAAAACTGATGTTGACTTGCCTTTGTGCCTTGGAATATTTTTCATGTCTTTCTGAGATTTAAATTAAAATTTCGAACAATTAGCCTATAGAATCTTAATTCAAATTTAATATAGCAATATAAAATGTTCGTTAAAATTATTACTACATACAAATTTAAGCTATGGCTTGAGCTACCCAATAATAAAAATTGGAAAAACGTTCACATGTACTTAAGTATAAAATTCAAACCAAAAAAGTTTGACTTAGGTATGATGGAACAAAAAATTCAGAAAAATGGGACATGAAGAAAAATAATCAAACGGTAACACGGGTATTATAACAATAACATGTTAACATCAGGTTGATACAGTTCCCGTATTCTTTTTCACAATAAAATTTGTGTAAATAGGAACTGTTATCACATTCAACTAAGCCACCTAATAAGTGGTGACAAACACAATACACATGAGCACTGATGATGAAAGGGTTGCGTCTTTCGAAAACAGCTGTTCTGCTCTGCTGTGTAAGTTGAATAAAAACTGATGTTGACTTGCCTTTGTGCCTTGGAATATTTTTCATGTCTTTCTGAGATTTAAATTAAAATTTCGAACAATTAGCCTATAGAATCTTAATTCAAATTTAATATAGCAATATAAAATGTTTGTTAAAATTATTACTACATGAAAGAAATAAATCTGTAATCGAAAAAGAATTGCTAGGAATACACTGGGGCATACAATTTTTCCGACCTTACCTATACGGCAGAAAATTTACGGTTGTTACAGATCACAGACCACTCATTGCTCTATTTTCACATAAAAATCCATCCTCCAAATTAACTAGAATTAGACTAGAACTATCAGACTATGACTTTGATATTGTATACAAAAAAGGTTCCAATAATACAAACGCAGATGCATTATCAAGAATTGAAATAAATTCGCAAATATTAAAAGACATGATTCCAATCTATATTGATGAAAAAGAAAAGAAAACATTGGCAATAACGCGAATTAAAGTTTTACACTTTTTTGAATTAAAAAAATAATTTTATTTTCTTAACTCGGATGAGTTATTCTTAGTTCTTATGCTAATAATAAACTGACTTACAATTTTGAAATATCTTTCTTAAATACTAAAAAATACATGTCTTTGTTTCTTATATTTAAGTATTAGGATAAACATATCTTTGTTTCCTATATTTAGGTATTGTAATAAACATATCTTTGTTTCTTATATTTAGGTATTGGAATAAACATCTCTTTGTTTCTTATATTTAGGTATTATGATAAACCTATCTTTGTTTTTTAGGTAATAAAACATATCTTATTTTTTAGGTAATTTCTTTGTTAGTTAAACAAGATTGAACATGGTTTATTTCTTATCTTATAATTTTGTAATGTTATATTAGAGAAAGTATCTTAGAAAATATTTACAATTACATATCCATAAAATTAAGAACAATGCAATGTTTGTATTTTATTATCTTTTAGAAAAAGTGTTTTTTGTATCATGACGATGCATGATCATTACTTATCACTGTGTGTGTGTGTGTGTGAATGAGTGTTCTACCTAAAGTCGTTAACTCTCCCCTGGGTTAAACGAGAGCGTCCCGATCTCTATTAATTCTTTCAACTTGTTGGTTATAATAAATTCTAAAATTTTGTTCTGCTTGTTTTCTTTTATATATTAGTACATACTTGAATATTTTGAGTCCTATGTAAAATGTACTGAGTATTATAATTATGAAAATTAATGTATAAAAAGTTGAACGTATAGGATGTTCTTCATATGGTATGATTAATTTTTTTAGTGAGTCAATATTATTAAATGCGTTGTTACGGTCCGACATTAATATTTCCATGATCTCAAAATCCTCATCATGCTTTTTATGAATTGCTTCTATAAGTCTGTCATGTATATTCCTATAAGTATTATTGTCTATCCTAACTTCGTCAGTATACGTTACTAATGTTATGCCCGTAGTTGTGATATTGTCAACTTGATGAGTGCCATCCAATAATATGAATCCTTCGTCAATTTTAAGTAAGTTCTGGTTATATTCCTGAATAACTATGCATTTACTATTCCTATTGTTGAGAAGTGGAAGTATGCATGTGTCCGTTTCGTTGTTCGTCCTGCAAATATTTTTTCCTAGAAAGTTCTTGCAAAGGTTTACCCTGACGTAGTCTTTTCTACATTGGGCAATTTTGTCATCTGATTGTATTTTTCCGTGCCTAAAGCTTATGGGTGTGATTTTAAAGAGTTTGCATTCATTATTTAATATAGGGTATTTATAGATGGCTATAAATAAGTCTGCTGTCCTAGCTATGTGTATGTCTGCGTATTCTAAAATATTTATTATAGGTGCTGATATCAATTCGTGTTCTATTATTTCTTTTACATCATCTAAATTTAAGGATTCAGTTAAATATTCCTTATTTTTTGCAGCATTAATTGTTCTTACTAGTAATAGTAGTTGGTCATGTACCTGTTCTATGATTAGATTGTTTTCTAATGTCTCACCCTGTAATTCATCGATTAATTTTTCAAACCTTGAGTTGATCAGACGTTGTTTTTCATTATTTTTTATTAATTCATTTATTTTAGTTTCCATCAATATGAAGTCGTTATGGTCTGGATTTCCTGTAATAAATTTCAATGCTGATCCTAGAAAATTTAGGGATCTCGTATGTCGTTTATATTCATTAAGTTGGCTTGCCAATGCTTCAATTTTGTTGACTAAAACTTGGAGTTCTAAATTTCCTTTTATATCGTATACATATTTCATTATATTTGTGTATGGTTCTAATATTTTTGTAATGTTTGTGACATGAAAAAGGTATGAATATTCATCATAAAGAAAAACATCATTAGTCCTCGTTAGGACGTATTTTTGATTTTCCAGATTTTCAATTTTTAGTTCTGCTTCTGTTTTTGGCATGACCACTGCGAGTAATATCAGGTAGAGAATCATTCTTGTGGATTGTATAATTCTTTATGTTGTCTTTATGAACAATTACTCCCCTCGTAGTTAAGACAGTGTCCTCACGATCTTCTTTTACAATGTATTTGATGTATCTTGCGTCGTTCTTTTTTCTTAATCCTTTTATTTTCACTAAAATTTGTTCGTTTGCAGAGAAAGTTCGGTGTCTTGTGCCTTGATTTAGTCTTCGTAGTGTTTTTTCAGATGCTTGTTTTAATTTTTCATATATGTCACTTTTTTCGTATTTTATCTTATTAAACAAAATGTCTTTAGGTTTGAAACCAGTTACTGTATGAATTGTATTATTTATTTCCCGTACCGTTTTATAAATTTCATCTGCTATCGTTGTCTCGTTTTGTATTTTAAAAATCCTGGCTAGTTCCGATATTGTACTATGAGCTCTTTCAACCTGTCCGTTCGATGTTGATCTATATACTGGTGTTTTAATTTTTGTAATACCATATCTTGTACACATCATTTCTACTGCTGCTGTATTGAGACATTTTTCATTATCTGTCATTAGTCGTGTGCAGTTCGGGTAATTGTTTGTAAGTAATTCTTCAATTTTATTACTCATATTTTCTCTCGAGTCAAGTTCTCTCAGAGTTATATACTTTGAAAATTTATCAATGGCAACTAAAAAAGTTTTTCCTTCGTTGAAATAAATGTCCATATGTATATATTCGCCTGGCTCTGTTGGTATGTCTGAATCTTTCAATGGTTCTCTTGTCGGGTTTCTTTCGTATCTACCAAAAAGACATGGGCTGCATTTTTTATTGTATGCTTTACAATGCTGTTCAATTTTTGGCCAGTAGTGTGTTTCAAGTATTTCTCTTATATTATTTTTATAACCTCGGTGAGCTCTGTTGTGGATATTTTTTACTATTTCAATCTGTTTATCATTATCTTGAATATCAATTAGTTTTCTTTGTGTATATACGAATCTTATGTCATTAAATGTGTTCTTTATAATTGTTCCAAATTTAAATATATTTTCCATTGTAGTATGAATGGCAGTAGTTTTTTGTGGTTGTAAAACCTTTTTTAATTCTTGTATCAATTCTTGTTCGTTTGTAAAATTTATTGTATGTCTAATCCTATTTGGAAAAATTGTACGTGTTCGTGTTTCTTTTAGTTTAGTATTTGGTACCAGTTCTATTTGTAGTGCATAAGCGTTGAATGGACGTGTTACGCTTTTTATAACTTCGCTATGTGAGCTTTCAGCAGAATGTACAGTGTCTATAGATGAAACATTAATCTGTTGTCTTGATAATGCATCAGCTACTACATTTTGGTGTCCTGGTTTGTATACTAATTTTGCTCCAAAATCTTCGATTATTGATTTCCAACGTTTCAATTTCGGGTTTGGGTTTTTTTCAGATATAGCGTGAGTTAAGGATTGGTGATCTGTATAAATGGTGAGGTCTGTTGTGCCATAAATATAATTTCTCAGTTTTTGCAGTGCCCAGATTATCGCTAGTAACTCTTTTTCGTTGGTGCTGTAATTTTCTTCAGTTTTGCTCAATGTTCTGCTGAGGAAAAAAATTGGTTTCTTCATTTGACTAAGTACGGCTCCAATAGCTATGTTAGATGCATCAGTAGTCAGTTCAAATGGCTTATCGTAGTTAGGTTGAAAAAGTTCAACTTGTTCTTTTAAACATTTTTTTAGTTTGTTAAATGCTTGTATGGCAGCTTCGTCTAAATGTATTTTTGTTGTAGCACTTTTATTCTTTCCAATTTGTCCATTATCTCCTCGTAAATGAACTGTAAGGGGCTTAGCTATGCTAGCATATCCTTGTATAAATTTTCTATAATAACCTGTCATACCTAAAAAACCTCTTAAGTCTTTGAGTGTTTGGGGTAAAGGATATTTATCTATTGTTTCAACCTTTTCTGGGTTCGTAGCTATTTTATCATGCTTAATGATGTGACCCAAGTATTCGACCTCTGTTTGGAAAAATTTGGATTTTTCATTGGATACCCTAAGTGTTGCCTGATTTAAAGCATTAAATATGATTTGAATGTGTTCCATATGTTCTTCTGGTGTTGAAGAGTATATGAGTACATCATCAATGTAGACATAAGCGAACTTCCCGATATATTCTCTTAGGATATCATCGACACATCTTTGGAATATTGAAGGGGCGTTTTTTAGTCCGAATGGCATACGCACAAATTCGTACTTGCCACCATTTATGCAAAAAGCTGTCTTTTCTCTATCTTCCTCCTTAATTTTTATTTGATGGAAGCCTGATTCCAAGTCTAGGGTTGTGAAATATTTGGCTTTACCCAAATTTTGTATAGTCATATTTACATCAGGAATAATATATCTGTCCGTTATAGTACTAGAATTTAATTTTGAAAAGTCTACGACCATTCGTCTTTTTGGTCGTCCTGTCTCATCTATTCCTTTTTTTGGAACAGTCCAGATGGGTGAATTATATGGGCTATTACTACGTTGAATTATTCCTTCATGTAGTAATCTTTCAATTTCTTTATTTACGAAGTCGTTATCCGCTATGGGATATGGGTATTGCTTCGTCCAGATGGGTTCATCTGTCTTAGTCCTAATAGTGGCTTCAATTGCTGTTGTAAAGGGTAAAGGTCCTATGCCATTATTATCCCTCATTAGAAAATCTATTCTTTCTTTATATAATTCATTTCCTATAATATAATTAACTTTGCTAATTTCGTTTTTATTTATTGTGAACGTCATGTTTTGTATATTTATTATGGCATTTAGGGCACTTATTCCCTGCCATCCTAATATTAAATCGCTTTCTTTTATATTATCTAACTCGAAAAAGTCTATGTCTTTGTCAAGAAATTTAATGGTTTGTTTTGAATTTATTATAGAAGTTCCATGAATTGACATAACTTCAATAGGATTTACCTTTTTTCTTAAATTTAATTTTAGTGTTTTTTTTATATAGTTATGGGTTGCTCCAGTGTCTATTAATACATTATATGTTCTTTCTTCATCAGACATTGTGATATGGGGCAACCCATTCCTTAGTTTAAATTCTTAACAACTAATTTATTTACAGTACCTGTTTCTACAATCAAACTATCGGTGTCATCTTGTGTGGTGATATTGTTGTTCCTCTGTTGATGAAAGTTTCCGCTGGGCTTTGCTTGTTGCTTCCATGATTTGTTGTTGTGTTTTTGGTAGGAATTGTTGAAACGTGTGGGCTGTCGTTGAGCAGTGTTTCCTGAACTAATGTCCATTGGTTCTGGTCGAGGTTGGTGATTGTTGATTTGCTGCTGGAGGTTGAATCCCTGAGGTCGTTGGTTGCTGAAGTATCTTCGAGGATTGTTAAAGTTGTATTCTTGGCGCGGTTGGTTTTTTCGATTTGGTTGGAACTGTTGTCTCTCGAATCGTGGCTCACTTAATTGTATTTTTGATGTGTGTGCCGTATCGTATGATAGTTTTAAGTTTTGATGCTTGCTATCATGTTCTATTGTGCGGGCAATAGAATATGCGTGTTCCAAATCCTCTGGAGCATTTGCGTATAGTGTGGACTGTACAAATGTATTATTAACTCCAGATATGAACACTCGAATAGAGTCCTGTTTTGCCTGTTCTGTCATGGCATTAACGGCTTCTATTCCGTATCCGGACATTGTGATTTTTGATATTATTAAACTTAAGCATTTGTTTATTTCATCATGAAATTCTTCCAATGTTTTTCTTCCTTGGTAGCATCGCTTCATCTCTTCTTGCAAGACATATAGAGGTCGAGTATCGGCGTACGTGTAGTCTAGCCTTGCTCTGATGGCCTCGAAATTGAAAATTGTACCATGATTGGCTAAAACCTGAGCGGCTGCTCCTTGTATTTTTGTTTTTACTATTTGTAATGCCTGGGAGTAGATACTGGTGTTTTTTAGTGGTTCTATGCTATGCATCATTCGAGATGTATCTTCTCTCCACACTCGATATTTGGTAATATCACCATCAAATGTCGGAAGTGATTTGAATACATCTAATTTTACTTCGTTGACATTTCTTATTAGTGTCGAAATTTCTTCCTGGGGTGCAGGTTGTGGATGATTCCATTGAGGATTTACCTGGGGGTTGTTTCTCATTTGTTGTATTTCTAATTTTAATGCGCTGACTTCCGCTGCGTGTTGCTGCATCATACTCTGCATAGTGGCTTGTAGAGTTGCCATTTGCTGGACAAGCATGTTGATTTCCACATTGTTGTTATCCATTTTTTGTTCTTCTAAATCTTCTAAAGGACGTGTGTAGTCGAAAGCTGCTTCTCTTTTCATAAGGTTTTTTATTCACTAACACTTTTATTGATTTTTATCACTACAATTTATAAGTTATTTTTTATGTTGCTTTTTGTTTCAGTTCTCTATTTTCTTCTTCGTATGAAGATTTTAATTTTCCTTCTATGAAGGTTGTCTTGAGTCCTTGATGTGACAAGGATTCCAATGGTCCGCTTACTGAAGAATAATTTTAATTATTCTCCTGGCAGGATCGCCAATTAAAGTTTTACACTTTTTTGAATTAAAAAAATAACTTTATTTTCTTAACTCGGATGAGTTATTCTTAGTTCTTATGCTAATAATAAACTGACTTACAATTTTGAAATATCTTTCTTAAATACTAAAAAATACATGTCTTTGTTTCTTATATTTAAGTATTAGGATAAACATATCTTTGTTTCCTATATTTAGGTATTGTAATAAACATATCTTTGTTTCTTATATTTAGGTATTGGAATAAACATCTCTTTGTTTCTTATATTTAGGTATTATGATAAACCTATCTTTGTTTTTTAGGTAATAAAACATATCTTATTTTTTAGGTAATTTCTTTGTTAGTTAAACAAGATTGAACATGGTTTATTTCTTATCTTATAATTTTGTAATGTTATATTAGAGAAAGTATCTTAGAAAATATTTACAATTACATATCCATAAAATTAAGAACAATTTGTATTTTATTATCTTTTAGAAAAAGTGTTTTTTGTATCATGACGATGCATGATCATTACTTATCACTGTGTGTGTGTGTGTGTGAATGAGTGTTCTACCTAAAGTCGTTAACTCGCGCGGAATGGTTAACCAAAATAAGAACAAAATATTAGAGAAAAATAAAGAAAAGAACGGCATATCTCCAAAAGAGACTGATCACCTCCGTATGTGGGAATGCACGTCAATTAATGATATTAAGAAGCTTCAAAGAATAAAATTTATATATGATAAAAAGCTGCAGCACGAATTAAAAGATATGAAAGATAAAGAAACCAATGCATTGAATAAAAATATTACAAGTATAATATGTAATAAAAGCGAAAATCCTATGTTTTCCGAAACATTTATGGAGAAACTTTTATTAAAATTAAAGAATTTAAAAATTAAAAAGTACGTACTATATAATAATGATGAAATATTTAAATATATAACGGCCGAGAAATTGAAAAAAGAATATAATAATCTGCAGAATAACGAAATTGAAATAATAATTTATAAAATGCCAAAGAGAATAAATGAGAATATAAAACAGTATAGATTGATTGAAGAATTCCACAATAAACCATATAGTGGACATTTCGGAATTAGAAAAACTATTTCCAAATTAAAACAAAGATACATATGGAAAAATATGAACAGAATGGTAAAAAATTACATAAAAACTTGCGATTCATGTCAGAAAAATAAACAATATAAACATACAAAAGAACCTTTTACTATTACAGACACACCTACACAGAGTTTCGACACAGTAGTAGTAGACACAGTAGGTCCTCTGCGACCATCGGACAATTATAGATATATACTTACAATGCAATGCGAATTAACAAAATATGTGATAGCGTACCCTATAGTAACAAAAGATGCAAAGTCAGTAGCTAAAACTTTAGTAGAACAAGTAGTTCTAAAGTATGGACTATTTAACATTTTAAAAACTGATAAAGGTACAGAATTTACAAATGAATTAATGAAAGAGATTTGTGATTTATTAAAAATAAACCAACATTTCTCAACCCCGTACCACCACGAGACTCTAGGTACCGTAGAACGAAACCATAAAGTTCTAAACGAGTACTTTATAAATTTTGTGGAAGATACAAATTGGCACGAATGGATACCATACTTTACGTTTGCCTTTAACACAACACCCAATAGTGACACAGACTATTCACCATTTGAATTGGTATTTGGAAAACTACCTCGACTACCAAATGATGAATTCAGAAAGCATGAAAAACTTTACGATCTTGATAATTATACAAATGAATTGAAAGCTAGACTTAATTACTCACTAAAAAGAGCAAGAGATATAATTTTAGAAGTTAAAACGAAAAGAAAATTAAAGTCAGTTAATAAGCAGAATAGCATAGACATTAAAATAGGAGATTTAGTATTGGTTAAAGTAGTAAATAGGAGAAAAAATGAACCACCTTACAAAGGTCCATACAAGATATTAGATATAAAAGAGGTAAATGTACTAATAGAAATTGAAAATAATAAAGAAAAATTAATACATAAAAATTTATTAAAAAAATATATATCCACTAACCACATAAGAATAAAAGAAAATTAATATTAAGACCTTAATCTCTTACTTTATACTTACATTTAAGCCAACACAAAATTTATTAAAATATAATGTAAAAATTACTAAACAAGTTTTATCTAAAATTTAAATTTAACAAAAAAAAAAATGTCTATTTTTAATAAAACCCAAATCTGAAAGGGTAAGGGTGTAGTGTACACATACTTATGCACCACCCTTTTAACACAATACAAAAACACATTTCATAATAATATTGTTCATATTAAATTACAACATAACTACGTCAATGAACTTGGCACATTTTAAATACAACTTGACCATGAACACAAAAATGCTTAGTTGCAATTTGGTTTCAAAAAGTTCTTCCAACACCATGAAGTTCATTGACGTACACAAAGTCGTAAAAATACTTAGTTGCCACATTTAGATATTTTTTTGGCAAATTTTATTCCATTATGCAAAATCAATACAAGAATTGATTTTGATTCAATTATGCTGAACAGACATAAGTTTAGTATATAAGCGCAGAAATAAGTTTAATAAAATCAGAATTAGTCTTAACACAAAGCAAACAAGTGTTTTATTAATTCTCGAAATAAAACGGCGTGCGAACGCTGGACCAAAGCGGCAGAAGTGCTAAGAAATACTTATCCCCTTTTTTAAACCTTAAACGATATTTTTAACATACACTACATATTATTAAAATACACTACACATCGCTGTCATCATTTTCTGGAGCTAGAAAACGTTTAATTTGGTTTACTGCTGTGTTCGCTGCAGGCCCGGAATATC
This sequence comes from Linnaemya tessellans, assembly GCA_951800035.1. NCBI lineage: Eukaryota > Metazoa > Arthropoda > Insecta > Diptera > Tachinidae > Linnaemya > Linnaemya tessellans. The sequence continues at coordinate 64,902,364 of OX637534.1, read as the reverse complement.
AGACACTCGGTAGCGATCATTCGGCAGAACCTCTATAATAACGTAAGGTCCCTTATATTTTGGAAGCATCTTTGATGACTCACCAACACCTGGCATTGTGATTCTTTTTATCATGACATAATCTCCAGGCAGATATACGGTAGCATCACACCGCGATTTGTCGTAAGCGGTCTTTTGTTTTTGTTGTTGCTCGATAATATTTTGTAACGCTCGATTACGTTCATCATCAATGTTGACGCTATGCTGCTGTCGAATTTCATCTTCTAATACACCACCAGAAACATGTTTAGGTGAGTAATTTAACAGCAATTTAAAAGGGGTGGTCTTAATTGCGCTGTGAAGAGTGTTATTTAAACTGTACTGTGCGATGCCTACAAAGGTGTCCCAATCTTTGTTATCTGGATGCTAACTCATAGTTGCTATCATAGGAGTTATGCTTCTATTTAGCATCTCAATCTGGCCATTTGATCGCGGGGTAGCTGTTGCATTTTTAATATGAACGATATTGTTGTTTTTACAAAAACTGACGAATGCAGAACCTGTAAAACTGGTACCAAGGTCAGTAATAAATCTTGTTGGAGTACCAAAAAAGGCGATCATCTCTTCAATTACACGGACTTTGCGTTGCGAACCGGTTTTAACAAGCAGAATTTTGTGAAACCATCAATAGCAGCCAGAATATATGAGTTACCTTTTGCGCTTTTTTACGAAAGGACTAAGTGGGCTAGGTGTAGGGTATGGAACGGGGTTCCAATTTTATCGATAGGGTGTAAGATACCTGGTCTTCTTCCTCCTGGCCGTTTGTGGTACAAACACTCAGCGCAGGCTCCAATGTAATTCTTGACGTAATTTTTCAACCTAGGGAACCAGTAGTACTCCTTGATCTTTTGCACTGTTTTATCTAATCCAATGTGGGCTAGGTTATCGTGATAACTGTTAATAATTTTCCACTTTGCTTTGCGAGGAACATACAATTTTTCCTCATTGCCTACTGTTTCTCTGAAATATTTCCTCGAGAATATAGAAAAGAACAAAATGGGATTATATATATAAAAAAATAATTTATTCCAAGTTATTTTTTTCTTCGGGTTTTTTTTATGTACGTATCGTAGTCGAATGGGTTCACAAAGTAAGTGATTTCTATAGATAAAAACACAACACAACAATATGACAAATAAAAACATAGAATCGTCCACTGAACAGTAATCAGTGAGGGTTCACACTATGCGCGTAAACATCCCGCCCCCCTTGCTATACTGCAACAACGAGGGCTAAGGATAACGCGGCCTAATATATATATATATATATATATGTATATATATATATATATATATATATATATATATATATATATATATATATATATATATATATATATCGAATAAATAATAAACTCAAAGGTATTGGTACATATATAAAAATTAATTTAAAATACATTAAGGGTACATGTTTAATTTAGAAAATTTATATAAAACATTATAAAAGAGGAAAAAAAAATAATAATAAGATTTATAAAAAAAAAGATAAAAATATTTAAACGATGCGCCCGGACACATTGATGACTATCGTCGCAGGTTGGTTGGCGCCAGGGAATAATGGCATTGCACCTTGCGTGGGCTGATTTGTTCGTTGTTGTTGTTGTGTTTTGTGCTGACAACACTGATGCGCGACACTCTTCTTCCCTTTTTTAATTTTGAAGCCTTAGGTTTTCGGGGGTGCGTCACGACTGCGGGGTTGTGTAGATAAGGAAGGTGTGGTGCTCTCCTTTGCACTCGAGGCACCGCTCACAGCTCGTACACTTGTCCCGCATGTGAGAGTGGGCAAGACAGTTGAAACAATATTTAAAACGTTTCACCGTCTCCCACCGTTCCTTCACAGCCATCTTTCGGAACTTCAGGCACTTCTGCAGTGCGTGGTCGCTTTTACATATGCGGCAGTCAGGTTTTTTTTTCCACGATTTTATTTTCGCCGGAAGAATTTGAGGGGTCTTCAACGGGAGTGCGGTGGACTTGAAGCCGACGTGAAGCGCTCGACATTATGCTAAAAAATGGGAAAACGAACAGAAACAAACAAAAAAATAATATAAAATTAGTGAGTTTCTGAATTCGGTAAGAGAAAAAGCTGCACAATAGGCTGGATTCTCACATCCGGTGTTCTCACATCCGCGGTGCGGACTTTTGAGTCATGCCACACGTAGGTCTTTTCTATTCGTCCGAGTCGCCACTCGTTAGGGGGTAGATTATCCTGACGAACACTTACTACGAAGTCCTTGTGGGGATATTTCCATTTTACTCGACGATGAAGTTCTTTGAGGTACTCTTCCTTCCACCGCTGAGCAAAGAGATGGTGAAGTACCTTTAGTTTTTGCCACCTATTGGCAATACTCAAAGGAAGTTCAGAATGATCGGGCTCAGGGGGTGACAAAAGAGGTGCACCGATCAGAAAGTGGCCTGTTGTCAAAGGGACTAGATCGGATGGATCATCGGACATAGCAGTCAATGGTCTTGAGTTCAAGCACGCGGGTTAACATCGAAGCAAACTCCTCAAAAGTAAATTTCTGAACACCAGAAATCTTCCGCAAATGAGTTATTACACTCTTTACGCCGGCTTCCCATAAAGCGCCCATATGAGGAGCACCGGGGGAATAAAATGCCATTCCACAGGCTGAAAACTGTTTCGCACCAGTACCTTCCGTTTGACCTCAGCTAGAAACTGTTTGCGGTCAACTTCGAGTACGTTGGCAGCACCGACAAAAGCAGTCCCATTATCATAATATAAATGGGAAGGACAACCACGACGGGAGAAAAAACGAGTAAAAGATGCAAGAAATGTTTCCGTCGACATATCACCAGTTACCTCCAAGTGTATTGCCTTTGTTGCAAAACAGACAAAAACCAAAACATAACCTTTCGTCATTCGGCAACCTCTACCCGCGTAAGACTTGATGTCGAACGGACCTGCAAATTTCAAACCGGTGTGAGTAAAAGGTGTCGACATAGAGCACCGCTCTGGGGGTAACGCAGCCATAATTTGCTGACCGGATTTCTTTCGGTAAATAGTACATTCCTTACAATTATGGACCACTGTACGAATTAGATTCTTCAGCTTGGGAACCCGAAACTCACTTCTAATCAAACGAAGCATTAACGAGTGCCCGCCGTACACACAGCATTTGTGCACATGTTCAACGAACAACCTAGTAAATCTAGGGTACCGCTCGTCATACGTTAAACCAGATGACCTAGCTAAACGACCGTTTATTCTAACAAAACCATTAGAGTCAATAAAAGGATTCAGAGTGAGAAAATTACTCTTTGAAGACAAGGGTATACCTTTTGACAAATTGCCATACTCCGGAATAAAATTCATCTGACATAAAAGAATCAAGCGATTCTGAGTAGATTTAATCTCTGATTGGCTCAACTCTACAGTGTTATACAAACATGTCCGGGATCTTAGATAATGTAGACATCTGAACCAATATGAAATAATTGTTGGAACAAAATATCTACTTTGTGTTAACAATACTTTGTTTTAACATTATAAGTAAAATAAATTCATAATCATATAAGCATTGAGAATTTTGTATAATGAAAAATATGTTTGAAAGAAAATATTTTAGTCTCAAATAAAAACTCAACCAAAATACAACAATATTTACAATAGGTTATGGGCCTTTGTTGTATGATAGCGAATATGTACATATGTATATATGTATATATAGGAGGCCATAAGGAATAACAATAAAGAAATAATCAACAGAATTTGTTAAATAAAATAAAGAAAAGGATTAAAAATGAATGAGAACAGATTGTATGGAATTTGTAAACTTAATCAAGATAATTACTATAATGGAAGTCCAAGATGAAGATGTATTTAGTAAAAGAAGACCTCTGGTCCGCCATCGAAGATCCAGTTCAAGATACAGATCCATGGAAAAAGAAGAATATGGAAGCTTTTGCATTATTGAGGTTATGTGTTGAAGATTCACAACTTATCCATATTCGCAATGAATCGTTGGCTAAGAATGCTTGGAACAAACTACAAAGTCAGCATGAACGTGGTACATTGAGCTTAAAAGTGCATTTTATGCGAAAAATATGCAGTATGCGGTTGAATGAAGGTGAGAATATGGAAGTACATATAAATTTAATGATAGAACTATTTGACAAATTGCGAGCTATGGGAAATGAAAATTTCTCGGAAGATTGGCAAGTTTCAATGATTCTCAGTAGTTTACCAACAAGTTACGATACTTTAATTACTGCTCTTGAGATAAGACCAGATAATGATTTAACAATGGAAATGGTAAAAGGCAAGTTATTGGAAGAATATTTCAAAAAATTATCCCGTGATGATACTTCAAACGTGTCTGCATTGAAGTCAAAGGTTTTGAATAAATATGAAAATAAATCTTGCTTCTTTTGCAAGAAAAGTGGTCATTTGAAGAAAGATTGCCATAAATACGAAAAATGGTGCAAAACCAACAAGAAATCTGTCAACGTTATTAAGGACATTACAAACACAGAAGCAGAAGAATTTGTCTTATTAAGCCATTCTAAAGAAGGACGTCAACCTGATTGGATTATAGACTCGGGCGCAAGTTGCCACATTGTCCATAAAAAGGAGTTCTTTACGGAAATCAACTATTCTGACAATAACCATACCATATGCGTTGCTAATGGAAATAGTTCGAAATCTAGAGGAAAAGGTGTATGCAAAATTAAAATCGGTGATGTATCCTTAGTTATTACGGATGTATATTATGTTCCGGATTTTAATTCTAATTTATTATCTGTTAGAAAAATTACAGAGAAAGGTTATGTTGTTAGTTTTACAGAAAAAGAATGTATATGAGAGAAAAATGCAAAAGTAGTGTGCAGGGCGTATCTTAAAAATAGTTTATATACACTTAATGCAACTTCTGAGAAAGCTTTGTTCATTCATAATTGTAATAAAAACTTTTAAGAGATGATTTGGCAATAGATATTAAAATCAGTGAATGCAAAAATCATTTGGGAACATGTGAAATTTGCTTACAAGGAAAATTTGCAAGATACTCTTTCCCAAAACAAAGGCTTTCCATATCTAACAGCTGCTTTGATCTTATTCACTCTGATGTTGGTGGTGCCATATCTCCTACAACATGTAATGGGTATAAATATTTTGTAACTTACATCGATGATTTCAGTAGATTCTGTTCAGTATATCTTTTAAGAACAAAAGCGGAAGTTTATAATAAATTAGTTGAATATTGAAATTTAATAAAAACTCAAGTTGGTCATTATCCAAAAGCTATACGATCTGACAGAGGTGGAGAATATACAGGCAAAAACATAAAAATTTTTTTATCAAAATGTGGCACCGAAATTCAATTCACCGTTCCATATAGTTCTCAGCAAAATGGCATTGCGGAACGAAAAAATAGGACTTTGATTGAAATGGTGAAGTGCATGTTGATTGATTCTAATTTAACAAAAAATGTTTGGGGGGAAGCTCTAATGACAGCGAATCATATTCAAAATCGTTTAATATCAAGAAGTATATCAAAAACGCCGTATGAGATGAGATATAGAAAGAAACCATCTTTTAAATATTTCCATAAATTTGGTTCTTTATGTTATGTGCATGTTCCTAAAGAAAAGCGAAGGAAACTTGATTTGAAGTCGATTCGAAAAGTATTTATTGGATATGATTTTAACTGTAAAGGATATAGAGCTTTTGATCCCAATACGAATAAAGTTCAAATCTCACGAGATGTTGTTTTCATAGACAAAGAAGAATTAAATGATTGCGTAGAAGATACAATCGTAAATAGCAATAAAAATGTAGTGTATTTTCCTTTAAATAGGTGTGCAGAAAAAGAGTTAAATAATAGTAAAGATATTGAAGAAAACGAAGATGACGCAGAAAGAAGTACTATAAGTGCAGAAAATCAAATTTACGATTCTGATTTTTCTGGCAGTGATGAGATATTTGAAGATGTTTTTCAAAGCCCACAGCCAGATAGACGCGTTTCTAGTAGAATCAACAAAGGAATTTTCCCAAATCGATTTGGTATCAACTCTGCAATTTTACGATCAGATCCAAGTAATTTCAATGAAGCAATTTCAATTAAGGAGGAGAAGTCGCAGTGGATAGATGCTATGCAGAAGGAGATTAATTCTATTCAGGAAAATAATGCTTGGGAACTTGTTGATCTTCCTCCTGGCGGAAAAGCTATAGGTTCTAAATGGGTGTTTAAAAAGAAGTTTAATGAAAATGGAAAAGTTGATAGATGCAAAGCAAGACTTTTGGCTCAAGGACATAATCAAAAATTTTGAATGGATTATGATGCAGTATTTGCTCCTGTTGTTAAACAGACAACAACAAACGTTTTATTTTCAATTACAGGTAAAAACAAGTGAAAACGTTATATTCGACCGGGTCGAATCTTAAATACCCTCCAAATATTTAGTAAGTGAATTTGAAATGTTTAACTTGGTGGGACAGAGTTCCTTTATATAATATCGTACGTCAACGCCCACTAAAGGGGGCGGGGTTCAAATATATACAATATCATGTTTTCCACAGACGAACGTATGGGCATTGCTAGACCGTCTTAGACTTCATCACAATTCTCTTTGGAGGGTATAAGAACTGTATTTTGGCGGGGTCGCTCTAGCAAGGGCTGTGGGGGAAACATTTCACCTTTGTCATAAAACTCTAAAAATAAATGTTTGGGATAATTATATACAAAATTAAAATTTCTTTTTTTGATAGGGTCATTTAGAGGACAAAGGGGGAGAGGGGGTAGGGAGGGCAGGGGGGGGGGGTAGGGCATAAATCGGCAGTCATAAAACTCTAAAGATAAATGCTTGGGATGATTATATACAAAATTTAAAAAAAAAAATTTTTTTTGGTAGGGTCATTTAGGGGGCAAAGGAAGAGGGGGGGTGTAGGGCAGAAATCGGCAGTCATAAAACTCTAAAGATAAATACTTGGGATGATTATATAAAAAATTTAAAAAGAAAAATTTTTTTTTGGTAGGGTCATTTAGGGGGAAAAGCAAAAAGGGGGGGAGGGGGGGGGGGTAGGGCTGAAATCGGCAGTCATAAAAATCTAAAGATAAATGTTTGGGGTGATTATATAAAAATTTTTTTTTTGGTAGGGTCATTTAGGGGGCGAAGGGGAAGGAGGGGGTAGGGCAGAATAGTACCAGGTTTCGTCTCAGCTTCGTCATTAAAGCTTAAAAGTGTTATTTTTAAGGAATGTAGGCTTAAGTAAAACAATTTGTTAAATTTTTATGCTGTTTTTGCCTATAATAACGCCCACTGAAGTGGGCGGGGTCAAAAAATATTTTTATTTTATTTAATGGCTCCAAGTTTAAGGCGTTGGACCGTATTTGACATAAAAATTTATCATTTGCTTAACAAAATAACCAAAAAACTTAAAAATTATTTTGTTTTTTCTGGGTTGGTTTATTTCTTCTTAGGGGAACTTTTTTCCCTCTTGCCCGATTTAGCCCATCTTCGAACTTAACCTGCTCTAAGCTTTAAAATATATTTATGCCAAATTTCAAGAGTCTAGCTCTTTTCGTTTGGACTGAATCGTGATTTCCACAGACGGACGGACGGACATGCTCAGTTCGTCTTAGATTTCATAACTGATCAAGAATATATATACTTTATGGGGTCTGAGATGGATATTTCGATGCGTTACAAACGGAATGACAAAGTGAATATACCCTCCAAATTCTTTTTTGGAGGGTATAATAATTTGCATTTATATCATTTCGATGTTAAAACAGCCTTCTTGAAGGGAGATTTACTAGAAAACATCTACATGAAGCAACCACTAGGTTTTACATTAAAAAATAGTGCTAATAAAGAGTGCTTACTTAAGAAAAGCTTATATGGTTTGAAGCAAGCAGCTCGTTGTTGTTGTATTCATAAAACATTGACTGAACTAAAGTTTAAGCAAATCGCAATGGCTCCTTGTTTGTATAGCAGACTACATAAAGAAAATATTAACTACCTTTTGGTATACGTTGATGATATTCTTGTTGCTAGTAAAGATGTAAATTTTATTGAAGAAATTTTTCTAATGTTAAGTTCAAAATTCAATATGAAAAATCTGGGACCGATAAAACATTATCTCGGAATAGAGGTTACACGAGATGAAGAAGGTAATTTTTTATTAAATCAAGATATTTATATAAATAAAATCTTAAATGAATTTGGACTGCAAGACTCAAAAGATATACCCTTGATACCTTCATATAATAAACTTTCTGACTCAGAAATACTATTGGATAATACATTGTATCAAAAAGCTATTGGTTGTCTCCTATATGTAGCAGTAAATACAAGACCAGATATTTCAGCCAGTGTAGCAATATTATCTCAGAAGACACAATCACCAACGAAAGAAGATTGGAACACTGTTAAAAGACTTATGAGATATCTCAAAGGTACATCAAAACTTTCTTTAAAAATGAGTAACACAAAGGAAAATATTAAGTTTTATGGATACGTTGATGCAGATTGGGGTGAAAATAAAATTGATAGAAAATCTCACAGTGGCTATCTGTTTTATTTGAATGGTGGTGTTATTATTAATTGGTCACGTCGAAAACAGAGCTGTGTTTCCCTTTCTACAGCAGAAGCTGAGTTCATAGCACTTTCAGAAGCTTGTAAAGAAGCAAAGTGGATATATGACCTACTATATGAAATGAATTTTGCTATAGATACACCAATTACAATTATGGAGGATAATCAAAGTTGCATTAAGATGATATTAAATGAGAAATTTAATGCAAGATTAAAACATATTGATATTAAGCATAATTTTGTAAAAGATTATTGCCTTAAAAAATTTATAAATTTTGTGTATTGTCCATCAGATAGAATGTTGGCAGATATTTTAACAAAACCCCTTACAAAAACTCAATTATTAAAATTTAGTATAAGCTTAGGACTTGTATATGTTATAAACAAAGAGGAGGAGTGTTGGAACAAAATATCTACTTTGTGTTAACAATACTTTGTTTTAACATTATAAGTAAAATAAATTCATAATCATATAAGCATTGAGAATTTTGTATAATGAAAAATATGTTTGAAAGAAAATATTTTAGTCTCAAATAAAAACTCAATCAAAATACAACAATATTTACAATAATAATTCGCATCGCACGATGTAAATCTAAAAAACGTTCAAGAATGTCATACGGAAGTTCGATATTAACAAAAAACCATTGAACTTCAAGGTTGTGTTGGACAATAGGGGGGTTAATTTCAAAATGTTGGCGGTCAATAGGGGTATGGTGCGGCCAACGCTCACGTGGTTACCTCAACCACAGAGGGCCGTGCCACCAAAGAGAATTATCTATTAAATCTCTAGCGAGAGTTCCTCGACGTGCCAAATCGGCGGAGTTGTCTTTGGAATCTACATGCGACCAGTTTTCATTACCAACTTTATCCACTATTAACGATACTCTGTTCCTAACAAAGGTCGGCCAATTACACAGGGGATTTCTTAGCCACGATAAAAAAATAGTAAAATTAGTCCATAGGTATACATATTTCATGTTCAAACATAACTGAGTACAGAATGACTCTACCATCTTCGTCTTTAAGACTGCCCCACAAAGTTCCAACCGGGGCAATGTCTCACTTTTCACTGGAGCGACCTTTGTTTTTGACGCCAATAAATGCGTCGTAATTGAACTCGTAGTCATAGTTCGAATATATATAGCAGCGCCATACTCCTTCTCAGAGGCAAAACGCATGAAGCTCAGTTTCGTTCTCAGGGAGAAAATTAACCCATCCTGGAATATAAATTTTCTCAACATTAGGGTAATCATTTAAAAATGCGCGCCACTGAGATAGGGTTAGGGAGTGCAAACTTTCATCCCAGTCTGTCTTGTCCTTCCAAAGCTGTTGCATTATGATCTTCGCCACAACAATTTTTGGTGAGAACCACCCTGTCGGGTCAAACAATTTTGCTATTTCGGACAAGACAGCACCTTTCGGACAATATCCTGGCGTGGCGGAGATGCGAGTTTAAAGTAGAAGCTATCTTTATAAGCATCCCATCGCAAGCCTAAGGTTTTTGTAGTACTGGCATCCGAAAATTTCAAGAAGTCTGCATCAAGCAGATTCTCCGGGGGTAAACCTTCTGAGAGTGGTAAATTATTGGCTGTCCACTTTCGTAAAACGAAACCAGCTGAGCCAAGACCTTGGGTTAATTCATTACGTCTCTTAAAAGCGTCTTCTAGCTCATGTGAGCCAGCAAGTACATCATCAACATACATTTGAGTCTTCAATATTTCGGACGCCGCAGGACTCAGGGATTCACAATCGGCAGCCAATTGTAAAAGGGTTCGAATCGCTAGATACGGCGCACAATTCACTCCGAACGTGACCGTTCTAAGCTCATAGTCCTTAACTTCAGCATCAGGATTATCACGGAACAAAATTCTTTGAAATGGGGTTTGTTTGGGTTAAACTAGTATCTGACGATACATTTTCTCAATGACATCATTAAAAACGTACCGGAAAAAACGCCATCGCAGCAGCAGAACGGTAAGGTCTGCCTGTAAGACAGGACCAGGATATAACACACTATTCAAGCTCAAGCCATTAGATGAAGGGTTTGAAGCATTAAATACTACTCTCAATTTCGTGGTTCCACTATCGGGTTTGAATACTGCATGATGGGGTAAATAATAACTATCAGCACAAAAATCGAGGTTCTAACGGGTTTTATATGTCCCATTTCGAAATATTCACGAACGACAGTATCATACTGTGCCTTGAGCTAGGGTTCCCTTAATAAATGTCTCTAATTTCTCACAAATTGAGAAAAAGCACTATTTCGAGAATTTCCTAGTGACAATTCATCTAAAAATTCCCGCCGGAATGGGAGAGAAACGACATAACGGCCATCGGGGTTCCGATAGGTAGTAGACTGGTGCAGTTTCTCACAGTAGTCATCGGCCACAGCCACTTGAGTCGCCTGAGGGATTTCTTCCAATTCCCAAAACCGAGAAATCTGAGTGTTCAACTCAAGATGGGTACAAAACGATGCTACCGAATGTATGGGTTGAGGATGACAAACTTCACCTGTGATTATTCACCCGCACACGGTTCGCTGGGCGATCAGGTTGCCATTTGGATGCACTCTAACATCCATAGTTAAAATTTTAGGATACACATTTCCCCTAAAAAAGTATATCCATATGGGTACACCTGACGTCGGTCAATACGCCAATCATTTACGTCAGTACCTGCCATACGGCTCAAACTGACGGTGCTCTTAACACCGGGTGAAAAAATAAGTGTTACCAGCACCCCTCTTAGTACCCAACAACCACACGAAGGTGACCTCGGGTCACCCAGGTGGCAATTTCTAGAATATGATTTGGTAAGTCCCATGATCTAACACCTTGCTTAAAGTGCCGATCCTATCTAGATGATCTTATATTTGTTGATTCACAACAACATATAGGTTCTGCTACTATCAGCCGGACCGAAGTCCAACCACAAGGATTGAACATCAATCCTTATCTGACAAACCTTCCACCAAATTGGTGACCACAACCACCACGTGTACTCCCGAGGGAGGCCTCTCCAATATCCAGTCGCAGTAAACTGCGAGGCTTGTACTGGATCCCGTGGTACCAGTTAACTACTGGTAAAGCCTCAAAAGTCAAACCAGTGTAGGTTCTATAAACTTTCTATCGACTTCGGTCTTTATTCTACCCAAACCCAGTTGTCGGCTCACCTGTAAATTCTTACTCAAGCTCGTAGGCGAACCTACTTCTTTTAGATTCTTATATGAACATCCGTTCCACTGTTTAGAGATTGGGCAGTAACATAAAAGTTTTACGGGGCTACCTGCAAAAGTTATGCCTGAAAAACAGAATAACCCCTCGAAAGCCAACCATTATAGGTTTCAACTTTCTATTGACTTTTGAACTCTTAATTAGATCGAGGCGTCCTTGGACCTCCTTTCTTATTTCAAACTTACGTAGGGGGCAAGGCAATCCCCTACTACTTTACTTGTTCTTACAGTAGCCAGCATGTTTCCTACTGAGACCTGTCCCTAACGTCCCATTCGGTAACGCACAGGTACTTATAAGTTCTTTGGGTTACCAACAAAAGTTCTGTTTGAGAAAATTGTGTAACCCCCGAGAGCAAAACCAGTCAAGGTTTTCAACTCTCTATTGACTTCGGTACTCTTACGGTACCAGGCGTCCTTAACCTCCTTTCTTACACAGACTTACATAGGAACAGTCCTTTACCAAATTTCAATGCGTCTCTTCGGATGTGTTTCGGAGTGGATGCGGCTCCTACTACAGTGATCGTACTAGGACGATGTACTTTTCAGCAAAAGATGCACCTACTGCTTTTTATATTCTTATATGCCCTCCCGTTGCACTGCAACTTCAGGGATTGGGCAGAGTACATATTAGTTTTATGGGCTATCAGCAAAAGCTGTGTCTGCAAAAACTGTATAACCCCCGAGAGCAAAACCAGTCAAGGTTTTCAACTCTCTATTGATTTCGGCCCTCTTACGGTACCAGGCGTCCTTAACCTACTTTCTTACAACAGAGTACATAGGAGTAACCTCTGCCAAATTTCTACTCGACCCATTTTCGGATATGCTTCGGAGCGTCGGAAACTCCTACATGCAGGGATCGTACTAGGCGGTGTACTTTCTGGGGAAGTATACCTACTACTTTTTATATTCTTATATGCCCTCCCGTTGCACTGCAACTTCAGGGATTGGGCAGAGTACATATTAGTTTTATGGGCTATCAGCAAAAGCAGTGTCTGCGAAAACTGTATAACCCCCGAGAGCAAAACCAGTCAAGGTTTTCAACTCTCTATTGACTTCGGCCCTCTTACGGTACCAGGCGTCCTTAACCTACTTTCTTACAACAGACTACATAGGAGTAACATCTGCCAAATTTCTACTCGACCCATTTTCGGATATGCTTCGGAGCGGAGGGAACTCCTACACGCATGGATCGTACTAGGCGGTGTACTTTCTGGGGAGGTATACCTATTACTTTTTAATTTCTTATATGCCCTCCCGTTGCACTGCAACTCCAGGGATTGGGCAGGTAACATATGAGTTTTATGGGTTATCTGTGCTGGAACAAGGTCTGACATCATGACCAAGCTCTCTAACGGCACCCCCGGAGGGAACCTGACGTCGGTCAGTGTAATGTCGGGGAAGTCTGAAGAAACAATATCAGAACAATCACATGCAGGCAACCGACCGGTACTCCTCTCTACAACGTACGCCGAAATGTCAAGTCTGAAACCGGGGTCAGTCGATGAACCGACTGTAAGAACGCACATTGTAGATGATTTGCCAGCTAAACAGTCCATCATACCAGTAACACTAGTAGATTGCACGGAGGAAGTAGGAAAAGCCAACTTCCTCTGTAACCTTTTTGAAATAAAGGTACCCTGCGAACCGGGGTCAACTAGGGCTCTGGCCGCGCACCGAACTCCGTTTATATGAACTATACAAACAGCTGGGCCTAAAAGGATGGTTGAATTGGGTCTTAATTCGAAATGCGTGGAATAAGTTTGTACATTATGAGATACCGTAGACGTTGAAGGGTTAAAATCAAGTGGGGGTTGAGACTGGCTGCTTGCTGGTTGAAGAGTTGGGTGAAACGTAAGTGAACTCGTGCCTGCAGCATTTGACCTGACGTCCCTATGAAGCAGCGAATGATGCTTCTGCTTACAAAGCGAACACACATGAACACTTTTGCACGATTTGAACTCATGGGAGGTTGCCAAGCAATTTGAACAGCACTTAAGTTTCCTCACTGTGGACATCCTTTCATCAACACTCTGACCCAAAAAACGAGGACACAATCTAATCGGGAGAGAACCTTGACAAAGAAAACAACGACAAACTGCTAAAGTAGAATTAGCCTTTATCGAAAGACTATTAATTAATCATAGGCGCGGATTGCGCATTCGACCGTTCGGCCGACGCGCCAATTTCAGTCGTTCTATGTGACTCGTTATTTAAGATATACCTCTTGTAAAAGTGACATAAGAAGCAAAGTACTTGGACTTTAGCTCCTTAATCTTTGGATCCTTAGCTTCATGCGCTGCAATCAACAAAGAGTCGTATGACGAACGAACATCTTCCCATAAACGGTTCAGTTCCTTTTCGTGCATACCCAACGATCCAGCCTGAGGCGTATGACACCGGTATACAGGCAACATACGCCTCAAAATCTGCCAACAGATCGGCAGCCCGAATCAAATGAGAAAGATCCATTTTCGATCTCAAATTGTATGGAGAAATTTTGAAAATTTTGTCGTAAAAAAACTGTGATAAGCGGAATAAGTGAAAAAACTCAATGAGTTCTTTTACTATTAGATTCAAATTAAAAGGGTTTAAAAATGATAAATTTATAAAAACAAATATTAAAATAAATAAAATCTTATAACAGTGACTTTTTACACAAGGAGCTGAGATCGAACAATTTTGTCAACAAAAAAACGGATAACAATCGGGTTAAAAGTTTTAAAAATTTTGAAAAAATCTGATTAATAAACTAATATCTCAAAGCTTTTCAAGTGTAAAAAAAAAGAAAACACTCTGTTATAAAAAAGTTAAGAAATCGGCAGTCATAAAACTCTAAAGATAAATGTTTGGGGTGATTATATAAAAATTTAAAAAAAATTTTTTTTTTTTTTGGTAGGGTCATTTAGGGGGCGAAGGGGAAGGAGGGGGTAGGGCAGAGTAGTACCAGGTTTCGTCTCAGCTTCGTCATTAAAGCTTAAAAGTGTTATTTTTAAGGAATGTAGGCTTAAGTAAAACAATTTGTTAAATTTTTATGCTATTTTTGCCTATAATAACGCCCACTGAAGTGGACGGGGTCAAAAAATATTTTTATTTTATTTAATGGCTCCAAGTTTAAGGCGTTGGACCGTATTTGACATAAAAATATATCATTTGCTTAACAAAATAACCAAAAAACTTTAAAAATTATGTTGTTTTTTCTGGGTTGGTTTAGTTCTTGTTAAGGGAACTTTCCCTCTTTCCCGATTTAGCCCATCTTCGAACTTAACCTGCTCTAAGCTTTAAAATATATTTATGCCCGATTTCAAGAGTCTAGCTCTTTTCGTTTGGACTGAATCGTGATTTCCACAGACGGACGGATGGACATGCTCAGTTCGTCTTAGATTTCATCACTGATCAAGAATATATATACTTTATGGGGTCTGAGATGGATATTTCGATGCGTTACAAACGGAATGACTAAGTGAATATACCCTCCAAATTCTTTTTTGGAGGGTATAAAAATATATAAGCAATTTTATTCCATTCTTTCAAACAGTAACCGAGTTTGCGACGATTACAAAGTTGCAGTACTAATGTGGGTTGGTTTGTATGTGTGTGTGACAATGTTAAAACTTGAGAGACAAACAAAACAAAAGCAACAAGTGTAGAATAATTTGGTGGTTGATTTTTGTAAACACGAAAAAATAAAAATCTATTACAGTCACCAAACACTAAGTTCACTATCGGGTTTTAAATTACTGAATTATAAAAAATTAATTGAACAAATCAAATGTTTATTGCCCGTCGGATTTTTCTTTTAATCAGAAAAAATAACGAGTGTACTTTTTTCCTTCTTTTTCAAGCGCAAACGGGTATTATGCACAAGAAATAAAAACACGCTAGGAAAAATAGCAAAAAATGGAACTCTTTTAATTTTAAAATTTTTTTGTATTTATGTACATATGTATGTAGTTGGGGGCAAAAATGCAGTTTTCTTTAAAATTTTTCTTAGAAACAAAATTTTTCTTTAATTAATATACATATGTACGTGCATCACTAAAAAAAAACTCTTACATACATACATACATACATAAACACCTAGTGCATACACCTTAGAAAAGGGTTGATTAACATAAAAAATATATGTATGCACTTCACTTTTCACTTTTTGTTTCGCCGAGGGCAAATGATAAAAACTTGTATGCTTTTATACATAAATTGTTTCTGATTGTCACACACTTTTTATTAGGGGTTTATATCCGGCTCGAAGGACCAAAATGTTTCCTTGAAATATTTCCTCGAGAATATAGAAGAGAGCAAAATGGGATTAGATATATAAAAAAATAATTTATTCCAAGTTCTTTTTTTCTTTGGGTTTTTTTTATGCACGTACCGTACTCGAATGGGTTCACAAAGTAAGTGATTTCCATAGATAAAAACACAACACAACAATATGACAAATAAAAACATAGAAACGTCCACTGAACAGTAATCAATGAGCGTAAACACCTACCTTCCTGAAAACAACGCCATTTCTTAACACGTAATTTGTTTTTATGTTTTTATCAAAATCATCTAAGTCAACTGTTTTCTTTAACGAGTTTATTATATCTCTAACAGCTGAATCTATTTTTTGTAGTAATATTAGCCAATCACCTTCACTTAATGTATTATAAAGTGAAAAAACATCAGCCACAGTCTCAGATTCCCTTGCGTCACCAACTGGGTTGCGACTAAGCGAGTCGACATGTTGCATTTTTCTTCCAGAACGGGGGACTATATCAAATCGAAACTCTTGAAGTTGAAGCCACCAACGCCCAATACGAGGTATCACATCTTTTTTTGCAAACGTGCTTCTTACGGCATTACAGTCTGTAATAACAACAAATTTAACACCAATCAAATACACACAAAGTTTTTGTAACGTGCATACAACAGCAAGCCCTTCTAGTTCAGTTGAATGGTATCGACTTTCTTTTGCAGTAGTTTGTTTACTAATGAAAGCAACCGGATGAAGTTTATTGTCGGCCTGTTCTTGAAAAAATGCTTCCTCCTCTTTTGAAGACCAGTTCCATTGTGCATTTTTCCGGGTTAACTTTGTTAAAGGTTGCGCCATTGTTCCGAAATTTTGTACGAATTGGCGGAAGTAACTTGTGAGACCTATAAATTGTCTTACATTATGCACATTTTTTGGAGTTGGAAACTCGGAAACACTCTTTATTTTCTCCTCAGATGGTCTTAAAGTTCCGCACTGTATTTCAAAACCAAGGTACTCTATTTTCTCAAAAAGAAATTTGCATTTAGATAAATTCAATTTTAAAGTTGCTTTATTCAAAACTTTATTTATTAATTGTTGAAAAACGGCTGGGCCATTACAAACACCAAATGGCATACGTAAAAACTCAATGTGGCCTTCAGGTGTTACAAACGGTGTAAGATGTCTTGACTCTTTACTTACAAGGTATTTGGTAATATCCACTTTTCATATCCAAAGCTGTAAAATATTTTTTATTTTGTAGACGATCATTATTATCATGAATTAATGGCAATGGATATTGCATTTTCTTTGTTATTTTGTTTAACGCTCTGTAATCAATACAAATTCGTTTTTCACCATTCTTCTTATTTATAAGCAAAATTGGACTCGAATAATTTGACCCAGAATCACAAATTATTCCCGCATTCTTCATTGTTTCAATTTCATTGCGTACATACTCTCTCTCAGAATTAACTCAAACGGTATGGCCGAAAAGTAATAGGATAATTTTTTGTCAACTCGATTTTAAATTCAACATCATTTGTTGTCCCTAAATCAGTGATGCTCAGAACAATTTCGCTCACTTATACAATAAAATAATTGAGTCAAACAGAATGCACAATGGGTCATACCTATTAATTTTGTTGTTTTTCTATATTTGATTCAGTTGTCGCTGAAACGGCGAGGAATGTACATGTGAGGCGGACGTTTGTATGTTTATTTTTTAAATATGATGTTTAAAAATGTCAAAGAAAAAATGTTCACTATTTTTCTGTATTCTATATTGGAAATATATATTATAGAATATACATATTTTTGTAAACGTAATTGTTGTACAAGATTTTTGTAAGAAAAAATGTGTGTTAAATGAATTATTGCTATCTAAATAAACTTAAATGATTTTTTTAAAGAATTTTTTTATTTTTTCTATAGAACACATCATTTCTTGTGTAAAAAATTTGTCTTTTCCTTAGAAACCCCTATTTTTCTATAGAGAAAGGTTTTTTAAGTTAGGAAAATTTATGCTTTTTAGAAGCACATAATTTTTTATGGAAGATATTTTTTATAAAATAGTATATATTTCTATAGAAAAACGCATTTTTGCATTTTAATTCTTTAGCATATAATACTTTTTCATACAACGAACGGAATACCTCCCATTGTGTACGGGTAATTTGAGAAAAAAATTGTTCTCAGAGAAGAATAAAATAAAAGAGAATAAGAATACGTGTGACTTCGAGTGGAAAATACGTTCTTCGTACTGAGCATGCCTGCCCTAAATCACTCAAATTATAGGAGAAACACGAAACATTTTCTTCAACAATACTCTTGAGTTTTTCTTTTCCTTTTTTAATTATATTTTCGCCAATTTGCATCTCATCAAAATCAAAGTTTTTTAAGATTGTTGTTGTTGTAGCGACAATAGCTGTATTCAAGAATAATAAAATAAAGATTACGCCAACAAGCTGAAATAAAAATACTTTTCTGCGCATGATGGAACTCTGACGTCACTCAACATGTGTTCTGATTGGCTAATAAAATTCAGCTGGAAAACTATTATGTTATTGTAAAAACAGGACAGTGGGGCAAATTGCGATTTTTCAAATTAAATTTGTTTGATAATAAACAATTTTAAAAAATTATTCAATTTTCCACTTTTTTTATTTGAAATTGTTGATTTATATAAATATTGAACCCAAGTGCTAATTATTTTAATTCTTTCTTCATTCAAAACAAATTTTTTGGCTTGCAAGATACCAACCATAACTTCCTTTGAGCTTCATCTCTTGAAAAACTATTAAATGACACAGGTTTTTGAAAACAAAAAATATTTTTATAACAATATTACATTTAAGCACTATTATTTCTCACTTGTTTTTTTTTACTGTTACTTTGTTTGCAATTGCCCACTGCACATTTCATGCTTGCTCTTTTTGTTCTTTTTTCTCTTTAATTTAGGTTTTTAGTTTACAGCTTTAAAAATCAAGTTTTAATAAGTTTTTTACACTTTAAGTTATTTAATAATTATTTTAATATATAACACTATTTATTAAAATATATAACACAAAACTTGCACTTTCATAAATCCGATTTAATTTGTTTGTTGGAAATCTCACTGAGTAAATTGGAAATGTCTCTGAGTAAATTGTGTGAAGAGTTGCCAAATATAGCATAAAATATTAATTTTGTACGAGAAAGTATTAGTTTTGCATTTAATAAACATTTGGCAATCTCTTCGAGGGAACAAATACGTCATTATTACGTCATTTTGCTCAAAGCAGATTTTACCGTTAGTTATTGTTTCATTCTTTTCAAATTGTATGTCTAGTTTTGTTAAATTCATAACACGGATGGGAAACTCACCGGTATAGTTATTTATAACACAATTTGGTATTAAAACACCTGACTTATTTTGGTGATTCTCTATGTACAGATTAGTACCTTTAGAAAATTAATTGTGGGCAGAAATAAATTCAACATTGGGCCATAACTTCACATTACTTTTTGGTAAAATTGGCACTTAAATATTTTGCAAACAATCATCTGGCTCTTCATTAATCTTTTCCTCAAAGAAACGCATTGTCTTACCTCGTCATACCATGGTTATGTGTTCCTTTTCTGTGAACGGCTGTCCAACTAATAAATGAATATTTATTTCCTCATCTTTTACCACAAATATTTCAACGTTGGCTTCAGCCTGATCAACCTTAAGGGTTGCGAAATATACACCAATTGGAACTACTGATCCATTCCCAAAACCATGTATCCGCACTGAGGATTTTGGTTCGCTATATGTACATAATTTTTAACTCATTTACTGTTGACACGGGCATCATATTTACGGCCCTCCCAGCGTCGATATATGCCTTGACATCTTGTCCATTAACTAAAGCTTTTTGAAAATACTTACTGTTGGTGGTGGTGTCAATGACTGAGGAGGCTGTTGAGGTGACGGCGGTTGAGGTAGTAGCGGCCTTGTGTGAATTAGACGTTGACTTCGTTTGAAGGTTTTTTTTTTTATTTGGCAAACACTCTGCATGTGGCCATCTCGGTGACAATTAGGGCATTTAATGGGCGCTCTACAAAACCTTTTGACGTGTCCAAAACCATCACAGCGGTAACATTTAGGCAAAGCCACTTCTGTTTTACAGAAGCGCGCAAAGTGACCTTGTTTTCCGCATTTGCTGCACATTTGCATACCACCTGATATAATATTTGATAAAATGTCATTAAAAGTGGTGTGTTGTCTCTGTAAAAGAACTTTTCTTAGATGAATTGATTTAATGTAATCCTCACTAAAGTTTAGATAATGACCAAATTACGGCAACTAGTCCTCACTAAATTTTATATTTTTCGAATTCCAAAATTATTTCAGATATAAGACTTTTTGTGCAAGAAAGAGGGCACAGTCAGCTACTATTTACGGGTAGTGGCATATATGGACTCAGTCCCGTTTTTTAGAATGACCAAATTATAATAACTAGTCTTCACTAAAATTAATATTATTCGAACTGTAAAATTATTTCAGATATAGGACTTTTTGTGCAAGAAAGAGGGCGTTGTCAGCTACAATTTACGGAAAGTGGCATATGTCTACTCAGCCCTGTTTTCTTATAATGTCCAAATTATACCAACTAGTCCTCACTAAAATTGATATTTTTCATAAATGAAATTTATTTATTGGTGGCTAAGCAATGTCTATATGCATTTCATTGGTGCCTTACCAAATCATCAGTAGACTTTAACCACAATTTTGAAAAGTTAAAAAGTTAAAAAGTTGTGCAAAAAAGAAGGCGTCCTCAGATACAATTTACGGTTAGTAGCATATGTGTACTCAGCCCCGTTTTTTTGAATAACAAAATTATGATAACTAGTCCTCACTAAAATTGATATTATTCAAATTCCAAATACTTTTTAGATAGAATACTTTTTGTGCAAGAAAGAGGGCGTTGTCAGCTACAATTTACGGAAAGTGGCATATGTCTACTCAGCCCTGTTTTCTTATAATGTCCAAATTATACCAACTAGTCCTCACTAAAATTGATATTTTTCATAAATGAAATTTATTTATTGGCGGCTAAGCAATGTCTATATGCATTTCATTGGTGCCTTACCAAATCATCAGTAGACTTTAACCACAGTTTTGAAAAGTTAGAAACCTCTTATCTTATGCATAAGACTTTTTGTGCAAGAAAGAGGGCGTCCTCAGATACAATTTACGGGTAGTGGCATATGTGTACTCAGCCCCGTTTTTTTGAATAACAAAATTATGATAACTAGTCCTCACTAAAATTGATATTATTCGAATTCCAAAAATTTTTCAGATAGAAGACTTTTTGTGCAAGAAAGAGGGCGTTGTCAGCTACAATTTACGGGTAGTGGCATATGCGTACTCAGCCCTGTTTACTTATAATGTCCAAATTATACCAACTAGTCCTCACTAAAAGTGATATTTTTCATAAATGAAATTTATTTATTGGTGGCTAAGCAATGTCTATATGCATTTCATTGGTGCCTTACCAAATCATCAGTAGACTTTAACCACAATTTTGAAAAGTTAAAAAGTTGTGCAAAAAAGAAGGCGTCCTCAGATACAATTTACGGTTAGTAGCATATGTGTACTCAGCCCCGTTTTTTTGAATAACAAAATTATGATAACTAGTCCTCACTAAAATTGATATTATTCAAATTCCAAATACTTTTTAGATAGAATAATTTTTGTGCAAGAAAGAGGGTGTTGTCAGCAACAATTTACGGAAAGTGGCATATGTCTACTCAGCCCTGTTTTCTTATAATGTCCAAATTATACAAACTAGTCCTCACTAAAATTTATATTTTTCATAAATGAAATTTATTTATTGGTGGCTAAGCAATGTCTATATGCATTTCATTGGTGCCTTACCAAATCATCAGTAGACTTTAACCACAATTTTGAAAAGTTAAAAACCTCTTATCTTATGCATAAGACTTATTGTGCAAAAAAGAAGGCGTCCTCAGATACAATTTACGGTTAGTAGCATATGTGTACTCAGCCCCGTTTTTTTGAATAACAAAATTATGATAACTAGTCTTCACTAAAATTGATATTATTCGAATTCCAAAAATTTTTCAGATAGAAGACTTTTTGTGCAAGAAAGATGGCGTTGTCAGCTACAATTTACGGGTAGTGGCATATGCGTACTCAGCCCTGTTTTCTTATAATGTCCAAATTATTCCAACTAGTCTTCACTAGAATTGATATTTTTCATAAATGAAATTTATTTTTTGGTGGCTAAGCAATGTGTATATGCATTTCATTGGTGCTTTACCAATCATCAGTAGACTTTAACCACAGTTTTGAAAAGTTAAAAACCTTTTATCTTATGCATAAGACTTTTTGTGCAAGAAAGAGGGCGTCCTCAGATGCAATTTGCGGGTAGTGGCATATGTGTACTCAGCCCCGTTTTTGTGAAAAAACAAAATTATGATAACTAGTCCTCACAAAAATTGATATTATTCGAATTTCAAAAATTTTTCAGATAGAAGACTTTTTGTGCAAGAAAGAGGGCGTTGTCAGCTACAATTTACGGAAAGTGGCATATGTCTACTCAGCCCTGTTTTCTTATAATGTCCAAATTATACCAACTAGTCCTCACTAAAATTTATATTTTTCATAAATGAAATTTATTTATTGGTGGCTAAGCAATGCCTATATGGATTTCATTGGTGCCTTACCAAATCATCAGTAGACTTTAACCACAATTTTGAAAAGTTAAAAACCTCTTATCTTATGCATAAGACTTTTTGTGCAAAAAAGAAGGCGTCCTCAGATACAATTTACGGTTATTAGCATATGTGTACTCAGCCCCGTTTTTTTGAATAACAAAATTATGATAACTAGTCCTCACTAAAATTGATATTATTCGAATTCCAAAAATTTTTCAGATAGAAGACTTTTTGAGCAAGAAAGAGGGCGTTGTCAGCTTCAGTTTACGGAAAGTGGCATATATCCACTAATGCCCAAATTTTACCAACTAGTTCTCACTAAAATTTATATTTTTTATAAACGAAATTTATTTATTGGTGGCTAAGCAATGTCTATATGCATTTCATTGGTGCCTTACCAAATCATCAGTAGACTTTAACCACAATTTTGAAAAGTTAAAAACCTCTTATCTTATGCATAAGACTTATTGTGCAAAAAAGAAGGCGTCCTCAGATACAATTTACGGGTACTGGTATATGTGTACTCAGCCCCGTTTTTTTGAATAACAAAATTATGATAACTAGTCTTCACTAAAATTGATATTATTCGAATTCCAAAAATTTTTCAGATAGAAGACTTTTTGTGCAAGAAAGAGGGCGTTGTCAGCTACAATTTACGGAAAGTGGCATATGTCTACTCAGCCCTGTTTTCTTATAATGTCCAAATTATACCAACTAGTCCTCACTAAAATTGATATTTTTCATAAATGAAATTTATTTATTGGCGGCTAAGCAATGTCTATATGCATTTCATTGGTGCCTTACCAAATCATCAGTAGACTTTAACCACAGTTTTGAAAAGTTAGAAACCTCTTATCTTATGCATAAGACTTTTTGTGCAAGAAAGAGGGCGTCCTCAGATACAATTTACGGGTAGTGGCATATGTGTACTCAGCCCCGTTTTTTTGAATAACAAAATTATGATAACTAGTCCTCACTAAAATTGATATTATTCGAATTCCAAAAATTTTTCAGATAGAAGACTTTTTGTGCAAGAAAGAGGGCGTTGTCAGCTACAATTTACGGGTAGTGGCATATGCGTACTCAGCCCTGTTTACTTATAATGTCCAAATTATACCAACTAGTCCTCACTAAAAGTGATATTTTTCATAAATGAAATTTATTTATTGGTGGCTAAGCAATGTCTATATGCATTTCATTGGTGCCTTACCAAATCATCAGTAGACTTTAACCACAATTTTGAAAAGTTAAAAAGTTGTGCAAAAAAGAAGGCGTCCTCAGATACAATTTACGGTTAGTAGCATATGTGTACTCAGCCCCGTTTTTTTGAATAACAAAATTATGATAACTAGTCCTCACTAAAATTGATATTATTCAAATTCCAAATACTTTTTAGATAGAATAATTTTTGTGCAAGAAAGAGGGTGTTGTCAGCAACAATTTACGGAAAGTGGCATATGTCTACTCAGCCCTGTTTTCTTATAATGTCCAAATTATACAAACTAGTCCTCACTAAAATTTATATTTTTCATAAATGAAATTTATTTATTGGTGGCTAAGCAATGTCTATATGCATTTCATTGGTGCCTTACCAAATCATCAGTAGACTTTAACCACAATTTTGAAAAGTTAAAAACCTCTTATCTTATGCATAAGACTTATTGTGCAAAAAAGAAGGCGTCCTCAGATACAATTTACGGTTAGTAGCATATGTGTACTCAGCCCCGTTTTTTTGAATAACAAAATTATGATAACTAGTCTTCACTAAAATTGATATTATTCGAATTCCAAAAATTTTTCAGATAGAAGACTTTTTGTGCAAGAAAGATGGCGTTGTCAGCTACAATTTACGGGTAGTGGCATATGCGTACTCAGCCCTGTTTTCTTATAATGTCCAAATTATTCCAACTAGTCTTCACTAGAATTGATATTTTTCATAAATGAAATTTATTTTTTGGTGGCTAAGCAATGTGTATATGCATTTCATTGGTGCTTTACCAATCATCAGTAGACTTTAACCACAGTTTTGAAAAGTTAAAAACCTTTTATCTTATGCATAAGACTTTTTGTGCAAGAAAGAGGGCGTCCTCAGATGCAATTTGCGGGTAGTGGCATATGTGTACTCAGCCCCGTTTTTGTGAAAAAACAAAATTATGATAACTAGTCCTCACAAAAATTGATATTATTCGAATTTCAAAAATTTTTCAGATAGAAGACTTTTTGTGCAAGAAAGAGGGCGTTGTCAGCTACAATTTACGGAAAGTGGCATATGTCTACTCAGCCCTGTTTTCTTATAATGTCCAAATTATACCAACTAGTCCTCACTAAAATTTATATTTTTCATAAATGAAATTTATTTATTGGTGGCTAAGCAATGCCTATATGGATTTCATTGGTGCCTTACCAAATCATCAGTAGACTTTAACCACAATTTTGAAAAGTTAAAAACCTCTTATCTTATGCATAAGACTTTTTGTGCAAAAAAGAAGGCGTCCTCAGATACAATTTACGGTTAGTAGCATATGTGTACTCAGCCCCGTTTTTTTGAATAACAAAATTATGATAACTAGTCCTCACTAAAATTGATATTATTCGAATTCCAAAAATTTTTCAGATAGAAGACTTTTTGAGCAAGAAAGAGGGCGTTGTCAGCTTCAGTTTACGGAAAGTGGCATATATCCACTAATGCCCAAATTTTACCAACTAGTTCTCACTAAAATTTATATTTTTTATAAACGAAATTTATTTATTGGTGGCTAAGCAATGTGGATATGCATTTCATTGGTGCTTTACCAAATCATCAGTAGACTTAAACCACAGTTTTAAAAAGTTAAAACCCTCTTATCGTATGCATAAGACTTTTAGTGCAAGAAAGAGGGCGTCCTCAGACACAATTTACGGGTAGTGGTATATGTGTACTCAGCGCCGTTTTTTTGAATAACAAAATTATGATAACTAGTTCTCACTAAAATTGATATTATTCGAATTCCAAAAATTTTTCAGATATAAGACTTTTTGTGCAAGAAAGAGGGCGTTGTCAGCTACAATTTACGGGTAGTGGCATATGTGTACTCAGCCCCGTTTGTTTGAATAACAAAATTATGATAACTAGTCCTCACTAAAATTGATGTTATTCGAATTCCAAAAATTTTTCAGATAGAAGACTTTTTGTGCAAGGAAGAGGGCGCTATCAGCTACAATTTACGGAAAGTTAAAAACCTTTTATCTTATGCACAAGTGTAGTGTGCTTCACTTATGTACAATGCATACCCCTAATATGTAGTGTATTTCACAAAGTGTAACACACAAACACTATTCTTTCTCACCAATATCAAATTGGTAATGAAAATACAAAACGCTGATCAATCAGAATATTTTGAGTGACACTAATTCAAGTGTTTAAATAAATTGAGTGCATTCCAATGCAATGTTCTATGATTGGTCAGTAAACAAAAGTAATTCGAATCCTTTCACATTTCCATAAATGTGAAAGAGACGAATATTATATTTTATAATATTAAAATAAGTTAGAAGGGCTAAGTTAAATTTGCAAAACTAGTATATAAGCCAAAGAAATATTTAAATAAAACAGACTTGATCTTTTAACATAATCCGGCACACTTCTGCCTTGTTTCTTTATTAAGTCTCAATTATTTCGGCATTCCTTTGAACGCCTAGTGTTGAGCTGGAACCCTTCAGCTGTTTAATATAAATAAAGGGCTACAGGGAAAATTCCAATAACAAATAAAAATACTCATTACATGGCGATCCTGCAAACGGACCAGATCCTCTGATCCTGAAAGCAAAATCATCATAATTACACTAGAAATAACACAATGAACAATCAAAACAGTGAACAATCAAAATAAATGGAAGAAGAAATTAATGACATCTTTCAACGCTGGGAAGCCTACCTAAAACAGGAATACAACCCAGGCCCCGTGGACGAATCAGCGCCGAAGTATACTCCATCACAAAAAACGGCTGGACCAAAGGCTATCTCCTTGGAAGAATACAGAAGGCGAAACAAAAAAAAACAACAACTGGGAACCAACTATACCAAAGGTGAAGCCACAAAAGAAAAAAAGAGGCGGAAAAAAATTTCAAACCAGGAAAGCCAAGGCACTCCTGTTCAAAGAACTGACTCTGGCCACCACTACAAAACAACAACAGGACATAAAGGACAAAATAAAAGCGCTGCCATGAAATAACAAAAAAAAAAAAAAAAAAAAAAAAAATTTAAATATATGTATAATCAAATAAACATTAATTACAACTTAACGTAAAAACAAAACAAAAATTAATTTATAATATATATAAACATTAATTACAATGAACAATCAAAATAATGAACAAACTTCTTTGAAAGAAAACAAAAAGCCTGAATTAGCTTACAGTATCGAATGGCTAACAGATTTATGGGAATTTCTTCAAATTGAAGGAACCCCAGACGAAGAAGAGATCATAAACCCAACAAAAGTCGAACTAGAAACCATTCTTTTAATGGAAAAATTCAAGCTACGCTGGGATCGACAATAAAACAAATATGTATATTGTAGACTTAGCATTATGTAAGCACTTCAAAAACTAAGTAAAGATAAAAATAATAATACAGCAAGTATACTGTAAATAAAAAAAAAAATTTATAAATATTTATGAAGTAATAATAACACAATAACTAATGTGTACACTCAAAAAGAAATATAGATGCATAAAACAGAAATTCAACTAAAATAAATGGAAGAGAATATTTTAAAATTAAAAGATATATGGACAAATTTAAAGAAAAGTCCAGGAAGGACATATACAGAAAAAACCTTACAAAATAAATTAGAATCTATTAAAGAAATAAGAAAACAATTTGAATTAACGGAAATTGAAGAAAAAGATAAAGAAAAAACTATAGCATTAAAAATAGAATTTAACAATATTTTTAAAAACATTAAAGATTATTTACTAAACAGCCCTAAAGAAGTACAAGAAAATAAAAATATCAAAATGGCAGCATTCAGTTTAGAAACTACTTCAAAAGCACTCCCAATTTTCTCAGGTAATTTTATAGAACTAGAGAGTTTCCTAATAACAGCAGAATTAATCAACAAGACTCTATCGGCCGAGGCCAAAACAGATTTCCTACAGTACGTATATCTTGCTAAATTGACCACTAATGTCCGAACAGCAATAGGAACCTACACAAAACCTGAAAACTTTGAAGAATTAAAGAATCTATTAGAACAGAGATATAAGAGCAGGGAAACAATACCAGAGCTACAAAATAGACTAAATACATTATATCAAGGCAAAATAGCGGTGAATACATTCAGAGAAAAAATAACAGGTATGATAGATAAATTAAATAAATTAGGGATAGAAGAACTAGGAAACAATGCCTCTCAGGCAGAAAAGAATGTTATTGTTAAATTAAATAACAAACTAGCTCTAGACATTTTTAAGAAAGGTTTAAATGAAAACCTTAAATCAACCATATATGCAGCTAGACCAGAAAATTTACAAGAAGCATATGAACTAGCATTGGAATTGGAGAATGAAAATAGAGCAAACAACAATTCAATATTGCATGTTAGGAAGTATCAACCACGGTATCAACGCCAAAATCACTATGGACACAACACATACATGCGACAAAATAACAACCCCAATTACAACAGATCATACAGCACGAATAATAGAAACAATAATAACAACAATATAGCTAACAGCCCAAGAAACAACAACAATACGAACAACAATTTCAGTAGAAGATTTAACAATAATCACAATAGTAACAATAACAATTACAGAAATAGTAACAGACGCATACACGCCGTACAAAATTCGGGAAACACAATGGGCTCGGAATACGTAGATATTCCGGACAGCCACAATTAAAAATATGGAAAATTTCAGATAATAACACTAACTTCATAATCACTTCTTACAAAAATAAACAACTAACATTCTTAATAGACACAGGTGCGGACATATCACTCTGCCGCATGCAACCAGATTTCGAAGGCGAACTATTTAACCCAGAGGACAAATGCAAATTAACAGGCATAACTACAGAAGAAATAAATTCTTTAGGGACACTAGATTTAGAAATAACATTAACAGAAGAAAAATGCATTCACAATTTCCATTTAGTAAAAACAGATTTTCCAATAGAAACAGACGGAATAATAGGTAGAGACTTTTTAAAGAAATACCTATGCAAAATAGATTATGAAACATTTACAATAACTCTATTTATAAATAATAATACCATAATTCTTCCAATGCATACAAGAGCATTGAACTCACTACAAATAAAAATACCTCCAAGAACTGAGATAATACAAGCGATAAAATTAAATTTAGCTGAAGACAGCGTAATTTTCAATGATGAAATAAAACCAGGTTTATTTCTAAGTAACTCAATAGCACCCAGAAGCGGCATGACACACATAAAACTTTTAAACACAACGAACGAGACAATAACAATACAGGGCATTAAACTTCAAACAGATTCACTCAAAAATTACAGTATCTTAAATTACACCAGTGCCAACAACCCCAAACGTTTTGAAAAAATTCTAGTTGAATTGCAAATTAATAACAACGACAATTATGCTCAAGCAGAACTAGTAAACATTTTCAAAAAATATCAAAATATATTCCACTTAGAAGATGAAAAATTAACCGTCAACAATTTTTATACCCAAGAACTCATGACCACAGACAATACACCAGTATATATAAAAAACTACAGATTACCACATTCACACACGAACATAATAAATGAACAAGTACAAACAATGCTTGATGACGACATAATAGAACCATCAGTCAGCCCATATAATGCTCCCCTTCTCTTGGTACCCAAGAAAAACACGCAAGATAAAAAGAAATGGAGACTAGTAGTAGACTTTAGAAAATTGAACGATAAAATTGTAAATGACAAATTTCCTCTAACTAGATTAGAAGACATTTTAGACAAACTTGGCAGAGCCAAATGGTTTTCTACACTGGATATGACTAGCTCATTTCACCAAATAGAATTAAACAAACAATCCAGACCACTAACAGCTTTTTCTACACCACAAGGACATTATCAATTCAAAAGACTTCCATTCGGATTAAAAATATCATCAAACAGTTTTCAAAGAATGCTTACAATTGCATTATCCGGACTAGAATCAGAAGCTTTTCTCTACGTAGATGACATAATCGTCTACGGTTGCAGTTTGAACCATCACAACCAAAATTTAATCAAAGTACTAGATAGATTACAAAAATATAATTTAAAATTAAACCCGATGAAATGTTGTTTTTTGAGACCAGAAGTAGTTTATTTAGGACATTTAATAACAAAAGACGGAGTAAAAACAGACCCATCAAAATACGACGTGATAAAAAATTATCCCATACCTAATAACGCTGACGAAGTACGACGTTTCGTTGCATTCTGCAACTATTACAGAAAATTCATACCCAATTTTGCGGACATTGCCAAAGACCTGAACGCACTGCTAAAGAAAAAAACAAAATTCATATGGACAGAACAATGCCAAAACGCTTTTGATGAGTTAAGAAAAAAATTAATAAACCCACCTGTATTACAATATCCAGATTTTGAAAAACCTTTCATACTAACAACCGATGCATCAAATTATGCTTTAGGTGCAGTACTATCTCAAGGCGAAATAGGACAAGATTTACCTATTTCATACGCCAGTAAATCATTACAAAAACATGACATTAATAAGCCAGTAATAGAAAAAGAACTTCTAGCAATTCATTGGAGTATTAATTTTTTCAAACCCTATCTATACGGCAGAAAATTTATAGTAATTACAGACCATAGACCTTTAATTTCACTATTCTCACATAAAAATCCTTCGTCGAAAATGACAAGAATCAGATTAGATTTAAGTGATTATGATTTTACAATAATTTATAAAAAGGGAAAGATGAACACTAATGCAGATGCACTTTCCAGAATAGAAATAAACTCTGATATATTAAACCAGATGATACCAATAGAAGATGATGAACAAGTAAAAAAAAGTATTAATAACTACAAGGGCTATGAAAAATAAAGAAATAGAGGCAAATAAGAAATTAAATAATAGTAAAGAGGCAAATAATATAATAGAAAACGACGACGTACGTGTAAGAAACGATGATTCTCAGAAGTCTGATCAACTTCGAATATGGGAATGTACATCGATAAATGACATCAAGAATATAAGAAAACTGCAGTTTAATAAAATAGAAGATATAAAGGAAAATGATATATATATATATATAGAAGATAAAATTGTGCACATTGGACGTGACGATAATTCATCGAAACCAGATTCGATGAAGAAATCACGTACCAAAAATATAAATGAATTGAATATAGGATGTAATGATAATTCACCGAAACAAGATTCGATGAAGAAGTTACATACCACTAATAAAGAAAATAATATGCATGCAAGATTCAGCGATAACTCAGCCAAACTAGATTCGATTCTGAGGAAACTGATATCTAAAATGAAGAAAGAAAATATAAAAGAATTAGCGCTATCAAGTAATGATAAAATATTTAAAATGTATACAAAAGAAAAATTTAAAGAAATATATGCCAGAATAATAATAAATAATGAAAGTCCTCAGCTAAATATACTAATATACAACGCCCCGAAAAGAATATCAGATGACATATTGAAATACAAACTAATTGACGAATTTCATAATACCACACACGCAGGCCACTTAGGAATAAGAAAAACAATCATTAAACTAAAACAGAGATATATTTGGAAAAATATGAATAAGATGGTAAAAAAATTTATTACTTATTGCGACAGTTGTAACAGAAACAAACAAACTAAACACATTAAAGAACCATTAACACTAACAGACACTCCAAACAATAGTTTTGAAGTGATTTCAATTGATACTGTTGGTCGTATTTCAAATGAATACCGATACATTCTTACCATGCAGTGTGAACTAACAAAATTTGTTGTTGCACATCCAATGCCGACAAAAGATGCAATTACGACAGCAAGAACATTGGTTGAACAATTTATTTTAAAACATGGACAATTTAAAGTACTCAAATCTGACAAAGGTACAGAATTTACAAATGAAGTTATGCGAAACATATGCTCATTATTACAAATCAAACAAATATTTTCCACACCATACCATCATGAGACATTAGGATCAGTTGAAAGGAACCATAGAGTACTTAACGAATTTTTATTAACAACGGCTAGTGATTATGAATGGGACAAGTGGATTCAATACTTTACGTTTGCCTACAATACGGCACCACATGTAGACACAGGCTACACGCCTTTTGAATTGGTATATGGAAAATTACCATATCTACCCTCTGACATTCTAGAAAATAATCAACAATTTTACAATTATGACGACTACGTACAAGAGTTGCAAGTCAGGTTACGATTTGCTTTGAATAAAGCAAAAGAATTATTGCTAAGAGCAAAACAGAAGAGAATCGTAAACAATGACCACACTAATAAATTTAATCTAGAAGTAGGAGATTTAGTTTTAGTAAAAATAGAAAATAGAAAAAAAAATCAAAGTCCCTACAAAGGACCATTTAAAATAATAAAAAGAAATAATGTAAACACCATAATAGACTATAATGGCGTAGAGAAGGAAATACATAACAATAATTTGAAACCATACCGAACATTATCAAATTAAATTCTATAAAAATAAAAATATCTAACCAATTGTAATTATTATATAGAAAACCTTAAATATATAAGAGAATGTTTATCAATTAATTAATCAATAATCTAATCAAAATTTCTTAAATACTTATATATAAAAATAATAATATTTAACAAATTATAACTACTTTACAAAAGAAAAAACAAATAAGTAATAAATTTTCTTTCCAATACTAGATAATACTACATTCATAAGTAACTATTCTAATGCATTTCAACTATAATTGTAATTTAATATCATGTAAAAATTTAAGATGGAAGGAAAAATTACCTCCATAATTTTTCTCTTAAGGGGGAGGGTGTAGTGTGCTTCACTTATGTACAATGCATACCCCTAATATGTAGTGTATTTCACAAAGTGTAACACACAAAAACTATTCTTTCTCACCAATATCAAATTGGTAATGAAAATACAAAACGCTGATCAATCAGAATATTTTGGGTGACACTAATTCAAGTGTTTAAATAAATTGAGTGCATTCCAATGCAATGTTCTATGATTGGTCAGTAAACAAAAGTAATTCGAATCCTTTCACATTTCCATAAATGTGAAAGAGACGAATATTATATTTTATAATATTAAAATAAGTTAGAAGGGCTAAGTTAAATTTGCAAAACTAGTATATAAGCCAAAGAAATATTTAAATAAAACAGACTTGATCTTTTAACATAATCCGGCACACTTCTGCCTTGTTTCTTTATTAAGTCTCAATTATTTCGGCATTCCTTTGAACGAATAGTGTTGAGCTGGAACCCTTCAGCTGTTTAATATAAATAAAGGGCTACAGGGAAAATTCCAATAACAAATAAAAATACTCATTACACAAGACTTTTTGTGCAAGAAAGAGGGCGTCCTGAGATACAATTTACGGGTAGTGGCATATGTGTACTCAGCCCCGTTTTTCTTAATAACCAAATTATGATAACTAGTCCTCACTATAATTGATATTATTCGAAATCCAACATTATTTCAGATAGAAGACTTTTTGTGCAAGAAGGAGGGCACGGTCAGCTTCAATTTACGGGTAGTGGCATATGTGTACTCAGCCCCGTTTTTTAGAATGACCAAATTATGATAACTAATCCTCACTAAAGTTGATATAATGACCAAATTATGACAGCTAATCCTCACTAAAAGTTACCATATTCGATTTTCAAAATTATTTCAGATATACGAAAATTTATATTTTTCATAAATGAAATTTATTTATTGGTGGCTAAGCAATGTCTATATGCATTTCATTGGTGCTTTACCAAATCATTAGTAGACTTTAACCACAATTCTGGAAAGTTAAAAACCTCTTATCTTATGCATAAGACTTTTTGTGCAAGAAAGAGGGCGTCCTCAGATACAATTTACGGGTAGTGGCATATGTGTACTCGGCCCTGTTTTCCTATAATGTCCAAATTATACCAACTTGTCCTCACTAAAATTGATATATTTCATAAATGAAATTTATTTATTGGTGGCTAAGCAATGTCTATATGCATTTCATTGTACTTTACCAAATCATAAGTAGACTTTAACCACAGTTTTGACAAGTTAAAAACCTTTTATCTTATGCGTAAGACTTTTGTGCAAGAAAGAGGGCGTCCTCAGATACAATTTACGGGTAGTGGCATATGTGTACTCAGCCCAGTATTTTAGAATGACCAAATTATGACAACTACTATTCACTGCAGGTGATATAAATACCAAATTATGACAACAAATCCTGACTAAAGTTTATATAATGAGCAAATTATGGAAACTTGTCCCCACTAAATTTTATATTTTTCGAATTCCAAAATTATTTCAGATATGACTTTCTGTGCGAGAAAGAAGGAGTTGTCAGCTACAATTTACGGGTAGTGGCATATGTGTACTCAGCCCCGTTTTTTAGAATGACCAAATTATAATAACTAGTCCTCACTAAAATTAATATTATTCGAATTGCAAAGTTATTTCAGATATAGGACTTTTTGTGCAAGAAAGAGGGCACGGTAAGCTTCAATTTACGGGTAGTGGCATATGTGTATTCAGCCCCGTTTTTTAGAATGACCATATTATGACAACTACTCCTCACTGCAGTTGATATAAAGACCAAATTGTGACAACTAATCCTCACTAAATTTTATATAATGACCAAAATATGGCAACTAGTCCTCACTAAAATTTATATTATTCGAATTCCAAATTTATTTCAGATAGAAGACTTTTTGTGCTAGAAAGAGGGCGTTGTCAGCTACAATTTACGGGTAGTGGCATATGTGTACTCAGCCCCATATTTTAGAATGACCAAATTATGACAACTACTCCTCACTGCAGTTGATATAAAGACCAAATTGTGACAACTAATCCTCACTAAATTTTATATAATGACCAAAATATGGCAACTAGTCCTCACTAAAATTTATATTATTCGAATTCCAAATTTATTTCAGATAGAAGACTTTTTGTGCTAGAAAGAGGGTGTTGTCAGCTACAATTTACGGGTAGTGGCATATGTGTACTCAGCCCCGTTTTTTTATAATGACATAATTATGGCAACTAATCCTCACTAAAGTTGATATAATGATCAAATTATGATAGCTAATCCTCACTAAAAGTTACCATATTCGATTTTCAAAATTATTTCAGATATAAGAAAATTTATATTTTTCATAAATGAAATTTATTTATTGGTGGCTAAGCAATGTCTATATGCATTTCATTGTACTTTACCAAATCATAAGTAGACTTTAACCACAGTTTTGACAAGTTAAAAACCTCTTATCTTATGCGTAAGACTTTTGTGCAAGAAAGAGGGCGTCCTCAGATACAATTTACGGGTAGTGGCATATGTGTACTCAGCCCAGTATTTTAGAATGACCAAATTATGACAACTACTCCTCACTGCAGGTGATATAAAGACCAAATTATGACAACAAATCCTCACTAAAGTTTATATAATGAGCAAATTATGGAAACTTGTCCCCACTAAATTTTATATTTTTCGAATTCCAAAATTATTTCAGACATGACTTTCTGTGCGAGAAAGAAGGAGTTGTCAGCAACAATTTACGGGTAGTGGCATATGTGTACTCAGCCCCGTTTTTTAGAATGACCAAATTATAATAACTAGTCCTCACTAAAATTAATATTTTTCATAAATGAAATTTATTTATTGGTGGCTAAGCAATGTCTATATGCATTTCATTGGTGCTTTACCAAATCATTAGTACACTTTAACCACAGTTCTGAAAATTTAAAAACATCTTATCTTATGCACAAGACTTTTTGTGCAAGAAAGGGGGCGTCCTGAGATACAATTTACGGGTAGTGGCATATGTGTGTTCAGCCCCGTTTTCTAGAATGACCAAATTATAATAACTAGTCCTCACTAAAATTAATATTATTCGAATTGCAAAATTATTTCAGATATAGGACTTTTTGTGCAAGAAAGAGGGCGTTGTCAGCTACAATTTACGGGTAGTGGCATATGAATGACCAAATTATGACAACTAATCCTCACTAAATATTATATAATGACCAAATTATGGCAACTAGTCCTCACTAGATTTTATATATCTCGAATTCCAAAATTATTTCAGATATAAGACTTTTTGTGCAAGAAAGAGGGCACGGTAATTTACGGGTAGTGGCATATGTGTACTGAGCCCCGTTTTTTTATAATGACATAATTATGGCAACTAATCCTCACAAAAGCTGGTATAATGACCGAATTATGACAACTAGTCCTCACTAAAAGTTATCATATTCGATTTTCAAAATTATTTCAGATATAAGAAAATTTATATTTTTAATAATTGAAATTTATTTATTGGTGGCTAAGCAATGTCTATATGCATTTCATTGGTGCTTTACCAAATCATCAGTAGACTTTAACCACAATTTTGAAAAGTTAAAAACTTCTTACCTTATGCATAAGACTTTTTTGCAAGAAAGAGGGCGTCAGATACGGGTAGTGGCATATGTGTACTCAGCCTTGTGTTTTAGAATGACCATATTATAATAACTAGTCCTCACTAAAATTAATATTATTCGAATTGCAAAATTAATTCAGATAAAGGACTTTTTGTGCAAGAAAGAGGGCGTCCTCAGATACAATTTACGGGTAGTGGCATATGTGTACTCAGCCCTGTTTTCTTATAATAATGTCCAAATTATACCAACTAGTCCTCACTAAATTGATATTTTTCATAAATGAAATTTATTTATTGGTGGCTAAGCAATGTCTATATGCATTTCATTGGTGCTTTACCAAATCATTAGTACACTTTAACCACAGTTCTGAAAATTTAAAAACATTTTATCTTATGCATAAGACTTTTTGTGCAAGAAAGAGGGCGTCCTGAGATACAATTTACGGGTAGTGGCATATGTGTACTCTTCCCCGTTTTTTAGAATGACCATATTATAATAACTAGTCCTCACTAAAATTAATATTATTCGAATTGCAAAATTATTTCAGATATAGGACTTTTTGTGCAAGAAAGAGGGCGCTGTCGGCTAAAATTTACGGGTAGTGGCATATGTGTACTCAGCCCCGTTTTTTTATAATGACATAATTATGGCAACTAATCCTCACTAAAGTTGATATAATGACCAAATTATGACAACTAATCCTCACTAAAAGTTATCATATTCAATTTTCAAAATTATTTCAGATATAAGAAAATTGATATTTTTCATAAATGAAATTTATTTATTGGTGGCTAAGCAATGTCTATATGCATTTCATTGGTGCTTTACCAAATCATTAGCAAACTTTAACCACAGTTTTGAAAAGTTAAAAACCCCTTACCTTATGCATAAGACTTTTTTTGCAAGAAAGAGGGCGTCCTCAGATACGGGTAGTGGCATATGTGTACTCAGCCCCGTTTTTTAGAATGACCAAATTATAATAACTAGTCCTCACTAAAATTAATATTTTTCATAAATGAAATTTATTTATTGGTGGCTAAGCAATGTCTATATGCATTTCATTGGTGCTTTACCAAATCATTAGTACACTTTAACCACAGTTCTGAAAATTTAAAAACATCTTATCTTATGCACAAGACTTTTTGTGCAAGAAAGGGGGCGTCCTGAGATACAATTTACGGGTAGTGGCATATGTGTATTCAGCCCCGTTTTCTAGAATGACCAAATTATAATAACTAGTCCTCACTAAAATTAATATTATTCGAATTGCAAAATTATTTCAGATATAGGACTTTTTCTGCAAGAAAGAGGGCGTTGTCAGCTACAATTTACGGGTAGTGGCATATGAATGACCAAATTATGACAACTAATCCTCACTAAATATTATATAATGACCAAATTATGGCAACTAGTCCTCACTAGATTTTATATATCTCGAATTCCAAAATTATTTCAGATATAAGACTTTTTGTGCAAGAAAGAGGGCACGGTAAGCTTTAATTTACGGGTAGTGGCATATGTGTACTCAGCCCCGTTTTTTTATAATGACATAATTATGGCAACTAATCCTCACAAAAGCTGGTATAATGACCGAATTATGACAACTAGTCCTCACTAAAAGTTATCATATTCGATTTTCAAAATTATTTCAGATATAAGAAAATTGATATTTTTAATAATTGAAATTTATTTATTGGTGGCTAAGCAATGTCTATATGCATTTCATTGGTGCTTTACCAAATCATCAGTAGACTTTAACCACAATTTTGAAAAGTTAAAAATTTCTTACCTTATGCATAAGACTTTTTTGCAAGAAAGAGGGCGTCAGATACGGGTAGTGGCATATGTGTACTCAGCCCCGTGTTTTAGAATGACCATATTATAATAACTAGTCCTCACTAAAATTAATATTATTCGAATTGCAAAATTAATTCAGATAAAGGACTTTTTGTGCAAGAAAGAGGGCGTCCTCAGATACAATTTACGGGTAGTGGCATATGTGTACTCAGCCCTGTTTTCTTATAATAATGTCCAAATTATACCAACTAGTCCTCACTAAATTGATATTTTTCATAAATGAAATTTATTTATTGGTGGCTAAGCAATGTCTATATGCATTTCATTGGTGCTTTACCAAATCATTAGTACACTTTAACCACAGTTCTGAAAATTTAAAAACATTTTATCTTATGCATAAGACTTTTTGTGCAAGAAAGAGGGCGTCCTGAGATACAATTTACGGGTAGTGGCATATGTGTACTCTTCCCCGTTTTTTAGAATGACCATATTATAATAACTAGTCCTCACTAAAATTAATATTATTCGAATTGCAAAATTATTTCAGATATAGGACTTTTTGTGCAAGAAAGAGGGCGCTGTCGGCTAAAATTTACGGGTAGTGGCATATGTGTACTCGGCCCCGTTTTTTTATAATGACATAATTATGGCAACTAATCCTCACTAAAGTTGATATAATGACCAAATTATGACAACTAATCCTCACTAAAAGTTATCATATTCAATTTTCAAAATTATTTCAGATATAAGAAAATTGATATTTTTCATAAATAAAATTTATTTATTGGTGGCTAAGCAATGTCTATATGCATTTCATTGGTGCTTTACCAAATCATTAGCACACTTTAACCACAGTTTTGAAAAGTTAAAAACCTCTTATCTTATGCATAAGCCTTTTTGTGCAAGAAAGAGGGCGTCCTCAGAAACAATTTACGGGTAGTGGCATATGTTTACTCAGGCCGGTTTTCTTATAATGTCCAAATTATACCAACTAGTCCTCACTAAAATTTATATTTTTCATAAATGAAATTTATTTATTGGTGGCTAAGCAATGTCTATATGCATTTCATTGGTGCTTTACCAAATCATTAGCAGACTTAAACTACAGTTTTGAAAAGTTAAAAACCTCTTATCTTATGCATAAGACTTTTTGTGCAAGAAAGAGGGCGTCCTCAGAGACAATTTACGGGTAGTGGCATATGTGTACTATGCCCCGTTTTTTTGAATAACAAAATTATGATAACTAGTCCTCACTAAAAT
This sequence comes from Linnaemya tessellans, assembly GCA_951800035.1. NCBI lineage: Eukaryota > Metazoa > Arthropoda > Insecta > Diptera > Tachinidae > Linnaemya > Linnaemya tessellans. The sequence goes on along the minus strand of OX637534.1, from coordinate 64,862,892 downwards.
TGATATTATTCAAATTCCAAAATTATTTCAGATAGAAGACTTTTTGTGCTAGAAAGAGGGCGTTGTCAGCTACAATTTACGGGTAGTGGCACTCGTTTACTCAGGCCTGTTTTCTTATAATGTCCAAATTATACCAACTAGTCCTCACTAAAATTTATATTTTTCATAAATGAAATTTATTTATTGGTGGCTAAGCAATGTCTATATGCATTTCATTGGTGCTTTACCAAATAATCAGTAGAATTTAACCACAATTTTGAAAAGTTAAAAACCTCTTACCTTATGCATAAGACTTTTTTTGCAAGAAAGAGGGCGTCCTCAGATACGGGTAGTGGCATATGTGTACTCAGCTCCGTGTTTTAGAATGACCATATTATAATAACTAGTCCTCACTACAATTAATATTATTATTTTTTAGAATGACCAAATTATAATAACCAGTCCTCACTGCAGTTGATATAAAGACCAAATTGTGACAACTAATCCTCACTAAATTTTATATAATGACCAAATTATGGCAACTAGTCCTCACTAAATTTTATATTTTTCGATTTCCAAAATTGATTCAGATATAAGACTTTCTGTGCAAGAAAGAGGGCGTCCTCAGATACAGTTTACGGGTAGTGGCATATGAGTACTCAGCCCCATATTTTAGAATGACCAAATTATAATACCTAGTCCTCACTAAAATTAATATTATTCGAATTGCAAAATTATTTCAGATATAGGACTTTTTGTGCAAGAAAGAGGACGTTGTCAGCTACAATTTACGGGTAGTGGCATATGAATGACCAAATTATGACAACTAATCCTCACTAAATTTTATATAATGACCAAATTATGGCAACTAGTCCTCACTAGATTTTATATATCTCGAATTCCAAAATTATTTCAGATATAAAACTTTTTGTGCAAGAAAGAGGGCACGGTCAGCTTCAATTTACCGGTAGTGGCATATGTGTATTCAGCCCCGTTTTTTAGAATGACCATATTATAATAACTAGTCCTCACTAAAATTAATATTATTCGAATTGCAAAATTATTTCAGATATAGGACTTTTTGTGCAAGAAAGAGGGCGCTGTCGGCTAAAATTTACGGGTAGTGGCATATCTGTACTCAGCCCCTTTTTTTTATAATGACATATTAGTATATGGCATCTAAGCCTCACTAAAGTTGATATAATGACCAAATTATGACAACTAATCCTCACTAAAAGTTATCATATTCAATTTTCAAAATTATTTCAGATATAAGAAAATTGATATTTTTCATAAATGAAATTTATTTATTGGTGGCTAAGCAATGTCTATATGCATTTCATTGGTGCTTTACCAAATCATTAGCAGACTTTAACCACAGTTTTGAAAAGTTAAAAACCTCTTATCTTATGCATAAGACTTTTTCTGCAAGAAAGAGGGCGGCCTCAGATACAAATTACGGATAGTGGCATATGTGTACTCAGCCCAGTATTTTAGAATGACCAAATTATGACAACTACTCCTCACTGCAGTTTATGGCAACTTGTCCTCACTAAATTTTATATTTTTCGAATTCCAAAATTATTTCAGGTATAATACTTTTTGTGCGAGAAAGAGGGCACCGTCAGCTACAATTTACGGGTAGTGGCATATGTGGACTCAGCCCCGTTTTTTAGAATGACCAAATTATAATAACCAGTCTTCACTAAAATTAATATTATTCGAATTGCAAAATTATTTCAGATATAGGACTTTTTGTGCAAGAAAGAGGGCACCGTCAGCTACAATTTACGGGTAGTGGCATATGTGTATTCAGCCCCGTTTTTTTAAAATGACCAAATTATGGCAACTAATCCTCTCTAAAGTTTTATAATGACCAAATTATGACAACTAATCCTCACTAAACGTTATCATATTCGATTTTCAAAATTATTTCAGATATAAGAAAATTAATATTTTTCATAAATGAAATTTATTTATTGGTGGCTAAGCAATGTCTATATGCATTTCATTGGTGCTTTACCAAATCATAAGTAGACTTTAACCACACTTTTGAAAAGTTAAAATCCTCTTATCTTATGCATAAGACTTTTTGTGCAAGAAAAAGGGCGGCCTCAGATACAATTTACGGGTAGTGGCATATGTGTACTCAGCCCAGTATTTTAGAATGACCAAATTATGACAACTACTCCTCACAGAAGTTTATGGCAACTTGTCCTCACTAAATTTTATATTTTTCGAATTCCAAAATTATTTCAGATATAAGACTTTTTGTGCGAGAAAGAGGGCACCGTCAGCTACAATTTACGGGTAGTGGCATATGTGGACTCAGCTCTGTTTTTTTATAATGACCAAATTATGGCAACTAATTCTCATTAAAATTGATATTTTTATAAATGAAATGTATTTATTGGTGGCTAAGCAATGTCTATATACATTTCATTGGTGCTTTACCAAATCATTAGTAGACTTAAACCACAGTTTTGAAAAGTTAAAAACCTCTTATCTTATGCATAAGACTTTTTGTGCAAGAAAGAGGGCGTCCTCAGATACAATTTACGGGTAGTGGCATATTTGTACTCAGCCCAGTATTTTAGAATGACCAAATTATGACAACTACTCTTGACTGCAGTTTATGGCAACTTGTCCTCACTAAATTTTATTTTGTTCGAAATCCAAAATTATTTCAGATACAAGAGTTTTTGTGCGAGAAAGAGGGCACCGTCAGCTACAATTTACGGGTAGTGGCATATGTGGACTCATCTCATTTTTTTAGAATGACCAAATTATCATAACTAGTCTTCACTAAAATTAATATAATTCGAATTGCAAAATTATTTCAGATATAGGACTTTTTGTGCAAGAAAGAGGGCGTTGTCAGCTAAAATTTACGGGTAGTGGCATATGTGTATTCAGCCCTGTTTTTTTATAATGACCAAATGATGGCAACTAATCCTTACTAAAGTTGATATAATGACCAAATTTTACAACTAATCCTCACTAAAAGTTATCATATTCGATTTTCAAAATTATTTCAGATATATGAAAATTTATATTTTTACGGGTAGTGGCATATGTGTACTCAGTCCCGTTTATTTTGAATAACCATATTATGATAACTAGTCCTCACTAAAATTGATATTGTTCGATTCCAAAATTATTTCAGATAGAAGACTTTTTGTGCTAGAAAGAGGGCGTTGTTAGCTACAATTTACGGGTAGTGGCATATGTGTACTCAGGCATGTTTTCTTATAATGTCCAAATTATACCAACTAGTCCTCACTAAAATTGATATTTTTCATAAATGAAATTTATTTATTGGTTGCTAAGCAATGTCTATATGCATTTCATTGGTGCTTTACCAAATCATCAGTAGACTTTAACCACAGTTTTGAAAAGTTAAAAACCTCTTATCTTATGCATAATACTTTTTGTGCAAGAAAGAGGGCGTCCTCAACTACAATTTACGGGTAGTGGCATATGTGTACTCAGCCCCGTATTTTAGAATGACCATATTATGACAACTACTCCTCACTGCAGTTAATATGAAGACCAAATAGTGACAACTAATCGTCACTAAAGTTTATATAATTAACAAATTATGGCAATTAGTCCTCACTAAATTTTATATTCTTCGAATTCCAAAATTATTTCAGATAAAAGACTTTTTGTGCGATAAAGAGGGCACCGTCAGCTACAATTTACGGGTAGTGGCATATTTGTACTCAGCCCAGTATTTTAGAATGACCAAGTTATGACAACTTTTCCTCACTGCAGTTTATGGCAACTTGTCCTCACTGAAATTGATATTATTCGAATTCCAAAAATATTTCAGATAGAAGACTTTTTGTGCAAGAAAGAGGGCGTTGTTAGCTACAATTTACGGGTAGTGGCATATGTGTACTCAGCACTGTTTTCTTATAATGTCCAAATTATACCAACTAGTCTTCACTAAAATTGATATTTTTCATAAATGAAATTTATTTATTGGTGGCTAACCAATGCCTATTCAGCCCCGTTTTTTAATAATGACCAAATTATGGCAACTAATTCTCATTAAAGTTGATATAATGACCAAATTATGACAACTAATCCTCACTAAAAGTTATCATATTCGAATTTCAAAATTATTTCAGATATAAGAAAATTGATATTTTTCATAAATGAAATTTATTTATTAGTGGCTAAGCAATGTCTATATGCATTTCATTGGTGCTTTACCAAATCATCAGTAGACTTTAACCACAGTTTTGAAAAGTTTAAAACCTCTTTCTTATGCATAAGACTTTTTGTCCAAGAAAGAGGGCGTCCTCAGCTACAATTTACGGGTAGTGGCATATGTGTACTCAGGCCTGTTTTCTTATAGTGTCCAAATTATACCAACTAGTCCTCACTAAAATTGATATTTTTCATAAATGAAATTTATTTATTGGTGGCTAAGCAATGTCTATATGCATTTCATTGGTGCTTTACCAAATCATCAGTAGACTTTAATTTAACCACAGTTTTGAAAAGTTAAAAACCTCTTATCTTATGCATAAGACTTTTTGTGCAAGAAAGAGGGCGTCCTCAGATACAATTTACGGGTAGTGGCATATTTGTACTCAGCCCAGTATTTTAGAATGACCAAATTATGACAACTACTCCTCACTGCAGTTTATGGCAACTTGTCCTCACTAAATTTTATATTTTTCGAATTCCAAAATTATTTCAGATATAAGACTTTCTGTGCGAGAAAGAGGCAACCGTCAGCTACAATTTTCGGTTAGTGGCATATGTGGACTCAGCTCTGTTTTTTTAGAATGACCAAATTATAATAACTAGTCTTCACTAAAATTAATATTATTCGAATTCCAAAATTATTTCAGATAGAAGACGTTTTGTGCAAGAAAGAGGGCGTTGTCAGCTACAATTTACGGGCAGTGGCATATGTGTATTCAGCCCCGTTTTTTTATAATGACCAAATTATGGCAACTAATTCTCACTAAAGTTGATATAATGACCAAATTATGACAAATAATGCTCACTAAAAGTTATCATATTCGATTTTCAAAATTATTTCAGATATAAGAATATTGATATTTTTCATAAATGAAATTTATTTATTGGTGGCTAAGCAATGTCTATGTGCATTTCATTGGTACTTTACCAATTCATCAGTAGACTTTAACCACAGTTGTGAAAAGTTAAAAACCTCTTAACTTATGCATAAGACTTTTTGTGCAATAAAGAGGGCATCCTCAGATACAATTTAAAGGTAGTGACATATGTGTACTCAGACCCGTATTTTAGAATGACCAAATTTTTACAACTACTCCTCTCTGCAGTTGAGATAAAGACCAAATTGTGACACCTAATCCTCACTAAAGTTTATATAATTACCAAATTATGGCAACTAGTCCTCACTAGATTTTATATTTTTCGAATTCCAAAATTATTACAGATATAAGAATTTTTGTGCAAGAAAAAGGGCACGGTCAGCTTCAATTTACGGGTAGTGGCATATGTGTACTCAGCCCTGTTTTCTTAAAAACGTGATATCTAAAAAAGTCAAAACATCTTATCTTATGCATAAGACTTTTTGTGCAAGAAAGAGGGCGTCCTCAGATACAATTTACGGGTAGTGGCATATGTGTACTCAGCCCTGTTTTCTTAAAAACGTGATATCTAAAAAAGTCAAAACATCTTATCTTATACATAAGACTTTTTGTGCAAGAAAGAGGGCGTCCTCAGATACAATTTACAGGTAGTGGCATATGTGTACTCAGCCCCGTATATAAGAATGACCAAATTATGACAACAACTCCTCACTGCAGTTGATATAAAGACCAAATTGTAACAACTAATCCTCATTAAAGTTTATATAATTACCAAATTATGGCAACTAATCCTCACCAGATTTTATATATATCGAATTCCAAAATTATTTCAGATATTAGACTTTTTGTGCAAGAAAGAGGGCACCATCAGCTACAATTTACGGGTAGTGGCATATGTGTACTCTGCCCCGTTTTTTTGAATAACTAAATTATGATAACTAGTCCTCACTAAAATTGATATTATTCGAATTCCAAAATTATTTCAGATAGAAGACTTTTTGTGCTAGAAAGAGGGCGTTGTCAGCTACAATTTACGGGTAGTGGCATATGTTTACTCAGGCCGGTTTTCTTATAATGTCCAAATTATACCGACTAGTCCTCACTAAAATTTATATTTTTCATAAATGAAATTTATTTATTGGTGGCTAAGCAATGTCTATATGCATTTCATTGGTGATTTACCAAATCATTAGTAGACTTTAACCACAGTTTTGAAAAGTTAAAAACCTCTTATCTTATGCATAAGACTTTTTGTGCAAGAAAGAGGGCGTTGTCAGCTAAAATTTACGGGTAGTGGCATATGTGTACTCAGCCCCGTTTTTTTATAATGACATAATTATGGCACCTAATCCCCACTAAAGTTGATATAATGACCAAATTATGACAACTAATAATCACTAAAAGTTATCATATTCGATTTTCAAAATTATATCAGATATAAGAAAATTGATATTTTTCATAAATGAAATTTATTTATTGGTGGCTAAGCAATGTCTATATGCATTTCATTGGTGCTTTACCAAATCATTAGCAGACTTTAACCACAGTTTTGAAAAGTTAAAAACCTCTTATCTTATGCATAAGACTTTTTGTGCAAGAAAGATGGCGTCCTCAGATACAATTTACGGGTAGTGGCATATGTGTACTCAGCCCCGTTTTTATACCCTCCAAAAATGAATTTGGAGGGTATATTCACTTTGTCATTCCGTTTGTAACGCATCGAAATATCCATCTCAGACCCCATAAAGTATATACATATATTCTTGATCAGTGATGAAATCTAAGACGAACTGAGCATGTCCGTCCGTCCGTCCGTCCGTCTGTGGAAATCACGATTCAGTCCAAACGAAAAGAGCTAGACTCTTGATATTTGGCATAAATATAACTTAAAACTTAGAGCAGGTTAAGTTCGAAGATGGGCCAAATCGGGCAAGAGGGAAAAAAGCTCCCCTAAGAAGAATTAAACCAACACAGAAAAAACAACATAATTTTTTAAGTTTTTTGGATATTTTGTTAAGCAAATGATATATTTTTATGTCAAATATGGTCCAACGCCTTAAACTTGGAGCCATTAAATAAAATAAAAATATTTTTTGACCCCGCCCACTTCAGTGGGCGTTATTATAGGCAAAAATAGCATTAAAATTTAACAAATTGTTCTACTTAAGCCTACATTCCTTAAAAATAACACTTTTAAGCTTTGATGACGAAGCTGAGACGAAACCTGGTACTACTCTCCCCTACGCCCTCCTTCCCTTCGCCCCCTAAATGACCCTACCAAAAAAATTTTTTGTTTTAAATTTTGCATTTATCTTTAGAGTTTTATGACTGCCGATTTCTGCCCTACACCCCCCCCCCCCCCCCCCCCCCCCCTCTTCCTTTGCCCCCTAAATGACCCCACCAAAAAAAATTGTTTTTTTAAATTTTGTATATAATCATCCCAAGCATTTATCTTTAGAGTTTTATGACTGCCGATTTCTGCCCTACCCCCTTTACCCGCTAAATGACCCTATCAAAAAAAAGAAATTTTAATTTTGTATATAATTATTCCAAGCATTTATTTTTAGAGTTTAATGACAAAGGTGAAATGTTTCCCCCACAGCCCTTGCCAGAACGACCCCGCCAAAATACAGTTTTTATAGCCTCCAAAGAGAATTGTGATGAAGTCTAAGACGGTCCCTTTAGTGGGCGTTGACGTACGATATTATATAAAGGAACTCTGTCCCACCAAGTTAAACATTTCAAATTCACTTACTAAATATTTGGAGGGTATTTAAGATTCGACCCGGTCGAATATAACGTTTTTACTTGTTTTATAATGACATAATTATGGCAACTAATCCTCACAAAAGTTGATATAATGACCAAATTATGACAACTAATCCTCACTAAAAGTTATCATATTCGATTTTCAAAATTATTTCAGATATAAGGAAATTGATATTTTTCATAAATGAAATTTATTTATTGGTAGCTAAGCAATGTCTATATGCATTTCATTGGTGCTTTACCAAATCATTAGCAGATTTTAACCACAGTTTTGAAAAGTTAAAAACCTCTTATCTTATGCATAAGACTTTTTGTGCAAGAAAGAGGGCGTCCTCAGATACAATTTAAGGGTACTGGCATATGTGTACTCAGCCCCGTATTTTAGAATAACCAAATTATGACAACTACTCTTCACTGCAGTTGATATAAAGACCAAATTGTGACAACTAATCCTCACTAAAGTTTATATAATGACCAAATTATGGCAACTAGTCCTCACTAGATGTTATTTATTTTGAATTCCAAAATTATTTCAGATATAAGACTTTTTGTGCAAGAAAGAGGGCACGGTCAGCTTCAATTTACGGGTAGTGACATATGTGTATTCAGCCCCGTTTTTTAGAATGACAATATTATAATAACTAGTCCTCACTAAATTTAATATTATTCGAATTGCAAAATTATTTCAGATATAGGACTTTTTGTGCAAGAAAGAGGGCGCTGTCATCTAAAATTTACGGGTAGTAGCATATGTGTACTCAGCCCCGTTTTTTTTATAATGACATAATTATGGTAAGTAATCCTCACTAAAGTTGATATAATGACCAAGTTATGACAACTAATCCTCACTAAAAGTTATCATATTCGATTTTCAAAATTATTTCAGATATAAGAAAATTGATATTTTTCATAAATGAAATTTATTTATTGGTGGCTAAGCAATGTCTATATACATTTCATTGGTGCTTTACCAAATCATTAGTAGACTTAAACCACAGTTTTGAAAAGTTAAAAACCATAAAAGTTAAAAAGCATAAGACTTTTTGTGCAAGAAAGAGGGCGTTGTCAGATACAATTTACGGGTAGTGGCATATGTGTACTCTGCCCCGTTTTTTTGAATAACCAAATTATAATAACTAGTCCTCACTAAAATTGATATTATTCGAATTCCAAAATTATTTCAGATAGAAGACTTTTTGTGCTAGAAAGAAGGCGTTGTCAGCTACAAATTACGGGTAGTGGCATATGTTTACTCAGGCCTGTTTTCTTATAATGTCCAAATTATACCAACTAGTCCTCACTAAAATTTATATTTTTCATAAATGAAATTTATTTATTGGTGGCTAAGCAATGTCTATATGTATTTCATTGGTGCTTTACCAAATCATCAGTAGACTTTAACCACAGTTTTGAAAAGTTAAAAACCTCTTATCTTATGCATAAAACTTTTAATGCAAGAAAGAGGGTGTCCTCAGATACGGGTAGTGGCATATGTGTACTCAGACCCGTGTTTTAGAATGACCATATTATAATAACTGGTCCTCACTAAAATTGATATTATTCGAATTCCAAAAATATTTCAGATAGAAGACTTTTTGTGCAAGAAAGAGGGCGTCCTCAGAAACAATTTACGGGTAGTGGCATATGTGTACTCAGCCCAGTATTTTAGAATGACCAAATTATGACAACTACTCTACACTGTAGTTGATATAAAGACCAGTTTGTGACAACTAATCCTCACTAACTAAGCCACCTAATAAGTGGTGACAAACACAATACACATGAGCACTGATGATGAAAGGGTTGCGTCTTTCGAAAACAGCTGTTCTGCTCTGCTGTGTAAGTTGAATAAAAACTGATGTTGACTTGCCTTTGTGCCTTGGAATGTTTATCATGTCTTTCTGAGATTTAAATTAAAAAATTTCGAACAATTAGCCTATAGAATCTTAATTCAAATTTAATATAGCAATATAAAAATGTTCGTTAAAATTATTACTACATACAAATTTAAGCTATGGCTTGAGCTACCCAATAATAAAAATTGGAAAAACGTTCACATGTACTTAAGTATAAAATTCAAACCAAAAAAGTTTGACTTAGGTATGATGGAACAAAAAATTCAGAAAAATGGGACATGAAGAAAAATAATCAAACGGTAACACGGGTATTATAACAATAACATGTTAACATCAGGTTGATACAGTTCCCGTATTCTTTTTCACAATAAAATTTGTGTAAATAGGAACTGTTATCACATTCAACTAAGCCACCTAATAAGTGGTGACAAACACAATACACATGAGCACTGATGATGAAAGGGTTGCGTCTTTCGAAAACAGCTGTTCTGCTCTGCTGTGTAAGTTGAATAAAAACTGATGTTGACTTGCCTTTGTGCCTTGGAATATTTATCATGTCTTTCTGAGATTTAAATTAAAAAATTTCGAACAATTAGCCTATAGAATCTTAATTCAAATTTAATATAGCAATATAAAAATGTTCGTTAAAATTATTACTACATACAAATTTAAGCTATGGCTTGAGCTACCCAATAATAAAAATTGGAAAAACGTTCACATGTACTTAAGTATAAAATTCAAACCAAAAAAGTTTGACTTAGGTATGATGGAACAAAAAATTCAGAAAAATGGGACATGAAGAAAAATAATCAAACGGTAACACGGGTATTATAACAATAACATGTTAACATCAGGTTGATACAGTTCCCGTATTCTTTTTCACAATAAAATTTGTGTAAATAGGAACTGTTATCACATTCAACTAAGCCACCTAATAAGTGGTGACAAACACAATACACATGAGCACTGATGATGAAAGGGTTGCGTCTTTCGAAAACAGCTGTTCTGCTCTGCTGTGTAAGTTGAATAAAAACTGATGTTGACTTGCCTTTGTGCCTTGGAATATTTATCATGTCTTTCTGAGATTTAAATTAAAAAATTTCGAACAATTAGCCTATAGAATCTTAATTCAAATTTAATATAGCAATATAAAAATGTTCGTTAAAATTATTACTACATACAAATTTAAGCTATGGCTTGAGCTACCCAATAATAAAAATTGGAAAAACGTTCACATGTACTTAAGTATAAAATTCAAACCAAAAAAGTTTGACTTAGGTATGATGGAACAAAAAATTCAGAAAAATGGGACATGAAGAAAAATAATCAAACGGTAACACGGGTATTATAACAATAACATGTTAACATCAGGTTGATACAGTTCCCGTATTCTTTTTCACAATAAAATTTGTGTAAATAGGAACTGTTATCACATTCAACTAAGCCACCTAATAAGTGGTGACAAACACAATACACATGAGCACTGATGATGAAAGGGTTGCGTCTTTCGAAAACAGCTGTTCTGCTCTGCTGTGTAAGTTGAATAAAAACTGATGTTGACTTGCCTTTGTGCCTTGGAATATTTATCATGTCTTTCTGAGATTTAAATTAAAAAATTTCGAACAATTAGCCTATAGAATCTTAATTCAAATTTAATATAGCAATATAAAAATGTTCGTTAAAATTATTACTACATACAAATTTAAGCTATGGCTTGAGCTACCCAATAATAAAAATTGGAAAAACGTTCACATGTACTTAAGTATAAAATTCAAACCAAAAAAGTTTGACTTAGGTATGATGGAACAAAAAATTCAGAAAAATGGGACATGAAGAAAAATAATCAAACGGTAACACGGGTATTATAACAATAACATGTTAACATCAGGTTGATACAGTTCCCGTATTCTTTTTCACAATAAAATTTGTGTAAATAGGAACTGTTATCACATTCAACTAAGCCACCTAATAAGTGGTGACAAACACAATACACATGAGCACTGATGATGAAAGGGTTGCGTCTTTCGAAAACAGCTGTTCTGCTCTGCTGTGTAAGTTGAATAAAAACTGATGTTGATTTGCCTTTGTGCCTTGGAATATTTTTCATGTCTTTCTGAGATTTAAATTAAAAAATTTCGAACAATTAGCCTATAGAATCTTAATTCAAATTTAATATAGCAATATAAAAATGTTCGTTAAAATTATTACTACATACAAATTTAAGCTATGGCTTGAGCTACCCAATAATAAAAATTGGAAAAACGTTCACATGTACTTAAGTATAAAATTCAAACCAAAAAAGTTTGACTTAGGTATGATGGAACAAAAAATTCAGAAAAATGGGACATGAAGAAAAATAATCAAACGGTAACACGGGTATTATAACAATAACATGTTAACATCAGGTTGATACAGTTCCCGTATTCTTTTTCACAATAAAATTTGTGTAAATAGGAACTGTTATCACATTCAACTAAGCCACCTAATAAGTGGTGACAAACACAATACACATGAGCACTGATGATGAAAGGGTTGCGTCTTTCGAAAACAGCGGTTCTGCTCTGCTGTGTAAGTTGAATAAAAACTGATGTTGACTTGCCTTTGTGCCTTGGAATATTTATCATGTCTTTCTGAGATTTAAATTAAAAAATTTCGAACAATTAGCCTATAGAATCTTAATTCAAATTTAATATAGCAATATAAAAATGTTGGTTAAAATTATTACTACATCCTCACTAAAGTTTATTTAATGACCAAATTATAGCAACTAGTCCTCACTAGATTTTATATATTTTGAATTCCAAAATTATTTCAGATATAAGACTTTTTGTGCAAGAAAGAGGGCGTCCTCAGATACAATTTACTGGTAGTGTCATATGTGTACTCAGCCCCGTTTTTTATAATGACCATATTATAATAACTAGTCCTCACTAAAATTAATATTATTCGAATTGCAAAATTATTTCAGATATAGGACTTTTTGTGCAAGAAAGAGGGCGTTGTCAGCTAAAATTTACGGGTAGTGGCATATGTGTACTCAGCCCCGTTTTTTAATGACACAATTATGGCAACTTATCCTCACTAAAGTTGATATAATGACCAAATTATGACAACTAATAATTACTAAAAGTTATCATATTCGATTTTCAAAATTATTTCAGATATAAGAAAATTGATATTTTTCATAAATGAAATTTATTTATTGGTGGCTAAGCAATGTCTATATGTATTTCATTGGTGCTTTACCAAATCATCAGTAGACTTTAACCACAGTTTTGAAAAGTTAAAAACCTCTTATCTTATGCATAAAACTTTTAATGCAAGAAAGAGGGCGTCCTCAGATACGGGTAGTGGCATATGTGTACTCAGACCCGTGTTTTAGAATGACCATATTATAATAACTGGTCCTCACTAAAATTGATATTATTCGAATTCCTAAAATATTTCAGATAGAAGACTTTTTGTGCAAGAAAGAGGGTGTCCTCAGAAACAATTTACGGGTAGTGGCATATGTGTACTCAGCCCAGTATTTTAGAATGACCAAATTATGACAACTACTCTACACTGCAGTTGATATAAAGACCAGTTTGTGACAACTAATCCTCACTAAAGTTTATTTAATGACCAAATTATAGCAACTAGTCCTCACTAGATTTTATATATTTTGAATTCCAAAATTATTTCAGATATAAGACTTTTTGTGCAAGAAAGAGGGCGTTGTCAGCTAAAATTTACGGGTAGTGGCATATGTGTACTCAGCCCCGTTTTTTAATGACACAATTATGGCAACTTATCCTCACTAAAGTTGATATAATGACCAAATTATGACAACTAATAATTACTAAAAGTTATCATATTCGATTTTCAAAATTATTTCAGATATAAGAAAATTGATATTTTTCATAAATGAAATTTATTTATTGGTGGCTAAGCAATGTCTATATGCATTTCATTGGTGATATACCAAATCATCAGTAGACTTTAACCACAGTTTTGAAAAGTTAAAAACCTCTTATCCTATGCATAAGACTTTTTGTGCAAGAAAGAGGGCGTCCTCAGAAACAATTTACGGGTAGTGGCATATGTGTACTCAGCCCAGTATTTTAGAATGACCAAATTATGACAACTACTCTACACTGCAGTTGATATAAAGACCAGTTTGTGACAACTAATCCTCACTAAAGTTTATTTAATGACCAAATTATGGCAACTAGTCCTCACTAGATTTTATATATTTTGAATTCCAAAATTATTTCAGATATAAGACTTTTTGTGCAAGAAAGAGGGCACGGTCACCTTCAATTTACGGGTAGTGGCATATGTGTACACAGCCCCGTTTTTTAGAATGACTAAATTATAATAACTAGTCCTCACTAAAATTAATATTATTCGAATTGAAAAATTATTTCAGATATAGGACTTTTTGTGCAAGAAAGAGGGCGTTGTCAGATATGATTTACGGGTAGTGGCATATGTGTACTCAGCCCCGTTTTTCTTAATAACCAAATTATGATAATTAGTCCTCACTATAATTGATATTTATTTATTTATTTGATATTTAATTATTTCAGATGTAAGACTTTTTGCGCGAGAAAGAGGGCGTTGTCAGCTACAATTTACGGGTTGTGGCATATGTGTACTCAGCCCTGTTTTCTTATAATGTCCAAATTATACCAACTAGTCCTCACTAAAATTGATATAAATGAAATTTATTTATTGGTGGCTAAGCAATGTCTATATGCATTTCATTGGTGCTTTACCAAATCATCAGTAGTCTTTAACCACAGTTTTGAAAAGTTAAAAACCTCTTATCTTATGCATAAGACTTTTTGTGCAAGAAAGAGGGCGTCCTCAGATACAATTTACGGGTAGTGGCATATGTGTACTCAGCCCCGTTTTTCTTAATAACCAAATTATGATAACTAGTCCTCACTATAATTGATATTTTTCGAATTCCAAAATTATTTCAGATGTAAGACTTTTTGTGCAAGAAAGAGGGCGTTGTCAGATACAATTTACGGGTAGTGGCATATGTTTACTCAGGCCGGTTTTCTTATAATGTCCAAATTATACCAACTAGTCCTCACTAAAATTTATATTTTTCATAAATGAAATTTATTTATTGGTGGCTGAGCAATGTCTATATGCATTTCATTGGTGCTTTACCAAATCATCAGTAGGTTTTAACCACAGTTTTGAAAAGTTAAAAACCTCTTATCTTATGCATAAGACTTTTTGTGCAAGAAAGAGGGCGTTCTCAGAAACAATTTTCGGGTAGTGGCATATGTGTACTTAGCCCAGTATTTTAGAATGACCAAATTATGACAACTACTCCTCACTGCAGTTGATATAAAGACCAGATTGTGACAACTAATCCTCACTAAAATTTATATAATGGCCAAATTATGGCAACTAGTCCTCACTAAATTTTATATTTTTCGAATTCCAAAATTATTTTAGATGTAAGACTTTTTGCGCGAGAAAGAGGGCGTTGTCAGCTACAACTTACGGGTAGTGGCATATGTGTACTCAGCCCCGTTTTTTTGTAATGACCAAATTATACCAACTAGTCCTCACTAAAATTGATATTTTTCATAAATGAAATTTATTTATTGGTGGCTAAGCAATGTCTATACGCATTTCATTGGTGCTTTACCAAATCATCAGTAGACTTTAACCACAGTCTTAAAAAGTTAAAAACCTCTTATCTTATGCATAAGACTTTTTGTGCAAGAAAGAGGGCGTTCTCAGAAACAATTTTCGGGTAGTGGCATATGTGTACTTAGCCCAGTATTTTAGAATGACCAAATTATGACAACTACTCCTCACTGCAGTTGATATAAAGACCAGTTTGTGACAACTAATCCTCACTAAAGTTTATTTAATGACCAAATTATGGCAACTAGTCCTCACTAGATTTTATATATTTTGAATTCCAAAATTATTTCAGATATAAGACTTTTTGTGCAAGAAAGAGGGCACGGTCACCTTCAATTTACGGGTAGTGGCATATGTGTACACAGCCCCGTTTTTTAGAATGACTAAATTATAATAACTAGTCCTCACTAAAATTAATATTATTCGAATTGAAAAATTATTTCAGATATAGGACTTTTTGTGCAAGAAAGAGGGCGTTGTCAGATATGATTTACGGGTAGTGGCATATGTGTACTCAGCCCCGTTTTTCTTAATAACCAAATTATGATAATTAGTCCTCACTATAATTGATATTTATTTATTTATTTGATATTTAATTATTTCAGATGTAAGACTTTTTGCGCGAGAAAGAGGGCGTTGTCAGCTACAATTTACGGGTTGTGGCATGTGTGTACTCAGCCCTGTTTTCTTATAATGTCCAAATTATACCAACTAGTCCTCACTAAAATTGATATAAATGAAATTTATTTATTGGTGGCTAAGCAATGTCTATATGCATTTCATTGGTGCTTTACCAAATCATCAGTAGTCTTTAACCACAGTTTTGAAAAGTTAAAAACCTCTTATCTTATGCATAAGACTTTTTGTGCAAGAAAGAGGGCGTCCTCAGATACAACTTACGGGTAGTGGCATATGTGTACTCAGCCCCGTTTTTTTGTAATGACCAAATTATATCAACTAGTCCTCACTAAAATTGATATTTTTCATAAATGAAATTTATTTATTGGTGGCTAAGCAATGTCTATATGCATTTCATTGGTGCTTTACCAAATCATCAGTTGACTTTAACCACAGTTTTGAAAAGATAAGAACCTCTTATCTTATGCATAAGACTTTTTGTGCAAGAAAGAGGGCGTCCTCAGATACAATTTACGGGTAGTGGCATATGCGTACTCTGCCCCGTTTTTTTGAATAACCAATTTATAATAACTAGTCATCACTAAAATTTATATTATTCGAATTCCAAAATTATTTCAGATAGAAGACTTTTTGTGCTAGAAAGAGGGCGTTGTCAGCTACAATTTACGGGTAGTGGCATATGTTTACTCAGGCCTGTTTTCTTATAATGTCCATATTATACCAACTAGTCCTCACTAAAATTTATATTTTTCATAAATGAAACTTATTTATTGGTGGCTAAGCAATGTCTATATGCATTTCATTGGTGCTTTACCAAATCATCAGTAGACTTAAACCACAGTTTTGAAAAGTTAAAAACCTCTTATCTTATGCATAAAACTTTTTATGCAAGAAAGAGGGCGTCCTCAGATACGGGTAGTGGCATATGTGTACTCAGCCCCGTGTTTTAGAATGACCATATTATAATAACTAGTCCTCACTAAAATTGATATTATTCAAATTCCAAAAATATTTCAGATAGAAGACTTTTTGTGCAAGAAATTGGGCGTTGTCAGCTATAATTTACGGGTTGTGGCATATGTGTACTCATCCCTGTTTTTCTATAATGTCCAAATGATACCAACTAGTCCTCACTAAAATTGAAATCAATGAAATTTATTTATTGGTGGCTAAGCAATGTCTATATGCATTTCATTGGTGCTTTACCAAATCATAAGCAGACTTTAACCACAGTTTTTAAAAGTTAAAAACCTCTTATCTTATGCATAAGACTTTTTGTGCAAGAAAGAGGGCGTCCTCAGATACAATTTACTGGTAGTGTCATATGTGTACTCAGCCCCGTTTTTTATAATGACCATATTATAATAACTAGTCCTCACTAAAATTAATATTATTCGAATTGCAAAATTATTTCAGATATAGGACTTTTTGTGCAAGAAAGAGGGCGTTGTCAGCTAAAATTTACGGGTAGTGGCATATGTGTACTCAGCCCCGTTTTATTATAATGACACAATTATGGCAACTTATCCTCACTGAAGTTGATATAATGACCAAATTATGACAACTAATAATCACTAAAAGTTATCATATTCGATTTTCAAAATTATTTCAGATATAAGAAAATTGATATTTTTCATAAATGAAATTTATTTATTGGTGGCTAAGCAATGTCTATATGCATTTCATTGGTGCTTTACCAAATCATTAGCAGACTTTAACCACAGTTTTGAAAAGTTAAAAACCTCTTATCTTATGCATAAGACTTTTTCTGCAAGAAAGAGGGCGGCCTCAGATACAAATTACGGATAGTGGCATATGTGTACTCAGCCCAGTATTTTAGAATGACCAAATTATGACAACTACTCCTCACTGCAGTTTATGGCAACTTGTCCTCACTAAATTTTATATTTTTCGAATTCCAAAATTATTTCAGGTATAATACTTTTTGTGCGAGAAAGAGGGCACCGTCAGCGCCAATTTACGGGAAGTGGCATATGTGGACTCAGCCCCGTTTTTTAGAATGACCAAATTATAATAACCAGTCTTCACTAAAATTAATATTATTCGAATTGCAAAATTATTTCAGATATAGGACTTTTTGTGCAAGAAAGAGGGCACCGTCAGCTACAATTTACGGGTAGTGGCATATGTGTATTCAGCCCCGTTTTTTTAAAATGACCAAATTATGGCAACTAATCCTCTCTAAAGTTTTATAATGACCAAATTATGACAACTAATCCTCACTAAACGTTATCATATTCGATTTTTCGATTTTATATATGAAATAGTTTTGAAATTCGAAAAATATCAATTTTAGTGACGACTGGTTGTCATAATTTGGTCATTCTAAAAAACCGGGGCTGAGTACATAAGTACTACCCGTAAATTGTAGCTGAGGACGCCCTCTTACTTGCACAAAAAGTTTTATATATGAAATAATTTTGAAATTCCAAGAATATTAATTTTGGTGGGGACTAGTTACCATAATTTGGTCATTAAAAAACGGAACTGTGTACACATATTCCACGACCCGTAAATTGTATCTGAGGACGCCTTCTTTCTTGCACAAAAAATTTTATATATGAAATAATTTTGAAATTCGAAGAATATTAATTTTAGTGAGGACTAGTTGTCATAATTTCGTCATTATATCAACTTTAGTAAGGATAAGTTGTCATAATTTGGTCATTATATCAACTTTAGTGGAGATTAGCTGTCATAATTTGGTCATTATAAAAAACGAGACTGAGTACACATATGCCATAAATGGTAGCTGAGGCCGACCTCTTTCTTGCAGAAAAAGTCTTATATATGAAATAGTTTTGAAATTCGAAAAATTTCAATTTTAGTGAGGACTAGTTGTCATAATTTGGTCATTATAAAAAATCCAGGCTGAGTATATAAATGCCCCTACCTGTAAATTGTAGCTGAAGACGCCCTCTTACTTGCAGAAAAGTTTTATATATTGAATAATTTTGAAATTCGAAGAATATTAATTTCAGTGGGGACTAGTTACCATAACTTGATCATTAAAAAACGGGGCTGAGTACAAATATACCACTACCCGTAAATTGTATCTGAGGACGCCCTCTTTCTTGCACAAAAAACTTTATGTATGAAATAATTTTGAAATTCGAAGAATATTAATTTTAGTGAGGACTAGTTGTCATAATTTTGTCATTATATCAACTTTAGTAAGGATAAGTTGTCATAATTTGGTCATTATAACAACTTTAGTGAGGACTAGTTGTCATAATTTGGTCATTATAAAAAAACGGGACTGAGTACACATATGCCACTACCCGTAAATTGTAGCTGAGGCCGACCTCTTTCTTGCAAAAAAAAGTCTTATATATGAAATAGTTTTGAAATTCGAAAAATGTCAATTTTAGTGAGGACTAGTTGTCATAATTTGGTCGTTATAAAAAATCGGGGCCGAGTACATAAATGCCATTACCCGTAAATTGTAGCTGAAGACGCCCTCTTACTTGCAGAAAAAATCACATATATATTAAATAGTTCTAAAATTCGAAAAATATCAATTTTAGTGAGGACTACTTGTCATAATTTGGTCATTATAAAAAAACGGGACTGTGTACACATATGCCACTACCCGTAAATTGCATCTGAGGATGCCCTCTTTCTTGCACAAAAAATTTTATATATGAAATAATTTTTAAATTCGAAGAATATTAATTTTAGTGAGGACTAGCTGTCATAATTTTGACATTATATCAACTTTAGTGAAGACTAGTTGTCATATATTGTTCATTATATCAACTTTAGTTAGGACTAGTTGTCATAATTTGGTCATTCTAAAAACCGGGGCTAAATACACGTATGCCACTACTCGTAAATTGTATCTGAGGACGCCCTCTTTCTTGCACAAAAAGTTTTATATATGAAATAATTCTGAAATTCGAAGAATATTAATTTTAGTGAGGACTAATTGTCATAATTTTTTTAATATATCAACTTTAGTGAGAATAAGTTGTCATAATTTGGTCATTATATCAACTTTAGTGAGGATTAGATGTTATAATTTGGTCATTATAAAAAATAGGGGCTGAGTACACATACACCACTACCCGTAGATTGTATCTGAGGACGCCCTCTTTCTTGCACAAAAAGTTTTATACATGAAATAATTTTGAAATTGGAAGAATATTAATTTTTGTGAGGACTAGTTGTCATAATTTTGTCATTATATCAACTTTAGTGAGGATTAGATGTTATAATTTGGTCATTATAAAAAATAGGGGCTGAGTACACATATGCCACTACCCGTAAATTGTATCTGAGGACGACCTCTTTCTTGCACAAAAAGTTTAATACATGAAATAATTTTGAAATTCGAAGAATATTAATATTTGTGAGGACTAGTAGTCATAATTTGGTCATTATATCAACTTTAGTGAGGATTAGTTGTCATAATTTGGTCATTATATCAACTTTAGTGAGGAATAGTTGTCATAACTTGGTCATTATAAAAAAACGGGACTGAGTACAAATATGCCACTACCCGTAAATTGCAGCTGAGGCCGATCTGTTTCTTACAGAAAAAGTCTTATATAGGAAATAGTTTTGAAATTCGAAAAAAATCAATTTTAGTAAAGACTAGTTGTCATAATTTGGTCATTCTAAAAAACCGGGGCTGAGGACGCCCTCTTTCCTGCACAAAAAGTTTTATATATGAAATAATTGTGAAATTCCAAGAATATTAATTTTAGTGGGGGCTAGTTATCATAACTTGGTCATTATAAAACACGGGGCTGAGTACACATACGCCACTACCCGTAAATTGTAGCTGAGGGCGACCTCTTTCTTGCACAAAATGTCTTATATCTGAAATAATTTTGGAATTCGAATAATATTTATTTTAGTGAGTTCTAGTTGTCATAATATGGTCTTTATATCAATTTTAGTGAGGATTAGTTGTCATAATATGGTCTTTATATCAACTTTAGTGAGGATTAGTTGTCATAATATGGTCTTTATATCAACTTTAGTGAGGATTAGTTGTCATAATTTGCTGATTATAAAATGCGGAGCTGAGTACACATACGCCACTACCCGTAATTTGTGGCAGAGGACGCCCTCTTTCCTGCAGAAATAATCACATATACATATATTAAATAGTTCTGAAATTCAAAAATAACAATTTTAGTGAGGACTAGTTGTCATAATTTTGTCATTATAAAAAATCGGGGCTGAGTACACATACGCCAACACCCGTAAATTGTATCTGAGGACGCCCTCTTTCTTGCACAAAAAGTTTTATATATGCAATAATTTTGAATTTCGAAGAATATTAATTTTAGAGGGGACTAGTTACCATAACTTGGTCATTATAAAAAATCGGGGCTGAGTACACATACGCCACTACTTGTAAATTGTATCTGAGGACGCCCTCTTTCTTGCACAAAAACTTTTATATATGCAATAATTTTGAATTTCAAAGAATATTAATTTTAGCGGGGACTAGTTACCATAACTTGGTCATTAAAAAAACGGGGCTGAGTACACATATGACACTACCCGTAAATTGTATCTGACGACGCCCTCTTTCTTGCACAAAGAATTTTATATATGAAAAAATTTTGAAATTCGCAAAATATTAATTTTAGTGAAGACTAGTTGTCATAATTTTGTCATTGTATCAACTTTAGTAAGGATAAGTTGTCATAATTTGGTCATTATATCAACTTTAGTGAGGATTAGTTGTCATAACTTGGTCATTATAAAAAAACGAGACTGAATACACATATGCCACTACCCGTAAATTGTAGCTGATGCCGACCTGTTTCTTGCAGAAAAAGTCTTATATAGGAAATAGTTTTGAAATTCGAAAAATATCAATTTTAGTGAGGACTAGTTGTCATAATTTATTCTTTATAAAAAATCACGGCTGATTATATAAATGCCACTACCCGTAAATTGTAGCTGAGGACGCCCTCTTACTTGCAGAAAAAATCACATATATATTAAATAGTTCTAAAATTCGAAAAATATCAATGTTAGTGAGAACTAGTTGTCATAATTTGGTCATTATAAAAAATCGGGGCTGAGTACACATACGCCAACACCTGTAAATTGTATCTGAGGCCGACCTCTTTCTTGCACAAGAAGTTTTATATATGAAATAATTTTGAAATTCGAAGAATATTAATTTTAGTGAGGACTAAATGTCATAATTTTGTCATTATATCAACTTTAGTGAAAATAAGTTGTCATAATTTGGTCATTATATCAACTTTAGTGTGGACTAGATGTTATAATTTTGTCATTGTACCAACTTTACTGAGGATAGGTAGTCATAATTTGGTCATTTTAAAAAAAGGGGCTGAGTACATATACACCACTACCTATAAATAGTATCTGAGGACGCCCTCTTACTTGCACAAAAAGTTTTATATATGAAATAATTTTGAAATTCGAAGAATATTAATTTTAGTGAGGACTAGTTGTCATAATTTTGTCATTATATCAACCTTAGTGAAGACTAGTTGTCATATATTGTTCATTATATCAACTTTAGTTAGGACTAGTTGTCATAATTTGGTCTTTATATCAACTTTAGTGAGGATTAGTTGTCATAATATGGTCTTTATATCAACTTTAGTGAGGATTAGTTGTCATAATTTGCTGATTATAAAAAACGGGGCTGAGTACACATACGCCACTACCCATAATTTGTTGCAGAGGACGCCCTCTTTCCTGCAGAAATAATCACATATATTAAATAGTTCTGAAATTCGAAAAATATAAATTTTAGTGAGGACTAGTTGTCATAATTTTTGTCATTATAAAAAATCGGGGCTGAGTACACATACGCCAACACCCGTAAATTGTATCTGAGAACGCCCTCTTTCTTGCACAAAAACTTTTATATATGCAATAATTTTGAATTTCGAAGAATATTAATTTTAGCGGGGACTAGTTACCATAACTTGGTCATTATAAAAAATCGGAAAAGGATTAGATGTTATAATTTGGTCATTATAAAAAATAGGGGCTGAGTACACATATGCCACTACCCGTAAATTGTATCTGAGGACGACCTCTTTCTTGTACAAAAAGTTTAATACATGAAATAATTTTGAAATTCGAAGAATATTAATTTTTGTGAGGACTAGTAGTCATAATTTGATCATTATATCAACTTTAGTGAGGATTAGTTGTCATAATTTGGTCATTATATCAACTTTAGTGAGGAATAGTTGTCATAACTTGGTCATTATAAAAAAACGGGACTGAGTACAAATATGCCACTACCCGTAAATTGCAGCTGAGGCCGACCTGTTTCTTACAGAAAAAGTCTTATATAGGAAATAGTTTTGAAATTCGAAAAAAATCAATTTTAGTAAAGACTAGTTGTCATAATTTGGTCATTCTAAAAAACCGGGGCTGAGTACATAATTGCCACTTCCCGTAAATTGTAGCTGAGGACGCCCTCTTTCCTGCACAAAAAGTTTTATATATGAAATAATTGTGAAATTCCAAGAATATTAATTTTAGTGGGGGCTAGTTATCATAACTTGGTCATTATAAAACACGGGGCTGAGTACACATACGCCACTACCCGTAAATTGTAGCTGAGGGCGACCTCTTTCTTGCACAAAATGTCTTATATCTGAAATAATTTTGGAATTCGAATAATATTTATTTTAGTGAGTTCTAGTTGTCATAATATGGTCTTTATATCAATTTTAGTGAGGATTAGTTGTCATAATATGGTCTTTATATCAACTTTAGTGAGGATTAGTTGTCATAATATGGTCTTTATATCAACTTTAGTGAGGATTAGTTGTCATAATTTGCTGATTATAAAATGCGGAGCTGAGTACACATACGCCACTACCCGTAATTTGTGGCAGAGGACGCCCTCTTTCCTGCAGAAATAATCACATATACATATATTAAATAGTTCTGAAATTCAAAAATAACAATTTTAGTTAGGAATAGTTGTCATAATTTTGTCATTATAAAAAATCGGGGCTGAGTACACATACGCCAACACCCGTAAATTGTATCTGAGGACGCCCTCTTTCTTGCACAAAAAGTTTTATATATGCAATAATTTTGAATTTCGAAGAATATTAATTTTAGAGGGGACTAGTTACCATAACTTGGTCATTATAAAAAATCGGGGCTGAGTACACATACGCCACTACTTGTAAATTGTATCTGAGGACGCCCTCTTTCTTGCACAAAAACTTTTATATATGCAATAATTTTGAATTTCAAAGAATATTAATTTTAGCGGGGACTAGTTACCATAACTTGGTCATTAAAAAAACGGGGCTGAGTACACATATGACACTACCCGTAAATTGTATCTGACGACGCCCTCTTTCTTGCACAAAGAATTTTATATATGAAAAAATTTTGAAATTCGCAAAATATTAATTTTAGTGAAGACTAGTTGTCATAATTTTGTCATTGTATCAACTTTAGTAAGGATAAGTTGTCATAATTTGGTCATTATATCAACTTTAGTGAGAAATAGTTGTCATAATTTGGTCATTATAAAAAAACGGGACTGAGTACACATATGCCACTACCCGTAAATTGTAGCTGAGGCCGACCTCTTTCTTGCAGAAAAAGTCTTATATATGAAATAGTTTTGAAATTCGAAAAATATCAATTTTAGTGAGGACCAGTTGTCATAATTTGGTCATTCTAAAAAACCGGGGCTGAGTACATAATTGCCACTTCCCGTAAATTGTAGCTGAGGACGCCCTCTTTCTTGCACAAAGAATTTTATATATGAAATAACTTTGAAATTCGAAGAATATTAAGTTTAGTGAAGACTAGTTGTCATAATTTTGTCATTATATCAACTTTAGTAAGGATAAGTTGTCATAATTTGGTCATTATATCAACTTTAGTGAGGATTAGTTGTCATAACTTGGTCATTATAAAAAAACGAGACTGAATACACATATGCCACTACCCGTAAATTGTAGCTGATGCCGACCTGTTTCTTGCAGAAAAAGTCTTATATAGGAAATAGTTTTGAAATTCGAAAAATATCAATTTCAGTGAGGACTAGTTGTCATAATTTATTCTTTATAAAAAATCACGGCTGAGTATATAAATGCCACTACCCGTAAATTGTAGCTGAGGACGCCCTCTTACTTGCAGAAAAAATCTCATATATATTAAATAGTTCTAAAATTCGAAAAATATCAATGTTAGTGAGAACTAGTTGTCATAATTTGGTCATTATAAAAAATCGGGGCTGAGTACACATACGCCAACACCTGTAAATTGTATCTGAGGCCGACCTCTTTCTTGCACAAAAATTTTTATATATGAAATAATTTTGAAATTCGAAGAATATTAATTTTAGTGAGGACTAAATGTCATAATTTTGTCATTATATCAACTTTAGTGAAAATAAGTTGTCATAATTTGGTCATTATATCAACTTTAGTGTGGACTAGATGTTATAATTTTGTCATTGTACCAACTTTACTGAGGATAGGTAGTCATAATTTGGTCATTTTAAAAAAAGGGGCTGAGTACATATACACCACTACCTATAAATAGTATCTGAGGACGCCCTCTTACTTGCACAAAAAGTTTTATATATGAAATAATTTTGAAATTCGAAGAATATTAATTTTAGTGAGGACTAGTTGTCATAATTTTGTCATTATATCAACCTTAGTGAAGACTAGTTGTCATATATTGTTCATTATATCAACTTTAGTTAGGACTAGTTGTCATAATTTGGTCTTTATATCAACTTTAGTGAGGATTAGTTGTCATAATATGGTCTTTATATCAACTTTAGTGAGGATTAGTTGTCATAATTTGCTGATTATAAAAAACGGGGCTGAGTACACATACGCCACTACCCATAATTTGTTGCAGAGGACGCCCTCTTTCCTGCAGAAATAATCACATATATTAAATAGTTCTGAAATTCGAAAAATATAAATTTTAGTGAGGACTAGTTGTCATAATTTTTGTCATTATAAAAAATCGGGGCTGAGTACACATACGCCAACACCCGTAAATTGTACCTGAGAACGCCCTCTTTCTTGCACAAAAACTTTTATATATGCAATAATTTTGAATTTCGAAGAATATTAATTTTAGCGGGGACTAGTTACCATAACTTGGTCATTATAAAAAATCGGGGCTGAGTACACATACGCCACTACTTGTAAATTGTATCTGAGGACGCCCTCTTTCTTGCACAAAAACTTTTATATATGCAATAATTTTGAATTTCGAAGAATATTAATTTTAGCGGGGACTAGTTACCATAACTTGGTCATTAAAAAAACGGGGCTGAGTACACATATGCCACTACCCGTAAATTGTATCTGAGGACGCCCTCTTTCTTTCACAAAGAATTTTATATATGAAATAATTTTGAAATTCGAAGAATATTAATTTTAGTGAAGACTAGTTGTCATTATTTTGTCATTATATCAACTTTAGTAAGGATAAGTTGTCATAATTTGGTCCTTATATCAACTTTAGTGAGGAATAGTTGTCATAATTTGGTCATTATAAAAAAACGGGACCGAGTACACATATGCCACTACCCGTAAATTGTAGCTGAGGCCGACCTCTTTCTTGCAGAAAAAGTATTATATGTGAAATAGTTTTGAAATTCGAAATATATAAATTTTAGTGAGGACCAGTTGTCATAATTTGGTCATTCCAAAAAACCGGGGCTGATTACATAATTGCCACTTCCCGTAAATTATAGCTGAGGACGCCCTCTTTCTTGCACAAAAAGTTTTATATATGAAATAATTGTGAAATTCCAAGAATATTAATTTTAGTGGGGCTAGTTATCATAACTTGGTCATTAAAAAAACTGGGCTGAGTACACATATGCCACTACCCGTAAATTGTATCTGAGGACGCCCTCTTTCTTGCACAAAGAATTTTATATATGAAGTAATTTTGAAATTCGAAGAATATTAATTTTAGTGAAGACTAGTTGTCATAATTTAATATTATATTAACTTTAGTAGGGATAAGTTGTCATAATTTGGTCATTATATCAACTTTAGTGAGGATTAGTTGTCATAATTTGGTCATTATAAAAAAAAGGGACTGAGTTATCAATATCAAAAAATAGAACAGTTATATTGAGAAAACACAAAAATAAATCTATTTAAACCAGCTTTTTATGTAAAATTAACACTTGTGTCATTTCTCATTATAATTTTTAAAATCACTTTAAAAATTATAAGTTAAACATTTCATGCTAGGAACACAACTGCGACGATCGACGAATTTTTGGTCGCGAATGTTCGTCGCCAAAAATAAATCACATTGGTGTATATGAAAATGCACACAATCGTGGCGTTGGACGAAATTCGTCATACTCAGCGAAAGTTGAAATAGATTTATTTCTAATTGTTTCGTCAGCGAACGACGAACAAAACAGTATCAGGTGCCCAGGTTTCAAATACTCAAACTGGTTTTTTATAGAAAAACATAGTTCATTACTGTTATGTTGCATGTAGCACGAACATTTTTAGTGCATACTAAAAATGCATTCACCAATTCACAAAAATTTATCATTCGGACGACTTTTTATTAATTTTGAACACTTTTTATAATATATTCTTTCTTCCTATATCCTACTTTTTCATATGGTCACCCCATCAGCTGTTAAATGAAAATAATAATTTATTTGCAGAAAAAATTTTTAGAAAATAATTACAAAAAGGAATTTGTTCTGGAAAAAATGCGACACCACCGGGGTAATTATTGAATGTTTAAAGAATCTGGCATCAGAGGATTACAAAGATTTTCAATCAAATTTACAATTTTTTGTTCATTATTGTAATTTATACGTCGTTATTGTGTTTCATACGACGAATTTATAGAGCGAATTTTTACGGACGAATTCGTCGTACTGAACGAATTTCGTCTTTCGTCCCAGTTGTGTTCCTACCATCACGTTAATACTTGCATGACAATTGCGAACTATACTCAATGTGGTTAAACCATTCTTTTAATTTTGTGAAATAAATTTCTTCTTTTCATTAAGAAGTTGCTCCTTCTCTTTCCAATTAATTTTATTAAATGTTTTGAAACATAAAAGCCATTGATTGTTATGAAAAGCATCATTTATGCTTTTATTCAATTTCGACTTCCATCCGCTTCTGTTCTCATCGCTTGCTCAGCGACGACTGAATGAAAATTTTTATAAGAACATAACATATGTGTTTAAATTTTTTAAACAATTGTTCTATGAGCTGAACACCACTGGTATATAGCTAAATGTTAAGTAAAGCACAACCAACAACAACCATTACCAGATGCTTCGCGAAGTTACCAGACAATGTCACTTTGCTATATAAAGTCGCTGCCAGAGATCAGCGGGATTAGTGTGATTTTAAATCTAGACGTGTTATCATCGCTAAGTGTTTAGTAGTACAAATACTCGTGTTAATGAAGTAATAAATAAAGTGTTGCCGCATTATACTTCTAAAATTAATTGTCCGTGTTTTTAATTTGGTGCAATTAAACGAATTCTTGAAGGATAAGTAAAAGCGTTTTTACGAAAAGGTCTTAAAACGTAACAATTGGTGTCCGTAAGCGGGAATTGCCAACAGCAGGTAACAAGACTGAACTGCAGAAGATTCTCATAGATTAGTTTAAGAATCGCGACATACGAGGACAAAGACGATGTAAAGGTATGTCCTCCTGCTACGACCAGCAGCATCAACATAAATTCAATGTTCACTGCTATGATGATTCAGATAAAAGGAATCAATGATGCACAAAAAAAAACTGTTTGAGTCAAATAGAGCCACGAACAAGACTATGGTAAAGGTTTCTGAGGGTATTAATAAGAGGGTGGATTCTATTGAGAATAAATTCTCAGAGCTGGCAGATAGAGTCCAGCATCTAGAAAGCGGTGGCCTGGAACAGTATACAAAAGAGTTCGAAGGGAAATTGCATGCTGTAGAAGACGAAGTGCATAACCTTGAGCGTAGTGGCGGGCCAGTACGAGCAGTTGCGGAGGTTTCTGCGCGAATAAAAGCGTCATGCTTTGACGGCAGCGTACCATTGGGCATCTTTAATTTCCAGTTCGAGACGGTTGCTATCAGAAATGGATGGGATGCTGAAGAAAAAGCCATAGAGTTGATTTTGTCTTTAAAGGGTACAGCCGCAGAGGCACTTGAGACAGTGCCATTAAGCAGCAGAAACAACTATAATCAAATAATGGCAGCATTGCAGCGCAAGTGTGGTGGTGAGCATAAGCGCGATTTATAGAGAATGGAATTTCGATGTAGAGTTCAGAAGCCTAACGAGTCTCTACAAGATTTCGCAATGGAAATCGAGCGTTTAGTGCAGCTCACATATCAAGGCGAGAGTCACCCGTTCTTGGACCACTTTAAAACTGAAGCGTTCATTAACGGCATTCGCAACTCGGCTGTTAAACTGGCTGCGTGCGCTACGCAGAAATCCACTTTCGATGAAACTGTTTCATTTGCGCTGGCTCAAGAGACGTACGGAATGTGGAGGTTAACAACCTAGGATAACAACCTAGTTGCTAGTTTTAAGCAGACAACTGTTGGCGGAAAGTGCTACCAAAGCAAAGCCTAAGCGCTTTAACTGCGGAAAAATCGGTAATTTTCAACGCAGCTGCAAAGCACCAAAAAAATAGGTAGATCAGTTTCGCCACCAAGAAACAACAACCCTACTGCGTCTGGACACATCAACGGGAAAAAGCACGTACTTACCATAGACACAGGGGCGTCGCAGTCAATAATAGGGCCCGATATAGTAAAGAGGAAATTCAAGCGGTTAAGCAATATACGGCTATGTACAGCTAATGGAGAGTCTGCCACTGTCTATGGTAAGATTGAAGTGAAGGTGACCAATGCCAACATCAACGTGAGACATGTGTTTACTGTTGCCGATATTGTTGATGAGGTAATTATTGGAGCCGATTTTATTATTAACTATGGCATTAATCTACATATGGGACAATAGCTGATGATTTGGCTTAATGTGGAAATACCCCTTGATGTTGAATATGACAGCAAACTGCAAGTAACAAAAGTATTTGCTATTGAGAGTCAGACGTTACCGCCGCAGTCTGAAACAGTCATATCGGTGCATATGAAGGGAGATTGTGAGGACAATCGGTTGTGGGTTGTAGAACCAGCAGCTCTAAAGAGAGCTTATAACAGCAAAAGTCCTAGTAAAAACTAGTAAAGGAGGAATAGTCCCTATAAGAGTGCATAACTTGGCTGACCAAGAAAAAGTCATCAAAGGTAATTCCGATATTGGCCAGTGTACTCCACCAGAGGCAATAAGAAACTGCGAGAAGAAGATAGAGCCTAACAATTTGTCCGCAAAAGAACGTGAACAATTTGAAGAATACGTGGGGAAATGGGTAGCAGGGCTGTCAACGACAGATAGATTTAAAGCCAAACAGTTGCTAATAAAGCATTCCAGTATCTTCGCCATGGGAAACCAAAGCCAGGGTAGAACTGCATTGGTTAAACATGAAATTAACACAAGCGAAGCTAGGCCGATTAAACAGCCACCCAGAAGTGTACCCTAGCAAAGCGAGATGAAGCCAAAGAGCTTGTAAGTGTAATGGAGCGTGATGGCGTAATTGAGCCATTTTCTGGTCCTTGGAGTTCGCCTGTAGTCTTAGTTAAAAAGAAAAATGGCAGTACTAGATTCTGTGTAGACTACAGGAAGCTCAATGACATAACCACGAAGGACAATTATCCGCTCCCTAAAATCGAGGACACGCTAGCTGGTACCATATGGTTCTCTACCCTGGACTTGCGAAGCGGATATTGGCAAGTGAAGATTGCAGAGAAAGACAAGGAGAAAACTGCCTTCAGTGTCAGTAAAGGATTATGGCATTTCAAAGTTATGCCATTTGGTCTCTGCAAGCTCCGGCCACATTTGAACGGCTAATGGCGAAGGTACTGAAAGGATTTCACTGGAAGACATGCTTGGTATATCTAGATGACATAATTGTAAGGGGGAAAACTTTTGATGAACACCTCTAAAACATTTCAGAAGTTCTTCAACGGATATCATCAGCTGGATTGAAACTCACCCTGATGAAATGTGCATTCTTGCAGAAAGAAGTAAAGTATTTGGGACATCGTGTTACAGCAGACGGAATCTCAACAGATGAAGATAAAATACAAGCAGTAAGGGACGGCATCAACCTAAAAATCTTCATGAATTGCGCAGATTTTTGGGCCTTTGTACATACTACAGACGCTTTGTGACAAACATTTCCAGTATAGCTGCAAGCCTGCACGAGCTGACAAAGAAGTAGAGACCATACCATTGGGGTGAGCCACAGTAAAATATATTCCAGAAACTTAAAGGAATATTGTGTACGTCACCAATACTAGCGTATCCCATAGCTGGAGCAAAATGTGTGATGGATACTGATGCGAGCAGCTATGGCATAGGGGGCGTGCTATCCCAAATAGTTAATGGCACTGAGAAAGTCATAGGATACCATATCTGTGTACTCTCAAAACCTGAGAGCAACTACTGTGTGACACGGCGTGAGCTTCTGGCAGCATTAGAATGCATTAAACATTACCATAATTACCTGTATGGTCAACACTTTAAATTAAGGACCGACCATTCTGCACTGAGATGGCTATTGCAGTTTAAAAATTCTGAATGGCAACTGGCAAGGTGGATTGAACGCGAGCAGAGCTTCAGCATTGAGCATAGAAGGGGCACAAAACATAACAATGCGGATGCTCTTTCAAGAAGACCCTGCTGTTTAGAGTGTAAACATTGCGCTTGAACCGAACACAAGAAAGGCGTTGTTGATATTCGGCTAACGCACATCGACTCTAATGAAGACTGGTCAGAGGGACGACAGTATACTGAGGAGGGCTGAAAGTTCACTCGGCAAATCTTATGTGGCTCAGTGGAACAGCCTCAAAGTAATAAAAGGGTGCCTATATAGCGTATGGGAAAGTGTAGATTTCAAAACAACTTCAAATTTAATAGTTGTGCCATACTCCAACATAAGTAATTTCGAGTGGATCGCAATTGATGTAGCAGGTCCTTTTCCCGCCACTGAAGCTGGAAATCACTATGTTCTTGTGGTAATGGACTATTTCAGTAATTGGCCAGAGGTATATGCTATAGCTAGCCAAGAAGCAAAGACAGCTGTAAATGCATTCGTCAACAACTGGGTATGTAGCTATGGTGTCCCAATAGAATTACATTCCGACCAAGGAAGGAATTTCGAGCCTGCCATATTCAGCGAAATGTGCTGATTATATGGGATAAGGAAAACCAGAATGATGCTGTTGCATCCACAGTCTGATGGCATGGTAGAAAGGTTCAATCGCACCGTAGAAGAGTACCTGCGAAAAGTGGTAAGCAACCATCAGAGGTATTGGGACAAGCACATTCCCAAATTTTGGTGGCATATAGGTCAGCTGTACACGACTCAACATCGAAAACGCCAACTAAAATTATCTTCGGGACGGAATTAAAACTGCCTGTTGATTTGGAATTTGGTGTTAAGCCAGCTGTAGAAGAAGGGGCCATTACGTCCCAAGAGCAGAACGACTTAAACGAACTACATGAGTTCGTGCGTAATAGAATTAAGATGGTTAGTGACAAGATGAAGCCTAGATATGACCGCGCAGCAAATTCGGAGGGATTTATGGAAGCTCAATTAGTTCTACTTTATAACCCACAACGGAATTGCAGACTCACTGGGATGACCCGTATAAAGTGATTAAGAGAGTGAATGACGTTGTGTACCGGATACAGAAGTACAATAGCCGAAGGTCGAAAATGAAGATAGTACATCTCGAACGCTTGGTGCACTAGGGAAGAGGTGATTGTACGCCTATTCGGGTCGAACAGGCTTAAGTGGGCGGCAGTGTTACAAAGTTTAAAAATAGATTCAAATATAACGACAATGTGGCTATATGTACTTGGCAGCACTGCCAACTCATCTCTTGTTGTCAAAATGTTACAACCCTGGTCAACACAATATAGATAATATTCAAATTAACGGAAATGGAATATTCCGGATACATCGTCGAGAATATACAAGATCATTCGAGGCTGTGCAATAATAAGTGTAAATAACAACAACGAAAAACCTAGCAACATCAATGCTAAGAGGTGATGATGTTGTTCTTAATGATCTTGTACGCAAGTATTCGCTACTAATAAAAGCTAACCATGTACATACACAAATATACACAGCGACATACACACATAGAACAAGATGAAACAAAACTACACAGCACACAGAACACTCATACATACAATCACACATAGTTACAATAACCGTGCAGGAGGATAAGCGTTAATTGAATTTAAGCTACTGGTACGATTACTAGTATAGCAAGCACTAGTTCAAAAAGTGATTGAGCAGAACAGAAAAGTACTAGTACTTCAAATAGTTCATTTGTAGATTGATTTGACTTGTAGAATTTCATATTACTTTTTGGTCATGTTTTAAAGCGAATTGGTAATACGTATTTTCATTTATTTTATTTTTAATTGTTACAATTTTTAAACAAATTCAAATTTAAAACAAAGAATAGTATTAGAAGACTTTGCCACCTGCATATCAGTTTACTTATTCGAACATTTATATAAGTAAGCCGCAGTTTTCTTATGTTAAAAAAGTGAAATTTAAAAAAATAAATAAAATTAATAGCTAATTTTACAATTTTTTTAAACGTGTTTTTTTTGTTAACATTTGTGTTCATATGTAAAATCAGCGATCTTTTTTAAAATAATAAAAACTGATATACAAATGTTCACTACTGTTTGGTATATGTTGAAGTACCAAACGTAACTCAAGTTGTACAAGGTGATAGTGGATTGAGTGTGTCCTGAAAGAACTTTCCATTTCCTCTTATAAACCAAGAATTGATGAATCAAAAATTGCTTGTGAAGACAAAGACTTAACAAATTTTATTGGGTTTTTAAAAAACCAATAAATTTAGGGATTTTTTTTTATATATAAACCAGTTCTTAATGCAGAACTGATTGTACTAGTCTCCGACTAGAAGAAATTATACTAGTACTCATCTAGTACTAATAGTACTAGTATCCAAACACACTCAATGTTAATTTGAGCATTAACATGGTATAGCAAAGTTCACAGTTGGAAACTAGTACTGGTGATTTTCGTACTAGTGCAATACTAATTTGATACTAGTTCGATCTCCTTCAGGGTAAGCAACACACAAGCCAGCATTGTCATATATACCAACACACGTATATAGGTACATGTTAAGTAAAGCACAACCAACAACAACCATGACCAGATGCTTCGTGAAGTTGCCAGACGACGTCACTTTGCTATATAAAGTCGCTGCCAGAGATCAGCGGGATTAGCGTGGTTTTAAAATTAGACATGTGACCATCGCTAACCTCCAGTTTTTGACTTCGTATTGAAGTACAAAATTAGTTAATTTTTCCATACACTTAAGTTGTGTTTAAATACACTTTCAGTTTTTCAGTCTAAAATTTATTTTGGTATTTAATTGTGATAAAAGTATGGCAGCACAATAAATAGTAAGAAAAATACTAAAAATTATCCAATACAACTACCTTTGTACAGACATTTTGTTTCAATAAAGAGTTGCTTTACCAGGGCACACTGATACAGGTAGGAGCGGTTCTACAAAAATAAAAACCAACATGTATTTTGTTTTTGTGAAATCTAATTCAAATATCACAATTAAATGTGTAGAACAGAAAAAAACGAAAAAGTACAAAAACAAATATACATGTTTGTTTTTTATACCCTTCACAAAAAAGTGAAAGGTTTGTCTTCCCGTGTGTAATTTCTTCAATATCAATATAGGACCCCATAATGTATATATATTCTGCTTCCTTATGAATAGCGATGACGATTGAGCGATGTCCGTCTGTCCGTTTGTTTGTACGTGAAATCTTGTTTCCCAAGCCCCAGAAGAGCTAGAAACTTCTCTCTTGCACCGTTGGATTGGAAATGAACTTAAATAGAGTGGTATTGAAATGCAGAAAGATCGGAAGTACAGTTCCAGAGCTGGGAAACTTACACTTATTTCTCGACGCAAAATTTGTACCAAAAATCACTTATTTTTTTTAATGTTTGTAAATTAAACCTATTTCGGGCTTTGGGATGTCTAAATGGTCTATTAAAAACTAAAAAAATAAAAAAAATTTCCAGGGATGTGAAACTAAAATTTTTTTTCTACCCATTCCGTATTTTGTAGTACATGTAGTAACTAAAATTGTTAACAATTTTAAGTTTTTCTTTAACAAAACCTCTTTATACGTCATGAAGATTTGCATTGGCCAAAAAAAATTTTAAATTCAAATTTTGCTTCCAGGGGTGGGAAATTAAATTTTTTTTTATACGTGAAAGCAATCAAACAGGCAACTGATGTTGCTTATTTTTGCTAACTAAAACCGTCTTCTATTTTAGGAAGAACAAAATGAGTATCAAAAGTTAAAAATAAATCAAAATTTCGAATCCAGGGTTGGACAAGTGCAATATTTTATAGTACATGAAAGTGACCAAAATGGTTTAAAATTTTAAATTTTTCTTAAATAAAACTACTTTATACCTCAAAAAGCGTTGCACTGATAAAAAAATTAAAATTTTAATTCCAGAGTTGGGAAAATTAAAGATTTTTGGCACATGCAATATTTTGTAGTACATGTAATAACCAAATGGTGTCAAAATTTGAGTTTTTCTTAAACAAAACTACTTTATACCTTATGAAGATTTGCATTGATAAAAATATTTTAAAAAATTTAAATTTCGCTTCCAGGATTGGGCAACTAAATTTTTTTTATACATAAGACTAACAAAAAAGGCAATTGACGTTGTTTTTTTTTTTTGCTAACTAAAACTATTTTATTTTTTTATAAGAACATACATAATTGGTATCAAAGATTTAAAACAAATCAAAATTTCGAACTTAGGGTTGGACAAGTGCAATATTTTATGGTTCATGAAGGTGACCAAAATAGTTCAAAAATTTAAATTTTTTTAATAACACTACTTGATACCTAATGAAGAGTTGCGTTGGTAAGAAACAAAAAAAGTTAAAATGTCTCTTTAATTTTAATGTTTTTTTTGGTACATGCAATGTATTGTAGTACATGAAAGTGACCAAAATGGTTGCAAATTTTAAGTTTTTCTTAAATAAAACGCCTTTATACCTAATTAAGACTAGAATTGGTAAGAAAAAATAAAATTTCGCTTCCAGGGCTGGGAAATTTAAATTTTTTTATACATAAAAGTAACCAAAAAGGCAACAAACGTCAGTTTTTTACTAATTAAACTATTTTTTAGATCAGGAAAAACAAAATTGGTATCAAAAATTAAAAAAAAATTAAAATCAAAATTAAAATTAAATTAAAAAGTCAAAGCATATATAGGCAAAAATAAAAACAGAAATTTAAAGATAATAAAAAAAATTCCAATCAACAGAAGAAAAAAAGAATAAAAAAAAGGAAAAAAACAAGAGATCAAATAAATAAAAATTTTAAATAAGCGCATACCGACCGCAAATTAAAACAATAAATACCTTAAACTTACAAAAAAAATACAAATCAATACAATAAATAACTACATAAACAATAACCCAAATAAGAAAAAGACAACATAACAACAAAATAATCTGTACATTCCATACCATCAGTGACGACACCCATACCAGTGTTGGCACTATGAGCCACTATGGGAAAATGGAAGTGGACCAGACCAGGGCTTTTATGACCTGTGTTTCTGCAGTGTTATGCGCCTCCCATCCCTCTTCCCATAAATAAAATAAAATAAAACTCTATTTTATTGGTCTGGTGTACAGATAGCGCCTGGATCATTCTAGTGAATGGTCACTGCAGTTGTTGTCATTGCACCGTATTCGCTAATCTGGATTTCGGTTTTTTTTCTCTCATCTTGTGATGGTGGGTAAGTTTAGAATCGACTTCTGTAACATACGTGGGTTAAGAGCAAATTTCGGTTTTTTTTCTCTCATCTTGTGATGGTGGGTAAGTTTAGAATCGACTTCTGTAACATACGTGGGTTAAGAGCAAATTTATTTTCTGTATATGCTCACGTTTGTCTCCATCGGCCGGATGTTTTCGCCTTAAGTGAAACCCAGGTACATGAGGATGCTGATCCACAGGATTTTCATTTGCCCGGGTATCACCTCCTGTCGCTTTTTGTTCTTCATAGGGGCCTTGCAATATACACGTAACGAAGTTGTGTACCAATGCCAGCAACCATTAGGCATGTCTGACGAAGAATTTAGCTGTCTTTGGGTTATATTTAAAGTCGGTACACACTTTTTACATTTCCGGTTTCTGTATAGAAGTCCAAACGCGGAAAGAGATATCGAAGATTCTTGATAGTTGTCCCAGCAGTGAAATTGTTGTTGCTGGTGATTTCAATGTTCATAACACATCTTGGCTTCGCCATTCGATCCACACAACCTCAGAGGGCCAATCTGCTTAGTTGTTCGCCGCGCACAATCACCTTGTGCAATTAGTTAATTAACCAACACATATTCCGTGTGTTGAAGGGCACCAACATAATACGCTTGACCTTTTTCTAACTTCACATCCTGAAAAGTATGAAGTTACCGTTAATGCACCTCTCGGTAACTCGGATCATTGCACCATTTCCGCAACCTTTCCGTTCTCCAAACTTCGCAACGTTTCGCGCGCAGCCACGAAACGTAGTAAATATATTTACGAAAAGGGTCGTTGGGCCGAGCTCAACGAATTCTTTCGGAATTTTAAATGGAAACTATGTTCTCTTGACAATGATGTCGGTTCCATGGCGAAAATGGTTGAAAACACAAATCTACTGGGGATGAAAGCTTTTATTCCCTATAAGCAAATTTCGGTTAAACCTAGGGCGAAGTCTTGATTTAACCAGCCATGTAAAGATGCGTTGCGATCCAGAGAGGAAGCATTCAGTACTTGGTGTAATAACAAAAATGCTTATACTGATTTGCTACGCAAGAAGGCAAGATCTTCGTGTGCCAAAGTGTTAAGACGCGAAAAGACTTTATACGAGCAGCGTATTCGCACTAGAATTCTCACTGCCCCCAGGGGTAGTAAGAGTTTTTGGTCATTCGTCAAAAGTGTTATGGAAAGTGCTAGTTCTTCAATTCCGACTCTTTTGAGGAATGACCAAATATTTACTGTCCCGGTTGATAAAGCTAATATATTGGCTGAAATATTTGCAAGTAACTCTCACTTGCCTGATAGCTCTCAACCACTCCCCACGCTCGATAGAGTATCCGTAACTATGCCTAAGATATTTTTTCGAGCGCGTGCAGCTAAAAAGGTTCTTGCGGATCTCAGCACAAGGAAGTCTCCTGGGCCGGATGGAATCCCTGCACTGGTCCTGAAGCAGTGCTCTTCGACGTTAGCACGTCCATTAGCCAAACTTTTCAGTACACTATACCACTCCGGTAAATTTCCAATGTGCTGGAATGTTGCTAATGTAACGCCAATCCCCAAAAAGGGAGTGGCTAATAACCATGAAAATTACCGCCCGATTGCAATATGTTCTGCTATATCGAAGGTGATGGAAACTATGCTTAACTTCCATCTTGTGAAATATTTGGAGTCCAACAGTTTACTAAACGACCGCCAGTATGGTTTCCGCAGAGGCCGCTCTACGGGTGACCTATTGGCCCTTCTTTCGGAAAATTGGTGTAGTTCCATACACCTTTTTGGCGAAAGTAAAGTGGTGGCTCTAGATATTTCTAAGGCGTTGGATAGAGTGCGGCATGGAGCACTCCTGTCCAAACTTATTGCATTTGGTGTCGGAGACACCTTCTCTCGGTTTATATCGAGCTTCCTCAGGGATAGCTCTATACGAGTTGTTATAGATGGGGTCTCATCCGATGAGTTCAGAGTCAACTCAGGGGTACCGCAAGGCTCCGTTCTTTCTCCTACTCTATTTCTAATTTTTCTTAACGATTTACTTTCCCAAACTTCCTGTCCTAATTACTCTTTCGCAAATGATAGCAGCCTTTCGCATTCCTATTCATTTAACTGCAGGCCGTCAACGTTTGAAATCGAGACGAGGAGGCATTTTATGAATGACGTTCTGGATAGTAACCTCGCGAAGATTTCCGAATGGGGTCAGGCGAACAGGGTCGATTTTAATGCATGTAAGACCCAGTGTTGTATGCTTACGCATCGACGTACGTATGACCATGCTGCTTCATCTGTTTCTATGGGTGGTGTAAGTATTATGGAGTCAGGGGCTCTTGATGTTCTGGGCATGAAAGTGCAGTGTGATGTCAGATGGACGGAACATGTCTTTCAGGTCGCAAAAGAAGCATTCAAGTGCCTTGGCTTCTTAAGACGGTGCAAGAGATACTTCACCCCTTCTGATCTTCTTAATAGTTACACCACTTACATCCGACCGAAGACGGAATACAGCTCTCATGTTTCGGCCTTTGCTTCAAAGTCTATTTTGAAGTTACTCGACCGCGTACAGGAGAGGGCGATGAAACTCATCGGTGACAGTAGGGTAGCCAACTCTATTGACTCTCTTGAGCATCGTCGCAACGTGGGGTGCGTATCGTTGTTCTATCGTTACTATAATGGCAGATCCTCTGGTGAAATTAGGGAACTTGTTCCTGAAACCCATTCTTTCTTACGCTCAACGCGTTTTTCATCAAGAGCGCATGCGTTTGTGGTCAATATTCCAACGAATCGCACTACGCATTACAGAGAAAATTCGTTTTTTGGCCGAACAGTCCGTATGTGGAACAAACTACCTGTAGATGTCTTCCCCGCCACTTACAATTTGAGGGTGTTCAAGTCGAATATCGACAGACACTACTTCCTTTATCCTCCTTCCCATAATCTATTTTCCTAGTTCCAGCGCAATGCACTGCATATGCAGGGGTTATCCCCTGAGTGCTTGTCCTTGGTTGGTATACGTGGCTGCCCGCAACACGCAAGCATTCAAGTAGGATCTCTGAGATCCCGTTTTGAAAAACCACTCCACTTGTCCTACTCCTCAAAAAAAAAATTTAGATTCCAGAGTTGTATAACTGCAATATTTTGTGGTACATGAAGGTGACCAAAATGGTTACAAATATTAAGTTTTTCTTAAATAAAACTATTTCATGCCTCATTGGTAAACAAAAAAAATTTAAATTTCGTTTCCAGGGTTGGGAAATTGAATAATGTTTCTACATAAAAGTAACTAAAAAGGCAATTGACGTTGTTGTTTTTGCTAATTAAAACTGTTTTATAATTCAGAAAGAACAAAATTGGTACACAAATCTTTCAAGTTCAAAATTTCGACTCCAGGGTTGGACAAATGAAATATTTTATGGTACCTGAAAGTGACCAAAAAGCTAATACATTTTAATTTTTTGTCAAGTAAAACTATGTTACACTAAGAATTGCATTGGTAAGAAAATAAAAATTCACTTCCAGAGTTGGAAAATCGAAATATTTTTGGTACATAAAAGTACCCACATAAATTCCAAATTTTGTGCTTTTAGTGAATTAAACCTATTTCATTTTTCAGGAAAAATTAAATTAGTATTAATATATTAAAAATTCGATTCCAGGGTTGAAAAGTCTAAATTTTTTGGTACATAAAAGTACCCAAATAAATTCCAAA
Organism: Linnaemya tessellans; assembly: GCA_951800035.1. Classification (NCBI taxonomy): domain Eukaryota; kingdom Metazoa; phylum Arthropoda; class Insecta; order Diptera; family Tachinidae; genus Linnaemya; species Linnaemya tessellans. The sequence goes on along the minus strand of OX637534.1, from coordinate 64,822,255 downwards.
TTTTGTTTTTTTAGTGAAGTAACCCTATTTTATACTTCATGGAAAATTAAATTGGTATTAAATATTAAGTTACAGGGTTGTAAAGTCGAAATTTTTCGGTACATTACGGTAACCATAAAAGTTCCCAATTTCGATTTTTTTTAGTGAATTAAACATATTTTATGCTTCGCTAAGAATGAAATCGGTATTAAAAGTTTTAAATTAAAAATTCGGTTCCAGGATTAAAAAATTGAAATTTTTTAGTACATAAAATTAATCATATAAGTTCCTAATTTTGGTTTTTGTGGATGAAATCTTTTTTATACTTCGGGAAGAGTTAAATTGGTATTAGAAACCAAAAAATCTAAAAAGCGATTCTACGGTTGGACAATTAGAACTTTTTGGGGTACATGCAACGGATTTTTTCTTTTTGTTTTTATATTAAACATATTTATTATTAGTGCTTTTTGTTTGTGATGTGGTCAAGTATGCCTATATGCCTGCATTTCATTGGTTCTTACACCAAATCATCAGTAGACTTTAACCTAATTCCAAAATAACAAAACCTCTTATCTTATACATACTTGACCACATAACAAACAAAAAGCACTAATTTAATTGAGACAATATGTCGAAAAAACGATTTTAAAAACATATTTAATACTTTTGAAAGACGGTCAGAGGTATTAGAAATAAGAAAAGTCAAACATTTAGCTTCCTAGCCGAAGGGTATTTAAGATTCGGCACAGCCGAATATAGCAATTTTACTTGTTACATTTGCTCTTAAGTTTTGTATGTATGTAAATATGTAAAAAAATTTTTACTTTTGTACTAGAATTTCTCCCAACAACAAAATAATCAACTGGGCTATCGCTCCTACCTGAATAAGTGTGCCCTGTGCTTTACCAATTTTCAAGTTGTTGAATGTAAACAAACAATGAAAAACACATGGTTGTATGAAAAACTTAAATTTAATTTAAATGTACAATGTACATTTAAATTTTATTTAATTTTGAGGTCAAAAACAAAATTTTGTATTTAAATACACTTTAAGTTTAAATAGTACTTAATTTTGAAGTTAAAAACTGGGCATAAGTGTTTAGTAGTACAAATACTCGTGTTAATTAAGTAATAAATAAAGTGTTTCCGCATTATACTTCTAAAATTAATTGTTCGTGTTTTTAATTTGATGCAATTAAACGAATCCTTGAAGGATAAGTAAAAAGCGTTTTTACGAGATGGTCTAACATCGTAACAATATATTTGTAATTAAGACCATAGAAGCTGCTTTTACTTCAGGGAACAAAATTCCTTTCCATGGGCTCGGTAAATATACTTACATTTCATTTACTATTGTGATAAGGCGGTAGTAGATATTCTAGCCGGCACCTTATGCATGTTTATTAATTATAAATCTCTTATTATTTATTATCTGTTCTCAAATAGTTTACTAAATAAAAACAAATGAAACAAATGAAATATACACCAGATGTCAGCAAGTAAAGGCTTGGCAAAACAAATTTAATTTTTTTACCAATGCAATTCTGAGGTATAACATAGTTTTACTTGACAAAAAAAACAACATTTTTAAACTTTTTGGTCACTTTCATGTACCCTAAATTAAACATATAGAATAATTAGAGATGATCGAACAAATAAATTACTAAGAGAAAATAACAAAATAGTATCACAATTATTCAGAAATGGCTGTATTGATAATTGGCAAAAATCAAAACTAATTCGCTCAGCAGCTACAGCCCCAAGGATATACGGATTACCTAAAATACATAAACTTAATACACCCCTGAGGCCAATAGTATCATCAATGCAAGTACCTTGCTATGAACTATCAAAATACGTGGGAACCATTTTAAGTAAAACCGTTTCTGATAAATACAATATCACTAATGCAATGCAACTCAAAGAACAAATGGCAGCCATTAAATTGGAAGAAAATGAAATATTGGTTTCTTTTGATGTCGTTTCTCTTTTTACTAACATCCCTACACATTTGGCAATTAGAAACATTATGGGAAAATGGGACGAAATTCAACATATTACAAAAATAACACGGAAGAATTTTTTGGATATACTTAAATTTTGTTTAAACGAAAATAATTATTTTATATATGGCGAAAGAACGTACAAAGTCTACTGACGATTTGGTAAAGCACCAATGAAATGCATATAGACATTGCTTAACCACCAACAAATAAATTTCATTTATATATAATAGTATTGTGACAACGATGTGTCAAATAAAAAAATTTCATAACAGTTTGATTTAGATTTTATTTTTCATTTTGCCCTATAAATACTTTTCATGTTATCCAATGGATTTCTGATTGTATAAAGGTGTAGAAAAATAAAATAGATTCATATCGAATATACTTTATTTGTTGGTTTAGTTTTGTATGAGTTTCAAGGCCTACTATTCTTATTCTGTTGTTATTTTTGAAAATAATTTGTAATTTACAAGTTGTGAACTCTCAGATGGTTTTCGGAAGTATATGCATAAGATAAGAGGTTTTTAACTTTTCAAAACTGTGGTTAAAGTCTACTGACGATTTGGTAAAGCACCAATGAAATGCATATAGACATTGCTTAACCACCAACAAATAAATTTCATTTATATATAATAGTATTGTGACAACGATGTGTCAAATAAAAAAATTTCATAAGAAAGAATAACGTTAATATTACATATATCGTTAACTATGTAGATGACTTTCTAGCAGTCATAAAACGTGAAGATAAGGATGCCATTCTGACAGCGCTTAATAATTACCACCAAAAGATTCAATTTACCATGGAAATTGAAAATAATAGGAAAATTCCCTACGTAGACACAATGCTACATAGAGTACAAAATAAAATCGTTTTCGACTGGTTTACTAAAGATACGTATTCTGGAAGAATAATGAATTTCCACACTAACCAGCCCAAAAGCCAAATAATGAATACCGCAAAAAGCTTTATCAGAAGAGTTTTTCAAATCAGTGATAAACAATTTCACAACAAGAATAAAAGCATAATATTCGAAACATTAAAGAAAAATTGTTTTCCCACAGATATCAGTAAGTTATTAATCGAAAATTTACAAAACCAACCAACATATACAAGCCTACACAATGACAACACAACGTCTACAACACAAAATAGAAAATACTACAGCGTACCGTACATACCTAATCTTAGTGATAATACAACAATAAGAAAAACAATAAAATCACCCACCATATGTTTTGCATATAAACCAAATCAAACAATAAACACAATATTCTCAAAAACAAAAACACCAATAACAAAAGAACAAAAATGTAATGTTGTATACGAAATACAATGTAAGGGTGGAAATAATGATAATTGTGATCTTATTTACATTGGCACAACAAAAAGAAGTTTGAAAACGAGGATGGGAGAACATAAACTGGATATCACAAGGAAAAAAGAGACAACGGCATTGGCACAACATATGATACAAACTGGACATGCAGCTGACATTGATAATGTTAAAATATTGGACACTGAGAACATCGCGAAAAAGAGATACACAATTGAAGGCTTACGGATACAGCAGAAAATAAGCAAAACGATGAATTTAAAAGAAGACACGGATAATATTAACGCGAATTACAGGGTGGTTCTTAGCGAATAAAATTTAACTATACTTTAGTTAAATTTTATTCGCAAGACTTTCTAAGATGTGTAAAGTGGTTTTTTGACAAAAAAATTTGAACAAAAAAATTGTAATTATGTTAAATTATGTTAAATTTTTAAATGTTATATAATTTCCTATAACTGTAAGTAATTTATCAAAATATCCATAAATATTGTATGTTCATAAAAGTTTTTATTAATTTAAATAGACGTTCCCTTGAAAAAGTAGACAAAGAATCTTCGAAACGTCGGGAAAAAACTGTAATTAAAAAGGAATTTTACTTACATTAAAGATGAATTTGGTCAATTAGCTAAAAGTCACTACTCAAACAAATTAAGAAACTGGCCATAAGAAAATTTTAATAAAGTCATTTTATTTAAGAAAAACTTAAAATTTGCAACCATTATTACATGTGATAGAAAATATTGCATCGACCAAAAAAAATTTAATTTTCGCATCCCTGGAAGCGAAATTTGAATTTTTTTTTTATTTTTTTTTATCAGTGCAACTCTTCATGAGATATAAAGTAGTTCTATTTAAGAAAAATTTTAAATTTTCAACCATTTTGGTCACTTTTATGTACTATAATATATTGCAACTGTCCAACCCTGGATTCGAAATTTTTATTTGTTTTTTAATGTTTGATACCAATTTTTTTCTTCCTAAATTATAAAATAGTTTTAGTTAGACAACAAAAACAATGTCAGTTGCCTTTTTGGTTGCTTTCATGTGTAAAAAAATGTCAGTTTCCCAAACATGTAAGCGAAATTTAAATAATTTTGTATCAATGCAAATTTTCATGAGGTATAAAGCGGGTTTGATTAAGAAAAACTAAAAATGTATAACCATTTTTGTTATTACATGTACGACAAAATATTGTATGTACAAAAAAAAACTTTCACTTTCCCAGCCCTGGCAAATAATTTTTTTTTTGCTTATTGTTATCAGTGAAACTCTGCATGAGGTATAAAGTAGTTTTATTTAAGAAAGATTTTTCATTTTTAGCCTCTTTCATGTACTATAATATATTGCACTTGTTCAACCCTGAATTCGAAATTTTGATTTATTTTTTAATTTTTGATACCAATTTTGTTTTTCCTAAATTATAAAACAGTTTTAGTTTGCAAAAACTAAACTGCAGTTATTTTGTTTGTGGGTTCACTCAGTATGATAACAAAACATTCGATAGTATTGGAATTACAGACATAAAATGTAAACACCCCAATTCTAAATAACAATTCCCTGCGGAATTTTTTCCCTATTCCCTGTTCCCTTATTCTAAATAAAATCTCCCAGGGATTTTTTTCTCTTTTCCCATTTCCCCTATTCTAAACGAACTTAGAATTTCAAAAGTAGGAATCACGAATGTCAAGTAAAGGGAAAATGTGTTAACGAAATTTGGGAATAATTCCGTCTAAAAATTTTAAAGGAGCCGTGCGAAAATATGTAAGTATTTAAATATTTTTAGAGAAAACTAATGAATATCGGCATTTAATTGAACTTCCAGATCAACAAACAACAAAACAAATGGACATTCTCATAAGTGCAATGCAATTAAACCCAGATGTTGCACGTGGATGGTTTAAGGGAACCAAAGATGAGTTAAAAGGGTATGGCGAAATTTGGAGGCGGAATTGAATGCAGCAGGGCCACCATCGAAAAGTATTGCAGAGTGGAAGAAGGTGTTCAGTGATGTTAACTTTTTTATTTCGATTTCCGTACAACCCTAAAAAAGTTACCGTTTTTCAGGTAAAACTACCGTACGCAAAGTCTGGTACAAAATTAATAATAAGAAACGTATAGAATTTAACTACAGTAGGCATTATTTTGCATAGTTGTAATGAAACCGTTCTTTTTTATGTTTTTACTGAGAAATATGTACTCGCAAGATAATTTGCAGTGAAGAATTTATATCTGGGCTGTCACAACACTGATCAATTAACACAGTTATGAATTCGTCCTGGTAGACACATTATGAAAAACAATGTTTGGGGTCTAACAATTAAATATTAAAACATTTTAAAATTACCGTACAAATATTGGTAAGCAGGTAACCGTTCGGAGGGCTAAATTAGCGTACAATACGGTAATTACCGTACGGTTAACATCAATGAAGGTATTAATCATATAATAAGCTCTTTTAATACACGGGAATGCTAAAAAAAATTACAAATTTGTTTCAGGTATGGTGCGATCAGAAGAAATACGTACGGCACAAGGCAGCTGAAAATTTAAAATCATCAAGAGGACCTGGTGGAGGCTCTAATATGGAGCTGAAATTTTCAGGAAACGAAGAGGCGATATTCAGCTTGATTAGTATGAAGAAGTCTGTAAAGGGTGTGGCGAAAACGTTTGGGTTAGGCTCTTCAACTTCTATTAAGAAAACTTCAGAGTGCGGTCCACCTGAAATAATGGAGTTATTAGTGGCGGATGATGTGATAATCGAAAATATGTATGACAGTAAAAGACATACACCTCAAAAACCACCCGAATTGCCCGAAAAGAAAGCACAAACGTCTGCACTAGCAACATCCTTGCGGAAAAAATGTCCATTCACAAAAAGATGTTAGAATCGATGATGGAGCAGTAGCAAAATTTTAAAAAAGCATGTCGCTCTCTGGACCGTCTTTACGATACAAAGAAGAAAGAGTTGAAGGAACAAAAGAGGCATAACATGGTTGTGGAAAAGTGCCGACATGCCGGATAGGATATAGATAGATATTTAAATACAAAATGTATAGCAAAATGAAAAGTACCTGAAATTATTAGTTTTTAAGTTTTAAAGCAAAAGTATTATATTGTTTTTCTTTTTGAATTGCTTTTTATTTTTGTTTCTAATAAAATGTGATAAAAGTGTACTTAACTATACTTATGTTTAAATATTTGTTAACAGAACATTTATTTAGAGAAAAGCATGCGTTTTAATTACAAAAAACAAAATTATTACAGGTCATTTCCAATATTGTTTCTAATGTTTTGCAATAGACAAATACTGCGAAGAGGCTAGGGATATAACACCCCTCTTTTGTATGCTAAAACTGCCACTGTCACCATATATTATATATCATCTGCAACAGTGTTACACTTGAAATTTTATTTTTTTTTTTATTTATTTATTTTAAAGTCTATGAATTTAAAATTCTTACAGACTATTTAAATACATGCATATACATACATATATACAGATTATATTTCAAAGAAAATATAAATTATTGGCTGTTATTTAATGCAAACAAAATATTTCGTTTAATAAAATTTTCACTGAAAGAAAAATCAACATAATAATATAGCTTGTTAAAGTCCTTACAGCATCTAATAAAGGGATCAGAATTAGCGTAATTTGTTCTTAAAAATTTAACATCAAGTAAACAAAAGAAACGAGTAGGACGTTGAGGAACACAAAATGATAAATTTTCAATTAAAAATTCAGAGCAGGTTTTACCGTTAATTATATTTAAAATAAATAAAGTGTTTAACATAGATCTTCGACTACTTAGGGATGGTAACTTAATAAGAGCTAGTCTAGCTTTATAAGAAGGAAAACAAAGTGGATTCCATTGCAATCTTCGAAGACAAAATATTAAAAATTGTTTTTGTACAGATTCAATTGCGTTGATGTAAACTTTATATGTTGGATCCCATATTATTGACCCATATTCCAAAATGGGACGAACAAGCGATGTGAAAAGCTGCTTAGTAACGTAAGGATCTTCAAATTCCTTAGCCCAGCGTTTGATGAAACCCAGTTGACTTCTTGCTTTTCTAACAGTCAGAGATATATGCTGAATAAAATTCAGTTTTGGATCCAGTAAAATTCCAAGATCAGTGAAAGTGCAGACATTTTCCAACTCATAACCGCTCAAAAAATATTTAACATTGAGATGGCTATTTCGAAAGAAACACATATTCTTGCATTTTTTTAGATTCAATGTCATTAAATTCATTTCACACCAAGAGTACAACGAGTTTAAGTCAGCTTGAAGAAACTTATGATCATCAAAGATATTGTAGGTAAAGAATATTTTTACGTCATCAGCATACATAAGAATGAATGAGTTTTTAATAACTGTAGGTAAGTCATTGATAAATAGTGAAAATAATAGGGGTCCCAGATGCCTTCCCTGGGGAACACCAGACGAAATGGGGATCGGTTTAGATATAGTACTTTTGAATAGAACATTTTGTTTCCTATTAGTAAGGTATGAACAAATCCAATTTAAACAGCCACGTGTGAACCCCATATAATACAGTTTATTCAATAGAAGTTTGTGGTTAACTTTATCAAATGCTTTACTGAAATCTGTGTAGACTACATCAGTTTGTTTTTTATTGACAAAACCACGATTTACCAAAGTTGTAAATTGTATGAGGTTGGTTACAGTTGAGCAGCCTTTACGAAAACCATGTTGACTAGAACATAATATTGATGACACCTGGTGGCACATGTTACTTGTAATTAATTTTTCAAAGAGTTTCGGTATAATACTCAGTTTAGCGATTCCTCTGTAATTTTTAATGTCAGTTTTGGTACCAGATTTAAACAACGGAATAATATAAGAATTCTTCCATATTTCAGGGAATTTTCCAACTTTAATTGAAAGGTTGTACAATACTGTAAGAGGAAACACGAAGGCTTCAGCACAATTAACTAGAACACAGCTAGGAACATTATCAGGTCCACTCTTGTACGAGAATTTCAGTTTTTTCAATCCATTAAGAACAGAAATTTCATCCAGAAATGGAATTAAAATAGATTAACTTCCAGGACAAATATTTGATTGCAACCCAGTAGTAATAGTTTGATCAACAGCATAAGTAGATGAAAAGAAATCCGCAAACAAATTACTAATTTCAGACTCGTTATCTGATTCTTTTTCATTTAGTTTCATAACGGGCGAAAAAGAAACTGATTTTCTTTTTAAATTCACAAAATTGTAGAAAGACCTTGGATTTTTTTTCAAGTTGTTTTTAATTTTTTGTAAATAACAGTTATAACATTTAAGATTTAACTTGTTATAATCGGCACGGGCAACAGAATATTTTGCAAAATCTGCGGATGATCCTGATTTTTTGAATTTTCTATAATATTTGTTTTTGCTATTTTTAAGTTTGGAAAGAAACTTTGAATTCCATGGAGGTCCGGATACTTGTGAAGCGACTTGTTTAGGAACACATTCGGTCAAGATCCAATAAATTCTATCGTAGAATTTTATGGTTAGGTATCAATAACATCGGGATTGTTTTCTGAATTCGAAACTAAGAATAAATTGTGCCAGTCTGTATTGTGTAGAAGTTCGGCTATTTTGTTATAATTTGCCCTTTTAAAACATTAAGTCCTAACTTTTGAGTTGTACGCAGAACGAGATATATAAACAGATGGAAGACATGTATTTATTAAGATTGTGGGATGATGACAGTTCTCCGGTCAGGTTAAAGGATCAGTGCGAAGGACAGACTTGTCAACACAATCATTTACAAAAGCCAAATCTAAAAGCTTATGGTTATCATTATATATGCCATTTATCTGATAAAGATTCATATCCAATAAGCAATCAATGAACTCGTTATATTTCAGACTAAAAGTAGAATTATATGGTGTAAAGCAACCTTTATCAGCCGCAAAATTCCAAAAAATCGTTGGCATATTGAAATCCCCAACTGCGATGATGCTATCATTATGATAAGACATATGCACGACGGTTGATATAGCATGCGAATGCTTTTTATAAATTATTTCAGGAGAATTGGGAGGAATATACGAACAGGTTATGAAAATTTTTTTATGATTTATTTTTACCAAAACACCCACAAACTCAATATCCAGTGAAGAAGTAAATGATAACGTTTCTGAAGTTAGCGCGCTTGACACTGCAATTAATACACGTCCTCCTTTCATGTTATTGCCACGATCACGTCTATATATTAGGTAGTTTGCACTCATTATTTCTGTGTTCAATACATTATTATTAAGCCAAGTTTCCGTGAAAGCGATAGCTTGAAAATCAAACGCATAACTTTGATTAAATAAAGATGATAACTTTGTATTAATGCCACGAACATTTTGATATAAAAGAGTAAAATTTTCAGTATAACCATTTAGTTTTTTGAAGTAGTTTTTATTGATGACGGTAATCGAACTGCGTTCATTTCTCTTGTTTTAAACATAAACTCACGAACGTATAAATGAATGCTGATGTTATAAACAGCACAGCAAACATTTGTAATTTTTGCACCCTTTCCTGGAGCGTAGTGCAGCTCCCTAGCACCAAGAATGCACCTCCATCTATTTTTTTATAACGCCATTAGTGTGTTCCAACAGATTGCGGCATTTGGAATATGTTTCATTGAATTTAATTTCAACAGAATCATCGGTCGTTAATTCCGATTCCACCGGCAGAACCCACTCGCTTTCGCTATCTTCTGCCATTAGCCTTTTAAAACAAACTATACACAAATGTAATAAACTTTTTTACTTTTGATTTGTTAAATTTATTCACTGCATCTTTTATTTTTTGTTTTATTTAAGTTCTTATTAACCCTTAATAGCCTGATTTTTTCTTTTGGCCGGAAAAAAATCAGTGTTATAAAACTTGCAATTCTAAACATATTTTACTCTACAACTTTCTTCGCAATTTCTATTTACCTGAAAAATTTAACATATACCTGGTTGGTTCCTAGCCGGACCAATAGGCTATTAAGAGTTAACGTATCGCGATATAATATCATGAAAATGCTACACGTTCAATATTTACCACGCGATCCGCGATCCACGATCTGGATTTCATATTTTAGGCCATTCTGCGATATGGATCGGATCCATCAATACTGCATGCTACACGCTCAATAAATATCGCGATACTGGATCGCGTTCAATATATATTGAACGTGTAGCAGTGCCCTAATAATTTTTATTTCCTGAATATCTTAACAACCTGTTAACCAAATATTGAATAAAAATTAGTCGAATAAAATTTTATAAAATGCGACCACAAGCTTGATTAATATTACAATAAACTGATAAGGTCAATAAAAATAAATCAACTAATTTACTAACCTATTTATATACCCCTTAAAGCCTAACCATTCGTCGATACGACGAACAACTATTTCGAATATATAATATCGGCCTATAATATATGTTTTTAAAATTTTTAATAAATATTTACATTTAACAGATATTTATTAAGTAAAACAAACAATACATAAAAGTTTTTGTGAAATAACAACACACATCCATAATAATTGTAGTCTATTTACCATTGAATTGAACATGTATACTTGTCATTGGATTTGTATTTGGTTTACTTTGATTTTCTAATTTTGCACAATAAAATATATTATTACTTATTTTAATAGGGGTAAACCCTACGGGCTTTTTGTGGTCAACAATATTTATCATCAAATATGAATAAAAACTATATCATATTTATTTATTTTTTACCCAACGTTTCGTTTGTTTTTTGCTTCTTCAGGGGTATTATTTATTTGTTGTATCTAGCACAAAAATATATATAAACAATATTGTAAAATAATTTAAATGTTATGGTATATCACAGATAGGGTTGCCATCAGTCCTCTTTTCCCCGGACACCGTCCTCTTTTTTAGATTGTCGGGATCCGTCCTCCTAATTTTTTAACAAGTGTCAGGGGTTGTCCTACTTTTTGCTGCTTTTACATTTTTAAAATATCAAAGCTGCTACATTTTCGCTTATAATTAGCCAAGCTAAATTTTTAAAAACAAAACGCCCAAAATAATTTACAAATAACACAGATTTCGCACCAATAAATTTTCGTTCGAAATTGTGAAACAGCCAGTAAAAATCACTATTTTTACAAAAAAAAACCGCTATATATGATGCGTTAGGGACTGCGTTGCCATCACTGTATGAATTGTCAAGTACTTTATGAATATTTGAAAAAATGTGATAGACATCTCGCAATTGCTCAACAATACTGTATTAACTTAAAAACTTCAAAGTTTTCAGGAGAGACAAAAAACTGTTTTCTTAACGCTTAAGGAAGTTTTCATTAACAAAAGTTCGGCAATATTCAGAAAACCCATCAAAATTATTGTGTTGCGCCGCATAACCTTTTTATTTGTTCATTGTCTGCAGATAGAAAAGCAATATTTTTAGTTACCATCATTTTTTATACCCTCCAAAAAAGAATTTGGAGGGTATATTCACTTTGTCATTCCGTTTGTAACGCATCGAAATATCCATCTCAGACCCCATAAAGTATAAATATTCTTGATCAGTGATGAAATCTAAGACGAACTGAGCATGTCCGTCCGTCCGTCCGTCCGTCTGTGGAAATTACGATTCAGTCCAAACGAAAAGAGCTAGACTCTTGAAATTTAGCATAAATATATTTTAAAGCTTAGAGCAGGTTAAGTTCGAAGATGGGCTAAATCGGGCAAGAGGGAAAAAAGTTCCCCTAAGAAGAACTAAACCAACCCAGAAAAAACAACATAATTTTTAAAGTTTTTTGGTTATTTTGTAAAGCAAATGATATATTTTTATTTCAAATACGGTCCAACGCCTTAAACTTAGAGCCATAAAATAAAATAAAAATATTTTTGGACCCCGCCCACTTCAGTGGGCGTTATTATAGGCAAAAATAGCATAAAAATTTAACAAATTGTTTTACTTAAGCCTACATTTCTTAAAAGTAACACTTTTGAGCTTTAATGACGAAGCTGAGACGAAACCTGGAACTACTCTGCCCTACCCCTTCCTTCCCCTTCGCCCCCTAAATGGCCCTACCAAAAAAAAAATGTTTTTTTTTAATTTTGTATATAATCATCCCAAGCATTTATCTTTAGAGTTTTATGACTGCCGATTTCTGCCCTACTCCCCCCCCCCCCCTCTTCCTTTGCCCCCTAAATGACCCTACCAAAAAAAAATGTTTTTTTTTAATTTTGTATATAATCGTCCCAAGCATTTATCTTTAGAGTTTTATAACTGCCGATTTCTGCCCTAACCCCTCTCCCCCTCTTCCTTTGCCCCCTAAATGACCCTACCAAAAAAAAATAAGTTTTTTTTTTAAATTTTGTATATAATCATTCCAAGCATTTATCTTTAGAGTTTTCATGACTGCCGTTTTCTGCCCTACCCTCCTCCCCCCTTTCCCTTTGTTCCCTAAATGACCCTGCCAAAAATTTTTTTTTTTTAAATTTTGTATATAATCATCCCAAGCATCTTTAGAGTTTTATGACTGCCTGTTGCTGCCCTACCCCCTCCTCCCCCTTTGCCCGCTAAATGACCCTATTAAAAATAAATAAAATTTTTTTTTTAATTTTGTGTATAATCATCCCAAGCATTTATTTTTAGAGTTTTATGTCTACCTGTTTCTGCCCTACCCCCTCTCCCCCTTTGCCCTCTAAATGACCCTATCAAAAAAAAGAAATTTTAATTTTGTATATAATTATCCCAAGCATTTATTTCTAGAGTTTTATGACAAAGGTGAAATGTTTCCCCCACAGCCCTTGCCAGAGTGACCCCGCCAAAATACAGTTTTTATACCCTCCAAAGAGAATTGTGATGAAGTCTAAGACGGTCTAGCAATGCCCATACGTTCGTCTGTGGAAAACATGATATTGTATATTTTTTAACCCCGCCCCCTTTAGTGGGCGTTGACGTACGATATTATATAAAGGAACTCTGTCCCACCAAGTTAAACATTTCAAATTCACTTACTAAATATTTGGAGGGTATTTAAGATTCGACCCGGTCGAATATAACGTTTTTACTTGTTTGAATTATTTTTGTTTATAAGAAGTAAATATTTTGAGTTGTGTTTTTTAATATGAAATTTATTGCTGTATTTAATACAGATAAACACGAAATGAAAAAAAAAACTAAAGTAAACAAAGTTTTTAAAGCTAAATAAATGCTAACACCCGCTAAAAAGCTTAAAATATATATATTATTAAATTAAAAAAGTTTGAAATATATATTTAATATGTATGTAGCATGAATCGTAGTACTTTTTAGGGACTATGTTTCTCTTGACTAGATCCATAATATCCTTTCATTTACTTGCCGACGGTGGTATCTTTTTTTTTGGACAACTCATTTTGTTAATTGAACTAATTAGACTTTTTTATTTCAAATATTCACTATTATGTTCAATAAACTTAATAATGAAATTTCTAGCTGATCAAAATTGCATTTTTTGCTATATTGCTCAAATGCAAAATCATAAAGTAATAATATTACAAAGTGTCTTAAAATTATTTCATCAAAACAGTAATAACTCAATAAAAAACAAAATTATTTCACGAAAACAGTAACAACTCATAGAATAAGTTAAGCATTATATCATGAAAACAATCATATTTCGAATTAAAAAAAAATAGCTTAGCCTGAATCAATTAAACAGTTGCAACTCAAAATACTACCTGACTAAAAGAAACTTTTATTATTAGAATAACAACTTAACTGAAAATACAACTTTTTATAAGAAAAAACAATTATTTGTTAGGATCAATCACTTCAAACAACTCAAAATAATTTTGTTTCCTTGATTCACAGAAATAACCCATTTCAGCAGGAAAAAGGAAAGAACATGTAATTTTATTAAGAAAGAGTAGTCGGAATTATAGGAATTTTTAACCATAGGTAGACATATGTAAGTGTTATGTATTGTTTTTGCCAAAAAGATAAAATAAAAAAATTCGAGTTAATACAGTATTGTTGAACGAGTGCGATGTATTGACATAAATATAAATTTTTTAAATAAAAATAAGAAATTTTGTATGTTTTATTGAGTTTCTTGATTTTTATATTTGAATTTTATCCAAAAAAAAAGAGTCCTCTTTTTTGAGTCAAATGTCCTCCTTTTTTAAGGTCGTTGTCCTCCTTTTCTAACGCGTTATAGGAGAGCAAGAAAAAAACAAATTCTGCTCTCGCAGCAAACAAATATGTATACGAAAGAAAAAAATTTTGTTTCTCTCGCTCTCCTTAGGTTTTGGCTTCTCTTTAGCATACAGCAGGGATGGATAACAAGTACTTTTCAATTTTATCTATATATTGAGTTGAAGGGTTTGTTGCTACTATTCGTATGTTTTGCATTTATAATTGTATTTATTGTATATAACACAAAATTTTTATTTATTAGCATCTGACTGATGAAAATTGTATTTATTTTGTAAACTCGTTTATAATAAATGTCTATTTCAAATATATATATATATATATATATGTATATATATTAGCTAATCCATCATCTTTCCTTTGAACTATTTTCATGGTAGCAAATGCTGTTTCCCAATTGTATGTGGTACCAAACATTAAATACAATTTGTAGATTTCACTCTTCAGTTTTTTTTTGATAATCAGAAAGTAATTCCAGACGTAGAAATGTTTCTGGAATCCAGAAACATTTCTACGTCTGTTAAAAGTAAGCAGAGGTTTTTCTCTGCACCACACACAAGCACAACTGTGTTTATGGGGTAGTGCACATCACTTCTCTATACTGAAGCGTTTGTTTGTTGTTTTCTCTTTATTTAAAATTTTAACATTGTTGAAATTTATTTTGTGATTGTGCTCTTTTGCATGCTGTGCAAGCATGATACAAAGAAAACAAGATAATGCATACAAATTGTCAAAATATTTTGTTTCTGCGCATCTACGTCATAGTAGTGAAGAAAAATAAACACATTCACACAAACACGTGTAAATGTTAAGGGACAGTTTTGTTTGTTTTATTTCTAATGTAAAATTAGTTGTTTTTTATAGTGACTGCTACAAAATTACTTTCTATTCATTGCCTGTATTTTATTTATAAATTGTAATAACTTTTTTGTTAATTATTATCTACGCAATCATTTGTATTACAAAAATTTTAGCAGTGTTCACAAATATTGTTTTATGGTACCCACTTGCCTCGTTTTATAGATGGAAATAAAACCCAATTTTGATTGTTAAAGTTTGTTTTATTCTTCTGGTTTCTTGACCTCTTTTTAATTATTATTGTATTCTGATATTTTTAAGCTTAAGGTCTCTTTGTTTTAGTTTAATTTTTAATTTCAATATTTCGTCACTCCTTTGTGTGACTTCTTCAGGAAATTAATTATTTTATTTAAAAATAATTAATTTCCTGAAGAAGTCACACAAAGGAGTGACGAAATATTGAAATTAAAAATTAAACTAAAATAAAGAGACCTTAAGCTTAAAAATATCAGAATACAATAAAGTTTGTTTTTTATTATTTCTTGTTAAATAAAATAAATAAGAAAAATTATACACATTGGAAGATTTAATTTACTGTTTTATTCCATTTTCTTTTTCGGCTTTTTGCATCCTCACTAATTTCTTGATTTAATTGTCTTATTTTCAAGTACATTCTAGCGCGGAAGAATAATTTTTTAATTTTTTCAATGCTCAGATTGTTGCTGGTGAATTTTTAAAAAGTCTTTTGTAATGAGCAAACTTTCTCCATTAATTGTTGCTAAAATTGCTTCTAGCTCTTTTATAAACGTCTTCATGGCCTGTGTTGGCTTAGATAATCCGCCTTCGCTTAGATGATCCACCCAAGTATAAGAAAATGCTTCAGCATTTCTTGTCACTGCTATATCTGGAACTACATCCTTTAATTTATGGCATATATAACCAGCGAAGTTCTCTAAGCCATCATTAGGCAAGTCCTCCATATCTTTTTCGTATGACTGAGCCATATCGTTGTTAATTTTTATGTTGGTAAGAATAATGCCTAAAAATAATTTAAAAAATAGGTAAATTACAGATTTGAGGTGTTTCTTTTTTTAATTTTTAGTCACCAGTAAGAGGTTTGCCGGGGGCTTCAGGATCAGGTGTATCGTCCGCCTCGATATTTGCTCCGTTTGATAATACTCCAGTATTGCCGCCAAGCAAATACGACCTTAAACGGTATTTAAAAACCTGTTGATCAGGATGGTCATGTAGACCACCTTTAGACCGAATGACTCCAAAGAAATTTTCTAATACGTCCTGATTAAGTCGGTATGTTAAAATGTATTTGAGATTAAAGCGCGACTTTAAGTCCTCAAATAGAAGCTTAAGGGCGTTATTGGATTGCAAAATTCCTGTTAAAGTCAAATAAAATAAAAATTAAATATGAATGCCATGGTGTTGAATTTTTTTAAAGAGACTACCTTTTTGAAACGGCAACAAACTTTGCCTTCCCACTACTCTCATACCACTTATTAACGAAGACATTTCGTCGATAATAATGGCTTGCTCATCCTGGGCGAGTCCGTAACCATGACATCTATTTCGTGTATCCTCCTTAGGAATTTTAACGTTCATGACATCGAACCAATCGTTAGTCTGCAAAAAATAAGGCATTGAGAATAAAAGGACTTTTTGAATTTTTCTATTTAATCTTATGTGCTTAACTGTTTTAAAAAGTTTGTAGCATCCAGCCCAATTTTTTCCATCTAAATGTCCAAGGCTAGCTTCTCGAGTGATAGCTTGCGCTACTGTAGGGGAAAATAGCTTAGTAGCCAGTTTAACTTTCTGGTGCTTAGGTCCGGTGACTGTAAGATTACCATTTGAGATTTTATGAGTTATACTTAAATCACCAGATGTTTCTTCAAGCAGATCGAAAATAATATCTTTTTGCACAATTTTCCCATCAATAACGAAGCCAATGTCAAGAAAATGATTCCTCAAAAGCTTTATTAAGTGTGGGACATCCGCAAAAGAAAAAGTGTTTTTGTTGTTAAATAAAAACCTACAAATAATATAAAAATATTAAGTATAAAAAATAAAACTCCGTTTTTTATATTTTATTTTCTTATTCGTTTATATATTTTCTTTCAATATTTCAAACACCTTCGGAGTTCTTCCCCAGGAAAAACTGGACAACAAATTGATTATCACAACATTTAGTATCACAAAAATAATATAATTTAATTTAAGTAACAAAAATTATTTTCTTTATAAATATGTGTTTAAAAATTATAAAAGTCAAAAAAAAATACAAACAAGTATCTTTGCCTTACTTTCGAGTAAAGTCGTCCACTTAGCAATAGGGTGAATTGTTTACTAAATTTGTTTTGGTTTATTGTGTTTTGTTATTACATGTCTATACAAATGCGCGCAATTTTCCGTCTCTGTTTTGTAGTTCATCCTAATTTCGGCGGGAGTGTTAATTATATGTAGCATTTCTACTGTGAACCTTTTTTTATAATTATGTTCTTGTTGGAATATTTTAGTATTATCTATGTCTGGCGAGTGACCATTCAATGCACAGTGGGCTGCTAATGCGGTTTTTTGTTCCAAATTATCGTTTCTTTTTTATAATTAGATTTGTGTGCCGCCAATCTTGTCCTCAGTTTTGATTTTGTTGTTCCTACATATATTTTCTTACATAAATTTTTGCCATCTCCATAACACGGTATTTTGTAGACAACATTATATATATCTAATTTGTGTAGTTTTGTTTTGGTGTTTGAAAATAGGGATTTTAGAGTATTCCTGGTTTTTAGAGCAATGCTAACAACACCAGAGTTGTAGATGTTGGACTGTGTGATTCTTTCTGAGAAACCTGGCACATCTGCTAAGGACTTGTAGATCTTTTCCTCCTTTGTCGTTTGTGGTCTATTTAGATTCCTTATAGTGTTTCGTATAATGTGCATTGTTAACGGATATGAAAAGTTGTTTCTTTGCAATATTTTTCTTATCTTTTTATAATTTTCCTTGTGAAAATTTTCATCACTTATTTTTAGAACTCTTCTGACAAAGTTTCCTGCAGTATTTATCTTGACGTGTTTTGGGTGATTTGAATGAAAAATTATATTTCGCCCCGACGCAGTTGGTTTTTTATACCAATCTGTTATTAAAATGTTCTGTTGTCTAATAATTAAGGCATCTAAAAACGGTAGCTTTCCATCTTTCTCTATTTCTACAGTAAATTGAATTCTTCAGTGGAAACTATTTAAACATTTGAGTGTTTCATCTACACTGTTACGGTTAACGATGCAAAACAAATCATCAACATACTTGCTTAGAGCTCTTGGTTTAATGTCTAATTTGTCGATGGTTATATCTAGTAACTCTTCCATAAATATATCAGCAATTACCGGTGACGCTGGTGATCCCATAGGCATTCCTTTCAGTTGTTCATATATTTTGCCATCATATTTGAAATACCTATTCTCCTTTATACAAAAAGTCAGCATTTCCAAAAATAGATCTTTTGGTATATTTGTGTATGTGGAAACTTTGTCCCATTTTTTCTTTATTAAATCGACTACTATATTAACCGGTATGCTCGGAAAAAGTGATATCACATCGAACGATACTAATATCTCATCTTGAGAAACCGTTTCCCGGGAGATTTTTCTTTTAAAATCTATTACATCCTTAACGTTGTATTTTGATTCGTTTGTAATATTTTTTAAAATTTTTGTTAAATATTTGCAAAGAGCGTATGACGGAGAGTTTATTGAAGAACAAATCGGTCTTAAAGGCATATCTTTTTTGTGGACTTTTGGAAGTCCATATATTCTTGGGGCAGTGGCTACTGATGTAAGTAGTCTGTATTTTTCCCTAGCATCTATTATATTTAAATCAAACAGCTTCTCTACTAGTTTGTTGTTACGCGTTTGTAGTTTTGTTATTGGATCTACTTTTAGTCGTCTATATGTGCCCATGTCTTGTACAATACCATTGCTACCGTCGTATTACCTTTATTTGCTTTCAAAATCAAAATGTTATTATTTTTGTGCAAAAGGTTTTGTGTTTGTTCCACTGTGCGGACAATAGCTTTTTCATCTGTTGTTAATGATCTTTTATTTAAGTAATTGTCCATTGTCATTACAAGTTTTGTTCTGGCAATATCTTGTTTTTTTTTCTTTGTTTGTTTGTATGATGTCTTCTCCGTCGGCAATACATTTAAATATTGGAAATTGTTGTTTTGTAATTGGAAGAGCGAATTTTGGACCTAAAGACAATAACTTCTTTGAGTTGTTAGGAATCTCTGTGTTTGTTTTTTTTATGAACCAACTTTTGTTGTACTTAATAAAAGGTTCCTTCTCATAGATACTTTTCAATGCGTTGAATTTCTTGATCTGTGTTTTGGTACTCTTACCTCTGATATTTTGAGAAATAATATCTTCACTTTTACATAGTAATGTAAAGTGATCTTCAAACATATTTTCCCTCAGATATGATATACGTTCTTCTAAATCCTTGTTAATGGTTGTTATTTCCTCATGTTTTAGTTATATTATTAGATTCAAAATCATTACATGAAAATTCCTGTATGTTTTCCAATAAGGGTATTAATTTTAGTTTGTGTGTCAAGAGGTACGTGTTTATTATAATTAAACAACCTCTGAACGTTTTTTGTTGCGTTGGTCACGAAATTCGGCATTAATCCCATTTTTCTGCATCTAATAAGAAAAGTTAGAGATGTCTTTAATTTAGCTCCTAATTTTCTGGTATTTGAATACTTTCTAATTGTTTTTCCTTAATAGTTTTTAAGGAGTGTTTGCAACGAAAATATAGGACGCATTTTAGCAAACTTGAAATATAGAAATTATCTCTGCTGAACTTATGGGCACTGTTGGTTTTCTTTAAGTATAAAAATTTCTTAAACTTCGCGGGCGAAAAAAATGCAATACCGGTTTGAATTGTGTGTATTACAAGAATGAAAATTTATTTAAAAAAATGGTTGACAATTTTGATGTATTCATAACAGTTAGAATTTCCCAAAGTTTTGACAGATAAAAATCCAATTTGGCATTGGGTCATTTAAAAGATTTAATTCATTAAAAAGAAAAAGAAAGTTTAAAAAATGAAATGCCGAAACACCGGCCCCATTGAAGGACTTGCGGTCTTCAATCGACTGGTAGCAGCGCCAATTTGTGGATCGGCCTAGTAAGAACCCCGCTCTTAGTCTTCACCTGCGCTACTCTCACTTTGTTGTCTGCGCCTTGGGTTACCTCCAGAACTCGCCCGGTTAGCCACTGCAGTGGTGGAGTGTTGTCCTCGTGAACGACGACGAGCTTGCCGACGGTGAGGTCTTCTTTTTCTTCGGCCCACTTGGTTTTGATTTGGAGGCTGCGGACGTAATCTTTCCCCCAAGACCGCCAAAACGTCTGCTTGAGTGCGCAGATAAGCCGCCATCTCCTGGAGTACGTTTGCTTGTCCAGATCGTCTTGATGCGATCCTTGCGGCAGCGCAAGAAGGCTCTCTCCTATTAGAAGGTGCGCTGGCGTTAGAGCTTCTCCGTCGTTGGGATCGTTGCTGTGCGGGGCGATGGGCCTGGAGTTCAGAACTGCCTCGATCTCCACCAGAACCGTCTGCAGCTCTTCTGCGGTTAGCAGGACCTTGCCTATGGTCCTGATGAGCAGTCCCTTGGCGGATTTGACCGCCGCTTCTCACAGACCGCCGAAATGTGGAGCTCGTGGTGGAATGAAGGCGAAGGTGATCCCCTTGTTGGCAGCATACGATACGACGTCTTTGGCATTGGTTTGCATTGCCTGTCGAAGCTCCAGTAGCTCTCGACTGGCACCGACAAAATTGGTTGCATTGTCGCAAAAAATCTTCTCCGGAAGACCTCTCCTGCCGATGAACCTTTGAAGACAGAGAATAAAAGAATTTGACGAGAGATCAGTTACTAATTCAATATGTACAGCTTTTGAGGTGAAACACACAAATATAGCAATATACATTTTTACGGGTGGTCGGCCACGAATCTTCAGCGTTACATTAACTGGGCCGCAAAAGTCTACGCCGCATATCTTGAACGGGCGTAGAGCTCTCACCCTGTCAGCGGGCAAATTCCCCATAATTTGATTCATTAGCCTTGGTTTGTATCGAAAACAGTGTAGGCACTTGCGAACTACCTTCGTACATTCCTCTCTAGCATTTATCAACCATATTTTATCCCGCAAAATAGCTATCAATGCCCTTGCTCCAGCATGACAGTTTGTCAAGTGCAAATGCCTTAAATAAATGGTGACAAAATGCGAGTTTTTGGACATTAAAAGAAGAAATTTCGCATCATTGGCAATTGGTGCGTTTAACAATCGCCCGCCTACCCTAAGTAGTGAAAATGATCGATGTTCGTCCTTGTATTGATGGACAAATTGGTTGAGACGCTGCAAATTTGAAGGCAAGAGTTGTGATTTGCGTAGCCTTTTTAACTCGTCAGCATAATAAATTTTTTGCAAAAATTCAATCAAATGAAGGAATGTCCAGTTCAATTCCTTTACTGTAGGTTGACCTAAAGTGCGGCAGCCGTTTCCGCGAGCGATATCAATAAAGCGAAAAACGTAGGTGAGTACTCGAATCAATCTAGAATATGATGAATAGCTCCCAATCACCTTCAGAATATAGTCATTATATTCCTCTACAGCGAGGAAAACGTTTGTTTTCCGCTTTTCTAGCGATTCTTCCTCAATTGTTAGGGTGAAGTGGTTATTTACGGGCCACGTGTTACTCTCTTGGAGTAGAAAACTAGGTCCATTGAACCAAATCGAATCAATTAATTCGTCAACATTACTGCCTCTGGAAACTATGTCGGCTGGATTGTCCTTAGTTGGAACATGTCGCCATGTAATATGGTCCGATAGTTCCTGAATCTCAGAAACTCGATTTGAAACAAATGTTGCCAGCGTCGATGGATGAGTCCGAATCCAGTGTAATGTAATTTCTGAATCCGTCCAAAAGGTTACGCTTTCGATCTCGAACGAAACCATGGGTTCTACTTTAGACCAAACTTTGGTCAATAGGTGGGCTGCGCATAATTCTAGTCTGGGAAGAGATTTAGTCTTCAGAGGAGCTACCTTAGATTTGGCCGTTAATAAACGACAAGAAGTTTTATTAGAATCTCTACTCCGTATATAAAGGCAACAGCCGTACGCTCGCATCGAGGCGTCAGAGAACCCATGAATTTTACATTTGGTTTTTGAAGTCGTCAAAACGTATCTGGGAATTTCTATAATGTCAATTTTCAACAAATTGGACTTGAAATTCTCCCAAGATGTATCTAAACGCGTGGGGATTAATTCATCCCAATCCAACTTCATAAGCCATAGCTCTTGCAGAAGCACTTTAGCTTTAATGACCAATGGGCACAAAAGTCCGAGCGGATCAAACAATCTTGCCGAAACAGATAATATGTTTCTTTTCGTCGCTCTTAAGTCTTTGAAAGAATCGTCTAAATGATATTTAAATACATCACTCTTCGGACGCCAATAAGTGCCCAAAGTCTTCGTGAGATCCGGATCTATTTGTACTGCTTTTTCTATTGCAGCAGAATCGGACAAGTCATTATGATTCGCAAACCATTTAGTTAAATTGAAACCTGCTGATTGCAAGATTTCTGTGACTTGGGACCTGATTATATTGAGCTCTTCAATAGAATCGGCGCCAGTTAACAAGTCATCAACATAAAAGTCTCTTTTTATTATCTTGGATCCAAGTGTGTAAGACATCGTATAGCCAGAAAAGGAGCCGACGATGTGCCATAAGTTACTGTATTCAGTCTATAAATTTCAATATTTTTGGATTAATCTTCGCGCCACAATATTAATTGAAAGTCTCTATCTGCCTCGTCGATTAAAACTTGACGGTACATTTTTTCAATGTCAGCCGTAATAGCATATTTGTGCATACGAAACCGAATAAGCGTGGAATACAATTCCTCTTGAATCGTAGGGCCAATCATTAATATATCATTCAATGAAATATGCGTAGATGTTTTGCAAGAAGCATCGAAAACTACACGAAGTTTGGTAGAAGTACTTTGCGGTCGCAACACGCACTGGTGTGGAATGAAGTAATGAGGAGTTTGGGGAATCTTGTTTTCTGCAATAGACATATGTCCCAAGTTGATGTACTCTTTCATAAAAGAGTTATACATCTCTTTTGTTTGTGGTTCCTTTGATAACCGACGTTCTAAAGACAAAAATCGTCTTCTGGCTGTTTCAAAGGAGAGACCCAGCGTTTTTGGATCAGCTTTAAAAGGTAACGCCACTTTAAATCTGCCGGATGGCAATCGCTGAGCAGATTTCGAAAAAATTTCTTCACACTTCTGGTGTTCTACTGAAAGCTTCTTTGCCTCCCTAGGAATTTCTTCCAATTCCCAAAATCTACGAACTATTAGATCTAGCGATTCGTCATCACCTTTAATTTGACCTAAATGGCAAGAATTAGATTCAATTTCTCTTGGCTCCTTGTATTTACCAGAAACAATCCAACCCAGTAAAGTTTTCTGAAGTGTTGGAATGTTTGGGTTCTTCTTAATTTGACCAACGCATAACAATTCGAAGAAAATCTCAGCGCCGATCAACATATCAATCTTTTGAGATTTATAAAAATATGGATCAGCTAATTCAATATTTGAAGGCAAGTTCCATCCAGAAGTCGAAATCGTTCGATCAGGTAGATAATTGGAAATCGATCGAAGAATCCAGAATTCTGACGAAAATTCATGGGAATTCGAGCGAGATTTCACATTTGCCTGGACCTTGTATTTGGCGCAAGAATTCGTTCTTCCAATGCCAGTTAAGCTGAGATTCCTTTGCTCTTTTTGTAGTTGTAGTCGCTGCGAAAGCTCCTCAGTTACAAAGTTGATTTGTGAACCGGAGTCCAGTAAAGCTCTCGCTAGGACGTATTGTCCAGAATTATTTCGTATTTTGACCAGAGCTGTGGCCAAAATGACGTTGTCTTTCATAGAAGACGAATGATTGACAGAAGCTCTGGGTGACGTTAAAACCTGATTGGGATCACACCGATTTGAGTTATTCGATGGATTTTCATCTGTACCATAAATGTGCAGTAAAGTATGATGTGAGCGACTACAAACTCGACATTTTGACGATTTGCACTTAGCAACCGTATGTCCCTTTTTTAAGCAATTGATGCAAGCAGGAACACCCTTGACGAAATCAAATCTCTGCTGTACAGGCACAGCAACGAAAGAAGGACAATTTGACAAATAATGCTGTGTCGATTTACAAAACAAGCATTTCGAACTTTGTTGGATATCAGCCTGGCAAGAAAATGATGAATTAGATTTCTTTCTATTGAAAGGCTCATGTTTCCTATTATTATTTACGTTAAGCCTAGCTCTTGAGCCCGAAGCTTCTTCAGCTGAAATATGTTGATATCGTCTATTCAAGGCTGCCTCGCAATCACTCCACAAGGGCAACCTCTGATAATTAAGTTGCTCTTCCCACTTGGATCTAGTGATTGGATCCACTTTTGTCATTACCAAATGTATTATAATGGCATTAGTAATCGCCCTATCATCACCAATTGATGACAGTGAATCATAAATAGCGGACACAGTGTCTATCATGCTCCTCAAAGCGCTTGATGACGCTTTTGAAATTTCTGGCAAGTTGAATAATTGTCGAATATTATCAAAAAATATTAGACAAGGATTGTCATAAACGCGTTTCAAACTTGCCAGCGCTTTGGGGTAGTTCTCGTCAGTGACTTGAAAAGCCTTGACAGTACCCAGAGCCTCGTCAGATAGACAGGAAAGTAAATGATTAATTTTTTCAATATTTGTGAGAGATATATCGTGGTCGACCAGACTCTCAAACAAGCTTATGAAGTTTTTGTAATCGGAGTATTTTCCGCTAAATTTTGGTAATTTCATAAGTGGAAGGCTGCTACGATGGGATAAACCTCCAATAGCCGTATCGTGAGCACTTTGCTTTCTCGGAGTTAAATACCCAAGAAGCAAGCACTTAGTCGACACGCATAAATTTTCGACTTCAGGTCTCTCATCGTTATCTGGATCCAAAATGTCAATTTCTGACTGAAAAGTCATTGCTTGTTCAATATACGAATTTAAGATTTCGAGGCGACATTCCAATTCAATCGCATTGAGAGGAATGGTTTTATCTCGTAATGATTGCCCAATCCTCTCAATACTGTTTAAGATCTTAGTCTTCTGTTGCACTAAAAGTTCCAAGCTATTGGGTTTACCATGTTTTTTACCGCCGAGCATCTTGTTTATTTAATATGTTTAATTAGATTCAAATCAAAGAATATCAATGGAAGGACCTCAAGAAAATGATATAATAGTAGAATTTTCGAGATCTAAAATGAACTTCCAATAAATTCAGATAGTTTACCAAATTGTACCAACGGACGCAATTATTGAAATATATGCAGCAATCAAACGTCCGAGTATGCGAATCTAATATTCTGCAACTATACAATATTGGTATCCGAAATTCGAAAAAATTATTTGCTGGGTTATATATATTAAACCCTATGTAATTTATATGTAGGCAACACAATTGACCAAATATATTTCTCTACAAATAATTATTGACGGGTATATGTCCTTTCGATAGTGATATATTTTCAAAAACAAACCTCAAGATCAATATTATTTTTTCTAATGTAATTACTTTACAATAATTGTCGTAATATTTTCTTAATTAAAAATTCTTATTAGCAACAAATGACTTGCTGTTGCTCAATCCTCAACTTTACGCAATAAAGCATAGATCTGAATAAAATTGGTTGGATTTAATACTAATACTAAGTATTAATGAAAAATAATTAAAATTTTATTTTGTTAAAAAATTATTTTCAATGAACCGAATTTCCGAGAAATTGCTTACTGGGTTGCCTGTTTGTTCTTAGTATGTTACCTTCTCTCCTATTCGCATGTAATTAATTATAATCACGATCAGCTGCGACACCGTGATGCCAAGTTAGAAGTTAATTAATGTAAAAGCCAATCACAATAATTAAGAGCACCAAGGAAGAAAGAGGACCAAGTGATAATTAACCCTCCGAGGTATAAGGATTTTTTGGCGCTAAACGGTATAACCAGGTCTGTGCAGACCTATATGGCATTTGTATGGAAATACATATACAGGTGTCCTAAAAGTGTGTATAAATGAGTTTTATGATGACAAAAACACAAAATTAATAATAAAAACACATTTACATGCATCTTAGCTATCTATATACGCTGTTTTATTAGCTAAAAGTAATCAAATAAGTTTTATGCACGGCATTCAATACATGAGGACCTAGTATGTAAATGCTGTAAACATACCGGCTTTTTGCAATACATGCAATGAAACCGTGTTTTTCGTTGCTTTTTGTCCAATTTATAACAAAGAGAACAAGATGGTCGACTGGAAGAAGATACGGCATGGAATGGTTGGTCATCTATCCGAAGCCTTACAGCTACCAACTACCAACAAAGTTGGAAAATTAATTTAAAATTCGAATTCAATGAACGAATATGATATTGTGCTGCTATTATCAAATTAAATTCTCACGGTTCCCGAAACTGGACCTTGACGGGCCATAGTCCATGGCGTGCCTTCATAAAATTCTTCCAAGTCGTCATCATCATCATAAATTCTCTCTATCTCAATGGCTAAGTCTGTTTCATCATCACCTTCGAAAGCAGTACTTTTATCGGGATGTTCATCATCAGCGGCTAACCACAATCCTAACCTTACTTCCATTTGGCTTCACTCTTCTTCTGGTAAACATAAACAACTTGCGGTACAGTTCACAACGTCCATCATATCATCGGTAGCAAATGCTGATGTCATTTTTCTATACTCAAAGATAAATTTATTCTAAGCAGAATTTATAAGAAAACGAACCATAAAAATATTTACCGTTTGATTTTGTAGAAAAAATCCAAATAAATGTTATTCACTAAAAATACTGAATATTTAAACTTCTATCGATTATTTTTTAGAAATAATACAGTTATACTTCTTTACTTTTTATTTTTCTTGAAAATATCAAATGAGTACTCCTCAAATTATCTGCTGATGTAACAATATTTTACTTGCGCTATATTCAATATTTACATTTTATATACATATACATTTATATGTTCTTTTCCAAATACTTTTCAAAAACGGTTTCAATCACCTGCCCCCTATTCATCCCGTACTAATTATTCATAGGTCTGCACAGACCTGGTTATGACGTTTGAACCAAACAATTTTAAAACCTGGATTAACGCGAATCCGGACCTGTAATCGCACTGATTTTTTGTTTATTATGTCTGGAGAATGTTGCTCCAGGAAGTCATGGAAGGATTTGTTTCTAACATGAAAAACAAAAAAGTTATACACAATTTTATATGCAAAAGGTCTGCACAGACCTGGTTATACCTCCGAGGGTTAAACATATGTCAATGCGAACAAACAGCAGATAATCAATATAAAGGTATGTAAATTGGTGAGGTTTATTTATTAATTTTTGTAAACAATTTCTTATTTTTAGGGAATCTAATACGATAAAAGCGAAGAGAGCAGCAAGCAGATTTTTCGAGGAAATACGACAAGAGAAAAAGATCGAGGTTTGGGTGAAAATTAATTGAGAATAAAATTGACAAAAAATATTTGTGAATCTTAACAGCAAATAAATTAACACTGCAAAGTCACTATGTATGTGTGTTTCACTACTTAGGCGATAAGAAAATGGATGACAAGAACAAATAATTTTTCGTGTGGAAGAAAACTTTTGCTTTAAATGAAATTTTAGTTGAATTGTTTGTAATAAAAATGAATTGCAAAGTCTCACACTAATTATTTGCTCTCGAATACCTGGGTTAGTTCACGTTCCTTTTTGCACAGAATGCAGTTGCACCGGGGCATCCAGATATAAATCGCTGGCACTCCTGAGGTTGAAGTTTGGTTAATGTTGATGAAGCTCTTGAGGTTAGAGTTTCGTTGTTGGTTTGGTTTATGTAATGATAGACAAACTGCTTGTACCGGGTTGTTTTATTAACGAACGCGCGGTATTGTTTGATATAAAAACAAGTTTTTTATTTTTTTTTTTTATTTTTTTTTTTAATAAATACGGTTTTGGTAAACGCGAATTTTAAGAATTTCTTTTTAAAAACACAGTCCCTGCTCGGGCGCCAAAATGTTTTTCCTTAATAGTTTTTAAGGAGTGTTTGCAACGAAAATATAGGACGTATTTTAGCAAACTTGAAATATAGAAATTATCTCTGCTGAACTTATGGGCACTGTTGGTTTTCTTTAAGTATAAAAATTTCTTAAACTTCGCGGGCGAAAAAAATACAATACCGGTTTGAATTGTGTGTATTACAAGAATGAAAATTTATTTCAAAAAATGGTTGACAATTTTGATGTATTCATAACAGTTAGAATTTCCCAAAGTTTTGACAGATAAAAATCCAATTTGGCATTGGGTCATTTAAAAGATTTAATTCATTAAAAAGAAAAAGAAAGTTTAAAAAATGAAATGCCGAAACACTAATGTTTTTGTTGATACTTTTGTTGTAGTTTTCATGTAGAATTTTATAAAGCTTCATGATAATGCTTACGGCGTGCCCTCCGTTCTTAATAATTAATTTTTTGTATATTATTCGACCTTATTTTTGACTAAAATTCTTAATTCTTATCTTCAGGCTCTAGGTCTAAGAATTGAAAATAAAACTCCGTTTTTTATATTTTATTTTCTTATTCCTTTATATATTTTCTTTCAATATTTCAAACACCTACGGTGTTCTTCTTCAGGAAAAAACTGGAAAACAAATTGATTATCACAACATTTAGTATCACAGAAATAATTTAATTTAAGTAACAAAAACTAGTAAACTAAAATTAATACCCTGTAGCAAAAATTAGCCGGCGATGTAAAAGGTTGAAATAGCAGTAGTATGGGAATGTATGAGCCACGGCAACTAAAATACTTAAAAATTCTCAAATTTCAACACAAATTTGGGCAATTACACTTAAAAATTCTCAAATTTCAGTACAAAATTTTAAAATTTTAAGTGGTTTGATCTTTGTGTGTGTGTGTGTGTGTAAATTTTCCCACGGTTTAATAAGGGGGTTCACATTGTTGTTGTTTTTTTTCTTATAATGTAGGCGTGTGAAATTCTGTCTGCCCGTATGAGACCGTGGGAATTTGTGTCTCTCCCTATGTGACCGTGGGAATATCAGTCGGTGTGTGAGCGTGGGAATTTTTGTCTGTCCATATGTGACCTTCGAAATTTGTGTCTGTCCATATGTGACCGTGGGAATATATGTCCGTCGGTATGTGAGCGTGGGAATTTATGTCTGTCCATATGTGATCTTGGCAATACATGTCCGTCGGTACGTGAGCGTGGGAATTTTTGTCTGTCCATATGTGAGTTTGTGTCGGTGTGTCCTTTATTAAAAGTGTTGTATAAATGGATCGCAATAATTTTTTGTGAATATTTTCTTTTTGCTACAGTTTGATTTTGTCCTTTATTTTGGGTTGTTTAATTCTGGTGTGTGTACTTAAGAATTTGGTTTTTTTGTTTTCTTTTTGTTTGTTTTTGTGTGCAATGTTAGAATGTAGTCAATAGTTCAATTATTCTCGTCTTGAAGGCATTGTAAAAAAATTTACTGTTCCTTCATATTGATATTAATACTATGTTTATATTAATATTGAATGTGTTTATTTTATGCTTGACGATCATCTATGAATTATATTTGGTGTTCTGGATGATAGGTATGGGTTCTTTTGTTTTTTTCAAGTGTGGGTTCTGTTGTGAGCGGCGATTGCAATGTATGTTTTTCAGACAGGCTCTGTGTGTGGCGATAGGTGTCTGCCCACATGGTGGACGGGTTTTATGGTTTCAATGTGTGGACATTTCTATTTTGAGTACGCAAAGGGATCAAGTATGAAATGTGATAGAATGTACATATTCATGCGTACATAAATATCTATAATTTTTTTTCATTTACGCATGTACATGCAAACAAATAATAATCGTTTACTATTTTTGCTCAAATATTCCCTTGTCCGTTAGAATGAATGAACAATTGTGCTTGTTTGTTTGTGTGTTCTCTGAAATAACAAACACCATAGTCGTGATAGCTACAATAGAAATATTTCGAGTGCTTAGTTTCCATTTGTTTAAAATTAATGCAGCCAATGTCTTCAATGTTATGAACTGTTTGATGAATCATTTTTTCTAGCCATCTTTTTTTCTCTTCCCCCTTAACATATATTTGTGAATTTCTTATATTGGATTTTAAAAATTTGCAAACGCCTTGAATTGAGACTGATCCATCATTCCATTTAATATGATGATAGTTTTTGGTTAACCAAACTGCTTCTCTCTGCTTTTTGGTTGATAAGTATTCGAAATCAAAAGGCGGTTTTATGATGAAATTGAGGCATTCGTTGTTGCTGAGAACTACAGCTAGTTCTTTTGCGATGAAGTCGTTTGAATTATTTTTGAAACCTTGCAAGTCTACAAAAACAATATCACCATCCATGCTATTTAATTTATAAGACCTTCCGTACTTGACCTTTTATTGGTATGTATTCTATTATGCGATCATGAATGAGAACGCAATAAGCAGATGTTTTTGCTGGAATATTAGTTGCTGTTTCAAATTCAATGTTTATGTCGATTGGTCCGGTATTGAGCGTTTCGTTTTGATGACTGACATCTACTACAATAATTGGAGCATTATTTTTAAACTCTTGGCCAGTTAGAAGAGGTTGGGGTTGTTTCATGTAGTAGCTTTGTTGAAATCTTAGATACATATATAGAATCGCATAGCGATCATTTTTAAATTTTATATTAAGATCGTCATATGGGTAAGAGGTTGAGTTTAAATGTACTTTCAAGTTACTAAGATCGCAATGAACAAATTTGTTTTCTTGTTGAAAAGCAATCAGCACAAAGCGAGGGCGTTCTTTATTTGCAGCCAGTTTAACATTCCATATATGACTTGTACCCGTATTAAGTTGTGGATTGATATGACAATCCCAACTACGGAATGCCACTGGTATAGCAGCACCACTGTTAAGTATTTTGATCATATTCAATTTACTATGATCAGATAATTGAACATGTGGAATTCTCCATGATATTAGTGAAATTGTAAGTTTTGCTTTCTCAGTGGAAACATTAGAGTATACAAGATCTTCGTCGTTCTTATTACGCAAGAGTATCAACTCATGCTTACCATTTATTAAAACTTTATTGTAGTCTTCAGCGAATCCTAAAAGAAGTTTAGGTGGTACATAGAAATTAAAATGTCCATTTTGAAGAGTCATATTATCAAGTTTATTCCATCCAGCATTTTGCAACACAACGCTTTCCGTAGGTGATAAAGAAACCAAGTTTTTTTATGGTGCTAGTGGCTCCCAAATATCTTGTATGGTCAATTTCAATACCATTTAGTTCATAGCGAATTTCGTCAAAATATGCAACAAAATTGTTTTTTAATTGAAAGTTGGGTGTAGATTTCGATGTTTTTTCGTCTACAACAAATCCTTCCACATATATGTAGCTTTCACTAGGTAACACATATAAATCTTGATTTTGTATTGAAATTCTTATTTCATCGTTGTTGTTGAAAGGCTGAAGGTATGGTATGTATGTATGATAGTCCTTTTTAATTATATTCTCGTCAGATAACGGTTTATCTAAAACATCTATTATTGAACTCATTTTGATTTCAGTTTCAAATTCAAAGACTTGAGGAAACTCTTGTTTGCTGTTGTAAGTTATTTTTGATGAACAGATGTTTTCAATTGTTGTTTAGGTTGTAATG
The DNA here is from genome assembly GCA_951800035.1 of Linnaemya tessellans. NCBI lineage: Eukaryota > Metazoa > Arthropoda > Insecta > Diptera > Tachinidae > Linnaemya > Linnaemya tessellans. The sequence continues at coordinate 64,790,099 of OX637534.1, read as the reverse complement.
TTTGAGGATTAAATGTTGCTGTAGTATTCTTCGATATATTTCTGTTGTATATTATCATTATTTAATTGCTCTTAAATGTATTCGTATTGTAATTTCTTCTCCTCGAAAATTAATTAAGTCGTCGTTTTGATCGACCACGCGAAGAGCTAATGAACTTATCTCTCTGGAGTTTACTGGTAAATAAATAAGATTTTTGGGAATCTCAACTATTTTATAGCCAGCAGGTACGTTAATCGGAAACTCATGTAGTGTATGAGCTTTAGAATTATTCATATAAGTATTAACCACAATACTACTTTCAATTCTCAAAAGATTAACCTTAAAGATATTCACTGGAAGATCGGAGTAATGTTCCTTGTTTGGAGTTAATATTCTGCTATTGAATCCTAAAAGTCTACTTACTGTATTTTCATTATTAAAATATATTGGTTCTTTAGAGCTGCTGACTTTAACTTGCATTGTATTGTTATTGGCTTCAATACAAATTGTGTTTTCTGGCGTATATCGTTTGTATTCTTTTTCTATATAGTCAACTATATCATTTAATTCATAAGATCCGATCGGTATTTCAATTACATGTTCCCCTATATGAAACATGTTGTTATAGGAGTCTACATTCGGGATACTGTTATATGAATGGAAATCAGTTAGAGCACATTCATAGTTTCCGTTTAAATAAATAGGAGGAAAATAATTAGCAGATAGCTCTGATGAATTGGAGCTCAGAGTCAATGTTATTGACATTGTGACTGTTTGATTGTAAATAAATAAAGTTAAGCACACAGTATAATTTATAAGAATCAGTTACATATTTATTATATATTTACTTATATTAAATTTAAATTAAAATATTGATGCAATTGTTGTTGTTGTTGCACATTTATTTCTTCAATTTACAATATCTCATCTTTGGTTATCCAAGAATTGTGTTCATTACTAAAGCCCAGCCACTTAACAAACACCTTCTGTCCTTTAGTTTTAAGGACTTTTTCAACTAGATATGTATTTGGATATCTGGTTTTTGAAAGTTCTTCTTCATAGAACCCACCTCTAATAGGATTTCCGCGATAGTCTTCTAGTATGTATGTTGTAGGATATGTGTTTTGTACTCTCTTAATTGTAAAGATCTCTGTTGTCCAATTCGGAGTATAACCTTTTTCAAAAATGTTTTTATATTTGCTTATGCGTACATGGTCCCCTGCATTAAATTTTGACATTTTGTACATCTTTAAATGGCTGTATACTGTATTTAGAAGCTGCTTCTCATTTGTTGAGTTGACTTTAATCGGTGGCATTTTAATGGAATACAACTACAATCCACATCAAAACTTTAATACATTTAATTGTGGCCATTTATGTTTGAAATTTCTTTATGAAATAACTAAATATATAAAATAAAACACAAGCATATATCTGTATAGTAAAAAAAATTATTTTGTTTTATTTTAATTTTTTTGCTTGTTAATTAAAAAATAATCGTATGTAACATTGTTTTGATTTTTTTTTTTTTTTTTTTTTAGTGCCAAACGGGGTACTGACAGTTTGGTATCAAAAACTCGTTCATTTCGCTTTCTAAGGTCACGTTTCTCTCTCCTTTTCTTTGAAGTCGATATTTTTCACTTGCAAGGTCCTCTAATTCTACATCTGTTAATACATTGTATCGGTTGGGGAGAAACAGTATATGGTTTTCCAGTTCAAGTTGAACTGTTTCCCCGTACTTTGTTGTTACTCGCTTTGCACGTACGATGATGTATTTGGATGATTCATCTAAATCCTTTATATGTATTAAGGATTTTGTATTACAGGAATTGAATTTGCTTATTAAACTCATTGCGCTATTAATATTTCACAACTTACAAGTTTGAACTTCAATTTCAAAGTATTCACGATATAAGCCTTCTAGACACTAAGAAAAACAATGATATTTGATTTGTATATAAGATAGAGAGAGAGAGAGAGGGAACAAAAGACGGATAGATGAATAATGATATCTGTACTTAAAACTGAAAAGTTCCAATAAGAATAGAGAGAGAGAGGGAACAAAAGAATAGATGAATAATGAAATCTGTACTTAAAACTGAAAAAGTGGAAGAAGATAGTGATATATGTATACATTTTTGAGTTCTTGACTCAAAATTTTAAATTAGTTTTGGAGTGAAACGCAGATTTAGTTTCTTGAATTGTATATCATTTAGTAGAGAACTAATAGTCAAAAAGATCGCAAGCCAATTTCGGATACAAAAATTAAAAAAAAAAATTTAAATCATGAGCGAAATAAGAAACAAGGTTGAACAATTCTTAGCCGATTTTGAAGGATGTCAACTATATGAACACAGGGAAATGGTGAAATTTTTCCTCCATATGTTGGATGAAAACCAGGAGTTTGGTATAATGGAAGATGAGGACAAGGACAATGGTCACTTCAAGTCTTGTCCGTGGAGTCATCCAGATTGTGAGGAAGGTCCAGATACTTGCCGATGCTCCGTATTTTATTTGAGAAAAATGGTGATAAATAATTTAATTAATTCGTATTATGTAATATTTCATTGAAGCTAAATAAAAATCAAAAAACAATAAAACAAAAATCAGGATTTTTTTTTTCTCATTTTTAATATATGTATTTTCTATTTATTTCTCTTAAAAATAAAACAATTTGTTCTCTTAATACTAGATATTATCACATTTCTTCTTCTTCTTCTAAACTAGCAATATCTGCTAAAAGCATATCAAGTTCGTAATGAGGATTAGTTTCTTCTATACGAAAATGATGCCATGCTAAAGTACAGGGTGTTTTTTTTAAAGGTATAGAACTTCGAATTGAAATAAAACACAAGAAAATCGTTTTAATGTCCATCAGTTTGGCTTTATTGGAAGGATAATTGTATGCCATTAATGTTTAAATATGATTTCGGGCATGTGGCCGCCGCGGCTGGCTCGAATAAAGCCAATTCTGACACCATCATGTACTACAAAAAAAAAAAAAAAAAAAAAAACAGAGTAACAGCACCCACCTTCGTCGGCCCTGTAGCAAAAAATTAGCCGGCGAAGTAAAAGGTTGAAATAGCTACAAAAAAAAAACTGGCTATCTTCTCATCTTTCCTAATCTGTACCCTCAATACTATACCCTCGTTTTCAGTTCTGGCGCAATGCATTGCATATATAGGGGTCATCCCCTGAGCGCTGGTCCTACTCCTAAAAAAAAAAAAAAAAAAAAAATTCTACAGGTCCAATTTTCAACCACTTTTTCGAGCATATGGGGCCGTATGTTGGCAATAGTGCCACGAATGTTGGCTTCCAAGTCCCCTAACGTTTCTGGTTTGTTGGCGTAGACGAGCGGCTTCACATATCCCCAAAGAAAATAATCCAATGGTGTCAAATCACACGATCTTGGTGGCCAATTGACAGGTCCATTCCGCGAAATTATGCGCTCATCGAATGTTTCCTTCAATAAATCGATTGTGACGTGCGCTGTGTGGCATGTAGCGCCGTCTTGTTGGAACCACAACTCATCCACATTCATGCCATTCAATTCGGGAACAAAATAGTCGGTTATCATGGCTCTATACCGGTCTCCATTAACGGTAACTGACTCTCCAGCATTATTTCGGAAGAAGTATGGCCTAATGACTCCACCAGCCCATAGAGCACACCAAACAGTCAGTTTTTCTGACTGTTCGACGTATCTGCGGATGCGTATTATCACATAGAGTAAACGTAGTGCGGACGTAGGACGGAGCTTGCGGTAAACTTCGCGAACTGAACCATTACTTTCGAAATAAATTTGCACGATTTGCAAGCGTTGTTCTTTTGTCAACCTGTTCATGATGAAATGGTAAACCAAACTAACTATTAATCACTTGACAGCTGACAAAATGGCCGCCAGTTAAAAAAGTGATGCCTACTTAAAGTTCTATACCTCAATAAAAAACACCCAATATTTATGTTATTGTTAGTAATTTTTCTCTTATCGTCTGCATAACTTAATACTGCTTTACTTAATTCACTAGTATAAATTTGATGTAATTTGGACTTAAACGTTAACATGGTATCATATACAATGGACTTATCAAACAAACAATTTCTATATGACAATGGTTGGTTGGTTGGTATACGTGGCTGCCCGCTACACGCAAGCATTCAAGTAGGATCTCTGAGATCCCGTTTTGAAAAACCACTCCACTCGTCAGTGACTACCTATGGAAGCCGTATCCTGATCTCGGGTACGGATGGTTACTAGATCCACCCCGTCGCATTGAGGTATCTAATAAGGTCCCCCAGACCTATACCTGATAACTCCGCGAGGTCGCCTATGATACTATTGCCTAAGAATTTGTGTCTCGTGTTGTGCAAGGCCGGGCATTCGCAAAGGAAGTGATAAACTGTCTCCTCCTTGCTCTGATCCCGGCAGCTCCTACAGAATGCATTATGGTTGAGACCTAACCTGCCTGCATGTCTGCCTATTACCCAGTGCCCCGTCACAACCGCTACGAGCCTTGAGATGTCCCTGCGATTCCTGTTAATCAATTGTGCCGTTCTATTGTCGTTATAACATGGCCACATGCTTCTAGCCACCCTGCACGTGTTCAGCTTACGCCACCTGTCCGCCGCTTTCTGCCGGAAATGGCTCTGAATGGTGCTCCTTAGGGTGCCAAACGGCATGTCCACCGATACGGCAGTGGAGACGTCCTTAGCAGATCCAGCCTTAGCTAGCTCATCTGCCTGTTCGTTTCCAAAGAAACTGCTGTGAGCGGGTACCCAGATGAGGGTAGCGTCTATCTGACCCCCCAGTCTGGATAGCAGCTCTTTGCATTGGGCTACCAGAGTAGACGACGTAGTGAACGACCTGAGAGATAGGAGTGCCGCCTGGCTATCGACAAAGATACCGACTCTACCCTGAACACCCCTATCAATTAACAGCCTCGCCGCCTCCCTTATAGCCAGTATCTCAGCCTGAAATACGCTGGATTCATCTGGGAGACGGAGCGAGAGTTTTATTCCAAGGTCCCTCGAGAAGACCCCTGCGCCTACACCACAGATCATCCTTGATCCGTCAGTATACACTCTGAAGTTGAATTCCCTTTCTAAGTTACCCCTTCTCCACTCCCGCCTGGATGGTAAGAGGACTTTGAATGAAGTGTTAAAGTCTAAGTGAGGTACTATATAGTCGGTGGGCTTCCTCAGTGTCGGTGGTAGCCGGCCAAGGATTCTTGCGTGGCCATAGTCCCTTGACCTCCACCTCCCTGATGCCGCTAGTCTTGCCGCACTGCTTGAGGATGCCCAGAGTACATAAAGGTCAATCGGAATTAGGTTTAGTATAGCATTCAGCGCCTCTGAAGGACTAGTACGTAGACAACCAGTAATCCCGATGGAAGCAGATCTCTGTATCCTGTATAGTTGATCTACTACATATTTTTTACTTGTGGCGGGCCACCATACTAACGACCCGTAAGTCAGTATAGGGCGTACAATTGCTGTGTACATCCACTTAAGCATTGTGGGTTTTAGGCCCCATCTGGAGCCAAACATTCTCCTACAGGAGTAGTAGGCAACTGTTGCCTTTTTTATTTTATGGTGTATATTTGGTTTCCACGATAGCTTCGTGTCCAGGATAACTCCTAGGTATTTTACCGTGTCCGAAAGGGACAGTTCCAGATTATTCAGCCGAAGAAGTTTAAAGCTTTGGGTTTTGGTCTTTGTAGTGAATAGTACCAGTTCCGTTTTGCTAGGGTTTACTCCTAGACCGCATCCTGCAGCCCATCTACTGAGCATACCCAAGGCGTTGGACATGATATCGCTAATCACGTCCGTGAACATCCCTGATACCATTATTACTACATCGTCCGCGTAAGCCACAACTTTAACTCCTACAGCATCTAGTCTGAGAAGAATCGTGTTAACAACGAGAAGCCAGAGCAGCGGAGAAATCACCCCACCCTGTGGTGTTCCTATACATGCCCATCTTGACATTTCGCTATTACCTAACGCTGCAGTGACATTTCTTGCCTTCAACATAGTAATGATCCAGTTGCTGATGTATTCCTCAACGTCTGCATCCCGGAGAGACTGTTGGATGGCTGCCACTGATACATTGTTGAAAGCGCCTTCTATGTCTAAGAAGGCAGCCAAGGTATACTGCTTGTTTTCTAAGGATCTCTCCACGACTCCCACCACCTCATGCAGAGCTGTTTCCGTGGAGCGTCCCTTCAGGTAGGCATGCTGACTATCTGAGAGAATAAGCGATCCTTCAAGTCGATGCCTAATATGGGTGTCTAGTAATCTTTCTAGCGTCTTAACTAAGAAAGATGAAAGGCTGATTGGTCTGAAGTCTTTTGGGTCCTCGTGACTCCTTTTTCCAATCTTGGGAATGAAAACCACTTTTACTTTCCTCCAGCTGGTCGGAACGTAATTGAGTGTAAGACAGAGTTCAAAAAACCTATAAATCCAGGGAATAACAGAGCCCTTCGCACTCTGTAGCATCTTTGGAATGATGCCGTCCGGACCCGGCGATTTAAACGGTGCGAAGCTGTCAATAGCCCAAGAGATTCTCTCTGGGGATATTAAATCTCTATTGACAGTGTGTTGAATCCCACTAAATGGGAGGATTCCTATGGCCGTGTCAGTACAGCCTGGAAAGTGGGTGTTGAAAAGAATACTTAGGGATTCCGCGGAGGAATCTGTCCATGACCCATCCCCCCTCTTAACGAAGGTTGGACATGTGCGGTTCATGGTCAGAGCCCTACTAAGCCTTGCGGAATCCCTAGTTCTATCTATTGACTCACAGAAATTTCTCCATGAGCTTCTTTTGGCGACCTTTATAGCTTTTTTATACGTTGCTAACTTATCCCGATAAGGCTGCCATGCTTTCTTCTCATAGCATAAATTGAAGGCCCTGCGTGCCTCCTTACGTAACTTTGAGAGTTCCGAGCTCCACCACGGAGGGTAACTTTTCTTAGTCTTTGTTAGGGGGCAGGATACTTCAAAGGCTTTCGTTATAGCCTTATTAAACGCCCCCACATTGTGTTCAAGTCCATCAATCGTATTCTCGATCTCTGGGACTCTTCTTAGTTTTTGCTTCAGGATCCCATTAAACTTATCCCAGTCTGTTCTCCTCGGGTTCCTGAAGCATTGCTTTTCATTGCCTAATGACGCGACTTCGAAGAATATCCAACAGTGATCCGAGAAGGATCTTTTATTGGATACCCTCCATCTATCAATCAAAGGTCTAAATCTATCATTTGCAAGAGTGATGTCCAGAACCTCTTCCCACCCGCTAAACCTATCCGAACTCGGAAAGATGAAGGTCGGAGAGGAACCGGAGTTACATATGGTTAATTTATTAAGGTTTATGAAATCAAGGATATGCTCACCTCTGTCGTTGATCGTGCGCCATGTAGCATGATGCGATAAGAAAGCTGGTTCCATCTGTCAGCTCGACCCTCGCAACAGTAAGGTCCTCAGTACTGAACTGTGAACAGAGAAAGATTTTTTATGTGCTTTTTGGCTATTAGACATGATCTGGGCTTACCATTTCCTTTAGCATATAGTACATTGTATGTGGACCTCGGGAACCCCTTGACCTCGGAGTTTGCTACCCATGGTTCCTGCACCATACAAATGTCGATGTTCTCTTCGACTGAGATAACAAGTAGGTTATCTGTTGCACACTTCGAGTGCTTCAGATTTATCTGGGCGATTTTTAGAGCCATCGTGCTTATTCTTCAGCTAGCTGCATTCCTCCCAGGAGGTTGTTCGCAGCCTCGACAGCGTCGATATCAGCTTTTGTTGGGCGGGACACCTTTACCTTAGCGTCCCTGACCCCGAAGAATAGCTTGGAGCCTGCTTTCTCGAGCGCTTCCGCTCCAGACTCCGTGATGGAGAGGATTAGGCAGGTACCATTACTGCCATGATCTTCCGTGCGGATGACTGACCAGTCATCCATTGGAATGCTGTGGTTCTGTAGCTTCAGACACTCTAGCATTTTGTTACCATCCTTTCCAAGTTTTGGTAACCAAATCCTTGCCCGCGGTCTCATCGGTATTTCCTCCGCAGGGATGAGTTTAAGGCTTAACCCATCCCAAGTCTCACTAATCTTAGCGATACTTTCGCAGAGGAAGTCCTTAGAAAACGCGTCCAAGCACTTGATCACCCTGTACCCCCGGTGTATCTCACCGGAGTCGAAGCGAGGAGCCGGCTTACCCTTATTGGAGAGGACGTAGTCCATTACGAGCTCAGCCAATTTGGATTCGATAGCCCCCCACTCCGTTGTTACAGGGAGAATCTTCCCATTTTTGGAATTCGCCAAGGCCACAAGAAGGTTATCCTTAACTACCTCGTTAAAGGGCCTTCGAGTGGACGACGAAGATGATGTCGAAGGAGAGGTTGTTTTCTGCACCTTCCTTTTTTTTGCTTCCTGGCCGCCCTCTGTCTGAGAGCGGTTTCTTTTTGAGCTCTTTCCTTCGGCAATTTGCTGGGAGGCCGCTCTGGACGTGCTTAGTAGGGAATCCATAAACTTACGATATTCCTCTACCACGGCCTGGTATCTCACCTTATCCTCAGCATCATGCGGGTGCGTGACTCCTTTCTCCGCATTCTTGGCGATCTTGTCAAGAATAAACACGGCCTTGGAGTATCTGGTTTTAAGGAGCTCTTTCTGGCTCCTTTTTTTTTGGTTTTCCCTTCTGCCGGTTATCGGCCTCGATTACCGGTGTTGGGGGCACTTTTTTTGATTGTTGTGCGGATAGCGGAGTACTCTGTCTTTTACCCTCACTATCCGAGAGGTCGACTACTGTCTCCTGGCTGGAGGCAAGAATGTCGTCCTCTGAAGAGATTTCTTCCCTTCTGTTTTGGTTGTTTTTTGTTTTTTTGTTGTTTAATTTCTCCATATATTGTTCCCACGAGTAGGCCAGTAAGGGGATGGACCATCTGCGCAGCGACGGCGTACGCAGACTAGACAATTTTATTACAACCGGCCCGTGTCCTGGCGCCGGAGGGGAGCTGTTATCGACTAGTCTTCTTTTACCACTAACTAGCCATTCAGGTCCTCGGCACAGCTACCAATCACCTTGACCTTACAAGTGGGGGAGGGAAGGGATGTATGGGAGGAGGGAAGGGTGGATGAGGGATTATGGGAAATGGGAGGTGGAAGGGGGCGGTTAACCTTTGGTTGAGAAGGCCTTTTTATCTTCGTACTTCACGACAGGCCCTAAACGTACGGGTGTATGTACAGCGCCTGGCCTGAAGTAAGAGACACAGCCTCCCCTTAAGCCACCACATCGCGACAAGATAGTTAACCAGGTGGGGTTCTATATGACAATAAACTATACTTATCTAAAATGGATTTCTTTACCCCCTTCGATTTTTTTACATCATTTTCATTTTGAATGCTAAAGGAATACATTTTAGGTCGCAGCCCAACAAATTCTGTCATTATTTTCCCGCAATTTTCGTCTTTCATCATACCCAAAACTTTTTTGTTCAAAAGAGGAATGTCGTACTTATTAGCTAGATCATAATCTGATGTATCAAATTGTTGTTCGATGTCAGGCTTTATGTCTGCGTAAAAGTCGTCTGTTTTTATTGTATAAATAAAAGAGTCAGTGTCCATATAATTTAATGATAAGTTTTTCTTGAACTTAGGTTGCATGTAGCCGTAATGGAAATCATACATTTTCCATTTAGAGAGTTCAAGTACACAAAATCCCAAGTAAATGGGCTTATTGTAAAATGTCTTGACTCTATTCATTTCGATAGCTACCATATCTTCAGAAAATATGGACAAACTATGGAAATTGGATTTTGATATCCAGTCTTGAGCCCACAAATGATTCCGATTAGTTCTGCTCCAATTGGTTACAATTCTTACATTTCTCCTCTTGTCCACATTCTCTATAGTCTTTCCATACACTGCATTATTAAGCAATTTGCAGAAATTTTTCTCAAAAGCATTTTTAGCAGTGGCTCTATGCTGGGTATTTAAGTCAATATAACCTTTTAGCCATGGAGATTGTTTAAGTGTTAGAATTCGATGTATTTTCTTTAAAACTAAACCATATTTCAAACATTGTTTGAGAACTCTATAATGGATAACGTATGAATGCTTTGCAGAGAAATCGGTTATTAATTTGCTGTGCTTCGATTGCAAAGTTTTTTTATTTTCAGCACAAAAAGGAAGGTCATTGTGTAAGTCGTGTAGGTTAAAAGGGTAATCCAATGTGACTTCAAACACATAACCATCTGTTGAATTATCGGCTATGCTTTCCGGATCCAAATTGAGCTCCTCATTCGATAACCATCTGAATCCTCCATATGGGAGATATTCAGACATCGCCCAACCGTATAGGTTATTTGCATCTAAATATACAAGAAATTCGGACGGCTTCTCTTTATCAAAATCTTCTAAATATTTGTTGTTAGCTTTAGAATATCTTTTGCTACACCGTACAATTCCACCACGTATGCCCTTTTTCATAAAATTGTACATATCTATGTCTGTTAATAATTCGAGCTCAATTCTTGTATATTTCAACATTGCATCCCATGAAAGTCCAGGAGCTGTGTAATATTGACATGGATCCAGCTCATATATACTTTTACAAACTTTTCTGAAGTTCTCGAAAATATCTGTTAATAAAAGCACGTCTGTTTTTATATATAATTCCATGTAATCTTTCATGGTTTTGCAACCAAAAGTATTCCAAACCTCTTCGGCATGTGAGTATTCCTCTAAAGAACATTCCTTGTTGTTCAGTTTATTAAAGAAATCTCTGCGCGAAGGAAGCTGACACTCATTAAGCTTATGAAAAGAATTTAGATACTCATACGGAAAAATACCCTTTTTCTTAATCAGCTGAAATTCTTTTTCTAAGGGAAACATAGATTTAATGGTAATGAAATCATTATCGCATAAATTTGAAGCCAATGATTCCAAACTGTCGGCCTTTAATCGTATTGTGTCAAGAAATCTTATTTCAAGATTATGACCATCGCTCATTTCTGTAAATTGGAAAAGTGATATATATTTTTCCTTGTTAAGAGGGAGTACTTTAAGTTGCATAGAAATTTTTCCCAATTCCTTAACAAAAAGATGTGAATCATAGTTGGAATAGTTGTGAAAGTATACTGGTATGAACTTAGGAATTTGGTAATTTAAATTACAGTTTTTGTGGGCTGCACCTCTAAATTTTCCACTAACATGACAGTGATCTCTAACACGATCATTGCCTAGACTCTGTTGACATATATGACAAGTCAAAGCATTATAAAAATTATAAGTCTCTGAAGGGGATAGCACATCCATTTTCTTATTATTTAATAAATAATCATTATATATATCTTCGCAGTCTTTAATTAAAAATTCTACAAATTTTTTTGAGGCGTCTTTACCCGTATATATTCTTAATTTATCTAAGTTGTTCGTATGAAAACACTTAACATAGTAACTAAAAGCACAAGGGATATGTTTCTTAACTAATTTGGTTTTATTACTCACACTAACATCAATCTCCTGTAATATGCATTCGAAGTCTGCATATATAACGAAGGGCACATCCATTTTCCTGTGATGCCCCTTAAAATTAAGAATATTATTTGGAGCTGACGGCATAGTGGTAACGATGTTACCACATTCCAATTTGTGTTGCTCCATAGTCCTATCATTGTGTATGTATTGCAGACAGCTGTTGCAAAACAAAAGTTTTCTGCAGTGCTTCGTAGTCTGATGTTTTAAAAGTCTGTGGAAGGAAAATAGATATAAATATTCATACCAATATATTTGTAGGTGCGTAAGTGAATATGTGTATTTCTTTACTTACTTTGATATGTTTTTTATAAAAATAAAGTGATGACACTCGCTTTTCTCCAGAAGAAGTAAGTTAACATGCTTGTTTTTTTCTTCTTTTGTGAGGTAAAATGGTCCAATAATTTCATCAGCTTCCTCATCATACCCAAACACATTAACACTGATATCAATGTTGTTCCCTTCAAAAATTCTGATATCCTTTAATTTTAGAGGGAAACTTAAAAGGCTGAAATCTAGCACAACATTGTTTTGAAGCCTGATTAATTCGCTACTTCTACAATACTTTTACGCTACATTTAAAACAATAAATGTCATTGTTTTCGACATTAATGCAAGCAGATTTATTTTTGAGTTTTTCTGGCGTGCTAATCCAGTTCGATCCTCTAACCAACGATGATTTATTTACAGAAATTTCAAGACGAACAATTCTTATTAAGGTCCACCCAGAATCCCGCTCTTGAAACTCTGACATTTTATTTTCTATTTCTTGCAGTTGTTTTTCTATAGTTTCCCCAACATCATCGCCAAAGCACAAAAGATGCATTTTGGCCCTATGTGAAATAATACACAATTCCATATCATCACTAACAATTTTAATATACTCCCCAATAAGAGTAATATTAAATTTAATAATACTGTGTACTGCTAGACTAATTTCAAGCCTTTCCTTGATGATAGGTCTATTTCCATTGACAGCATCTTCAAATAGAATGCAGTCTTTATTTATTGGAATTCCGTATGTTGCAATGTTGTTCTTAAATGCGCTATTTATTAAGAAATATTTGGGGTCATTTGGAGCTTGCTCCTGCCGTTCACTCAAAGAATTAGATGTATCCATATCTTCTTCATCGTGGTTTGCTTGACTTATATCCATGTCTCTATGTTCATAATTGTCCGCTTTTTGAATAGAATTCTCAATAGGCCAATAGCTTGGGTAGTAATTGGGGATATTATACTGCTGCAACTGCAAGGGTACGGCATATTGAAATGGATAATGTGGTATTTCCATGGGTAGTAAAAACTGATTATTATATCCCTGCATCTGCACTGGATATTGAAAATTGTTCCAGGACATTGGGTTGTATGTTATTGCTGGGTTGTATGCAGGTGTTGGGAATTGCACAAACTCTTGCACTTCTTGAGGTTGAACATGACTTTTGCAATGTGCTATATATGATTTTTGGTATCTGTATACCTTATTACAGATATTACACTTAAAATCTGGTGAACTCATTTCTTTATTTTGATATTTGAAATTCTTTTTGTATATAATTTTTTTTTGAATAACAAGAATAATTTCTACGGATCTTTATATATTAATATTCTGTCTTTGCACTTTGTATGATGCACTTTTCTTTTTAATAAACAAATAATATTTTTGAGGTGCTTTATATTTATTACACAAAGAATTTTTAAATATTCACGACTTCTCACTTTTAGATACAAAAATGTACTGAATTCTATCTTAGAAAATTTGAATTATATTAATTCCTGAAAATGGTATAGTAAGCTGCATACCAACAAAGTAGTTTTCAAAGTCAAACATATGAAAACGGTTAAAATCCAAATACTGTAACTACAAAAACACTTGTAACTACAGAAATCGTTTTCTACAAAGAAAATTTTTTATTCTTGGAAGAAGGCATGTGAACAGAATAAAAAGAAAAAAAAAAAGTAGTGACAACGTAGACAATATTTATGTAAACAAATATGTCGATAAGTGATATACACAGAATACGGAGGCATGCTCATGCATGCACATACGTTACAATATGTTTAAGGGAATGAAACTGCTACGTAGACAATATTTATGTAAACAAATATGTCGATAAGTGATATACACAGAATACGGAGGCATGCTCATGCATGCACATACGTTACAATATGTTTAAGGGAATGAAACTGCTACGTAGACAATATTTATGTAAACAAATATGTTGATAAGTGATATACACAGAATACGGAGGCATGCTCATGCATGCACATACGTTACAATATGTTTAAGGGAATGAAACTGCTACGTAGACAATATTTATGTAAACAAATATGTTGATAAGTGATATACACAGAATACGGAGAAATGCATATGTAAGCAGAGACGATCCAAATTTTGTAACAAAAGAAACTGCTAAGTGGATAAAACATTGTGGTAAATGGTAAACTACAAAAATTTTGTAGCTAAACAAATTTTCAAAACAGAATTATTAGATTTTGAAGTTGAGGGTTTAGTTGTAAAATGAAGCCCTTCTGGTACACCCCGTTGTATCGCAGACTTCAGCGTCATCACTTGAAGGAATATCTGAGAAGTGCCAGACAGGAAGAATTCGAGAGATATCTTGAAGAAGATGAGGAGCTTTTCCTAGAGCTGTCATCGCAGCCAACGCCTGTCGCACCCCAAGAAAATGCAGCATATGAAGAGATGCTGACAGGCGATGAGGAGTTATTTTTAAACGTTAATACTCAGCCTAGCGGAGTAGAATGTGAAAATAATAAACCTCAAATAGAAATATTGGACGTGCAAATTCTCCCAAATATAGATATACCTATGTTTCTCGCGTTATATGAAGACGATAAATTGTTGGTAGAGGCAGCGGACGCAGTGGAGTCAGATTTAAATTAAGACATAAATTAATAAATATATATATATATATATATATATATATATATATATATATATATGTATATATATACGAGTATATAATTTTATACATATTACTTATTAATAAAAATTAAAACAATCCATATATGTACATATGTTTAAACAATGCACTATGTTTCAAAGACCTACTTTTTCCGTGCGAAATTCAAATTTCAAAACTATCAATATAGCTTTGTTTTTTTTGCCAAGCAGTTTCTAACACTCCAATTCAAACAAATTGACAATTTTTTTTTTTAGAAAAATACAAAACACTATTTGACAGCGCGCAGTCAAAGTCATTGTTCCCATACGTGTTGAAACATTTTTGTAAAATATTAATTTTAAATCAAAAGTTTGAGCATTTATTGTGAAAATTGTGTTAAAATTTTATAAATAATTTGTAATGGAGAATAATCTGTCATGTAAGTACTTAAGTTTTTTCTCATAAATTTTTGAAAATATATAAAATTTGATTTTGAAAAATTAATTTTTTAAAATAACCTTTAAGCAAATGGGGTTTTTCAAAATTTTAATTTCATGTAAACTTTTAAAAAAATGTTAACGTTTGGCAAACCAAATGTAAACATATTTGAATAGACTAAAGTTTGGTTCATTTACTAGAATTTATCTCATATTCCTCAAAGTTGCATTATCCGAATAATATCACTATAGATTCTTATACTTTGAAAAAAATCGAACTTTTTTAATAAAAAAATAATAATAAAATAAATAATTCTTTTACATATAATTGGCCACCAATGATTAGATTTATCCAAAACTAAAATAAAACAATTTTTTTATAAAAAAAAAAAATTATAAAATAAATTATTTATTACTGTTTTTTTTTTGCATCTTATTGGTCACCAATGGGTTAATTTTTTTTAGATTTATTTAAAAATGCCTGCTTTAGCTCCGCTTTCAATTTTGCTCTGAAAAGTTTAATATTTTAAAAGATATTAATTTCGCACGGAAAAAGTAGGTCTTTGAAACATAGTGCAATGGTTCATTCATTTGAATGAAAAAAAATAAAAAATAAAAATGAATATGTTAACAAACTTTTAAATAAATGCTTATAAAAATTTAAATAAATTTCTTTTTATTTCAAATAAAAACTTACATACATATTTATTTCAGAGAACACACAAACAGACAAGCACAATTCATTCTAACGGACAAGGGAATATTTGAGCAAAAATAGTAAACGATTATTATTTGTTTGCATGTACATGCGTAAATGAAAAAAATTTTAGATATTTATGTACGCATGAATATGTACATTCTATCACATTTCATACTTGATCCCTTTGCATACTCAAAATAGAAATGTCCACACATTGAAACCATAAAACCCTTCCACCATGTGGGCAGACACCTATCGCCACACACAGCCTGTCTGAAAGACAAACATTGCAATCGCCGCTCACAACAAAACCCACACTTGAAAACAACAAAAGAACCCATACCTATCATCCAGAACACCAAATATAATTCATAGATGATCGTCAAGCATAAAATAAACACATTCAATATTAATATAAACATAGTATTAATATCAATATGAAGGAACAGTAAATTTTTTTACAATGCCTTCAAGACGAGAATAATTGAACTATTGACTACATTCTAACATTGCACACAAAAACAAACAAAAAGAAAACAAAAAAACGAAATTCTTAAGTACACACACCAGAATTAAACAACCCAAAATAAAGGACAAAATCAAACTGTAGCAAAAAGAAAATATTCACAAAAAATTAGGGCCATCCATTTATACAACACTTTTAATAAATGACACACCGACACAAACTCACATATGGACAGACAAAAATTCCCACGCTCACGTACCGACGGACATGTATTACCAAGGTCACATATGGACAGACAGAATTTCACTCGCCTACATTATAAGAAAAAAAAAAAAACAACAACAATGTGAACCCCCTTATTAAACCGTGGGAAAAATTACACACACACACACACACAAAGATCAAACCACTTGAACAATTTGGCCACTTAAAATTTTGTACTGAAATTTGAGAATTTTTAAGTGTAATTGCCCAAATTTGTATTGAAATTTGAGAATTTTTAAGTATTTTAATTGCCGTGGCTCATACATTCCTATACTACTAATAGCTACAAAAAAACTGTCTATCTTCTCATCTTTCCTCATCTGTCCCCTTAATACAATCCCCTCGTTTTCAGTTCCGGCGCAATGCATTGCGTATGTAGGGGTCATCCCCTGAGTGCTGGTCCTACTCCTTAAAAAAAAAAAAAACATACATGGAATTTTCACGTAAAGATTTTGAATCTAATAATAAAACTAAAACATGAGGAAATAACAACTATTAACAAGGATTTAGAAGAACGTATATCATATCTGAGGGAAAATATGTTTGAAGATCACTTTACATTACTATGAAGAAGTGAAGATATTATTTCTCAAAATATCAGAAGTAAGAGAACCATAACACAGATTAAGAAATTCAACGCATTGAAAAGTATCTATGAGAAGAAACCTTTTACTAAGTACAACAAAAGTTGGTTCATAAACAAAACAAGCACAGAGATTCCTAACAACTCAAAGAAGTTATTGTCTTTAGGTCCAAAATTCGCTCTTCCAATTACAAAACAACAATTTCCAATATTTAAATGTATTGCCGACGGAGAAGACATCATACAAACAAACAAAGGAAAGAAAAACAAGAGATTGCCAGAACAAAACTTGTAATGACAATGGACAATTACTTAAATAAACGATCATTAACAACAGATGAAAAAGCTATTGTCCGCACAGTGGAACAAACACAAACATTTTTGAACAAAAATAATAACATATTGATTTTGAAAGCAGATAAAGGTAATACGACAGTAGCAGTGGAGAAGATAGATTATGAAACAAAAATGAGAAATATTGTACAAGACATGGGCACATATAGACGACTAAAAGTAGATCCAACAACAAAACTACAAACGCGTAACAACAAACTAGTAGAGAAGCTGTTTGATTTAAATATAATAGATGCTAGGGAAAAATACAGACTACTTACATCAGTAGCCACTGCCCCAAGAATATATGGACTTCCAAAAGTCCACAAAGAAGATATGCCGTTAAGACCGATTTGTTCTTCAATAAACTCTCCATCATACGCTCTTTGCAAATATTTAACAAAAATGTTAAAAAATATTACAAACGAAACAAAATACAACGTAAAGGATGCAATAGATTTTAAAAGAAAAATCTCCCGCGAAACAGTTTCTCAAGATGAG
Organism: Linnaemya tessellans; assembly: GCA_951800035.1. Lineage (NCBI taxonomy): Eukaryota > Metazoa > Arthropoda > Insecta > Diptera > Tachinidae > Linnaemya > Linnaemya tessellans. The sequence continues at coordinate 64,772,397 of OX637534.1, read as the reverse complement.
ATATTAGTATCGTTCGATGTGATATCACTTTTTCCGAGCATACCGGTTAATATAGTAGTCGATTTAATAAAGAAAAATGGGACAAAGTTTCCACATACACAAATATACCAAAAGATCTATTTTTGGAAATGCTGACTTTTTGTATAAAGGAGAATAGGTATTTCAAATATGATGGCAAAATATATGAACAACTGAAAGGGATGCCTATGGGATCACCAGCGTCACCGGTAATTGCTGATATATATATGGAAGAGTTACTAGATATAACCATGGACAAATTAGACATTAAACCAGGGAAAGGCAACCTATACTATTACATTTTACGACTGTATTACTTATTACTCTCTGCGCTCTCACCACGAATCGGTATTGCCAATCAACTTTCGTCACTTTTCCCCAATTAAAACTTTAAAATCTCCAAAAACTAACTTAATTTTATTATGGGTATTTGCAATATATTCGAAAATTAGTATCGGCATGGCATTGGGGCAAAATGATGTTTGTGGCTCTGTATTTTTCATTGCATTATTCACCAACAGGCATTATTTGCAAAAAGTTTGAATGTAATGAACACAATGAATTGTGGTTCAAATTGTTAACAAAACACCAGGTGGTCATAAGGGAATGTCATTCATAATTATCCGCATCTCTTCATACTTTTCGCCAAAGCATTTGCCTTTCCCTGTACTAGAATCAGCAAACATTTTTTTCATAAAGATTTCTCAACTGTAATCGGACTCACATTGCTTTCTGGCAACGCTGATTCTTAAAGTATGCGATAAACACAACCTGCCTATTTGAATGCTGAAACTAGACTGATTAAAGTTGTTCACAGCTCTACAATGCGTGTACACACGTACGTAACAGAAGACTATATGAAAAGGCGCCGCGCCCTGCATTTGCCTTTCCCTGCATTAAACCAAGAGCTCTAAGCAAGTATGTTGACGATTTGTTTTGCATCGTTAACCGTAACAGTGTATATGAAACACTCAAATGTTTAAATAGTTTCCACCGAAGAATTCAATTTACTGTAGAATTAGAGAAAGATGGAAAGCTACCGTTTTTAGATGCCTTAATTATTAGACAACAGAATATTTTAATAATAGATTGGTATCATAAGCCCTGAAAATTGTTTCCAAATGGTTTCACAAGAAATATTTAATAAAAAAAATAAACACAGCTTACCTCTTATCATGCAAACCTGAACGTAGTTTACGGGTGTCAATGTTGTATCTGTCTCTTTATCATAGCAGTACGAAGACTTAACTTTCATTTCGTCAAAGCTGAGTACGCAAAGTTTTTCAACTTCGTTCATATGATTCGATGCTTCCAGAATTTGAAATACAGGCATTATCAACCCCCTAGTAATTTTTATTTTTTGGGCCCACAATTGAGTGAGCGATATCTTCTTCTGACCATGTTTGGCGTCTGTTATTATTTTTAAGCTTAATTATTTGGCCTTTTGTGAAAAAAATTGGAGCTTTTCTTCTATACATTCAAGGTCGTACTTAGTTTTAGCTACACATTTTTCCATTTGCACTTTTTCATATTTGTGAATCCTATTCATTTGTTCCATTTCATTTTATGATCTTTTTCCATCTTCTCCAATTTATCCTTCATTGTTTTTAAAGCTGCGGCACTTTCTTTTCTTTGTGCAAGTATTTCTTTTTCCAGAATTTTACTGCAAAAATTGTTTTTGTTTATTTAAAGCAGAAACAAAGTATAAAAATACTTACACTTTCACACTAAGATTATTAAAATCGTTCACATCTAGCGTTGGAATATTTTCAATCGGCTGCAAAATATTGTTTTCTTGAGGAAAATCAACAATTTTTTTATTTTCTCTTCGTTTAATCCTCTGATCACGCTGAGCAGTCCATTCATTGTTCTTGGATAATGCAATGACACCGTCCTTGATAAATCTTCTTTTGGCGAAACCTATAAAAACATGCTATGTATTTTTCAACTCTAAAATGAATATAATTCGAGTTTTTACCCATTTCATACTGTGTCGTATTGTTGAAATCTTCTTCTTTAAAATGATGCATACAGACATAAGAAGTATCTGGGTTAAACTTCTTACGGCCACAGAAATTAATCCATTTTTTTCTAAGGACGCCGTCTGTTGGAAATCGAAAAAAACTACAAGCAGACGCTTTTCCTTGGTTATTTTTGCTGCCATTCACTACAGCGCACTTCATTTTAACAAAAATATATTTTTTTTTAGAAAATTAACTTTTATTTTTTTAATTATTTTAACACAAGGCGGAATGAAAAACTTTTTAACCTTTTAATTCACTACTATTACGTCACACAAAAACAGCTGATGCGTATTTACAAATAACGGACCTGCGCAATGCATTATCTCTTTTTCTTTGTATCATGCTGTGCAAGTGCTGTTGTTTCTTTTCCTTTCTTGATGTCCGATTCATGCTCTTTTATTCTTGTGCCCAATTTTCTCTTCGTTGTACCAATGTATACCTTATCACATTTTTCCTTTTGATTTCCCTCACATTTAATTTCATAAACAACATTATCAATTTTTAGTTTCTCTACTTTTGATTTTGTGTTTGTGTAAATGTGTCTGAGAGTTCTGTTTGATTTGTATGCTATTGATCGTTCTTGTTCGTCTGGTAAAGCAGGGCTCCTCAATGGGAGAAAATATTTAAGTATAATGTATTTGTGAATTTTTTATGTGTTAGTGACTGTTTCTTTAAGCAAGAGCGTACAAATAATGTTGCCAGACGACGTCATTTTTACGACTTTTTATGCCAAAAATAAAATGACATGAAATATTTAAAAAAAGTTTTCATTAATATGTATTTCTTACATTTAATTAATACAGGCGAACTTCCTTATAGCGAATAAATTATACACTCCACGCAATATTTGTAAGGCTAAAATTTTAAATTTTTTTCCGAATTTATTAATGTATGTACATAATGTTGGAATATTTTGACTCATATATTGCCATTTTATCTGACATAAAAATATTGTGTTCCGTTATTTCTGTTTAAAAATAACGTGATTTAAATATTAAATTTGAACGAAATATTTAAAAGACCAAGTCCAGGAAATTATAATAGAGGAGTAAAAAAATCTAAATATGTATGTGGAATCAAAACATTTTGCTTCTTACTTTTAATTAAGAGAAAAAACATATTTTATAAAAAAAGACTTACAAATCAAAAAATTTGCTTTCAAGTCAATTCATCTATTAAAATGTTTGTAATTTTGAAAAAATTCTATATAAGGACGCTACTAGACGTTGAAACTCGTACTTCTAGCAATATAATTCGTAAAATATTAGTAATAGGTGATAGCTACATTAAAGAAGCTAATTAAAAAATCTAAATAATAATAATCGGCAATGTAACTTCTGAGATATAGAGCCTCGGAAAAAAGAGCCTTATGTACCCTCTTCTCCCCATAAAACTTTTTGCAATAAAAAAATTTATAGGAACAAAAATATTAAACAGAAGCAATTTCTTATTTAACGTATACTTCAAATTGAACTTACTCATTGTTTTTAAATATTTTTGTCAAAATAACACCGTTTTATATGAAAAATTTAAAGCATTTTTTAATTCTGTAGAAATGTTGAGGTATTTTTCATAAAACTACCGTAATAATTTCACCTTAACGATTTGAAAAAGTAATATGAATTTTGATGTTTTTTCTCCAAAATTTGGCGATATTGCATCTATTTTGTCTGGCAACTATGTGAACAAGAAATAACATTTAAAGGTGTTGCCGTTGATCACAAAATCAAATTGATAATAATATAAGAAGGCAAAATTAGTTTTCACTTTTATAAATGTGTGATATTGATTTTTGTTTCTATAGCCTATATTCTATTCACAATTTCGACCGAAATGCTGTCAAAGCCCATATAAAAAGTATTTAGTCGAAATAAGCGTGGAAAAATTTGGAAAACTAGTTTACTATGAAAAACACGTGAAATTTTTCTGAACACAATTTTGCTAAATATTTTTCGAAAATTTAAGCAGAGTACTAGCCTTAAGGAAAACAAGAAATTTATAATTTTTATTTGTCAATTTTTTCAAATGAAATATTTAATGTTGCTAAACATTTTTCGAAAATTCAAACAGAGTACCGGCCTTATCGCTGTGAGCCCTTGTATGTAGTATAATTTTTTGGCCTCCCAAGCGCACACAAAAATTTAATTTAATTAACTGTTAAAGTTAAACTGCAAGTCGCATGTTTTTTATGAAAAAAAAATATTACTGCAAAATTAAACAAAATTTGTATTTTAAAAGGCTTATATTAAAATATTCTATTATATCTTCCAATGGAGATATAAAATATTATAAAACCATTTTTGTATCATACAAAATTACTAAAAATCATAATATATATAAATTCATCCATCCAAGAATACAAAAAATCGAACGATGGCAACGCGGGTTGAAAATTTAGTCATGCATTTGTTGTTGTCTATGAATAAAATTTTTATTTTCTCCTCTCTCATTGATGTGAATTTCGTTACTGTTCGTGTTGCGTATGTGAATACGTGTAAAAAATCCGATTGGCACTCGTATCTGGAGTGTAATGGCTGAGGTGCCCTGTGGTAAAGTACTTTGCAGGATGACCATCTCCGTAAGTTTAGGTATATATGGTACACTGTAGAATTTAGTTATTATGTTTGTCCGTGGTGGTTTTTCCTTACTTTGTTTTTTAACGTCTATTTTATGATGTTGTTTGTTATACATATGTATATAGTGGATAACTATTCTTAGTTACCATGTCCCTTATTTTGTCAATGTTGTTGCTCCAAAATCTTCTGTCACTTATTTTTTTTAGGACCTTTGTAATTAAATTGTTGTAGTATTTAATTTCATTTTATGTGGTTGTGTTGAGTGGTAGTTTATGATCCTGCCTGATGATGTTGGTTTTGACCAGTTTGTTAATATTTTATCTCCATTTTTTTATTATTTTGACGTCGAGATAGGCTATTTCTTCAGTTTTCTCTTTTTCTATTGTAAATTGAATCTTATTATGGTATGCATTGAGTGCATCTAGTATTATTGTCTCGTCAGATTTTTTTATTATTGCAAATAGATCGTCAACATATTTAGTAATAAATTTTATCGATACATTTTTTAGCTTTAGCTGTTCCATCACGTCGTCTAATAGAGCGTTAAGTACAATGTCAGCAATTGTTGGTGATAAAGGGTTGCCCATCGTCATTCCGTATAGCTGGGTAATTATTTTGCAGTCAAAAATAAAGTAATTGTTGTCTTTTAGACAAAATTAAAGAAGTTTTAAAAATTGTGTTTTTTTTATAGCCGTACTTTCTTTAAGTTTATTCCATTTGTCTAGTATGTTTCTTATCGCTAAGTGTGTCGGTATGTTTGTAAACAAAGATACCACGTCGAACGAAACTAGAATATCATCCTCAGCCAAGCTAACATTTTTTAACTTGTCTTTTAATTCCTCTGAATTACGTACGTTACACAATTTTGTAGTGAAATAAACTGCTACATAGACAATATTTATGTAAACAAATATGTTGATAAGTGATATACACAGAATACGGAGAAATGCATATGTAAGCAGAGACGATCCAAATTTTGTAACAAAAGAAACTGCTAAGTGGATAAAACATTGTGGTAAATGGTAAACTACAAAAATTTTGTAGCTAAACAAATTTTCAAAACAGAATTATTAGATTTTGAAGTTGAGGGTTTAGTTGTAAAATGAAGCCCTTCTGGTACACCCCGTTGTATCGCAGACTTCAGCGTCATCACTTGAAGGAATATCTGAGAAGTGCCAGACAGGAAGAATTCGAGAGATATCTTGAAGAAGATGAGGAGCTTTTCCTAGAGCTGTCATCGCAGCCAACGCCTGTCGCACCCCAAGAAAATGCAGCATATGAAGAGATGCTGACAGGCGATGAGGAGTTATTTTTAAACGTTAATACTCAGCCTAGCGGAGTAGGATGTGAAAATAATAAACCTCAAATAGAAATATTGGACGTGCAAATTCTCCCAAATATAGATATACCTATGTTTCTCGCGTTATATGAAGACGATAAATTGTTGGTAGAGGCAGCGGACGCAGTGGAGTCAGATTTAAATTAAGACATAAATTAATAAATATATATATATATATATATATATATATATATATATATATATATATATATATATATATATATATATATGTATATATATACGAGTATATAATTTTATACATATTACTTATTAATAAAAATTAAAACAATCCATATATGTACATATGTTTAAACAATGCACTATGTTTCAAAGACCTACTTTTTCCGTGCGAAATTCAAATTTCAAAACTATCAATATAGCTTTGTTTTTTTTGCCAAGCAGTTTCTAACACTCCAATTCAAACAAATTGACAATTTTTTTTTTTAGAAAAATACAAAACACTATTTGACAGCGCGCAGTCAAAGTCATTGTTCCCATACGTGTTGAAACATTTTTGTAAAATATTAATTTTAAATCAAAAGTTTGAGCATTTATTGTGAAAATTGTGTTAAAATTTTATAAATAATTTGTAATGGAGAATAATCTGTCATGTAAGTACTTAAGTTTTTTCTCATAAATTTTTGAAAATATATAAAATTTGATTTTGAAAAATTAATTTTTTAAAATAACCTTTAAGCAAATGGGGTTTTTCAAAATTTTAATTTCATGTAAACTTTTAAAAAAATGTTAACGTTTGGCAAACCAAATGTAAACATATTTGAATAGACTAAAGTTTGGTTCATTTACTAGAATTTATCTCATATTCCTCAAAGTTGCATTATCCGAATAATATCACTATAGATTCTTATACTTTGAAAAAAATCGAACTTTTTTAATAAAAAAATAATAATAAAATAAATAATTTTTTTACATATAATTGGCCACCAATGATTAGATTTATCCAAAACTAAAATAAAACTATTTTTTTATAAAAAAAAAAATTATAAAATAAATTATTTATTACTGTTTTTTTTTGCATCTTATTGGTCACCAATGGGTTAATTTTTTTTAGATTTATTTAAAAATGCCTGCTTTAGCTCCGCTTTCAATTTTGCTCTGAAAAGTTTAATATTTTAAAAGATATTAATTTCGCACGGAAAAAGTAGGTCTTTGAAACATAGTGCAATGGTTCATTCATTTGAATGAAAAAAAAAATAAAAAATAAAAATGAATATGTTAACAAACTTTTAAATAAATGCTTATAAAAATTTAAATAAATTTCTTTTTATTTCAAATAAAAACTTACATACATATTTATTTCAGAGAACACACAAACAGACAAGCACAATGGTTTTTTTTTTTTTTTTTTTTTTTTAGGAGTAGGACCAGCACTCAGGGGATGACCCCTATATATGCAATGCATTGCGTCGGAACTGAAAACGAGGGATAGTATTGAGAAGACAGATTAGGAAAGATGAGAAGAAGTTTTTTTTTTTGTAGCTATTTCAACCTTTTACTTCGAGGGCTAATTTTTGCTACAGGGCCGACGAAGGTGGGTGCTGTTACTCTGCTTTTAGTACATGATAGTGTCAGTCGCTGCCAATTATGTTCAGGGATCAGTGACTATGCCTTCATCATTGAAACAGGCTGGCAACAACTAACACAACCACGCACTAATGCTGATCAGAAGAATTCAGCACAATATTTCATGACTCAGAGCGGGCTCGAACTCACGACCCTCCGTTTCATAGTCTCGTGTTCTACTACTTCAGCCAACAGCACCCACCATTCATTCATTCTAACGGACAAGGGAATATTTGAGCAAAAATAGTAAACGATTATTATTTGTTTGCATGTACATGCGTAAATGAAAAAAATTTTAGATATTTATGTACGCATGAATATGTACATTCTATCACATTTCATACTTGATCCCTTTACATACTCAAAATAGAAATGTCCACACATTGAAACCATAAAACCCTTCCACCATGTGGGCAGACACCTATCGCCACACACAGCCTGTCTGAAAGACAAACATTGCAATCGCCGCTCACAACAAAACCCACACTTGAAAACAACAAAAGAACCCATACCTATCATCCAGAACACCAAATATAATTCATAGATGATCGTCAAGCATAAAATAAACACATTCAATATTAATATAAACATAGTATTAATATCAATATGAAGGAACAGTAAATTTTTTTACAATGCCTTCAAGACGAGAATAATTGAACTATTGACTACATTCTAACATTGCACACAAAAACAAACAAAAAGAAAACAAAAAAACGAAATTCTTAAGTACACACACCAGAATTAAACAACCCAAAATAAAGGACAAAATCAAACTGTAGCAAAAAGAAAATATTCACAAAAAATTAGGGCCATCCATTTATACAACACTTTTAATAAATGACACACCGACACAAACTCACATATGGACAGACAAAAATTCCCACGCTCACGTACCGACGGACATGTATTACCAAGGTCACATATGGACAGACAGAATTTCACTCGCCTACATTATAAGAAAAAAAAAAAACAACAACAATGTGAACCCCCTTATTAAACCGTGGGAAAAATTACACACACACACACACACAAAGATCAAACCACTTGAACAATTTGGCCACTTAAAATTTTGTACTGAAATTTGAGAATTTTTAAGTGTAATTGCCCAAATTTGTATTGAAATTTGAGAATTTTTAAGTATTTTAATTGCCGTGGCTCATACATTCCTATACTACTAATAGCTACAAAAAAACTGTCTATCTTCTCATCTTTCCTCATCTGTCCCCTTAATACAATCCCCTCGTTTTCAGTTCCGGCGCAATGCATTGCGTATGTAGGGGTCATCCCCTGAGTGCTGGTCCTACTCCTTAAAAAAAAAAAAAACATACATGGAATTTTCACGTAAAGATTTTGAATCTAATAATAAAACTAAAACATGAGGAAATAACAACTATTAACAAGGATTTAGAAGAACGTATATCATATCTGAGGGAAAATATGTTTGAAGATCACTTTACATTACTATGAAGAAGTGAAGATATTATTTCTCAAAATATCAGAAGTAAGAGAACCATAACACAGATTAAGAAATTCAACGCATTGAAAAGTATCTATGAGAAGAAACCTTTTACTAAGTACAACAAAAGTTGGTTCATAAACAAAACAAGCACAGAGATTCCTAACAACTCAAAGAAGTTATTGTCTTTAGGTCCAAAATTCGCTCTTCCAATTACAAAACAACAATTTCCAATATTTAAATGTATTGCCGACGGAGAAGACATCATACAAACAAACAAAGGAAAGAAAAACAAGAGATTGCCAGAACAAAACTTGTAATGACAATGGACAATTACTTAAATAAACGATCATTAACAACAGATGAAAAAGCTATTGTCCGCACAGTGGAACAAACACAAACATTTTTGAACAAAAATAATAACATATTGATTTTGAAAGCAGATAAAGGTAATACGACAGTAGCAGTGGAGAAGATAGATTATGAAACAAAAATGAGAAATATTGTACAAGACATGGGCACATATAGACGACTAAAAGTAGATCCAACAACAAAACTACAAACGCGTAACAACAAACTAGTAGAGAAGCTGTTTGATTTAAATATAATAGATGCTAGGGAAAAATACAGACTACTTACATCAGTAGCCACTGCCCCAAGAATATATGGACTTCCAAAAGTCCACAAAGAAGATATGCCGTTAAGACCGATTTGTTCTTCAATAAACTCTCCATCATACGCTCTTTGCAAATATTTAACAAAAATGTTAAAAAATATTACAAACGAAACAAAATACAACGTAAAGGATGCAATAGATTTTAAAAGAAAAATCTCCCGCGAAACAGTTTCTCAAGATGAGATATTAGTATCGTTCGATGTGATATCACTTTTTCCGAGCATACCGGTTAATATAGTAGTCGATTTAATAAAGAAAAATGGGACAAAGTTTCCACATACACAAATATACCAAAAGATCTATTTTTGGAAATGCTGACTTTTTGTATAAAGGAGAATAGGTATTTCAAATATGATGGCAAAATATATGAACAACTGAAAGGGATGCCTATGGGATCACCAGCGTCACCGGTAATTGCTGATATATATATGGAAGAGTTACTAGATATAACCATGGACAAATTAGACATTAAACCAGGGAAAGGCAACCTATACTATTACATTTTACGACTGTATTACTTATTACTCTCTGCGCTCTCACCACGAATCGGTATTGCCAATCAACTTTCGTCACTTTTCCCCAATTAAAACTTTAAAATCTCCAAAAACTAACTTAATTTTATTATGGGTATTTGCAATATATTCGAAAATTAGTATCGGCATGGCATTGGGGCAAAATGATGTTTGTGGCTCTGTATTTTTCATTGCATTATTCACCAACAGGCATTATTTGCAAAAAGTTTGAATGTAATGAACACAATGAATTGTGGTTCAAATTGTTAACAAAACACCAGGTGGTCATAAGGGAATGTCATTCATAATTATCCGCATCTCTTCATACTTTTCGCCAAAGCATTTGCCTTTCCCTGTACTAGAATCAGCAAACATTTTTTTCATAAAGATTTCTCAACTGTAATCGGACTCACATTGCTTTCTGGCAACGCTGATTCTTAAAGTATGCGATAAACACAACCTGCCTATTTGAATGCTGAAACTAGACTGATTAAAGTTGTTCACAGCTCTACAATGCGTGTACACACGTACGTAACAGAAGACTATATGAAAAGGCGCCGCGCCCTGCATTTGCCTTTCCCTGCATTAAACCAAGAGCTCTAAGCAAGTATGTTGACGATTTGTTTTGCATCGTTAACCGTAACAGTGTATATGAAACACTCAAATGTTTAAATAGTTTCCACCGAAGAATTCAATTTACTGTAGAATTAGAGAAAGATGGAAAGCTACCGTTTTTAGATGCCTTAATTATTAGACAACAGAATATTTTAATAATAGATTGGTATCATAAGCCCTGAAAATTGTTTCCAAATGGTTTCACAAGAAATATTTAATAAAAAAAATAAACACAGCTTACCTCTTATCATGCAAACCTGAACGTAGTTTACGGGTGTCAATGTTGTATCTGTCTCTTTATCATAGCAGTACGAAGACTTAACTTTCATTTCGTCAAAGCTGAGTACGCAAAGTTTTTCAACTTCGTTCATATGATTCGATGCTTCCAGAATTTGAAATACAGGCATTATCAACCCCCTAGTAATTTTTATTTTTTGGGCCCACAATTGAGTGAGCGATATCTTCTTCTGACCATGTTTGGCGTCTGTTATTATTTTTAAGCTTAATTATTTGGCCTTTTGTGAAAAAAATTGGAGCTTTTCTTCTATACATTCAAGGTCGTACTTAGTTTTAGCTACACATTTTTCCATTTGCACTTTTTCATATTTGTGAATCCTATTCATTTGTTCCATTTCATTTTATGATCTTTTTCCATCTTCTCCAATTTATCCTTCATTGTTTTTAAAGCTGCGGCACTTTCTTTTCTTTGTGCAAGTATTTCTTTTTCCAGAATTTTACTGCAAAAATTGTTTTTGTTTATTTAAAGCAGAAACAAAGTATAAAAATACTTACACTTTCACACTAAGATTATTAAAATCGTTCACATCTAGCGTTGGAATATTTTCAATCGGCTGCAAAATATTGTTTTCTTGAGGAAAATCAACAATTTTTTTATTTTCTCTTCGTTTAATCCTCTGATCACGCTGAGCAGTCCATTCATTGTTCTTGGATAATGCAATGACACCGTCCTTGATAAATCTTCTTTTGGCGAAACCTATAAAAACATGCTATGTATTTTTCAACTCTAAAATGAATATAATTCGAGTTTTTACCCATTTCATACTGTGTCGTATTGTTGAAATCTTCTTCTTTAAAATGATGCATACAGACATAAGAAGTATCTGGGTTAAACTTCTTACGGCCACAGAAATTAATCCATTTTTTTCTAAGGACGCCGTCTGTTGGAAATCGAAAAAAACTACAAGCAGACGCTTTTCCTTGGTTATTTTTGCTGCAATTCACTACAGCGCACTTCATTTTAACAAAAATATATTTTTTTTTAGAAAATTAACTTTTATTTTTTTAATTATTTTAACACAAGGCGGAATGAAAAACTTTTTAACCTTTTAATTCACTACTATTACGTCACACAAAAACAGCTGATGCGTATTTACAAATAACGGACCTGCGCAATGCATTATCTCTTTTTCTTTGTATCATGCTGTGCAAGTGCTGTTGTTTCTTTTCCTTTCTTGATGTCCGATTCATGCTCTTTTATTCTTGTGCCCAATTTTCTCTTCGTTGTACCAATGTATACCTTATCACATTTTTCCTTTTGATTTCCCTCACATTTAATTTCATAAACAACATTATCAATTTTTAGTTTCTCTACTTTTGATTTTGTGTTTGTGTAAATGTGTCTGAGAGTTCTGTTTGATTTGTATGCTATTGATCGTTCTTGTTCGTCTGGTAAAGCAGGGCTCCTCAATGGGAGAAAATATTTAAGTATAATGTATTTGTGAATTTTTTATGTGTTAGTGACTGTTTCTTTAAGCAAGAGCGTACAAATAATGTTGCCAGACGACGTCATTTTTACGACTTTTTATGCCAAAAATAAAATGACATGAAATATTTAAAAAAAGTTTTCATTAATATGTATTTCTTACATTTAATTAATACAGGCGAACTTCCTTATAGCGAATAAATTATACACTCCACGCAATATTTGTAAGGCTAAAATTTTAAATTTTTTTCCGAATTTATTAATGTATGTACATAATGTTGGAATATTTTGACTCATATATTGCCATTTTATCTGACATAAAAATATTGTGTTCCGTTATTTCTGTTTAAAAATAACGTGATTTAAATATTAAATTTGAACGAAATATTTAAAAGACCAAGTCCAGGAAATTATAATAGAGGAGTAAAAAAATCTAAATATGTATGTGGAATCAAAACATTTTGCTTCTTACTTTTAATTAAGAGAAAAAACATATTTTATAAAAAAAGACTTACAAATCAAAAAATTTGCTTTCAAGTCAATTCATCTATTAAAATGTTTGTAATTTTGAAAAAATTCTATATAAGGACGCTACTAGACGTTGAAACTCGTACTTCTAGCAATATAATTCGTAAAATATTAGTAATAGGTGATAGCTACATTAAAGAAGCTAATTAAAAAATCTAAATAATAATAATCGGCAATGTAACTTCTGAGATATAGAGCCTCGGAAAAAAGAGCCTTATGTACCCTCTTCTCCCCATAAAACTTTTTGCAATAAAAAAATTTATAGGAACAAAAATATTAAACAGAAGCAATTTCTTATTTAACGTATACTTCAAATTGAACTTACTCATTGTTTTTAAATATTTTTGTCAAAATAACACCGTTTTATATGAAAAATTTAAAGCATTTTTTAATTCTGTAGAAATGTTGAGGTATTTTTCATAAAACTACCGTAATAATTTCACCTTAACGATTTGAAAAAGTAATATGAATTTTGATGTTTTTTCTCCAAAATTTGGCGATATTGCATCTATTTTGTCTGGCAACTATGTGAACAAGAAATAACATTTAAAGGTGTTGCCGTTGATCACAAAATCAAATTGATAATAATATAAGAAGGCAAAATTAGTTTTCACTTTTATAAATGTGTGATATTGATTTTTGTTTCTATAGCCTATATTCTATTCACAATTTCGACCGAAATGCTGTCAAAGCCCATATAAAAAGTATTTAGTCGAAATAAGCGTGGAAAAATTTGGGAAACTAGTTTACTATGAAAAACACGTGAAATTTTTCTGAACACAATTTTGCTAAATATTTTTCGAAAATTTAAGCAGAGTACTAGCCTTAAGGAAAACAAGAAATTTATAATTTTTATTTGTCAATTTTTTTCAAATGAAATATTTAATGTTGCTAAACATTTTTCGAAAATTCAAACAGAGTACCGGCCTTATCGCTGTGAGCCCTTGTATGTAGTATAATTTTTTGGCCTCCTAAGCGCACACAAAAATTTAATTTAATTAACTGTTAAAGTTAAACTGCAAGTCGCATGTTTTTTATGAAAAAAAAAATATTACTGCAAAATTAAACAAAATTTGTATTTTAAAAGGCTTATATTAAAATATTCTATTATAGACAATACTATCTTCCAATGGAGATATAAAATATTATAAAACCATTTTTGTATCATACAAAATTACTAAAAATCATAATATATATAAATTCATCCATCCAAGAATACAAAAAATCGAACGATGGCAACGCGGGTTGAAAATTTAGTCATGCATTTGTTGTTGTCTATGAATAAAATTTTTATTTTCTCCTCTCTCATTGATGTGAATTTCGTTACTGTTCGTGTTGCGTATGTGAATACGTGTAAAAAATCCGATTGGCACTCGTATCTGGAGTGTAATGGCTGAGGTGCCCTGTGGTAAAGTACTTTGCAGGATGACCATCTCCGTAAGTTTAGGTATATATGGTACACTGTAGAATTTAGTTATTATGTTTGTCCGTGGTGGTTTTTCCTTATTTTGTTTTTTAACGTCTATTTTATGATGTTGTTTGTTATACATATATAGTGGATAACTATTCTTAGTTACCATGTCCCTTATTTTGTCAATGTTGTTGCTCCAAAATCTTCTGTCACTTATTTTTTTTAGGACCTTTGTAATTAAATTGTTGTAGTATTTAATTTCATTTTATGTGGTTGTGTTGAGTGGTAGTTTATGATCCTGCCTGATGATGTTGGTTTTGACCAGTTTGTTAATATTTTATCTCCATTTTTTTATTATTTTGACGTCGAGATAGGCTATTTCTTCAGTTTTCTCTTTTTCTATTGTAAATTGAATCTTATTATGGTATGCATTGAGTGCATCTAGTATTATTGTCTCGTCAGATTTTTTTATTATTGCAAATAGATCGTCAACATATTTAGTAATAAATTTTATCGATACATTTTTTAGCTTTAGCTGTTCCATCACGTCGTCTAATAGAGCGTTAAGTACAATGTCAGCAATTGTTGGTGATAAAGGGTTGCCCATCGGCATTCCGTATAGCTGGGTAATTATTTTGCAGTAAAAAATAAAGTAATTGTTGTCTTTTAGACAAAATTAAAGAAGTTTTAAAAATTGTGTTTTTTTTATAGCCGTACTTTCTTTAAGTTTATTCCATTTGTCTAGTATGTTTCTTATCGCTAAGTGTGTCGGTATGTTTGTAAACAAAGATACCACGTCGAACGAAACTAGAATATCATCCTCAGCCAAGCTAACATTTTTTAACTTGTCTTTTAATTCCTCTGAATTTTTGATGTTATAAACTGGGTAGATTAAATTCTGCAAAATTTTTCCAATGTATTTGTATAAATTGAAGCACGGGACTTTGTTTGAGGAGGAAATCGGTCTCAGCGGTACATGGGCCTTGTGTATTTTTGGTAAACCATACAATTCTGATGGTGCTGCAGCGTCCGTGGTCATCTTAAATTTTTCATGTTTGCTTATTATGTTCTGTTTATATAGTTGCGTGGTAAGGTTGTTGTTTATCTTTTGTAGTTTTTCCGCAGGATCTTCACGGACAATTTTGTATGTTTTCTTATCATCCAATAGTTTGTACATTTTATTGTAATATTCGCTTTTGTAGATTATTACAGTTTTGTTTCCTTTATCCGCTGTTGTTATGATAATGTTCTTGTGGCTTCGTAAGAATCTTTCTGTTTTCTCATACATGTATGTGTAGTATAAATGTGTCTTTCTCGGTGTTTCTTAAGTTTCTTTTATAGTTTGCTATTCTATTCGCTATTTGTGATCTTGTGCAGTCTTTATTGGTTTCATCTTTGATGTTTTGAACCCATTGTTCTATGTCAGCTATGAGTGGTATGGTTCGTAAATTCTTTTTGTTCACTGAGATTGAGAATTTTGTACCAAGGGATAATATCCATTTTATGTCCTCATCAAATTCAATTGTAGTACGATTTATGAACCAATCCTCATTGAAGATGAAGTTAAACTTTCTGAAGTTTTCTTAGTTTGGTTATTTTGGACAGTTGTGTCTTCCTAATTTTGTTTCTAATGATGTTAAATTTGTCCCACTGTTCGTTTTTAAATTGTATGAAGTCCATTTGTTCCAGCGTTATTTTTATTTTAACTTCCATTGTTGCTATGTAATTTTTTGTGTGTGTTATATTTATGTGTGTTTCTTTGATTTCTATGTTTAATAGTGTTCTATCCAGGTTCGTTTTTATTTTCTCTAGTTCAGTTCTGGCTGCTTTTGAAGAAAATAAGATGGTCAGCCTAACCGTACTGTTTGCAATGTGTGTTGGTGTGATCCCTGTTTGACGACAGCATTGCAAATACTCTGATCTATCAATATGCTTTGCCAATCTGTCTACGTTTCTGCTGTAAGTTTTTAGTAAGTCGCATATTTGTGTGTTGTATTGTCTCTTTACATATTGATAATAGCCATCCATGGTGGTGTTGTTTTTGTGCCAAATACCTTATTGGTTGTATTTTATTTTTAATATTTATCATTCGGCAGGCCCTCCGATGGTTTATATTAAGTTTTGTTTTTATGACCAATCTGTATTGTTTGTTACTTATTTTAATAGGGGTAAACCCTACGCGCTTTTTTTGGTCAACAATATTTATCATCAAATATGAATCGGACATCAAGAAAGGAAAAGAAACAACAGCACTTGCACAGCATGCAAAAGAGCACAATCACAAAATAAATTTCAACAATGTTAAAATTTTAAATAAAGAGAAAACAACAAAAAAAAAACTCTTCAGTATAGAGAAGTGATGTGCACTACCCAGGGCTGCCAGAAATTTTTCGTGAAAAATCAGCAAATTCTCAAAAAAAAAAATCGGCATTATCGGCACTTTCATTTCTTAAAATCGGCAAAATATCGGCATTAATTAAAAAACTTATTTTGACATATAAACTCCTTTCTATTAAAGAAAACAAAAACAATTCAATATAATTTATTAAATATAATACATAAAACAGCATGTATAGATCAATAAATTTGCACCTCACAAGGTTTAAAATTATTTTGGGGTTTCGTTTAATCTCGCAATTGGCAATTTAAAAGAAACGATTTATTATTTTATTCATTTAGAATGACTTTTACCTACAAAAAAATACATAAGATCAACTTGCTTTTTATAAAACAGTATAAAATAATTAAAAAAGATGTGTGGTGTCGTGGGACACCGGATAGGAACGAAGTTCCTTATTATAAAAATATTCACCGGGCTTAAGTTCGAATCAGCACGACTGCAAATGATTTTTTATTATTTTATTAATAAATGAATTTATTGAAATTCTATTTATTATTTTTATATTAGGGTTGGGGAATTTCGTACTAACCAAAAAGTTAATAACTTGAATATATGAATGTGGGAACTTCTCATATTCACTTTTCGTTAAAATATTGGTTAAATAGTTGATATTCCTACTAACTAGCACCACTTGCAAAAGTGGAAAAATTGAACAAAGAACGCTGATGAGATGGCGTAGCGGCCTCGAAATCAGTACTGATCCGTTCTGCTGGTTTGATGATTATTGAAAATATTCTTAATATTCTAATCTTAATATAAAAAATAATAAATAGAATTTGAACAAATTCATTTATTAATAAAATAATAAAAATCATTTGCAGTCATGCAGATTCGAACTTAAGCCCGTTGAAAAAATTAACAATTTACATAATAAAGTTCGACTAATAAAAATTCATACATAATTTAAAAAATATTCATCCCTATCATGAATAATGTTTCCCTCGAAATTTTTCCCTTTTCCCTAAAATTGCTATCATGAAAAAATTCTCCGTGAATGATTTTACGCTAAAATTAAATTCCCCTGATGGTGACTCATTTTTTTCCGCGAGTTTTTTCACTTTTCCCTTTAATTTATTCATTTAGTTTTTGGTTGGGAATAGAGTAGAAAATGTAAGTATTTTCTATTATAATTCGAATATTAGAGTTTGCAAATTTTATTTTAGTGGCAAGACCCGTTAATAACACACAAACTTATATTTTTTGCATCAAATCAATTGCATGCGTCTTTGTTAAACTTTGTTGCTCCAATTCTAAAGCATAACAAAATTTTTAATTTGTTTTGTCTGGTTCTCAAAACGTATCCAAATTATTTGACTTCTAAATATTTAGTCATACTTTTTTTACATTTTTTTAAATTATTGTATAAACTTAAATTTTTCAACACAAATTCTTTGAGTTTTCATGTTGTTTTCGGCTTCTTCTCTTTTTTTAGCATTCACTGAGAACTGATAGCGGGAATAATTTCTCACGGGAGATTCACGATACTATTTTTCCCTTCGAGTGGAATAAAAATTTCATGTGAACAAAAATTCCCCTTGCTATTCACGATTGGGGTGATTAATTTTAAGTTCTATTCGAGGTATAAAGAAAATAATTATTCGGGTAAACATTTTTTATTAGGAGTTTTCTTTTCGCCGACGAACGAAAATACAGAATCAATTTTGTTCCCAAATGAAGTTGAAAATTGTCACGGCCCGGCTGCGTATTAATATTTGTTTGTATGGAATCGTATTACTCATACGTCTTAAACATTGATTTAGAAACAAAATATCTTACGTTACGGGCGTTTCTTTCCGGTTAGGGTACCCCTCCGCATCTTCTCATAAGGAACTTCGTTCCAATTGAAATATATACGTCTTTCCTAATAGTTTTTCAAAATTTTGCTTTTATATTTCAGAATTTCCTAAAAATTAACTCTAGGTTCTAAAATAGGAGTTACAAAATACATACAATTAAAAATTTAGAATATTATCTAATATGTAACTGTAAATTCTAACATTTTTTAACAAAATTCGTAAATATAATTCAAAAATTCCGAAAAACAATTGGAAATAATGTGGTTTTCATAAATCAATCATAAACATTTCATTTTGAAATTTTTATTAAATCGTTATTTATTTCGCAATTAGAGTTCTTCATTTTCAAATAATCTTTAGAATAAAGAATTCCATCTTTTAAAGTTTTATTTTCTAAGGAACATCGGATTTTCGTGCACACCTACAACAAGGCAATTGAATTGTTATTTTACTATTAAGCTTGACATTCGAAAGAACTTGTTTTGGTATTTACGTGTGTATGTATGTACATACACAGTAAAGAAAAAAGAAGAATGATATAATAATAGATGTACCACACTATTATTAAAAAATCGGCATTTTTTAGGGGTAAAATCGGCAAATCGGCATATTGAAATTTTTGAAGTAAAAATCGTCAAAATGCCGATAAATCGGCATTTCTGGCAGCCCTGGCACTACCCCATAAACACAGTTGCGCTTGTGTGTGGTGCTGAGAAAAACTTCTGCTTACTTTTAACAGACGTAGAAATGTTTCTGGATTCCAAAAACATTTCTACGTCTGGAATTACTTTCTGTTTATCAAAAAAAACTGAAGAGTGAAATCTACAAATTGTATTTAATGTTTGGTACCACATATAATTGCGAAACAGCATTTTCTACCATGAAATAGTTCTAAGGAAAGATGATGGATTAGCTAATATAGAAATAGACATTTATTATAAACGAGTTTACAAAATAAATACAATTTTCATCAGTCAGATGCTAATAAATAAAAATTTTGTGTTATATACAATAAATACAATTATAAATGCAAAACATACGAATAGTAGCAACAAACCCTTCAACTCAAAATATAGATAAAATTGAAAAGTACTTGTTATCCATCCCTGCTGTATGCTAAAGAGAAGCCAAAACCTAAGGAGAGCGAGAGAAACAAAATTTTTTTCTTTCGTATACATATTTGTTTGCTGCGCAAGCAGAATTTGCTTTTTTCTTGCTTTCCTATAACGCGTTATAGGGCAAGAGAAGCTTGATCATCTATGCTATAGAGCAGTGATGTCAGCCTCATACACAATTGTGGAAGCAAAACTCACATGTACGCTTACGCTCTTTTATTTTGAGAGCGTAAAATATAATTGTTTACTGAAAAACACTCTCATTCAGCGGGAAGTATCGCAAGTCCTGTTTTGAGGCCTCTAAACAGAAATAATATATTTATATAAATTTATATATATATATATATATATATATATATATATATATATATATATATATATATATTTATATACAATATATATAAGAGGTTTGAAATAAGTTGGAGCAACTGCATGTAGGTACATCTTTTCGAAAATTTGTTAAAGTAGCTTTTAAATTAATTCATAGGTAAGACTTTTTTGTAAAAATTGTTTCTCTTGTATATAAACTAACCAAGTGTTCAGCTTAAAAATGGAGAAATATTTTAAAATTAAATATCTGAGCACTTGCCAATTTTCGAAACCCAACATTGCGGGGGCACGCGCACTTGTTCAAAGTAAATTGACAACTAAATTCAATTACTTGAACATAAATAACAAAGAAGCTTTACCTATCAGCAGCCGATGGCTCTGGAAAAAGCAAAAAGAGATATTGGAATATTTGGAATATTAATCGTCAGGGTTGGGGAATTTCGTACTAACCAAAATGTAATAACTTAATAATATGAATGTGATAACTTCTCATATTCAATTTTCGTTAAAATATTGGTTAAATAGTTGATATTCCTACTAACTAGCACCACTTGCAAAAGTGGGAAAAATTGAACAAAGAACGCTGATGAGATGGCGTAGCGGCCTCGAAATCAGTACTGATCCGTTCTGCTGGTTTGATGATTATTAAAAATATTCTTAATATTCCAATCTTAATATAAAATAATAAATAGAATTTAAACAAATTCATTTATTAATAATAAAAAATAACAAAAAAATAATTTGCAGTCATGCAAGATTCGAACTTGCGCCCGATAAAAAATTAACAATTTACATAAGAAAAAGTTCGACTAATAAAAATTCATACATAATTTAAAACATTGCGGGGGCACGCGCACTTGTTCAAAGTAAATTGACAACTAAATTCAATTACTTGAACATAAATAACAAAGAAGCTTTACCTATCAGCAGCCGATGGCTCTGGAAAAAGCAAAAAGAGATATTGGAATATTTGGAATATTAATCGTCAGGGTTGGGGAATTTCGTACTAACCAAAATGTAATAACTTAATAATATGAATGTGATAACTTCTCATATTCAATTTTCGTTAAAATATTGGTTAAATAGTTGATATTCCTACTAACTAGCACCACTTGCAAAAGTGGGAAAAATTGAACAAAGAACGCTGATGAGATGGCGTAGCGGCCTCGAAATTAGTACTGATCCGTTCTGCTGGTTTGATGATTATTAAAAATATTCTTAATATTCCAATCTTAATATAAAATAATAAATAGAATTTAAACAAATTCATTTATTAATAATAAAAAATATCAAAAAAATAATTTGCAGTCATGCAAGATTCGAACTTGAGCCCGATAAAAAATTAACAATTTACATAAGAAAAAGTTCGACTAATAAAAATTCATACATAATTTAAAACATTGCGGGGGCACGCGCACTTGTTCAAAGTAAATTGACAACTAAATTCAATTACTTGAACATAAATAACAAAGAAGCTTTACCTATCAGCAGCCGATGGCTCTGGAAAAAGCAAAAAGAGATATTGGAATATTTGGAATATTAATCGTCAGGGTTGGGGAATTTCGTACTAACCAAAATGTAATAACTTAATAATATGAATGTGATAACTTCTCATATTCAATTTTCGTTAAAATATTGGTTAAATAGTTGATATTCCTACTAACTAGCACCACTTGCAAAAGTGGGAAAAATTGAACAAAGAACGCTGATGAGATGGCGTAGCGGCCTCGAAATCAGTACTGATCCGTTCTGCTGGTTTGATGATTATTAAAAATATTCTTAATATTCCAATCTTAATATAAAATAATAAATAGAATTTAAACAAATTCATTTATTAATAATAAAAAATAACAAAAAAATAATTTGCAGTCATGCAAGATTCGAACTTGAGCCCGATAAAAAATTAACAATTTACATAAGAAAAAGTTCGACTAATAAAAATTCATACATAATTTAAAACATTGCGGGGGCACGCGCACTTGTTCAAAGTAAATTGACAACTAAATTCAATTACTTGAACATAAATAACAAAGAAGCTTTACCTATCAGCAGCCGATGGCTCTGGAAAAAGCAAAAAGAGATATTGGAATATTTGGAATATTAATCGTCAGGGTTGGGGAATTTCGTACTAACCAAAATGTAATAACTTAATAATATGAATGTGATAACTTCTCATATTCAATTTTCGTTAAAATATTGGTTAAATAGTTGATATTCCTACTAACTAGCACCACTTGCAAAAGTGGGAAAAATTGAACAAAGAACGCTGATGAGATGGCGTAGCGGCCTCGAAATCAGTACTGATCCGTTCTGCTGGTTTGATGATTATTAAAAATATTCTTAATATTCCAATCTTAATATAAAATAATAAATAGAATTTAAACAAATTCATTTATTAATAATAAAAAATAACAAAAAAATAATTTGCAGTCATGCAAGATTCGAACTTGAGCCCGATAAAAAATTAACAATTTACATAAGAAAAAGTTCGACTAATAAAAATTCATACATAATTTAAAACATTGCGGGGGCACGCGCACTTGTTCAAAGTAAATTGACAACTAAATTCAATTACTTGAACATAAATAACAAAGAAGCTTTACCTATCAGCAGCCGATGGCTCTGGAAAAAGCAAAAAGAGATATTGGAATATTTGGAATATTAATCGTCAGGGTTGGGGAATTTCGTACTAACCAAAATGTAATAACTTAATAATATGAATGTGATAACTTCTCATATTCAATTTTCGTTAAAATATTGGTTAAATAGTTGATATTCCTACTAACTAGCACCACTTGCAAAAGTGGGAAAAATTGAACAAAGAACGCTGATGAGATGGCGTAGCGGCCTCGAAATCAGTACTGATCCGTTCTGCTGGTTTGATGATTATTAAAAATATTCTTAATATTCCAATCTTAATATAAAATAATAAATAGAATTTAAACAAATTCATTTATTAATAATAAAAAATAACAAAAAAATAATTTGCAGTCATGCAAGATTCGAACTTGAGCCCGATAAAAAATTAACAATTTACATAAGAAAAAGTTCGACTAATAAAAATTCATACATAACATATGAATTAATTTAAAAGCTACTTTAAGAAATTTTCGAAAAGATGTAACTATATACAGTGGCTCCAACTTATTTCAAACCTCTCATAAGTATTGTATATATATTTATATAAATATATTATTTCTGTTTAGAGGCCTCAAAACATTACTTGCGATACTTCCCGCTGAATGAGAGTGTTCTTCAGTAAACAATTATATATTACGCTCTCAAAATAAAAGAGCGTAAGCGTACATGTGAATTTTGCTTCCACAATTGTGTATGACGCTGACATCACTGCTATAGAGAGTCTACGTATTCAGGAAAAAAATACACAAGACGATGAACTATAAAGAAGACAAAGATAACACAAAGCTCCAGTACTCAATAGCAATAACTTATATTAGTTAAAGATATGTGATAGTAGTATTAAGTGGACCATTGGTTATTCTTTGTGATGTACCATTTTATTTATTTAATTATATATTTATTTTACATATCTGTGTCGTGTAGTCCAGTTTTATGATGATAAATTTTAAGAATAAATAATTTGACAATAACATAAATCGTAAGTTAATGATCTGTGATATACCATAACATTTAAACTATTTTACAATATTTTTTATATATATTTTTGTGCTAGATACAACAAATAAATAACACCCCTGAAGAAGTTTGCAAAAAACAAACGAAACGTTGGGTAAAAAATGAATAAATATGATACAGTTTTTATTCATATTTGATAATAAATATTGTTGACCAAAAAAAGCCCGTAGGGTTTACCCCTATTAAAATAAGTAACAAACAATACAGATTGGTCATAAAAACAAAACTTAAATATATTATTCTTTGTTAAACTTTCCAATAAATAAGTTCGTTTTGTTTTTTTCTGCCAAAATCAATTAAAATAAAAACACAGTTTTTTATTTCCAATAGGTTATTGGTCCAGGCACATAAATTTTGTTACTGTGTAGTGTGTGTACACTTATGCCCACCACTATAAATAACGTATAAGCTTAGCATACTTACGGTCATCATTGTATGTAACATAAGAACTTTATTTGTTAAATAATTTTATTTAAGGAATTTATGTTGGTCAGCATAAATTGAAGTTCAACGCTTTCAATTGTTTATCAAAAATTTAAGGTTAATGAATTCTTTGAGAATAATATTGGTATAGGTATACATTGAAATTGTTTGAGCCGATATTGCTGACCTATGCAATAAATTAGTATTTAAGCTATCAATTAAGTTTTTATTGAAAACCTGAATTAATCTAAGAGCAAAATCAAATACTTGTTTTTATTGTAATTCTCAAAAAATGGCATTCTAATCCTCGGATAATGCGGCAGAAGTACTTAGAAAATACTTAAAACTTCCACACAATATATTCAAATAATACAAACACTCTACATGGCGATACTGCCAAACTTTTAATTTTTACTAAGATCCTGCTAAATATTATTGAACCTATTGAGCTCCTACCAAATTTGTAAATTTTTACTTAAATCCTGCAAAAAAAAATTTATTTGACTTGTCACCAATTACTTTCATATCTTGATGACTACTAAGGAAGAGATAGATATAATCTTTAGAAAGTTGGAAGAATATTTACCACTTCCAATAACAGAAAGTATAGAAGAACCTCCTGAATATATACCAACACCAAAGGAAGCTGGTCCAAAACCATTAACAATTGAAGAATATAGGCGAAGACAGGCAAAAAATATAAGAGAAAATAACCGAATCAACCAATCCACTCAATCTGCTTAAAAACATAAAAAAAGAGGGGACAAGAAGAGAAAATATGAACATGCGTGTTTTAATCTCCAACGAATCATCTAAATCAAACTGTTATGAAATTATGTAATGAAATGCATATAGACATTGCTTGACCATCAACAAATAAATTTCATTTAAAATAGAGTTGGGACAAGTTATCAACAGCGCTAATACTGCCAACATAATTAATATAGCTGACTCATCGTCTACAAAGTTCACTAGCCTTTGCACGCGTATCCAGCATAATTGCCTGCTTGCATTTAATTCATAAGAATTGCTAAATCAGCGTCTCATATTCGCGCGTGTTGCTGCGGCCTAATTATTGTGTAAGGTGACAAGAGTGGAAATAGGAAGTTGAACAGTTAGTCTTGGTTGCGCGCTGAATTAAATAAGTCGAGTTGAATTAAATAAAAGTAAAATTAAAGTTTTAATTAATAAAGATAAGATGTTATTGAAAATACAAGTGTTTTATCCCTATAAGGAAACAGGCGCAGTTGGTGCGCCTTAATATAATTTTTTTAGTATCAGGCATTGGAGAATCCTTACCTGACAATATGTCAAATAAAAATTTCAAAACAGTTTAATTTAGATTTTATTTTTCATTTTGCCTTATAAATACTTTTCTTGTTATCCAATGGATTTCTAATTGTATAATGGTGTAGAAAAATAAAATAAATTCATATCAAATATAATATAATTGTTGGGTTAGTTTTGTATGAGTTTCAAGGCCTACTATGCTTATTCTGTTGTGATTTTTGAAAATAATTTGTAATTTACAAATTGTGAACTCTCAGATGGTTTTCAGAAGTATCTACATAAGATAATATTTTTTTAACTTTTCAAAACTGTGGATAAAGTCTACTGATGATTTGATAAAGCACCAATGAAATGCATATAGACATTGCTTGACCACCAACAAATAAATTTCATTTAAAATATTACTAATAATAATTATAATGCTAATAATAGTTTGGAAGCTACTTAGGAATTATATAAAAAAGGAAGTTGCTGACAATGCAATAACAAATAATTGATTAAATAAGAAATAATAAAAACAAAAAGAAATTACAAAATAGGTAGATTACATGGATCAAATTTTTAAAGAAATTCAAACTTTTATAACGAATGCAAAGAAGTCAAAAAGTAGAAAATACTCAAAAGATACTATAAAAGAAATATACTATTTAATTAATCAACTTTCTAAAAATTTTTGGAAAATTAGCGTGATATCTATCCAAAACGTTAACAGAAAAAAAATTAAAGAATTTAAAATATTGAAAATAACAGCAATCCAGTGATTAATGAAACATAAGAGAGAAATTATTAGAAACTTCAACAGAAATTACAAATCTTCTAATCATATAAAGTTTTATAGTAAAAAGGCTTCTGATATAATTGCAGTCTTTGACGGAAAACCAAAACATCTTCGGAAATTAAAGCAATTTAAAAAATGTTACATAAGTATAAAGATGTTTTTTTTACAAATCAAATTAAACATTCAATCACGACTTCTGATGACATACCTATCCATACTAAATCATATACGAGTAGATACCCTAATATATATATATATATATATATATATATATATATATATATTTATATATATATATATATATATATATATATATATATATATATATATATATATATAAGGAGGAAGTCGGTAATCAAATAACTAATCTGTTTAATCAAGGAATAATAAGACCAAGTTATTCCCCTTGGAGCGCACCCGTTTGGGTCGTCCCTAAAAAACTAGATGCAAGAGGGGAGCGCAAACTGCGTCTAGTGATAGATTACAGAAAACTAAATGAAAATACCATTCCGGACAGATACCCACTACCAAATATAATGAACATTTTGGATAAATTAGGAATATGTATGTACTTTTTCACCCTAGATTTGGCCAATAGGTTTCATCAGATAGAAATGAACCCGAAAGATATTCCTAAAACAGCATTTACTGCCGACAACGGGCATTATGAATACGTTCGTATGCCATTTGGGTTGAAAAACGCCCCAGCAACCTTCCAACGAGTAATGGACAATATCCTTAAAGACCTCGCAGGGAAAAATTGGTTGGTATACTTAGATGACATAGTAATATATTCAACTTATTTGGAGGAACATATGTTGAATCTTATCAGGTTTTTGATAGACTCCGCAAAGCTAATTTCAAAATACAAATTGACAAATGCGAATTTTTAAAAAAAGAAATCGCCTTCCTGGGTCACATTATTACAACGGAAGGAATTAAACCAAACCCGGATATAATCCATCCTGTAATGTCTGAAAAAGGGTGAGATTAACAGAAGAATATATAAAGGCATTTGAGGCCGCAAAAGAACAGTTTGGAACAGGTACAATTGGCTATGATAACCCGGTAAATTTTGCCAGCCCCACATTATCCGATACGGAAACAAATTACTCGACGATCAAAAAGGAATTGTTGGCCATTATTTGGGCCACAAAGTATTTCAGACTATATCTTTATGGCAGAAGATTCCAAATAGCTACAGACCACAGTCTTTTAACTTGGTTAATCAGTCTATGAG
This sequence comes from Linnaemya tessellans, assembly GCA_951800035.1. Taxonomy (NCBI): domain Eukaryota; kingdom Metazoa; phylum Arthropoda; class Insecta; order Diptera; family Tachinidae; genus Linnaemya; species Linnaemya tessellans. The sequence goes on along the minus strand of OX637534.1, from coordinate 64,744,905 downwards.
AACCAAACTACAAATTAAAAAGATGAATACTAAAGTTGGAAGAGTTTGATCACGAAATAATTTACAAAAAAGGTAAATGTAATACGAACGCTGATGCCCTAAGTCGTATAAAGCTGTACATAATGATAACAAACCTTTAGAGGAAACCACAACCATAGATGTCAATGACACACTTTTTATCCAAGGAACACAGGGAACAACAATTCATTTGGCAATTGAGAATTTAGTCGTCTATATTTCAAAACGACCATTAACCGAATTTAACTTACAACTAATTTCAGAAAAAAGTGAATCTGTATCATCAATATCCCTTGTGACGATTTTTCGCAATAAAGAAAGATGAACAATTCGGAAAAAAACATTTAACGACACGAATATCACTGACATCTTCAAAAGATTCTTTCCTCCCAATAAGCTTACTGTAATCTTTACAGATGATAACACTTTCAGAATAGTACAATCTGTATATTCTAAATACTTCATTCATAGCAAACTTTCCAGGATACTCAGAAGCATGGAACTTTTTGAACTTTTGTGGGTGGTGTTGGCTGAAGTAGTAGAAGACTAGACTATGAAGCGGAGGGTCCTGAGTTCGAGCCCGCTCTGAGTCATGAAATATTGTGTTGAATTCTTCTGATCAGCATTAGTGCGTGGTTGTGTTAGTTGTTGCCAGCCTGTTTCAATGATGAAGGCATAGTCACTGGTCACTGAATATAATTGGCAGCGAATGACACTGTCATGTACTAAAAAGCAGAGTAACAGCACCCACCTTCATTGGCCCTGTAGCAAAAAATAGCCGGCGAAGTAAAAACGGTTGAAATAGCTACAAAAAAACTGTCTATCTTCTCATCTTTCCTTATCTGTCCCCTCAATACTGTCCCTTCGTTTTCAGTTGCGGCGCAATGCATTACATATAAGAGTCATGCCCTGAGTGCTGGTCCAAGATAAAAAAAAGATATACTAGAAGAATACCTTGAAAAAACGATTATAAGAGAATATCAATCAAAAAATAATCACAAGGGTATTAATGAAACTCATGCCCATCTAAAAAGAAAATATTTCTTTCCCTGCATGAAAGAGAAAATTACTCGAACTATAAATAACTGCATTGTCTGCTCTACACAAATATATGACAGAAATCCTCCGAAAAAAGTTTTTCAGAAACCAGAAACACCTACCAAACTTTTGGAGATATTACATATAGATCTATATGCCATTAAGAAAAAACAAATTTTAACTATTATCGATAACATTTCTAAATTTGCCTTTGCAGACACCCTTCCGAATAGAACAAGCCTCTATGTTGTTAAGGCCATTAATTATTTTGTTTCTCTTTACGGTGTTTCAAGGAAGATCATATGTGACCAAGGTTCTGAGTTCAATTTAAATATACTATTGCAAACAATATGAAATTAGCCTTCATTTTACTTCTTTTCAACAAAGCAGCAGTAACTCGACTGTAGAACGATTACACTCTACCCTAAATCGTTTGATAGCGACAAAATGAAAAGAACTAAAACTTCCAATGAAACAGGAAGAGATTTTACGCAAAGTTTTAATAACTTATAATAGCGCAGTTCATTCAGCAACTAGACTGACACCCTATGAATTGTTTTTTGGAAGAACCTATACATTCAACAGACAGACTATATTCAATTATGAACATGACTATTTACAAAAACTTAATAAATTCCAACAAAAGTTATTTCGGTCCATTAAGGAGCGAATGGAAAAACAAACAAGTAAAAGAATAGATAAACTCAATGAAAGTATATCTAACCCAACCAATAGGGATGTCAATGAGGTAGTTCTCCGAAAAGAACGCAATCGCAATAAATTAACTCCTAGATTTTCGCTACATATACAGATTATAAAACAGACGGAAATTCCAGACTCTAACGTAAACATTTTTTATTTAATATAAATGAAATTTATTTGTTGGTGGTTAAGCAATGTCTATATGCATTTCATTGGTGCTTTACCAAATCGTCAGTAGACTTTAACCACAGTTTTGAAAAGTTAAAAACCTCTTATCTTATGCATATACTCCCGAAAACCATCTGAGAATTCACATTTTCTAAATTACAAATTATTTTCAAAAGAACAAAAGAACAAGAATAGTAGGCCTTGAAACTCATACAAAACTAAACCAACAAATAAAGTATATTTGATATGAATCTATTTTATTTTTCTACACCTTTATACAATCAGAAATCCATTGGATAACAAGAAAAGTATTTATAAGGCAAAATGAAAAATAAAATCTAAATCAAACTGTTATGAATTTTTTTATTTTTTATACCCTCCAAAAAAGAATTTGGAGGGTATATTCACTTTGTCATTCCGTTTGTAACGCATCGAAATATCCATCTCAGACCCCATAAAGTATATATATTCTTGATCAGTGATGAAATCTAAGACGAACTGAGCATGTCCGTCCGTCCGTCCGTCTGTGGAAATCACGATTCAGTCCAAACGAAAAGAGCTAGACTCTTGAAATTTAGCATAAATATATTTTAAAGCTTAGAGCAGGTTAAGTTCGAAGATGGGCTAAATCGGGCAAGAGGGAAAAAAGTTCCCCTAAGAAGAACTAAACCAACCCAGAAAAAACAACATATTTTTTAAAGTTTTTTGGTTATTTTGTAAAGCAAATGATATATTTTTATTTCAAATACGGTCCAACGCCTTAAACTTAGAGCCATTAAATAAAATAAAAATATCTTTGGATCCCGCCCACTTCAGTGGGCGTTATTATAGGCAAAAATAGCATAAAAATTTAACAAATTGTTTTACTTAAGCCTACATTTCTTAAAAGTAACACTTTTGAGCTTTAATGACGAAGCTGAGACGAAACCTGGAACTACTCTGCCCTACCCCCTCCTTCCCCTTCGCCCACTAAATGGCCCTACCAAAAAAAAAATTTTTAAATTTGTATATAATCGTCCCAAGCATTTATCTTTAGAGTTTTATAACTGCCGATTTCTGCCCTACCCCCCCCCCCCCTCCCCCTCTTCCTTTGCCCCTTAATTAACCCTACCAAAAAAAATTTTTTTTTTTAAATTTTGTATATAATCATCCTAAGCATTTATCTTTAGAGTTTTACGACTGCCGATTTCTGCCCTACTCCCCCCCCTCTTCCTTTGCCCCCTAAATGACCCTACCAAAAAAAATTTTTTTTTTTAAATTTTGTATATAATCATCCCAAGCCTTTATCTTTAGAGTTTTATAACTGCCGATTTCTGCCCTAACCCCCCTCCCCCTCTTCCTTTGCCCCCTAAATGACCCTACCAAAAAAAAATGTTTTTTTTAATTTTGTATATAATCATCCCAAGCATTTATCTTTAGAGTTTTATGACTGCCGATTTCTGCCCTACTCCCCCCCCCCCCCTCTTCCTTTGCCCCCTAAATAACCCTACCAAAAAAATAATTTTTTTTTTATATTTTGTATATAATCATTCCAAGCATTTATCTTTAGAGTTTAGAGTTTCTATGACTGCCGTTTTCTGCCCTACCCCCCCCCCCCCCTTTCCCTTTGTTCCCTAAATGACCCTGCCAAAAAAATTTTTTTTTTAAATTTTGTATATAATCATCCCAAGCATCTTTAGAGTTTTATGACTGCCTGTTGCTGCCCTACCCCCTCCTCCCCCTTTGCCCGCTAAATGACCCTATTAAAAATAAATAAAATTTTTTTTAATTTTGTGTATAATCATCCCAAGCATTTATTTTTAGAGTTTTATGTCTACCTGTTTCTGCCCTACCCCCTCTCCCCCTTTGCCCTCTAAATGACCCTATCAAAAAAAAGAAATTTTAATTTTGTATATAATTATCCCAAGCATTTATTTCTAGAGTTTTATGACAAAGGTGAAATGTTTCCCCCACAGCCCTTGCCAGAGTGACCCCGCCAAAATACAGTTTTTATACCCTCCAAAGAGAATTGTGATGAAGTCTAAGACGGTCTAGCAATGCCCATACGTTCGTCTGTGGAAAACATGATATTGTATATTTTTTAACCCCGCCCCCTTTAGTGGGCGTTGACGTACGATATTATATAAAGGAACTCTGTCCCACCAAGTTAAACATTTCAAATTCACTTACTAAATATTTGGAGGGTATTTAAGATTCGACCCGGTCGAATATAACGTCGTTTTTACTTGTTTATTTGACACATTGTTGTCACAATACTATTATATAAGTTAACACCACAAAAGTTTTTACCCTTTAACAAATAATTTTCCCATAAGATGAAAACTGCCAAGTAAGCTTTTCTTATTTTGACTAAAAAGTAATTGGGTCACACAACCAGCACTTGCCGAATAAATCGCAATAACAAAGGAAATGCACTTCCGCCACATGCAGCCAAAATTATGCACTTCCAGACAAATTTCTCAAGAATTTATTTTATTAATTTTTATTAAAATGCATTTTTTGTATTTTTCTAAAGAATTAAAAATCAATTTATTTTATTAAATTATTTTTTGTCAACTTTACTTTTTCCAAAGAATATGTTATTTTTTGTTAACTTTGTCAATTCCCACAGAACTGTAAATCACGCCACCACCAATGTATGAGTATTTAAATATTGTAAAACGCTAATTTTAAGTCAGTTACTTCTGTTATTTAGATACTTCAGGTATTCAGTGATTAAGTTGTAACTCAGCTCCGAAAAGAGCTTAAATAAAATAAATAAAACAAATAAATAAAAAAAAAGAAGTGTTTTCTTTTTTTTAAAGAGATTCAACAAAGGAATCTCTAACTGGCGCCCGAGCTAAAATCCTTGTTGGCCAAGGTAGTGTAAAAACAAAAAGTAAAGTCCTGAAAACAAACAAGTAAGGACAAGGTGAAAATTTTTAAAGTGACTCTCAAAAGAAATAAAAAAAAAAAATCCTGGAAAAAGATAAAAAAGGAACTGAAAAAATATATTAAAAGTGAAACATAATCCTTGAACTGAATTAGCAAAAATCCTAAAAAGTGATCTTAACTTTTTAAGATCCCTAAATTAATGAACTAAAAAAACTTCAAATAAAAAGAACTTTATAAATCTAGTGTGCGGTCTCTTAGTAGCTACGGCAAAAGGAATGGTATTACGTACCTGCCCGCATTAGTAACAAAGAAAACAATTAAAGTGCTAATCAAAACTAAAGTGTGCTCATGCTGCCTGAAGACATACAACCAGAAGAAATTCAAAGGGGTATCATCTTTTGCTGTTCTACCCATAAACGAGGAAGCGAAATCACCGAAGGTACGGGTAACACCAGAAACAATAGAGGAACTCAGGAAGGAGATCCAGTATAGAGTAAGATTTGTATTAAAAGCAAAAATTTACAACCCAGAAACTAAAACTTATACAAAATTATATGATTTAAAACCCTCTGGGCACTAAAATTTTTTTTTTTTGTTAATATTATAAGTCAAGATTTAAATAAAAAAAAAAAAAAAAATGTCAAATCCAAGTAATCTGATCCGACCACCCGTTATTCCCGCGAATCCTCCTCAGAACGTTCAAATGAACATGGACGACTTAACGACATTCATTTCAAATGTTGTCACAAACATTTTTACGCAACAAGGACCTCAAATGGTCCAGGCGGCCCTAAGCCCGCGTGCAAGTATACAAAATGTTACTGACCAACAGATAGACGAAAGACATAGGAATAACTTACAAGACATGGACAAAATTCCGGACGTAGTCAAATGCTTAAAGGAATTTTCAGGTCAACCGGGGGAATATAATTCATGGAAAAAGAGTGTAGACAGAATATTAGAAATTTATAAGCCGCTTATGGGAACGCCCAAATACTACGGCATTCTCAGCGTTATCAGGAATAAAATTACAGGCAACGCCGATATTTCACTAGAATCATATAATACTCCATTAAATTGGCAAGCCATTTCAGAATGTTTAACCGTTCATTACGGTGACAGGCGAGACTTATCAACATTAGAGTACCAGATGACAACCCTGGTACAGGGTAACCAAAGTATACAAGACTTTTACCAGAGAGTATACACCCATCTCTCACTAATACTAAATAAGATAGGATGTTTACAAACAAGTAATGAATCACTTAATTTAATTACAAAATCTTACAGGGACAAGGCCCTAGACACCTTCATAAGGGGTCTAAATGGGGAGTTACCACGTCTCTTAGGAATAAGGGAACCAGTGGACCTACCACAGGCCCTCCACCTTTGTCTGAAACTTCAGAATCAGAATTTTCGAGCAAACCATGCTCACAATACAAAAAGAATTGCACCACCGCAATTACCTCCAAAACAGAATTTTGGAAGCAGAAATACAAACAGATTCTACCCTCATTTAGCTCATATTAACCAGCCAACTTGGCAACCTAGACAACAAATGATTTATCAAGACAATCCACAGAGACCACCTAAGCCTCAAACACGGCCAGAACCCATGGAAGTGGACCAAAGTATGCATTCCCGGCATATAAATTACATAAATAGACCCCACCGAGATAACTTGCAAGGGAAAAGACCTGGTTCAACTTCATACCCCCAACAAAAGAAATTACAAAGAACATTCCACATTAATACGGAACAGCCAGAAATACTCGAAAAAGAATATATAGAACCAACAGACATTAATTTTTTAGCTTAACAAGCTCTTCGTTACCTTATATCGAAGTTAAAACGGAGAGCGGAAGCATTCTTAAATTTTTAATAGATACGGGATCAAGCAAGAATTATCTTCAACCACACTTAGCAAAGAAAAAAATAAAAAAATAAAGCATCATTCTATGCGAAATCAGTTGTAGGTGACATTGAAATTACTGAACACACAATGGTGAAACTTTTTAACTTAAATCAGGAAATTAAATTCTTTTTAATGCCTTCCCTTAAGACTTTCGATGGCATTCTGGGAAACGATACCCTTAGGGAATTACAAGTAGTAATTCACACAAGCGAGAACTACATGACATTGGGGAATGGGAGAAAAATAGGCATTAAGCAATTTCCATCTGCAGCAGTAAATAATTTAAATATAAATGAGGCATCGCCCCAACAAAAGAAGAGTATGAATATTATTGCAAAGAAATTTCCTAAATTATTCATGGAACCTAATGAAAGGCTAACATACACTACTAGAGTTGTGGGAGAAATTTGAACCACAACAAATACTCCAGTGTACACTAAATCCTACCCCTACCCTGCATCCTTAAGAACTGAAGTAGAGAGACAAGTAGAAACACTTATGAACGATGGCATCATAAGACCATCTAGATCCCCATACAATTCACCCGTGTGGATTGTGCCGAAAAAGGCAGATGCATCGGGAGAAAAACAGTACCGAATGGTGATAGATTACAGAAAATTAAACGCAGTAACAATTGCGGACAAATATCCCATTCCAGAAATATCCGAAGTAATATCTCAACTTGGAAATAGTAATTATTTTTCTGTTCTCGACCTAAAAAGCGGATTTCACCAGATTCCACTCAAGGAATCTGACGTAGAAAAGACAGCTTTCTCTATTAATAATGGTAAATATGAATTCACACGTTTACCATTCGGCCTGAAGAACGCACCTGCAATTTTTCAACGTGCTCTTGATGATATATTAAGAGAACATATTGGAAAATACTGTTATGTCTATATAGATGACATAGTCATCTTTAGCAAAACAGAAGTAGAACATTTCTCGCATATTCAGCAAATATTCAGAACCTTGGAAGATGCAAACATGAAGGTTCAACTAGGAAAATGTAAATTTTTTGAAGGAAGTGTCGAATTTTTAGGCCACGTAATATCTAATAAGGGGATAAAAACCAGTCCTGCGAAAGTAGAGGCTATTGCAAACTTCCCGCAGCCAAGATCCCTAAAAGAACTCCGCAGCTTCTTAGGTATGTCGGGGTACTATCGGCGATTCATAAAAGATTATGCCAAAATCGCGAAACCCCTGACATCCCTTTTAAGAGGGGAGGGAGGAAGAATCTCAAAAAATAAATCCTCAAACGTAAAAATCGCGTTAAGCAAGGAAGCCATAGAATCCTTTAGGAAAATTAAGAATTCACTTATTTCCGAAGACATTGTGCTCGCTTATCCAGATTATCAGAAGGATTTCGAATTGACAACAGACGCTTCCAACTTTGCGCTTGGAGCAGTCCTGTCTCAAAACGACAGGCCAATATCTTTTATATCTAGAACGCTTAACAAGGCAGAGGAGCACTATGCTGCCAATGAAAAGGAATTGCTGGCCATCATTTGGGCCTTAAATTCACTGCGAAATTATTTGTATGGCTCAGCCAAAGTAAAAATTTTTACGGACCACCAACCGCTCACGTATGCGCTTAGTAACAAGAATACTAATAGCAAAATGAAAAGGTGGAAATGAATTCTCGAAGAATACAATTACGAGCTACACTATAAACCAGGGAAAATGAATGTGGTAGCAGATGCCTTATCTAGAATACCTCCACAAAAATCGTTCATGCATACATTGTCAATAGCGACAAACTCAGATGAAAGTTCATCACATGGACTAATACATAGTGTAGAAACCCCCATTAATGTATTCAAAAACCAATTATTCCTAAACATAGGTACAACTTCCACGTACCAATTTAAAATAATCTTTCCCACGTATCACCGCCACATAATTACGGAGCCATTCTACTCCGAAGAAAAGTTAATAGAAATTCTACGACGATATCTTAACCCGTCTGTCATAAATTGTATTAAAACAGACGAAAGTATAATGGGAAAAATACAACAAGTATACCCACTGCATTTCAGTAGGTACAAAGCTAGGTTCACTCAGGTGCAAGTAGAAGATGTAATAAATAATCAAGAACAAGAAGATATAATAGTCAGAACGCACACCAGAGCTCATAGGAATTGTAAAGAAAATAAATTACAAATTTTAGAAAGATTCTATTTCCCTGCTATGGCAAGAAAAATCAAGAAAATCGTTAAACAATGTTCAATTTGTAGAGAAAGTAAATACGACCGTCGACCAAATCAACCAGAGATTATGAAAACTCCTATTCCAACACACCCTGGTCACACGTTGCACATAGACTTATATAAAACTGATAATAAGCTAGTTTTGACCGCCATTGATAAATTTTCCAAATATGCTCAAGCTCTCATAGTCAAATCCCGATCAACAGAGGATATTAAGGAACCCCTCCGCAAGATACTATTTTCCTTTGGGGTACCCAAAGTTATCGTTATAGACAATGAAAAGTCGCTAAATTCTGAGTCCATTATATTTATGGTAAAGGACCAATTGGGTATACACGTTTTTAAATCACCTCCCTACAAAAGCTCAGTAAATGGACAAGTTGAAAGGTTTCATTCAACGTTGTCAGAAATAATGAGATGTTTAAAGAAGGAAAAGACATATAACACATTCGAAGAACTCCTTGACCAGTCAGTTTATGAATATAATTATTCAGTACATTCTACCACAGGTAAAAGACCCTTAGAGATCTTCTTTGGTAGAACGGTTAGCATAGACCCCAGACAATTTGAGGAAGCAAGAAAAGATAATATCGAGAGACTCAAAAGAGTACAGGAAAGAGACCTGCGATATCATAATAAGGAAAGGAAAGAACCAAGAACTTATGCTCCAGGAGATATTGTGTATGTAAAAATAGACCAGCGATTAGGCACAAAGTTAACCCCTAGATTCAAAAAGGAAATAGTTAAGGAAAATAACACAACAACAATTGTGACAGAATCAAATCGAGTTGTTCATAAAAGTAACATAAAAAGCTAGAACTAAATTTTTTATTTCTCTTTAAAGGCAAAAATGTATTTGACGACAATTATTTTACTGACTATTATGACTCAAGGACAAGCTACGAACGTACAAGTATTTGACTATAGTTCAGCACAAATAGTTACTATCAATAATGGACTAGCAAAGATTCAGGACGGGACATTCAGACTTATTCATCTAATTAAACTCGATAAATACGAAGACTTTCTGACAGACGCCTCCAACTACATAGAGACAAAGATTCCTAAGAACAATGTTCTTTTTCCTATCTTGAAACAAGAAACTCAACAGACCATGGACATAATACAAACGCTGAAACCCTCCAAACACCTTCGATTAAAAAAATCAATAGATGCTTTAGGAACGTTGTGGAAGTATATTGCGGGGTCACCTGATCACGAAGATTTGGAAATAATTAATAGAAATTTATTAAGACTAAACGATAATAATAATGATCAAGTAGTGATCAACAAACTTTTTAATGAAAGAATAAATAACTTAACTTTACTAGCTGAGAAAATCACGAATAGCATAAACAAAGAATATAGAGGTGTACAAGAAATAATTATAGATATGCAAACCAAGATTAGATTAGTAAAAGAACAGCTTATTAACATTAGATACGCCATACAATGGGCAAAAAATAAAATTGTAAATTCAGTGTTACTAAATGAGGAAGAAATTAAATTAGCCATACAAAAATTAAGTGAAGAAAAAATTCCATTCAATAATGCAGAAGAGGCATTAGAAATATCAGAGATAAATGTATTAAGTAATGAAATGACAATTGTTTATATGATAAAAATTCCACTAACTTCACAAGAAACTTTTCAAAATATAATATTAAAACCTGTAATAACTAAAGAAAATATTGTAATTAAGTTAGATTTTGCGGAAATATTAAAAACTAAAGATAAAATATATGGAATCAAAAACCAATGTAAAGATTATAATAGAATTAAAATTTGTAGTAATAACCAAATCATAGAATTAAGAAATGAAACTTGCATAAGTAGAATTATATATGGTTTAAACTCCACCTGCACTACCACAAACGGACATCATATACTCCGGGTAGATGAAGTGAAAACAGGCGTGCTTTTACTAAATAATTTCAATGGAAATATTGAGATCAACTCAGAAATCCGAAATATAACGGGAACTCATCTTATTAGTTTCTACAATACTACAATTAAAGTAAATGAGAAAATCTATAGTAACTTCGAAGGCATCCCCTTAGCAGCCATGCCAGCTATCCTTCAGCCAAATCCATTCACCAGATATCATGTAGACGTACCATCATTAGAATCACTAAACGAACTACACATCAGAAATACCAAGAAGATCAATAACCTTAACACTCTTACGATAACATCTGGAACGGTATCAATTAGTGCCATCGCAATCATAATTTGTATCATCTTAATCTTATACCAGCTTTGGAAGAAAAATCAACTAGAAATCATCACGAAAAGGCCACCCACAATTTCATTACCTACCGAAATTAATTTGGATGCAAAACAACCAACTTACGTAAGCTTCTCCAACCTGTCATACCCATAATACGCTTGAGGACAATCGATTTAAGAAGGGAGGAGTTAACACCACAAAAGTTTTTACCCTTTAACAAATAATTTTCCCATAAGATGAAAACTGCCAAGTAAGCTTTTCTTATTTTGACTAAAAAGTAATTGGGTCACACAACCAGCACTTGCCGAATAAATCGCAATAACAAAGGAAATGCACTTCCGCCACATGCAGCCAAAATTATGCACTTCCAGACAAATTTCTCAAGAATTTATTTTATTAATTTTTATTAAAATGCATTTTTTGTATTTTTCTAAAGAATTAAAAATCAATTTATTTTATTAAATTATTTTTTGTCAACTTTACTTTTTCCAAAGAATATGTTATTTTTTGTTAACTTTGTCAATTCCCACAGAACTGTAAATCACGCCACCACCAATGTATGAGTATTTAAATATTGTAAAACGCTAATTTTAAGTCAGTTACTTCTGTTATTTAGATACTTCAGGTATTCAGTGATTAAGTTGTAACTCAGCTCCGAAAAGAGCTTAAATAAAATAAATAAAACAAATAAATAAAAAAAAAAGAAGTGTTTTCTTTTTTTTAAAGAGATTCAACAAAGGAATCTCTAACTTATATAAATGAAATTTATTTGTTGGTGGTTAAGCAATGTCTATATGCATTTCATTGGTGCTTTACCAAATCGTCAGTAGACTTTAACCACAGTTTTGAAAAGTTAAAAACCTCTTATCTTATGCATATACTCCCGAAAACCATCTGAGAATTCACATTTTGTAAATTACAAATTATTTTCAAAAGAACAAAAGAACAAGAATAGTAGGCCTTGAAACTCATACAAAACTAAACCAACAAATAAAGTATATTTGATATGAATCTATTTTATTTTTCTACACCTTTATACAATCAGAAATCCATTGGATAACAAGAAAAGTATTTATAAGGCAAAATGAAAAATAAAATCTAAATCAAACTGTTATGAATTTTTTTATTTTTTATACCCTCCAAAAAAGAATTTGGAGGGTATATTCACTTTGTCATTCCGTTTGTAACGCATCGAAATATCCATCTCAGACCCCATAAAGTATAAATATTCTTGATCAGTGATGAAATCTAAGACGAACTGAGCATGTCCGTCCGTCCGTCCGTCCGTCTGTGGAAATTACGATTCAGTCCAAACGAAAAGAGCTAGACTCTTGAAATTTAGCATAAATATATTTTAAAGCTTAGAGCAGGTTAAGTTCGAAGATGGGCTAAATCGGGCAAGAGGGAAAAAAGTTCCCCTAAGAAGAACTAAACCAACCCAGAAAAAACAACATAATTTTTAAAGTTTTTTGGTTATTTTGTAAAGCAAATGATATATTTTTATTTCAAATACGGTCCAACGCCTTAAACTTAGAGCCATTAAATAAAATAAAAATATCTTTGGACCCCGCCCACTTCAGTGGGCGTTATTATAGGCAAAAATAGCATAAAAATTTAACAAATTGTTTTACTTAAGCCTACATTTCTTAAAAGTAACACTTTTGAGCTTTAATGACGAAGCTGAGACGAAACCTGGAACTACTCTGCCCTACCCCCTCCTTCCCCTTCGCCCCCTAAATGGCCCTACCAAAAAAAAAAATTTTAAATTTTGTATATAATCGTCCCAAGCATTTATCTTTAGAGTTTTATAACTGCCGATTTCTGCCCTACCCCCCCCCCCTCCCCCTCTTCCTTTGCCCCTTAATTAACCCTACCAAAAAAAAATTTTTTTTTAAATTTTGTATATAATCATCCCAAGCATTTATCTTTAGAGTTTTATGACTGCCGATTTCTGCCCTACTCCCCTCCCCCCCTCTTCCTTTGCCCCCTAAATGACCCTACCAAAAAAAAATTTTTTTTTTTAAATTATGTATATAATCATCCCAAGCATTTATCTTTAGAGTTTTATAACTGCCGATTTCTGCCCTAACCCCCCTCCCCCTCTTCCTTTGCCCCCTAAATGACCCTACCAAAAAAAAATGTTTTTTTTAATTTTGTATATAATCATCCCAAGCATTTATCTTTAGAGTTTTATGACTGCCGATTTCTGCCCTACTCCCCCCCCCCCCCTCTTCCTTTGCCCCCTAAATAACCCTACCAAAAAAAATAAGTTTTTTTTTTATATATTGTATATAATCATTCCAAGCATTTATCTTTAGAGTTTAGAGTTTTTATGACTGCCGTTTTCTGCCCTACCCCCCCCCCCCCCCCCCCCCTTCCCTTTGTTCCCTACATGACCCTGCCAAAAAAATTTTTTTTTTAAATTTTGTATATAATCATCCCAAGCATCTTTAGAGTTTTATGACTGCCTGTTGCTGCCCTACCCCCTCCTCCCCCTTTGCCCGCTAAATGACTTTATTAAAAATAAATAAAATTTTTTTTTAATTTTGTGTATAATCATCCCAAGCATTTATTTTTAGAGTTTTATGTCTACCTGTTTCTGCCCTACCCCCTCTCCCCCTTTGCCCTCTAAATGACCCTATCAAAAAAAAGAAATTTTAATTTTGTATATAATTATCCCAAGCATTTATTTCTAGAGTTTTATGACAAAGGTGAAATGTTTCCCCCACAGCCCTTGCCAGAGTGACCCCGCCAAAATACAGTTTTTATACCCTCCAAAGAGAATTGTGATGAAGTCTAAGACGGTCTAGCAATGCCCATACGTTCGTCTGTGGAAAACATGATATTGTATATTTTTTAACCCCGCCCCCTTTAGTGGGCGTTGACGTACGATATTATATAAAGGAACTCTGTCCCACCAAGTTAAACATTTCAAATTCACTTACTAAATATTTGGAGGGTATTTAAGATTCGACCCGGTCGAATATAACGTTTTTACTTGTTTATTTGACACATTGTTGTCACAATACTATTATATATAAATGAAATTTATTTGTTGGTGGTTAAGCAATGTCTATATGCATTTCATTGGTGCTTTACCAAATCGTCAGTAGACTTTAACCACAGTTTTGAAAAATTAAAAACCTCTTATCTTATGAATATACTTCCGAAAACCATCTGAGAATTCACATTTTGTATATTACAAATTATTTTCAAAAGAACAAAAGAACAAGAATAGTAGGCCTTGAAACTCATACAAAACTAAACCAACAAATAAAGTATATTTGATATGAATCTATTTTATTTTTCTACACCTTTATACAATCAGAAATCCATTGGATAACAAGAAAAGTATTTATAAGGCAAAATGAAAAATAAAATCTAAATCAAACTGTTATGAATTTTTTTATTTTTTTATTTGACACATTGTTGTCACAATACTATTATATATAAATGAAATTTATTTGTTGGTGGTTAAGCAATGTCTATATGCATTTCATTGGTGCTTTACCAAATCGTCAGTAGACTTTAACCACAGTTTTGAAAAGTTAAAAACCTCTTATCTTATGCATATACTCCCGAAAACCATCTGAGAATTCACAATTTGTAAATTACAAATTATTTTCAAAAATAACAACAGAACAAGAATAGTAGGCCTTGAAACTCATACAAAACTAAACCAACAAATAAAGTATATTTGATATGAATCTATTTTATTTTTCTACACCTTTATACAATCAGAAATCCATTGGATAACAAGAAAAGTATTTATAAGGCAAAATGAAAAATAAAATCTAAATCAAACTGTTATGAATTTTTATTTTTTTATTTGACACATTGTTGTCACAATACTATTATATATAAATGAAATTTATTTGTTGGTGGTTAAGCAATGTCTATATGCATTTCATTGGTGCTTTACCAAATCGTCAGTAGACTTTAACCATAGTTTTGAAAAGTTAAAAACCCCTTATCTTATGCATATACTTCCGAAAACCATCTGAGAATTCACAATTTGTAAATTACAAATTATTTTCAAAAATAACAACAGAACAAGAATAGTAGGCCTTGAAACTCATACAAAACTAAACCAAATAAAATAAATAGTAGGCCTAAAAAAAAATTTTTATTTAACCTCATTTCAGAATTGTGTTGACAATCGGACATTAATATACAAAAGGTGGACAATAATCAAACGATCATGAAATTTATGGGCCCGATTATGGTTTACAACACAAAAATGTTGTGTTGTTTTAGTTACAACACAACAACTTTTTGCGATTATGGTTTACAACAGCTAGCTGTTGTGTATGTCACAGGGTTGTAATGAAATTGTAGATATTTACATAGAAAAGCATACCTGCGCGCCAACAAATGTCAAGGTAAAAAATTTAATAAACGTATTTTTCGTCTGAAATACATATATAAAACAAGAAGAATTATGGATATTAACGATGATTTATATTTTGATGATGAAATTGAAAATAACAATAATACATACATGGTACGTATTCGGAAAAATATTCGCGACAAATCCATTAGAACTACCAAATACTGAGTACGTATGATTTTCCTAAAATAAAAAATTTTTAAAATGTATTGATTACACATAAATTTTATAGTTTTATAAAATTGTTCCGGATAAACAAAGATGGTTTTTTGTTTCTGTTACAAAAGCTTGACTCTTTTTTAACACCTTCAATCCGCTGCTCTGCCATTCCACCGGTTTTAAAATTGTGTTGTGCATCCAGGTTTCTTGCTGATGGTAGTTATCAAAGAAGCAGCGGCAATGATTTTAATATGAGAGTTTCACAACCAACTGTTTGCTGCATATTAAATGAAATAGTTAAATTCTTTGAGCGAAAAATTTGCAAGAAGTGGATAAATGCTCGGATGACCGAAGAAGAAACAAACGTCGTTTTTTCAAAAACCAGATTTCCAGTAGTAGTCGGATGTATAGATGGTACGCACGTACGAATTGTAGCTCCTTTAAAGGAATTTCAACATTTGTATTTAAACAGGAAAGGATACTACAGCCTGAATGTCATGATTGTGATTATTGTAATATTCAATTGTATTTATTAAAAACTAAATATTTCTTTTAATAGTTGTGCGATTTCGAAATCTCCTCTTGGTTTTTCGATTGGCTTTTTAATATTGCTAATCGTTCGTCCTCCCGACTATTGCTTAATGCTTTTCTATTTTTTGCCAATGGCGGCTCGAACCCCTTGGGCTTACTTGTGTTTGCATTGACAAAAGTTCCACAGTGCTCTGTTCCAATGGGCTCAAGCTCACTTCAGTAGATTTGCCACCACCAGTACTTTGAAAATTTCTCTTGTTTGAAGCCAATTTTCTTTTCAAATTGGCTTTATAGTGGGTCCATACCTGTGATTAAATAGAAATAATTTTACGTAAGGCAAAATAAATTATTCAGTAGATCTGCTACTAACTCGTTGCCATTCTTTGGTAGTTTTAATAGGAGGTCCTAAGCTATTTAATTGGTCAGAAAATTGATCCCATTTCTCTTTGAGATACATTTTGCTACATCCAAATGGCAGCTTCCATCGGCCAATCTCTGGATTCATTTTCATAAGATCAACCAGTTTTTCCATTTGTTTTTTATTTGTAATTTTGCTAAGAACAAATAATAAATAATTATTTTTCTGGTTTTTTAGATTTTATATGTTTACTTACAAATTTTTCTCTATTTTGCTTTTTTAACATGTAACGCTCGCGAAACAACAGCTAATGAGCTGTTGTACGTTTTTGGCAGTACTGACAACACATAAATACACATGTTGTAAACGATAATCGGTGTTGTGAAAGGCAAACAACTTAACATACAACATTACAGACAACAGCTGTAAACCATAATCGCTTTTTCAAAAATACAACATTGAACTAACAACTGTTGTAAACCATAATCGGGCCCTAATTTAGGACCTGCAAGATTAAAAGGAAGTTACCGTAAGCTAATACACATTGTTGACCTAGGCCAATATATTACTAGCATGGAACAAATAATCGAAACTATTGTTTCAATAAGACGAAATGGACAATACGAAGGAGTAAAAGATCTCTTATCGGTATCGGATTTTAAAATAAATGGACTCAAGAATAGACTTAACTCACCCTAATTTAAGCACAATATGTAAGCTTCACCCTAATTTAAGCAAAATATATAAACTTCACCCTAATATTACACTTAAACACCAGTTTGGGTCCACTTTAGTACATTGACATACATAATTTTACATTGGCAATATTGATACGTTTATTGACAGTCAAAATTCTTTATCTTATAATTAATTTTGTTAACACACTTAAAATTCCTCACAATTTTATGTATTGACATACTTAAAATTCCTCATAATTTACATATATATGTATATACATACAAGGGTTAAATTTACCATTGAAAGTATTTTTTTGGTAACAATTATAAGAAGTGCCAATAAGCATCGACTGAAAGGCAACAATAATGTAGGTGCATATGTATTTTATTATTACTTTATTGTACGCAGAAATTTTTATAATAACTGCCTACTATGAAACAATTTTATAATATATTTTGCGTACATATGGGTAATTCCATGTCAAATCGACCAGTATTTAGCCACGACCCCTTTCTAATTTGATGACATTTGGTGAGATGTTTTCTTTCATCCTACCTAGGTATAACGATATTATGCCAAAGGAAAAATTTAAAATGTTTATTTAAAAAGTTATGATATATTCAAAATGACTTAATTTCGCCAAGTAGGTATACCGAATGTGTTGAGCATAGTTTTTAAATATCCGGATGAATTTTTATGTCACTGTAAAGAGAATGTTTGGGGAAAAATTACTTATGTACCTATAAATTTTAAATATTTTAAATTTTTTTTATATAATATCAATCTAATTCACAAAAAATTTTTGATTAATAAGAGACTTACAAAACAAATGTTTGTATGAAAATGTGTTTTATTAATCTGTTATAAGTCAGAAATTTTTTTTGTAAATTAAGTTTTTTTAAGAAAAAAACAAATTCTGCTTGCGCAGCAAACAAATATGTAAGTTAAACTTATTTTTACTTTAACATAAAAAAATATATTTTATTTTCTTATTATTTTTGCGGACGAACCGACTTCTTTATTTATTATTAAAAAACTGAGCTTTTAGTAATTACAATTATTGTCTTAAATACTACTTTCTGTCTTGTGGTCTAATTAGTCAGAATTGGCAAAGTAAATTTGGCAAAAGTTTGGTGGCATGTGCCGGATGTAATTCCACGAAAATTGCACAATCAAAGTCTGCTGGGATATTGCTTCAATTTGTAAGTGGGCCGGATATTGTTTTGAGTGTTGTTTTTGTTGACACAAAGGTGAAGAATGCCTGCAGTTGCAGTTTTCTTTGTTACAAAGTATTTATGTTTGTTTGTAGCATTTCATTAGCTTTTGCAATATTAACTCCTCCCTTCTCAATTGCAAACGTCCCCGATTGCATGGGATTCATGTCTAGAAGAGCGATTTGTTTTTTCTTCATTTGTCGTATCTTCCCCTTGAGCTTCCATAGTGCGTACATTAGTGTGGCCGTCAATGCCAGAAATGCTGCTAGGGTAATTGTGTTGAGCGTCAAGCCGATCTTGTTAGTTGTATCGATGTTTGATATTCGCTTTCTATTTGTGGTCTCGAGGTCTTTTATCATTTCCAAGGACAGAGTTTCTTCTAGCTGGGTTTTTTTCGTTTCCTGCTGAAGTATTGCTGGTAGTGGCTCGAAATGTACTGTTTCAAGTACGTTGAAAATTTTGCCTTGGACATTGATTGTTGAGTTGAGGTGTTTTATGATGAAAGTACCAATCAGCGGGAGTGGTTGCCCATCTATCTCTATTGTGCCATTGTAATTGTTGAGAAAAAGTATGCCGGGACGAATTTCTTCTGTGTCCGATATATGGTCAGCGTTAGTACGTATACAGTCTGTTAGTTGGCTTTTTAAGAGTTTATTTATACAATTATTTTCACTTAATTCTATTAAATTATTCTTATTATATTCTTTGCATTCGGATTTAATTCCATAGATTTTTTTTATTACATTTCAAGATTCTTTCGTATTCAATTTTATTTATTCTATTGCCTATTTTAACAGATTTTAGTGTTAGTATTTCACATTCTTCGTTTTGAGTTGTAGGTAAAGTTAGAATGTAGATTATCATTGAGCTATTTGCAACTATGCTTATATCTGTAAATTCCAGTTCTTCCTCAACATTTATATAAGGTCTTTTTTCATGTTTTACAATTTTTCTTATCGTTTCTATTTCAATATTAGATAGAATGAATGAATTTACAATGTTGGATTTTGCCCAATGTAGAGCATATTCGATATTTATTAATTCTTCCTTTATCTATTGAATCTGATATTTAGTTTTAAGACTTATTTCTAGCTTATCGTCTATGTTGGCTTTTACAATTTTCATTATTTGATTACTTCTCTCGGTCTGTTCAGTAATTTTTTCTATTAATTGTCTGTTAGTAATAACTTGGTTGTCATTGTTTTCGTTTAGTGTTTTTAAGTTGCGAATTCGAGTAATCAAATATTTGAAATTCAGTGCTCGCTAGTTGCACGAGTGTTCTGTAAAATCAATATAATAATCTATACTTAGTTTTTTAATATGTTGCATCGAACGCCTATGGCATATTGTTCGGTATGCGTACTTTTTTTCATTCTTTGTTTTCTTAGATTCTAATGCATTTAATTTTCTTTTTGAGTTTCAATATTGTATCGAACGCCTATGGCATATTGTTCGGTATGTGCTTTGTGTAATTTTTTTTCCATTCTTTGTCTTCTTAGATTCTAATGTGTTTAATTTTCTTTTTGAGTTTCCTATATTTCTTTTTTCCAAACTTCTTAATTCTAGATATTTCTGTTGATAATTTCCTCAAATTTTCTCTATCTTCTTCCTTTATAATGTATAATTGGCTTAAAGTGTCTAGGTGATCTTCTATGCTAATTTTCTCGGTTACGTTCATTTTTATTGTATTTCTATTCCTTAGATTTGTTTTCTCAATGTTTTGCTTAATTTCTAATGTGAGTCTTATGAACTATACGTCCGGATTCTGTCAGTACTGTAGTTCCTCTGTCTTCTTTGACTTCTTCTTTCCTATATCTGGGCGAAAGTTTATTCCCTAGCCTTTTGTTAATTTTTACAAAAACTATATCCCTTGGATTATATGACCGGAATGGTGTCCTCTTCCTATTATGGAATTCTAGGTCTTTACGTTGTTTTTCTATTAGTCTGTTAACGTTATCTTGTCGTTCCTTCTCTATTTGTTCGGGGTCAGAGCTTACAGTTCGTCCGAAAAATGCTTCGACCGGTTTCCTCTTGGTTGTTGAATGAATTGTGTAATTATACCTATATAGTGATCTGAAAAGCAAATCTTCAAAGTTACTATGGGTATTCTCGGTTTTCACACAGCGCATTATCTCGCTGAGTGTAGAATGGAACCTTTCGACTTGTCCGTTTACAGTGCTGGTGTATGGGGGTGTTTTGTATACCTCTATTCCGTATTGGTTGCGGAGCATAAAAGTAATTGGCTCTGAGCTTAAAGATTTCTCATTATCTATTACAATTTGATTAGGAATGCCGAACGATGCTAATAGTTCTTGAAGGGGTAATTTGATATCCTCTGTTGCTCTTGATTTTATAGCTTTGGCCTGTGCGTATTTGGAGAATTTGTCTACGGCCGTTAGAACGCTTTTATTATTGGTGTAGTAAATATCGATATGCAGGATATGTCCAGGATGAGTGGGTATAGGCGTGGCTTGAAGAAGGGGTGCAGAAGGGTGTCGATAGTATTTATTTTCTTTACACACTTTGCACTGCTTCACAATCTTTGTAATCTTCGCATTCATATTCGGGAAATAAAACTTTTCCAATAATTGAGCTTTATTTTCGGTTGCGTTCCTATGTGCTCTATTATGCTGTTTGATTATTTCGGCTTCTTGGTCTATATCTCTGGGTAGATCTTCCACTTGATTTCGAGTATATCTCACCTTGTATCGGCTGAAATGTTGTGGGTAGATTGCCTGTACTATACCTAAAACATAGTCGTTGGTTATAATGCCATTCGTTACTGAAGGGTTTAAGTAGCGTTTTAAAATATTAATGATAGTGTTCTCGGAAAAATCTTGCTCGATTATAATATGCCTGTGATAGGTCGGAAAAACTATTTTAAACTGGTAAGAAGGGAATTCTCCTGTGGAGAGGAATAGCTGATTCTTGAAAACGTTAATTGGGGCGTCCGTGTAGGGTATAATATTCTGAGAAGAGCTGTCGTCGCTATGTTGTGTTGGTGTCAGTGAATTTACTCGAGAGTTGTTTGGAATTCGAGATAATGTGTCTGCCACTAGGTTGGATTTGCCTGGTTTATATTTGAGCTCATAGTTGTGCTCTTCTAGAACCGCTTTCCATCGCTTTAGCTTGCTGTTCTTGTTGCTTAACGCATAAGTCAGTGGCTGATGGTCAGTGAATATCTTTGCTGCGACGGATCCGTATAGGTAGCTTCGCAATGTTTTTAGGGCCCAGACTATAGCCAACATTTCTTTTTCGTTTGTGGCATAGTTTTCTTCGGTCTTCGAGAAAGTTCGCGATATGAATATGATGGGTTTTCCCTCCTGTTCTAGCACTGCTCCTATTGCGTAGTTGGACGCGTCAGTTGTTAGGATAAATTCCTTGTTAAAGTCAGGGTATTGTAGCATTACTTCATCCGATGCGAGAGTGTTTTTTATTTTCTTGAAGGCGTCAATTTCATCTCTGTTTAAAGTTATCTCTTTCTTTGCTGACATATGTTTGGACATTCGTCCTTCCTCCCCTCTCAAAAGCAGGGTAAGGGGCTTTGCTAGTCCAGCGTAGTCCTTGATAAATCGTCTGTAAAATCCAGACATGCCCAAGAACGATCTAAGTTCCTTTAAGTTCCTTGGTATGGGGATCTTTTCTATGGCATTGACTTTTTCTGGGTTCGCCTTTATCCCATCCGATGTTATAATGAATCCCAAAAACTCAACTTCGCTTGAAAAAAATTTGCATTTATCTAACTGAATTTTCATGTTAGCTTGTTCTAATGTATTAAAAATTGCTTCTAAATCCCTTGCATGATCCTCCTCAGTTTTGCTATATACACAAAACAAGTCCTTTCTATATGCATTCTTAGAATATCATCCAGAGCCCGTTGGAATATGGAAGGGACATACTTCAATCCGAAAGGGAGACGAGTGAATTCATATTTCCCGTTGTTGATCGAGAAGGCTGTTTTTTCGGTATCAGATTCCTTCAGAAGGATCTGATGAAATCTCTTAAGGTCGACAACAAAAAAAGCCCTTTTTTGTCCTAGCTGGGAGAGAACTTCATTTATTTCCGGGATTGGGTAACGATCGGCGATAGTGACAGAGTTGAGTTTTCTGTAGTCGATTACTAACCTGTACTGCCTGTTTCCTTCTGAGTCTGGCTTCTTGTTCACGATCCATACCGGTGAATTATATGGAGAGCGGGACGGTCCGATTATTCCGTCTTCGAGGAGCTTACTAATTTGTGCTTCGACTTCAGATTTTGAAGACATAGGATAGGGGTAATATCTTGTGTAAATTGGAGAGTCTGTATTCGTACGGATTTCTCCTAAAACCCTAGTTGTGTATGTTAATTTTTTGTTTGGTTCAGAGAATAACGTTGGGAATTTTTTTACTAATGACTTTACTAATTGTTTTTGTTCCGATGTTAGGTGTTCGATTTTTGTTTCTATATTATTTACGTCTTTTGCTAGTTCCTGCTTGATGGGTTCCCTAAATTTATTTTCTATGAACATGTAATCATCTGCGGTATATATGACTACTTGAAGTTGTTTCAAACTATCATTACCAACAATAGCGTGAAAGGATTTGAATGTTGGTAAAACGAAAAATTTTAGCTTCTTATCGTTGAGTCCGAAGAGATTAAGTTCGACGTAGTGTGTAATCTTAATTTTTCCTCCTATTGAATTTGCAAAAAATATACTTTCGTTAGGTTTTTGCCAGTGAGGGTTGGATAAAATTTTTATTTGAGCCTGTGTCTATAAGAAATTTTAATGTTCTTCCGTCACTTGCTCTACATTTGAAGTAGGGGAGTGAGGAAGCGTTTAGTCTAAAAAATTTACGTTCACAAATTGATCAGGATCGTTATCAGAATAGTTTTGTTCTTGAGTTTCGTACTCTTGATAATACTCCTGCCAGGGTTGTTCATTGTTGTCTTGGTTTGTATTATAGTTTTCCCTATTGTTTCCGTTGGTTGCTTCCTGGGAGATGTGATTAATTCTCTGGACTTTGTTTGGGAATTTATGGTTGAGTTGATAAGATGGTGCCGGTGGTCGCTTCCCTGAGAAAGCGTTGAAATTTGGTCTATTCATACAATCGATACGTCTTGTTTGTTGCGAGTTGTCAACATGCATAGGTGTTGGTTTTGGTAGAGGTTTCGGGCCGAGTGGTCTTGGAGGTTGCAAATTTTGATATTGCGGAAAGTTTCGTGGGAATATAGAATTATGTGTATTGAAATTCTGTTGGTCCGTTGTGGGTCTATTGAATGTGTATTGCCTAGCTGGGTGATGGTGCATTCCTAGTGGGTTATATGTTTTTTGTGTGTAAAATGGTGGTTTCGCGTGTGTTTGCGGTGGTATGTATGCTGGCGATCTTTGCAGTTTTCGGCCTTTGTTTTGGTTATAGGTGTACTGTGACCTATATCCTTGATTTTCCAATTTCATGCATAAGTGCAGAGCTTGTGGTAGATCCGAAGGTTCCTTCATACCTAGGAGTTTCGGAAGGTCCCCGTTAAGTCCTCTGATGAATGTGTCTAAGGCTTTGTTTCTATAGGTTTGTGTAAGAAGCTGTGAAGCTTCCTGTCCAATTTGCAAACTTGACACTTTGTTTAGTATTAGTGAAAGGTGATTGTTGACTTCTTGATAAAATTGTGGAATAGAACTTCTTCCTTGCACTAGTGATGTGAGTTGGCATTCAAGGGTTGTTATATCGCGTCTATCGGCATAATGGAGGTTTAGGCAGTGAGAAATCGCTTGCCAGTCTAAAGGAACGTTATATGATTCAAGAACCATATCAGCATTTCCTGTTATTTTATTCCTGATGGTGCTGAGAATACCATAGTATTTTGGTGTGCCTCTGGTGTTCTCATAAATTTTAAGAACTCGGTCGACGCTTTTCCGCCATGAACTGAATTCTGAGGGGTTTCCTGAAAAACCTCTAAGGTTCGTACAATGTCTGGTATTTTGTCCAAGTCACTAATCTGATTTCGCTGTTCTGGTCTAATTGTCTCGTCGGTAGCATTAACTAATATACTATCTGGGTTACTACTAACAAGATTTTCGCGTATTACACTTCTAACAATATTATTAATTATTCTCTCTACGTCTGGTGCTGCTGCGGGTTGTGATGGTGGAGTGGATTGGGCCCGTACACTAGGTTGCTCTAATATGCTTGGCCTAATTAAGTTGTTAGGATTTGACATTTTGTTAATTCACTGTTTACTTTCCCGAAAGTTTATTATCACTAAATTATTATTTTCGTAAAAAAATTTCTTTTTGTTTTTTACTAGATTATCGCTTTCTTAGAGTTTGTTCTTCTTCAAAAAAAATTTCTGTTAATATAATTCCACGAAAATTGCACAATCAAAGTCTGCTGGGTTATTGCTTCAATTTGTAAGTGGGCCGGATATTGTTTTGAGTGTTGTTTTTGTTGACACAAAGGTGAAGAGTGCCTGCAGTTGCAGTTTTCTTTGTTACAAAGTATTTATGTTTGTTTGTAGCATTTCATTAAAAAAATAAAGAAATAATTTCATTAAAAATATAAAGAAAGTTTTCTTTTATATTTTTGATTTTTAACTAAATTATTATCTTCTTAAAATTTGTTTTATTCGAAGAACTACTTTTAAATTTTTTTTTGTTTAAAATATTATTGGTTTTTCACTAAATTATTATTATTTTTTGAATTTGTATAATTTTTCTTTTTTAAATTTCCCTTAACTTTGTTTTCCAAAAAAAAAAAAAAAATTAAGCTCTATCTACTTATTTCTACTGGACTAAGATTCGCAGTAGTGGTTCTAATTTAAAAAAATTACTTTTGCTTACAATAATATTGCTGATGCAATCATCCCACGGCGCTGGGGAGTTATCCTGTTTACGAGAGGTTGTTACTGAGGGTCCCTCGATGCGCACTGTTCGTGGATCCTTTGTCGCTTCGTATATCCTTACTCTCTGGCACTTCTTGAGGGCATTAGAGTTTACTGCAGATGTGTGATGATTGTAGATATACTGGCACTTCTTAAGGGCCTTAGAACTTGCAGTTTGTTTGAACACTTTTTCCTTTATAAAGGATTATTGTCACTTTTTCACTGATAAAGGATACGCGAACGCGACTGGCAGTTGGGCGCCAGTTAAACTTATTTTTACTTTGACATTAAAAAAAATATATTTTATTTTCTTATTATTTTTGCGGACGAACCGACTTCTTTATTTATTATTAAAAAACTGAGCTTTTAGTAATTACAATTATTGTCTTAAATACTACTTTCTGTCTTGTGGTCTAATTAGTCAGAATTGGCAAAGTAAATTTGGCAAAAGTTTGTTGGCATGTGCCGGATGTAGTTCAACGAAAATTGCACAATCAAAGTCTGCTGGGTTATTGCTTCAATTTGTAAGTGGGCCGGATATTGTTTTGAGTGTTGTTTTTGTTG
The DNA here is from genome assembly GCA_951800035.1 of Linnaemya tessellans. Classification (NCBI taxonomy): domain Eukaryota; kingdom Metazoa; phylum Arthropoda; class Insecta; order Diptera; family Tachinidae; genus Linnaemya; species Linnaemya tessellans. Next base: position 64,719,004 of record OX637534.1, on the reverse strand, counting down.
ACACAAAGGTGGAGAATGCCTGCAGTTGCAGTTTTCTTTGTTACAAAGTATTTATGTTTGTTTGTAACATTTCATTAGCTTTTGCAATATTAACTTGTATACGAAAAAAAATTTTGTTTCTCTCGCTATCCTTCGGTTTTGGCTTCTCTTTAGTATACAGCAGGGATGGATAACAAGTACTTTTCAATTTTATTTATATTTTAAGTTGAAGGGCTTGTTGCTACTATTCGTATGTTTTGCATTTATAATTGTATTTATTGTATATAACACAATATTTTTATTTATTAGTATCTGGCTGATGAAAATTGTATTTATTTTGTAAATTCGTTTACAATAAATGTCTATTTCAAATAAATATATTAGCTTATCCTGATCTATATGGCCTGGGTGCTCTTTTGTACTTTGCTTAGAACTATTTTCTTGATAGAAAATGCTGTTTCACAATTATATGTGGTACCAAACATTGAATACAATTTGTAGATTTCTGTCTTCAGTAAACAGAAAGAAATTCCAGAAACATTTCCACCTCTGTTAAAAGTAAGCAGAGGTTTTTCTCTGAGCCACACAAAAGCGCAACTTTTTTTATTTGGTAGTGTCATCACTGTCTTACAGGCCTTATAAATATCTACCTAAATACATATGTATGTATTTATGTAAGTGCGCACTTATAATTGTACCTACTATTAATATCCAACAACAAACAAAAACCTAAAGCAGTGGTGTTCAAAAATAAAAGTGAAGATGTATTGGTGAGAGATTTTGCCCAGCAAACATAATGTCAAACGCTTAAAATAAGAAAAACTGACGGAGTTTTTGCCATATATAAACAACTTATAAAGTAAATGTAATTTTAATTTTAAGAAAAAAGTGTCGGGGACCGTAAATAGCAGTTATCCATATCAAAAAATAAAACAGTTATATTGAGAACAAAACAGAAATAAATCTATTTAAACCAGTTTTTTATGTAAGATTAAAACTTGAATGTTATGAAAAGCATCATTTATCATAAAATACTTTTCACATTTCATTCCGTGAACGTGTATGCTTTTATTCAATTTCGAGTTTAATTTTTGTGTTCAATTGTAATTGAATCGCTTGTGTTTGCTATGCTTCGTCCAACAAGAGGCAACAACAATGCTTAATAAATTTCTGAAATAATATGACAGCAACCATCCGCATATGTTCTCATCGCTTGCTCAACGACGACTGAATGAAAATTTTTATAAGAGCATAACAAATGTGTGTAAATTTTTTAAACAATTGTTGTATGGGCTGAACACCACTGACCTAAAGCAATGATGTGCACTACCACATAAACACAGTTGCTAAGGAGAAGCCAGAACCTAACACCCATACCTAAATACGGGCGGAAAGCGGAACGTTTTTTTCCGCTGAGCGTTAACGCTGAAATGCCATACCTAAACAAAAGCGGCAGCGTTATGTAAAAAAACAATAAAAACAGGGTTATCAAACAAACAAATTTAACAACCCTGATTATTTTAACAGCTGGACGGACGACATATGTGATTTTGTTATTGAAATTTTGTACAAATTACAAACGTGTATACATATGTATGTATATAATCATATTGTAAATATTTTCTTACCACCATTTTCTAATACGAAGTGCACAAATTTTTTCTTTTATTATATTGTAGAGTATTATAAAATAATAAACATAAGCATACACATATGTTCAATGTTCACACTTTTTACGAACATTTTTTCTCGAGTGTAAACTTAGGAATTTCTTTTTAATTGCCACCAACAATTTTTACTTTATTTTTAAGAAAGTTATTATGCTAAATACAAACATGTATCTAAACATTTATCAATATTAGTTATTGCAACTAGTAAAACACTTATCTGGAATTATCCTGTTAATTACATATAAAAAGGATCAAATTTCGTAAATAAAATTCAATCAATATCTTGCCTTCAAATCGGCAGTTTTATTTAAAAGCATATAAACTTGCTCCTTTAAATAGGCATATTAAATTGCCTTTACAAAATTCATGCCCGTGGCGTTCTTAAGCGCCGGCACAAAAATAGGCAGTCAAAAATTTGTTATATTGAAAACTGAACCTTTACATGGCGATCCTGCCAAACAATATAAAAAATATACCAGTGGAGGAGTACGTGCCCGTGGGTAGCGCAGACAAAGAGGCAGGCCCGAAGCGTTTAACTTTAGAAGAGTATAGGATACGTCAAGAGAAAAGAAAAGAACAACGACTTACCGCGGTTCCAAAAGTGGATAAGCCGAAACACAGGCGTGGAGGTAAGCTGGTGAAGATAAGGCGGAAGCTGGCAGCGTTGAAAGCAGCAGTCAACGCAGATCCACCACCACATTGGGAAATAGCCAGTGAATTGTGGCTACAAATAGACCAGTTGGAGAAACAAAAACTGCAATACCACCACAAATAATTTTTTTTAAATGTTTTTTTTTACTTAATTAAATAAAATTTTCTCTATGAATAAAAAAAAAACAACACTTTGGCAAATTTGAATAATACTATGTAAATAAGATTATAAATAAGTAAGAAATTGAATTAATCTAATTGAAATCCCGCACAAAGTAAAATTGATAGAAAACACAAATGCAATTTTAGTGCTCTCCGATGCAGTGTTGTAAAATAAGTAGTATTTAATACACTTGTATCAGTGACATTAACATATATGTCTAGTATAGTGGCGGCATATATAAGGAAATTAGTAAATATTAGTACATATGGAAGAATATAATATATATTATGAAGAATTAAGGAAGTTATACACAAATATAAAAAAAAGTAAAGATAGAATTTACTCTGCAAATTATATAGGCGATAAGCTAGAATATTTGAAAACAGTAAATGCGGAAATAGATTTATTATCAAAAAAAATTCCGATAGAAGAGTTGAACAATTTTCATGAATTGTATGAAAAATTAGTAACTACAGTTACAAATTTAAAAGTCAAGGAGGTAGGTAAGAAAGTTGAAGAATTATTGAGTTCTAAAATGGCGCAATTTGACATATCTGTAGTAGGTAAAAACCTACATATTTTTAAGGGTACTTATGAGGAGTTGGAAGATTTTATAGTACAGACAGAGTTGCTACATGATATTTTAAAACCAGAGGACAGAGGAATGTTCATTAAGTATGTCTACAATTTCAAGCTTTCGACTCATGTACGCAGAATTTTGGGGCGCTCTAATAAACCAACAACATTTATAGAATTGAAAAGTCAATTGGAAAAATGTTTTCCGAATCCTAGAACATTACAACAAGTGTTAACAGAGCTAGGTACAGCTAAACAGAGCAGATTAAGTATTTCAGAATATAGAGAGAAACTTGCTATGTTGACTGAACAACTAAGTGATTTTGAGATAAAATCAATAGAGAACCCAACAGTATAAAAAAAAAAACGCGATTTATAAAATGAGCGAAAATATGGCCTTAAATGTTTTCACAAAGGGGGTCAACGTGGAATATCACAACGTTTTACAGGCTAGTTCACCAAAAACTTTTATTGAGGCTGTAGAAAAGTGTGTGACACTAGAGAGAAATATGAAAACAAATGATAGTACAGTATTTAGAGTGGAAAGGTCTAGTAATAATTTTGCAACAAATAGAAACAGAAACCATAACACACAAAATCGTGGCAACGGTTATTATAATCAAAACCGTGATTTCAACAGAGGTTACAGCGCCAACAATCACCACACTTCACAAAATCATAATACTTTTCGTACCAACAACAGGAACAACAATTCGAGTAGCTATATGGGAAATAGAATAAGAGATAATACCACGTATAATAATGGTGCTAGGAATAGAAATTTACCACCACGCGTTAATTCACAGAGAAGAAATACTAATTATGAGGGAAACTACTAGGGCCGTATAGCAAAAATTGTTATGCAGAGCGCCCGAAAATGTTCAAACTTTCAGCAAGTACGGATAATACGATAACAATAACATGCAAAAGTGTAGATGAAGAACTTAAATTTTTGGTAGACACTGGAGCAGAGATATGTATTTGTAAATTAGGGAATTTAAAGAACATTGATACCAAAATCATATCGTCACTTTCTGGTATAACAAGTGAAAAGGTAGATAGCATTGCGACATCAGAGCTGCATTTAATGATTGGTACTGAAGAAATCAAACATAAATTTCATGTTGTTGAAAATAATTTTCAAATCCCTGCAGATGGGATAATAGGCCGAGATATTTTGGAGAAATATTTGTGTAAAATAGATTTTGAAACTTATTTAATAAATTTTGTAGTTAATAGCACTGAAATATCAGTACCAATCAATCCCAAACGTATTTATAAAACAGAGATTTCGGTACCAGCTCGTTCGGAGGTAATAGTACCAACAAGTATACGTCCACAAGAGGAAAGTATAGTTTTGAATAAAGAGGTGATCAAGGGTGTATATATAGGAAACAGCATAATCCCATCTACAGGCATTTCACATGTAAAAGTACTAAATACAACTGATAGAGATGTGGTGTTAAAGGATGTAGATTTTGAGGTTGAACGTCTGGCAAATTACACTGTATACACTTATTCTAATGGCAGCACGGTGAACAATGAAAGGTTAGAAAGGTTACTTAACAGTTTGCATTTGGAATCGATTGATCCTGTGGCAAGACAATCAGTCGTAGATATGATAAAAGATTACAGTGATATTTTTCATTTGGATGGAGAGGAACTAACCAATAATAATTTTTATACGCAAAAAATACAAACAATTGATTCTGCACCAGTATATATCAAACCTTACAGACTACCAGAAGCACAAAGAAATGAAATAAATAAGCAGGTGGATAAACTTTTAACTGATAACATTATTGAACCTTCTTGTAGCAAATACAATTTTCCATTATTGGTGGTACCAAAAAAATCATCTAGTGGAGAAAAAAAATGGAGACTTGTAGTTGATTTTAGAAAGTTGAATGAAAAGATCGTGAACGATAAATTCCCGTTAACACGAATAGAAGATGTTCTTGATAAATTAGGTAGAGCGAAATATTTCTCTACGTTGGATATGACAAGTTCTTTCCACCAAATTGGTTTGGAAAAAGATTCGAGACCGTTGACAGCATTTTCTACAGGCAACGGACATTTTCAGTTTACGAGATTACCATTCGGGTTGAAAATATCGTCGAACAGTTTTCAACGAATGTTGACTATAGCATTGAGTGGTCTTAATGCAGAAGCGTTTTTATATGTAGATGACATTATTGTCTTTGGATGTAGTTTACAACACCATAACGAAAATTTAGGAAAAGTCCTGAAAAAGTTGAGGCAATACAATTTGAAGATAAATCCCAGCAAATGTTGTTTTTTACAAGCAGAAGTAATTTACCTTGGGCATCTAATAACAAACAAAGGAGTGCGGACTGATCCAACGAAATATGAGGTTATAAAAAACTACCCTGTGCCGAAAAATGTTGACGAGGTCAGACGTTTTGTGGCCTTTTGTAACTATTATAGACGTTTTATACCTAACTTTGCACATATAGCAAAAGATTTGAATAATTTACTTAAGAAAGGTAAACCTTTCGTTTTCGATAAAAGTTGTCAAGAATCCTTTGAACAGCTAAAAAGCAAGTTGATGAACCCGCCAATCCTTCAGTATCCGAATTTTTCTAAACCATTCGTGTTAACAACAGATGCCTCAAATTATGCACTCGGAGCAGTTTTGTCGCAAGGAGAAATAGGCTCTGATTTACCAATATCATTTGCCAGTAAAACACTTTCGAAACATGATTTGAATAAACCAGTTATAGAAAAGGAATTATTAGCCATACATTGGGCCATAAACTTTTTCCGTCCATACCTTTTCGGCAGAAAATTTTACGTGATAACAGATCACGGACCATTGGTGTCTTTATTTTCTCATAAGAATCCGTCATCCAAGATGACTCGTATTAGGTTAGATTTGTGTGATTATGACTTTGAGATTTCATACAAAAAAGGAAAAATGAATACTAATGCGGATGCATTATCGAGGATAATTTTAGATAGCAACGCATTAAGAGCAATGATGCCTAGGGAAAAAGAAGGAGATACAAAAGAAATCTTAGCAATAACTCGAAGCATGAATAATAACGGAAATTTACATCAGGACAGTGGCGTAAAACCTAATGAAAAACCTGATCAACTTTTCATTTGGGAATGTGCATCACTATCTGACGTAAAAAACGTAAAGAGACTTCATTTCGAGATAGACCCCGGTTTACGGAAACCACAGATTTTAATTAAAGATATAGAAGTGATAGTAAGGTGTAGTGATAATCCTCTGAACATTAAGATGTCTTTGGAGAAGCTTTCATCAAAAATGCTATTGTCGAATATAAAGGAGGTTGCGTTAAGAGATAGTGAAGAAATATTTAAAGTGGTAGAGAAAGAAACATTTAAAGATATATTTAACAAATTAAAAAGAAACAAAAATGAGAAATTAGTAATTTTGTTATACAGGGAACCAACAAGGATAAACGATAAGAATGTGCAGAACAAACTTATTGCGGAACACCACAGTTCAGCGTTAGGAGGACATTTGGGCATACGAAAAACAATTATGAAACTTAAACAAAGGTATATATGGAAAGGAATGAGTAAAATGATAAAGGCGTACATATCAAACTGCAAAGAATGTAAATTGAACAAACAAACAAAGCATACGAGAGAAAGGTTAATTATAACAGATACCCCAAAAGGTAGTTTTGAGGTTGTCTCAATAGACACAGTAGGACCTCTTCGATATACTAACAATTTCAGATATGTATTGACTATGCAATGCGATCTGACAAAATACGTAATAGCATGTCCGATTGAGACAAAAGAAGCAAAAACAATCGCTAGGGCTTTAGTCGAAAATTTAATTTTAGTATATGGTCACTTCAAGATTCTTAAATCTGACAAAGGCAACGAATTTGTAAATGAGTTGATGTCAGAGGTATGTAAATTATTAGAAATAAACCAAAAGTTTAGCACACCGTACCACCATGAAACAATGGGGTCCATAGAAAGAAATCATAGAGTACTTAATGAATTTCTACTGAATTTTTGTAAGAATGTCGAATGGGATTATTGGATCCCATACTTTTGTTTTTCCTATAATACAACTCCTCATGTAGATACAAACTGTACGCCATTTGAACTAATATTTGGAAAACTTCCTAATTTACCAACTGACAACATAATTAGTAACAAACCAATATATGATACAGAAAGTTACGCATCAGAGTTAAGAGCAAAGTTGAAATTTTCCTTGTCAAAAGCGAGAGAATTGATGAAAATTGTGAAAACGCGTAGAGAATTCAACAAGATTAAATCCGTTGAATATAAAAGAAGGAGACATGGTAATGGTAAGAAATTTCAACAGAAAGAAAAATCACTCACCATACCACGGTCCCTATAAAGTATTAAAAACAGAAGGAGTAAATTCTATCTTAGAAATAGGAGATAAAACAAAAAAAAATGCACAATAATAATTTAAAGAAATATTGAAAGATGAATATATATATATATATATATATATATATATATATATATATATATATATAATTCGTAAATATATAATTATAAAATCTTTGTTATATTTATCATTATAAATATGTAAGTCGTAGAATATTACTTTTTATACTAGAACACTTGTTATCAATATATATAAAAAAAAAAAAAAAAAATTCATAATTATAAAATTAAATCATTTAAATTTTTCTTAGGGGTTAGGGTGTAGAGTATTATAAAATAATAAACATAAGCATACACATATGTTCAATGTTCACACTTTTTACGAACATTTTTTCTCGAGTGTAAACTTAGGAATTTCTTTTTAATTGCCACCAACAATTTTTACTTTATTTTTAAGAAAGTTATTATGCTAAATACAAACATGTATCTAAACATTTATCAATATTAGTTATTGTAATTAGTAAAACACTTATCTGGAAATATCCTGTTAATTACATATAAAAAGGATCAAATTTCGTAAATAAAATTCAATCAATATCTTGCCTTCAAATCGGCAGTTTTATTTAAAAGCATATAAACTTGCTCCTTTAAATAGGCATATTAAGTTGCCTTTACAAAATTCATGCCCGTGGCGTTCTTATGCGCCGGCACAAAAATAGGCAGTCAAAAATTTGTTATATTGAAAACTGAACCTTTACAATATATTTCACTTTTGTAAATCTTTGCTCTTTTTCTCTGGTTACAATTCTCTTCTTTTGCAACCAACTTCATTAGAAAACGCTCTGTCAAAATCGGATTTTCCAATAGTAAAGCGTTGCCGCCGCGTTTTTTCGGTATGCTCCATACAAAATGTATGGACATGAGAATTTTTGACAGATAAAAAACGCTTGCCGCCCGTATTTAGGTATGACAGTAAGGAGAGCGAGAGAAACAACATTTTTTTTCTTATACATATTTGTTTGCTGTGCAAGCAGAATTTGTTTTTTTCTTGCTGTCCTATAGCGTTATAGGGCAAAAGAAGCTTGATCATCTATGCACTAAAGCAAGGGCGCCCAAAAGCTCCTAATGGAAGAGTAAACACCAATACATTGAAATAAAAACTAACTTTTATTCAATATTTCTTGTAAAAAGAAATACATACAAAGCGATATCATACGCTAAACAAAAACAATATCTTCAATGATGATCGCTTTCGTCAATGTTTACCGCAAACCTTACGAAAGTGTTGTTGATTTCCACTTGCTTCTATACAATGAAGAACAACAATAAAATAAAAATAAGACAAAGTTGTTCGTGTATTTCGTATTGCTAGTGCTGGGTGCTGTATGCAAGTATTAAAACACACAGCCTACAGCTAAGAGCTTTTACAAAAACAAATGAGCACTAAGCGCATAGGGCTTGGGCACTCTTGCAGTAAAGCATACTTAACCAAAACTCTCAATAAATGAAATGCGTCTTTATTGGATAAGATAATATTGCACAGCAAACACAAAACTAAGCATTACAAATGTAATGAATTTTACTTTTAAAAGCAAAATGAAAATTAAGTTTGAAAAAAGTTAATAAAATTAAATACAAAATATGTCTCAGTTTTTACAGAATAAGGCAATTTTTTCACACATATTTGATTGGTCGAGTTTAATTTACAATTAAAATTTAAAAAACTAAGTGTATTTCCAAATTTAAGATTTTGTAACAATTTCTTATTAACAAAATATGTTTTAAATTTGAAGAACTTAATTTATTTCTCTGCTTGGAATAAATAAATTTTAAGTAGGAAAAAATTTGTTCGCAGCAATATGTAGAAGGAAAAGGGATAACAATTTCAAAGGATTTTTTTTTAACTCTGGAAAATCGAAATCATTTAGATTTTTCCAGAATTCTATTCCCATTTTTCCCGGAGCTTGGACTTCGGTTCGAAACATAAGTTCTGATTGTATATCGAACTCATATTGAGTAACATCACAGTTATAAGGTTATTAAATAAGTCCAACTGCAGTTGTATACTCTTTAAATCTGCAAACCTGTCTTCAAAACTGTTTAGCAGTGTATCAAAAATCTCAACTCGCTTAGTTTTCGCAGCATCGCACAGCGATTCGCGCAATAGAGATTTTTTTTTTAAACTCGAATTGTCATCTGACTTAATTTGGCAAAGTATAAAGAAAAGTTTTGTTTTAAAATTAAATAAAATTTTACAAATATACAACCTTTTCCTTGAAACTCTAAGTTGAAGTCATTAAGCAAAGATTTTGTATTAGCTAGAAAAGCGCAGATCTGATATGAATTGTGTATCTTTTAAACAATTTTTAGCCGACTCATCGATATTTTCTTTTTCCAAAAACTCTAAGACTTCCTCTATTAAATCATATAGCCGGTTAAGACAGTCACTACGACGGAGCCAACGTACCTCAGTGAACATTTTAAGATCATTAGCGTTTTTAGATGTTAAAAATTTTACAAACTTTCGATGAGTGAGAGCATTGTGTCCTCCTCTTGTCCTCCTCTTAGAGTCTTGAGTTAGACGCAAGCGCGGCTTGATGGATAATGCAGTGAAAGTTTTGCATTGCCATATCACTTTTTTTATATTACCTATCAAACCTGTGTTTTTTCCTACCATGACATTTGCTCTCGTCTGTGTAGACACCGACAATTTTTTTTACATCAACAATAGAAAAAAGTTTATCACTTAAAACTTCCATCAAAAGCTTGTCCATAAAAGCTTTCCAATGTCAACATTGATTCAAAAACATTAAAATGTTCATCAATGCATCTTACACAGACAACCAGTTAACAAAGATCATTGATATCTGTACTTTCATCTAAACAAAACGAAAGAAATTTATAATTTATCAATTTTTCTTTAATAGAAGACTCCACCGAATTTTTTAATTGGACAATACGCCTAACCACAGTTTGGGTAACTTTATGAAATCTGTTCTATAACTTAACGTTTAAAAAGTTTTTTGTAGAATAGTTTTTGCTACCATTCTATCCATAAATGGTCTGCCTTGCTGAGCAATTTCCAAGCTAATTTGGCTTGAAATCTCCATTTTTAATTTTGCAAAATTTCCTCATTTTGCTCTTCATTCGGAACCCATTCTTTAATTTTTTGCATATAATGGTTTTTTTGGTCAAGAAAAAACATTTTCTTTTTATCCTATTTCAATTTATTTATTTCTTTGTGAAAATAAAATGCATTGCATGTTACAAAAAACATTTTTAATGACAAAACAAAAATTTCTGTCTTCCATTATACTATTTTGTTTAATAGTTTATTTTGAAATTAAATCAAAGCTGTAAAAACAATAAAGCTGGGAAAAAAGCAGTAAGCATCCGCACATGTGCACTCGTTAACAATTAATTAACAAATGAAATCAAACTGAAATAGAAGCGTCTGTGTGTTTTTTTTTTCATTGTTTTGTAGCACAATTGTGCATAGAAAATGAAGATTTGGATAACACTGCACTAAAGTAAATTTTTGACTAAACCTATCACGATCAACATACACAACCACACGTATGCAAAAAGCGCAACATGCCGAGGTATAATTTTTGCAAGAATTTTTCTTCTTAAATTCGTTTGTGTTTGTTTTGTATTCGTTTGCCACAATTCTAAAAAATTGATTTTGCGAAAGGAATTTTATTTTATATTCTTTATATATTTAATTCTTATCGCAAATGAAAAAAGTAACCAAAAGCTGATTTCATTCTTTCGCGAGGAGAACTAAAAAAAGCCAAGAATAAAAAATTAGATTATTTTCACTAATTAAATTTTTAAATTTGCGAAAACAAATTTTAAAACGAAAGAATATAATAAAATTTTATTCGCAAGCAGAATTTTTTCCTACCCTGGTTGCAACATACATACTTCCAATGATATCTCTGTTTCAGCAATATTGATTTGTTCAATTAAATATATATTGATGAATTCGTCAAAGAGAGAGCAGAGTGATATTGAATTTGAAACCGACACAGAAACGAAAAAGGTTTGAAAACTTGTGAAAAATTTTAAAAATAAAAACAGAAAATTTATTATTAAAAAAAAGGGAACCAATTTGTTTTGATTAGGGAGTTTAATTTTTAAACTCCTTGGCACGACACCTAACTCGCGCGGAATGGTTAAGCAAAATAAGAGCAAAATAATAGAGAAAAATAAAGAAAAAACTGCATATCGCCAAAAGAGACTAATCACCTCCACATGTGGGAATACACGTCAATTAACGATATCAAGAAGCTTCAAAGAATAAAATTTATATATGCAGCACGAAAAATTAAAAAATATAAAAGATAAAGATATCAATGCATTGAATAACAATATTACAAATACAATATGTATTAAAAACGAATATCCTATGTTTTCCGAAACATTTATTAAAATTAAAATATTAATGCTAGAGTTAATGTCGACGTCGTTGACGGCGTCTCAACGCCGAAATTGTGATGTTCGGCGTAAAATTTCATTTTGCTGTTAATGTAAACGCCGTCGACGACGTTAACACCTCTCTCTCTCTCTCTTTTGACTTTTTTCTCTCGCATATAGTTATCTCTGAGGCTTTTCCACCTAGTGGTGCATTCATGTTCTTAAAAAAAATAAACATAAATAATTGAAATATGTATTTTATTAATGTTTTTACCTGATATCCCCAAAGCTGTCCCTATTTTTTTCCAAACCTCCCCTTTAAGAGCTATATTATTATAGCTCTTGGAGAATTTGCTGTAAAATACTTCATTTTCACGAACAGCATTTACAAGCTGCTCATCTAATGTGAGATTCGAATTCATTTTAATTAAAAAATATGTTTTTCTCTGAGCAACACCGCAACGACGCCGAAAAAGTTGAAACAGATTGAACTTTTTCGGCGTCAAATTTTTTACGTCGTTGACATTAACTGCTCTCATACAATTTCATACGATTCAACTTTTTTTGACATATGACGCCGTCGACGACGTCGACATTAACTCTAGCATAAAAAGTACGTACTATATGATAATGATGAAATATTTAAATATATAACGGCCAAAAAATTTAAAAGAGAATATAATAATCTGCAGAATAACGAAATTCAAATAATTATTTATAAAATGCCAAAAAGAATAAATGAGAATATAAAACAGTATAGATTGATTGAAGAATTTCATAAAAAACCACATATGGTGTTAGTAACATATTTATATGGGGGCAAGCAGTGTATATCAATGCAGGGATCTGAATGCGCAACTTAGCATTCACAGCTTATCTAGAGTGGACGCTCGATAAAAACCCGTAATACTGGGTTACACGTACCGTGCCCTTGGTATGAATGGCACTACGTTAGTGTGTCTTATAACGGTGTCCTCCGGATTGCGGCGTAATCCGGTTGTAATGTATGCCTGCAATCAGCAGGGGGCGCTGCTGTTTGCCATATTGATTTTACCCCCATTCACAAAAACAAATATATGGATGAAAATGCAAATAAATAATTAAAAATTAACGATGTCCCTATGGACAATAGAACAAATGTGGGGACTCACAGAAGCCCACTAACATTACAGACGATACCGCAATGGTATTGGATTTAGATACTGCTACAAGTGTGGTAACAGCCCCCACGGTTGAAGAGGATGCGCTTTTGGAATCGCAGTCTAACACCCAACCCTCAAAATCCAGCATATCTCCAGCCAGGAGAAAAGGTACAGCCAAAACTGTGTGGCGCAGCACGAAAACGCCTTAAGCTGTACCTATCGCAAGGCATGAAGGTTGAGGAGGCAAGAGAACTATGTCTAAAACCCTTCAAGGAAGTACGCAGTAAGCATCCTGACCTCAAAATCCCTAGGAAGAGAGGTCGATCAGATGGGTCAACTCCTCCAAACCCTCCAAAACGGGCGACGGGGTCTCTTGCGGGTGGCTCTCAAGTAGCCAATAGCTTGAGATACTCCGAGATGGTGAAGGACACCCAAACTGATCGTCCTTCTTACGGAGAGGTTGCTCAGGTTGTCAGGTTGGGAGTTATCCCTCCTGACTTCCCAGCTAATGTGTGGTCAGACGAAAAGCTAAAAACAACTCAAACGGCAGTCCTGTATAAAATTGTGGAGCTAAAGAAGGGCTCTATAAAACCGGAATTTGTAGGCTGTACGTTTAAAACGGGCTGGCTGATTTTCAACCGTAAAGAAGAGCAATTTGCGAAATGGATGAGGGAACATGTTCCCTCGCTAAAGCCATGGAGCAATGCGACCCTAAAAGTGATATTGGAAGAAGAGACTCCACGCTTGGAAGTGTACGTTGGACATTTTCCGGAAAAGCCTGAAACTCCCACAACGAAAATCCTGTCACTAATAAAAGGACAAAATGAAGATCTCTCAGTAGAGTACTGGAAGGCTCTGAACAGGGTCAGCAAGGGAACTAAAGCTGAACTTGCCTTCGCAATTGACCCAAAATCAGCCTCCGTACTGAAAACGAAGGGACATAGCGTAAGCTTTGGGAACGGAACAGTTCAAATAATCAGCAAAGGCATTAAACGTAGGACCCAATAGGGCAAAACTTGGTAGCAAGACCGGACAGGCCAAGTCAAGGAATCAGGACAAAAAAGTTCCTGCCATTCCTGACGATAAACCGTCCTGCTCAAAGGTACCAAGCAAGCCCGATACGCCGACGAAGGCAGTGCTCGCTCCGGCTGGAACGATAATCTCGGCCAAAGGGGACCCCAAAATCCCCGTTTTGTCACCGGGAAATCCAACCAGTTCGGTGAAGAGTCCAACTTCTTCAGCGAATGGGCCCAACACTGCAAAAGGGATCAACAGATACGGGTGGCATAGAGTGAATGTCAACAGGCAAGGTAAGGGGTACAGCGATTCAGCGGAAAGAACGGTGCTCCTGGGCTCCAATCGTGGGAAAAAATGGCCAAACGTGAGGACAAGCATTAATGCTAACCTCAACAACCCACATAAAAGAATAAAACCAACAGGCAGCTAAAGTGCCTCCAAGTGAACCTGAACATCACACGGTTTGGGGAAGTACTGACACCAACAAACGAGGTGAGTGTTTACTAGAATTCATCTGTAGAAATAACATATATATACTGAACAGGGGCAATGAACCCACTTTTAGGAATGCTATTAGACAGGAGGTCCTTGATCTCACCTTAAGTAGCAACAATATAGCATATGCTATAAACAATTGGCATGTATCTAACGAGATGTCTATGTCAGATCACCAACATATACGGTTTGATATGGACTACTGTCCGACGGGAAAGGAACAATTCCGTAATCCTAGGAACACGGACTGGGATACTTATCGCGTTCATTTATCTAACGGCGAAAACTTTTCAGGGGGATTGATACTTAGTCCCATAAAAATAGATTTTGAAACTAGTAAGCTTTGTGAGAATGATCAAAATGCCTTCAGGAACAGTTGCAGGCTAGGGTCCAAGAGGCCAAAAAGGGACGTACACTGGTGGAACGATGGATTAGAGGAACTGAAGAGGGAGGGAAGGCGCCTTTTTAACAGGAACGGGTGACTGGGTCACCTACAAGTCTGCACTCACTACCTACAATAAAGCACTTAAGGAATCTAAGAGGTCAAGATGGCGGACGTACTGCGAAAGGATAAATAATTTGCCTGACGCAGTACGGCTACAGAAGGCCTTGTCACAGGATCATTCAAATGGTCTTTATACACTGAAACGACCTGACAGGACGTATACAGACTCACCAGAAGAAACATCTGCACTTCTTCTAGATACACATTTCCCAGGAACACTGCCAGTAAATCCGACTTCGTTTCCGCAATGGACACCTAGGTGTACCAACAGGGATCGCAGGTCGGCGGAAAGTATCTTTGGAAATAGACAAGTAAGCTGGGATTTGTCTAAATTCAGCCCTTATAAATCTCCGGGCCCGGATGGCATCTATCCGTGCCTTCTTCAACAGGGTCGAGATTATATTGTTCCACAACTGTCCAGGATTTTCAAAGCAAGCCTACTGGCATATCATATACCGAAGGCTTGGTGTATGGTTAAGGTGGTTTTTATACCAAAGGCTGGTGGTAGATCTGAACGTCTTCCGAAATCATTTAGACCAATCAGTCTCAGCTCGTTTTTCCTGAAGACCGTGGAAACACTGCTGGACAGTTACATTAGGAGGAATTTTCTCACTGTGTATCCCATTCACAAGTTACAATTTGCCTACCAGCCAGGCAGATCGACGGTAACTGCCATACACTACTTGTGTACTGATATATAGTCTCAGCTCGGTTTTCCTGAAGACGATGGAGAAACTGCTGGACAGTTACATTAAGAGGAATTTTCTCACAGTGTATCCCATTCACAAGTTACAATTTGCCTACCAGCCAGGCAAATCGACGGTAACTGCCATACACTACTTGTGTACTAATACAGAATGCTATAAGCAATAAAGAAATCGCCCTTTGCGCTTCTATAGACATTCAGGGAGCCTTTGATAATACATTGTACAACGCAATCGGCAACGCTCTTGATAGGAAGGGTGTTCCGAAAATTATAAAGAACTGGACGTTAGAGATGCTGTCATCCAGGGTGGTTGGGTTGAACTTATGCGGTGCATCGAAGAGCATAGAGCAACCAGGGGATGCCCACAAGATGGCGTTCTATCGCCATCATTGTACCTTTTACGAGACGAAGAAAAGTGAAACTTCAGAAACCCACATTGAACGGCTCGATTATCAAGTTCTCCGGCGAGGTGAAATACGTTGGGGTCATTCTTGGAATCAACATGTTTCCTACACCACCAACAAAGCCATTAGAGCACTTCATGATTGTCAACGGCTATTTGGTAGGACGTGGGGACTCAAACCGAAGATGACATATTGGTCTTTTATCACCGTGATAAAACAAATACTGACATACGCCGCACTGGTTTGGTGACCAAAGACTGAACAGTCCACTACCAGGGCGCTTCTGGGTAAGGTTTATCGCCTTGTGTGTATTTCGATCAGCAGGGCAATGAGAACTTGTCCAACACATGCTCTGGGTGCCATCTTGCACATTCCCCCTTTGCACATTATAGTGAAGGAGGAGGCCCGCAGGAGCGCACTACGGCTGCCTGACATCTCCACTTTGAAACCTGGAGATCTGGTTGGTCACATGGGCATACTAGGACATCTTCTGAATGACCCATACATTGGGGTGAATGATCAAATACAACGAACACTAGTTTTGAACAGAAACTTTGATGTTCTCATTCCTGAAAGAAGTAAATGGCTTAACCACAATTCATGGCACGAAGATGCTGACCAGGTCTGGTTCACTGACGGCTCCAAACAGGAAAATGGGGATAGGGGCAAGGATATATGGTCCTAACTTTCAAAGGGCAATTCCCATGGGTAAATACCCTACGATCTTCCAAGCGGAGGTGTATGCCATATTCATATGTGCTAGGGAATGCTTGAGGAGAAGATGTAATAATATTCTTATCTATTTGATGTCTGATAGCCAGGTAGCGCTCAAGGCCATAACCTCGTATGAGATCAGGTCGGGGGTTGTTATGGACTGTGTTACATCGCTGATAGAACTGGGTGCTCAGAATAGGCTGACGTTATGCTGGGTGCCTGGCCATAAGGGCCATGCTGGGAACGAACGGGCTGACTTTCTGGCGAATAGAGGAGCCCATCGTAGATTCATAGGACCGGAACCCTTCTTTGACATCTCAGGAGGATATGTCAAGGAACAGAATGATTCCTGGGATCGGGTGGAGTTTGATCACCACTGGAAAGCCATTCACGGCCTAAGACAGGCAAAACGTTTCATTACGTTATCTCGGAAAAAATCCCAAAAATTAATGCTGATGGACAAGAATGACATTAGATTATTAACGGGTTGGTTTACTGGACACTGCGGTCTCAGGCGACACCAGTTTACCATGGGCAATTCTGAGAACAAAGTGTGTAGACTCTGCGGAGCAGACCTAACACCGGAGCACGTTCTCTGTGACTGTCCGGCGGTGGCGTCGTGCAGGAGGAGGTTCCTCGGAGGCTATTTCATTACTCCAAGGTAGGTGTACGATATCTCACCGGGTAGAGTAACTGACTTTATTCGTAGCCTCAATCTACATCAGTGAACACTTGGGCTGCACAAAAGATCCTTTGGGTCGCGGTGCTTATGGCCCCACATAAAAATAGACATATTCATGTTCACTGCAGGCAGCATCACTGTTTTTGATAAGTATTAATAGGTGCGTTATTTGCAACCTTGTATATATTGCGCCTATTTTCTCAACTCATGTATTATATACATACATATTTGTCTTTTCTCTTTAATAAAAACCTTGCTAACAACAGGTTATGGGCCCAGACTCTTGTTTTTTTAAGAAGGAAACATTTTTAGTAAATTCAAAATGAATAGTATTTATGGTCAATTTCCAAAATTGTCTAACACAAGCTACCATGTATGGAAGTTTAATATGGAGTTGTTGTTGCTGGAGAAGGAGCTTTGGGATGTTGTTGTTGATGGTACTCCTGCGGTGCAGGATAGCAAGTGGATAGTTAGTGATGGGAAGGAAATAGCTGTAATTGGCTTGTCAGTGGAAGAATCCAAGAAGGTGCTGATATAGCAATTGAAAACTGCAAAGGACTTTTGGGACGTTGTAGAGAAACATCACGAAAAATCAACTATAACAAATAAAGTAAGTCTTCTTAGGCAGATGTCGTCAAAAAGATTGGTCAATGGCCAGACCATGGAAGCCCACATCGGTGAATTTCTGTCAATAGTGGATCGTCTGCGAGATTTGGGTGAAGAGTTAAGGAGCATAAGGCTGTTGCGTTTTTGTTAGGGACGTTGCCGGAAGACTACAATTCGTTAATTACTTCATTGGAAATGCGTGCTGAAGCTGACCTAACACTTGATTTGGTAAAAGAAAAGTTACTGCAAGAATTTAGAAGAAAATCATCTGGATGTCAACAACAAAATGAGGCTGCATTTAAAGTACACAAAAAGAAGTTCGCGCCAAAATGTTTTTCGTGCGGTAAGCCCGGCGATTGTAAACGAAATTGTATGAACAAAAACTTACAAAACCAACAACAAAAACCAAATGATAACCGCGCCAATATTGTGAAAAATGACAATGTGAATACTTGTTTTGGTGTTATGGAAGGAAAATCAAATGGTGACTGGTTGATCGATTCAGTTGCTACGTGCCACATGTGTTGTGAAGAAAAATTTTTTGTCAAGATTAATTGAAATAATCTACTTAGCTGACGGTACTGAGTTAAAAGCAGAAGGTAACGGCGATTGTATAATATCTTGCGACGGCAAGGAGATTATTATCCAAATGTCCTGAACTGGATGGAAGTTTGCTGTCTGTTCGAAAGTTGATTTCTGATGGTTTTGATGTGTCATTCAATAAAGATGGTTGCTTAATTTTTCGAAATGCTCATGTTCATGCAAGGGCATCACTGAAAAATAATTTGTTCGTGACAAACCATATTCATAAAACCAATAGTAAAAGCGACTGTGTTCATGTTTGGCATCGTCGTTTTGGACACAGGGGCGTACAAGCTATCGACACAACTGTTTTAAAAGGGTTAGTACATGGTGTAAATATAAAGAGATGTGATTGTAATTTGGAATGTGAAGTGTGTTTGGGAGCTAAATTCACACGAAATCCTTTTTCAAAAGCATCGGAAATTAAATCGAATGTGATCTTACAATTGGTGCATTGTGATTTATGTGGACCAATGCAAAATGAAACCCCTAATGGAAATCGTTATTTTTTAACAGTTATTGATGAATACAGCCGTTATTGCACCGTTTACTTTATTAAATCAAAAGACTTGGCATTCGAAAGTCAGTTTGGAAAACGGCTTAAGGTACTCAGAAGTGATCGTGGTGTCAACAAGAAAATGAAAAGCTATTTTAAAACAAAAGGTATTATTCATCAACCCACTGCCACTACACTCCTGAACAAAATGGGGTTGCAGAGAAAAAGAATCGGATCTTGATGGAGATGGCGAGGTATGTGATGCGGATATGCATATCAAATTTTGGGCAGAAGCGGTAAACAACGCGAATTATATTCAAAATCGCTTATTATCAGCTGCTGTAAAAGCTACACCGTTTGAGTTATGGTTCGGCAAATCACCGAAGTTGAGCGATGTTCGTGTTTTTGGTGCTATTGCATACGTACATGTTAACAAAGCAAAGCGAAAAAAGTTGGACGAGATGGCCATTAAGTGCAAGTTTTTTAGGAGTAAGACCATCACTCAGGGGATGATCCCTATATATGCAATGCGTAGCGCCGGAACTGTAAACGAGGGGATAGTATTGAGGGGACGGATTAGGAAAGATGAGAAGACAGTTTTTTTTTACTTCGCCGGCTAATTTTTGCTACAGGGCCGACGAAGGTGTGTGCTGTTACTCTGCTTTTAGTATATGATAGTGTCAGTCGCTGCCAATTATGTTCAGTGACCAGTGACTATGCCTTCATCATTGAAACAGGCTGGCAACAACTAACACAACCACGAACTAATGATGATCAGAAGAATTCAACACAATATTTCATGACTCAGCGCGGGCTCGAACTCAGTACCCTCCGCTTCATAGTCTCGAGTTCTACTACTTCAGCCAACAGCCAATAGTTGCGTTAGCGGAAGATTCAAAAGCATTTCGTTCGCTGAATATTAAAACATATCAAATTATAATCAGCCGTGATGTAAAATTTTTGGAATCATCTAATTATCTTTCTGCTGCCGTATTGGTTAATGATGGTAACTATGATAACATTTACGATAATAATGTTTATACCCCATTCTCAAGCGTCAATTCTGAAACGATTTTGCCTTGACCTGTGGAGGAATTAGCCGAAAATCTCGATGAGATAAGCACAGAAGAGTTTTGTGGTTTTGAGTCTGTGAAAGAACTTTCACCCTCATTTAATTCAGAAAATTCACATGACGTTGTTGGTACTCCGAGAACTTCCACGAGAAGCGATAAGGGTGTCCCTCCCAAAAAATTTGGGTACAAAGTGAACGTTAAAATAGATCCAGTCACTTATAAAGAAGCTTTATCTGGAACAGATAGTAAAGAATGGTTGAAGGCCATGAGTGAGGAGATGAAACCTTTGCAAAACAACAAAACTTGGGACTTGGTAAAATTGCCCAACAATGAAAAACTGATTGGCTGCAAATGGGTCTATAAAATTAAACAAACAATAAATGGTAATAAAAAGTACAGAGCTAGATTGGTTGCAAAGGGATTTTCCCAAAAATATGGCGAAAATTACGACGAACTTTTTGCGCCCGTGGTAAAGCAGACCACGTTTAGAAGTTTATTGGCCATTGCAAGGCACAGGAAAATGAAAGTTCGTCACGTTGACGTTAAGACAGCTTTTCTTTGTGGTGAGTTACATTCTGATATATATTTAAAATAACTGGAAGGGTTTGTTATGCCTGGAAAAGAAGATTTTGTTTGTAAACTGAATCACAGTGTGTATGGCCTTAAACAATCGGCTCGCTATTGGAATCTTCGTATCAATCAAATCTTAATTGATTCGGGATTCAGAAGGGGAAAGGCCGAGCCTTGTTTGTATGTGAGGAATTGTGCTAATTCAATCACATATATTTATATTGATTTATGTTGATGATATCATAATAGCTTCCAACAATGATGAGAATATCGATAGTGTTGTGCGGACGCTAAAATTACATTTTGATATAACAGAACTGGGAGATCTGAAACTTTATTAAGGAATTGAAGTATTCCTCACAAATGGTATATTTTACCTATCTCAAGAAAATTATATTTGTAACATCGTTGACGAATGCAATCTGCAAGATGCGAAGTTTTCATGCATTCCAATGGATCCCGGATATTTGAAAGCGAACTCTGATAATAATTTCGATAACAACAATTTATACAGAAAGGCAATAGGATCACTACTATATGTAGCAAACAACACTCGACCGGATATTGCTGGAGCTGTTGCAATATTATCACGAAAGATAAGTAATCCGAGTAATAATGATTGGACAGAGGTAAAAAGGGTTCTCAAATACCTGAATGGTACAAAGGATTTAAAATTATGCGTCGGTTCTAACTCTAGCTTACAGTTAAGAGGCTATGCTGATGCGGACTGGGCAGGAGAAGTAAATGGTCGCAAGTCTACAAGCGGTTTTATCTACAAACTTGGGGATGCAGTCATTAGTTATGCCAGCCGAAAGCAGGCGAATTTCACTTTATCTTCTACCGAAGCTGAGTTAGTAGCTCTTGCGGAGGTATCTCAAGAACTTTTATGGCTTATTCAATTGATGAAAGAATTTGAACTTGATATACAAAATCTGATAATTTTCGAAGACAACCAGAGCTGCATAAAAATACTGCAGGATGAAAAGATATGCCTTCGAAGTAAGCATATAGATGTGAAGTACTATTTTGTTCGCGACTTATGGAGATCAAGGCAAGTTATATATGATTATTGTCCCACGAATTCTATGCTAGCAGATATACTTACCAAGCCTTTACAGAAGATTAGAATATGTAAACTTCGAGAATTAATTGGTTTAAGCAAATAACTGTTATTTATATAAATTTATTTTCTTTAATGTAATATATATATATATATATATATATATATATATATAGGTTATCACCGCAATGTGGGTACACGCGGGCCACTGTTGTAGGAATATGTTTGTACAGCTGTTATGTTCCTCCTAGGTATTCTACTGATGACTTTCGTGTTATTATAGACAACATAGTGATGGACGCTGCAGTCAGGAGTCCTGTTATAATAGCAGGGGATTTCAATGCGTGGGCTGTTGAATGGGCCTGCCCCGAATGCAAGGGGAAGGATGCTATTAGAGGCCCTTTCTGCGCTGGATGTTGTGCTCTTGAATTCTGGAGACGAGGAAACATTTAGAGGAGGAAATGGTGGTTCAATTATTGATATTACATTTGCCAGCGATACCATTATAAACCGTGTAAACTGGAGAGTATCTGATGTTTATACTTACAGCGATCACAGTGCCATTATCATGGATATACAGGATGATATACGGCATGTGACTCCCCGTGCACAAGGTTTGACGGGATAGAAAGTGAATACCTTTGATAAGGATATTTTTGCCATCTGTATGGAAGGTATGGAATTAAATGGTTCAACTGAGGATATGGCAGAACAATTGGTAAACCATATCACGCGGTCGTGCGATGCATCTATGGTGAGGCGGAAAAGATCCGGAAAGGGGCCACCGGTTTATTGGTGGAATGATGATATTGCCGGCTTGAAGGCGGAGTATATACGTGCCAGAAGGCAGTATACAAGAACTCGAGGTAGGTTAGAGAATAGCGTATACCAACAGAATTACAGGAATAGGAGGAGGGCCCTAAAGGATGCAATTCGTAGGAGCAAGCGGCAGTGTTTTCTTAATATCTGTGATGAGGTGGATGATAATCCTTGGGGTCTCGCATATAAGCTGGTCACCAAAAAACTGAAATGCCTGACCCCGTTGCAACCGAGTGAGGTGCCAATCCTGGAGGAAATTTTAGACCATCTCTTTCCCCAGCAGGACGCACCACCTTGGGAGCACAACCCTCCAATTGGGACATTAAATTTTCCCCCGGTTACAATAGCTGAGATTGAGGACGTTGTCTCTAGGTTTAGAGACAAGAAGGCACCGGGACTCGACTGCATTCCAAATATAGTATTAAAGGAGGCCGTCAGGCTTTGTTCTTAAGAGTGGTAAATACATGCTTAGGTAGGTGAATTTTTCCAACAAGATGGAAGAGGCAGAAGTTGGTATTAATACCAAAAGCCATAAACCCCTAGATGATCCCTCATCTTATCGACCACTGTGTATGATAGATACATGTGGGAAGTTGTTATAGGGTGTGATCTGCCGAAGACTTGGGAATTGGGTTGAAGACAGAAATGGTCTATCAGACAACCAATTTAGCTTCAGGAGGGCGAGGGCAACAGTGTGCTATAAACGTGGTAGTAGAAATTGCTGCGCGGAGTATCTATGGCAGGAGTTGGAGGAATGGCACAAAGGAGTACTGTGTAGTTGTGACGCTGGATGTGAAGAACGCGTTCAACAAAGCGAGCTGGGTGCATATTGTTGATGCTCTAACTCGATTGGATATCCCAGAATATCTGATAGGGATAGTGCAGGATTATTTCCGGTATAGGGAATTGATCTATAGTACAGATGCGTGTATAAGGAAATGTAGGATTAGTGGTGGTGTTCCCCAAGGATCGATACTTGGACCATTGTTGTGGAACGTAATATATGATGGAGTACTAAGGTGTAGGTTACCTGAGACAGTAAAGATTGTGGGATTCGCAGACGATAAAGCGCTGGTGTGTGAAGCTAAGGAATTGCTGGAGGCAGAAACCATTGCAAATGCCAGCGTACAATTAGTAAAGTCCTGGATCACTGCAATGGGATTGACTCTAGCTGATCATAAAACCGAAGCGGTTTTGATTAGTAGTCGTAAGGCCAGGGAAACTATTACCCTCAATGTTGGCACCTGTTCCATAGAATCAAAGGCATTTCTGCAATATCTGGGTGTGCTGATTGACACACGGCTATCTTTTCGCGATCACTTGCGATATATAGCATCCAAAGCATCAGGGACCTGTTTGGCGCTATCTCGGATCATGCCAAACACGAGAGGGCCAAAGTATCTTCAGAGGAAACTGCTCGCTGGAGTAGTAAGGAGCATTATCCTATATGCACACCCGGTATGGTCAGACTCACATAGATATTCCACATATGTGGGGCTGGTATCCCCTGTGTATAGGCTAGCTGCTTTAATAGTATGTAGTGCATTCGGAAAGTGTTGGACGAGGCGGCTTTTATCATTGCGTTTATGATCCCTATCGATCTAAAAATCATGAATAGGGATAACTCTGACTTATGTATGCAAAAATGGCAAGAACGGTGGTCAACCACTGAAAAGGGAAGATGGACTTATACATTAATACCCGACATCAGATTATGGCTGACTAGGAAACATGGTGATCTGAACTATTACCTAACACAGTTCTTGTCTGGACATGGTTGCTTTAGGTCATATCTATTTCGTTTTAAGCACGACGACTCTCCGTTCTGTCCACATTGTGGTGGGAATGTGGTTGAGGATGCTGAGCATGTCGTCTTTGTCTGCTCACGATTCAGCAACTGGAGGTCGTATTTAGAGGAAGGTTTGGGGCGTACGATCAGCCCGGAGAATATTATTCCGACCATGCTGGAATCCTTATTGAATTGGACCAGCGTGTGTAGTTTTGTACAGCTTGTTCTAATAGAACTTCGCAGATTAGCACAGATTCGTAGGAGAGTTAGTACGTCTTAGGATTCGTTAGCAACTGACGATTAAATATGCGCATCAGTTCTGAACCTCCTTACCTAGGAACTAAGGAGGACGAAGGAATAATACTGATAATACTACCCACTATTGATAGTTGCTATCATTACGTCCATAAAATAAATATATATATATATATATATATATATATATATATATATATATATATATATATATATATATTGTGTATATATATAATAATATTGAGAAGGGGTGTTAGTAACATATTCAGTATCACTGTTTTTGTTAAGTATTAATATGTGCGTTATTTGCAACCTTGTATATATTGCGCCTGTTTTCTCAACTCATGTATTACATGCATATCAGTCTTTTCTCCTTAATAAAAACTTTGCTAACAACAAGTGGGCATTTCGGAATTAGAAAAACAATTTCCAAATTAAAGCAAAGATACATAGGAAAAACATGAACAGAATGGTAAAAAATTACCTAAGTACCTGCGATTCATGTCAGAAAAATAAACAATACAAACATACAAAACAACCTTTTACTATAACAGATTCACCTACACCGAGTTTCGACACAGTAGTAGTAGACCAGTAGTATAGATCAGAGATGCCCAAAAATTTTTTTTTGTGTATTAGTGAGTAAGAGAGAAAAAACAAATTGAGAGAATTGGTTTATTTACAGCCAAATTATAATGTTAGTAAGAGATTGAAAAATAGAACAATAATATTCTATTTTTCAATCTCTCTAAAATCCAAACATATTAGTATACATACATATTTATAAATAAAATAATTCAATTTAATTTTCAAAATTTTAAACTAAAATACTCAATTATTTATAAACTATATAAAAGTAAAAGATGTTAATATGATATTTATGTTATATTCCGCATAAATTTTATTTAACAAATTCAACTTAATAATATTTATGTATAATTCATTATAATAAGTCAAAACGATTTAAAAATTTTCACGAAAAAAAAAGATTGCAATTAAGAATCCTATATAAACGATTCTAAGTTAACCCTCAAAACCCCCTCAAAAAAACTTACGTTATCAACCCTCGTGTGTGGTTTTTTACACATATGGAATGTCTGTGTATTTTGCTGAAGGAACATAGTTATTTTTCAATCAAAGTCATGATTTATGAGTATTAATGGCATATATATTTTAAATATCGTTTTATTTTATAATCATTTATTTTCAATACATTTTTCACAAACATTGCTATTATGGACACGTTTACAAACGCCCTTTTTGCAAAAACAGCACATTGTTTAGTGAATGTAGTTTATATATTATATATATTGTAGCGAAAAGTCGCTACAACAAATATGACATCAAGATTTTGCTTCGATAACAGGAGGAATAGTTTTTTGCTTTTTTGAAGGAATTTCAAAAGATAGCGATAAGCTCTACTGAGCTCCAGGTGGTTCAGTGATAAATAAATCTTGGTACTGGGTTATTGAGCTGATTGGTTCATCTACTAAATTTCTTTGGTTGATAGCAGAAAGCATAGACACTCCTGATTGAGTTTTTGGTAGGCCCTTTCGTTTTGCCATGTAAGACTTTGCGAGAGATATTCCAAGTTTGCGCAAAAACCTTGGCATAAAATTGGCTTGTTTGTATTTCGATTTATATCTTTAAATATAATATCGATCATGTTTGAGAAAACTGTTCTTTGTCCTATACTCTATTTCTACAGGACCTTCTATGTCAGACCTTAACTCCTATCTACTCTTTTGCAGATGCTACTCATATACTTTCTATAATAGGCCGACATCATCGAAGATCGGGGCAATAAGGCACAATATGAATGTTGCGCTCAACGGTAACCTCAATAAAATTGTTGAATGGGGTCAAAAAAACTGGATAAATTACAATGCCCGTAAGACATAATGCTGCTTGCTTGTACAACGATGCAAGCCCGATCACGCTGATTCATCTGTGAATATGGGTGGTATGCTAGATAAACATTGACTACGTAAATTATTAATTAAAAATAAAACTTTTTCTAAGTCAAATGAAAAAAATTAAAAAGGATAGGACAATAATTTGTTTTTTTCCATTCAAGAAAAAGAAAATAAATAAAGGAATGGTTGCCAAAACCGAAATACGCGGTTGGATGTATCAAACTTAATAAGCTTTGATATTTGTCGGCATGGAAGAAACATATTAAAAATATCTTTGATAAGATTTTATACAGACTAATTAATAAGACTAAATTAGGAGAATTAGTACAGTCCGTTATTGGAGAACATTTTTATAAAAGTCATTGTATGTTAATGAAAGCATTGTTTATGACAAAATATTTTTCGCATATCATCATGACTGAAATTGTTTGCTGGGCAAATATTCTGGAAAAATATATAAAAAATTCGTAAGCATCCGCCTGATATTCATTCGCCGCTGTCTCATCGACAACTAATAGCGTACCCTTTAGAAACCAAAGATACAAACTCAATAGCCAAAATCTTAGTAGAACAAGCAATTCTAAAATATTGATTATTTAACATTTTAAAAACTGATAAAGGTACAGAATTTACAAATAAATTAATGAAAGAGATTTGTGAATTAATAAAAATAAACCAACATATCTCAACCCCGTGCCACCACCAGACTTTGGGAACCATGGAACGAAACCATAGAATCTTGAACGAGTACTTTCTAAATTTTGTGGAATTATGCAAATGAATTGAAAGCTACACTTAATTACTCACTAAAAAGAGCAAGAGAAATAATCTTAGAAGTTAAAACAAAAAGAAAATTGAAATCAGTTAATAAGCAGAATAGCATAAACATCAAGATAGGAGATTTAGTAGTAGTTAAAGTCTTAAATAGGAAAAAAAAATAACCACCCTACAAAGGTCCATATAAAATATTATATATAAAAGATTTAATTGTACTAATAGAAATTGAAAATAATAAAGAAATATTAATACATAAGAATTTATTAAAAAAATATATCCACTAACCACATTAGAATAACAAAATTAATATTAAAAACTGAATTTCCTACTATTATATACATACATACTTACACGCAGAAACTTATTGAAATATTACATTAATATAATAAATAAGTTTTCTCTAAAATTAAAAAAAAACTATATGTTTATTTTTAATAATACCCAAATTCAAAAGGGTGAGGTGTAGTTTATGTACATTATGACCATCACTATAAAGTACAAGGTTAGCATACGGTCATCACTGTATGTAACATAAGAACTTTATTTGTTAAATAATATTATTTGAGGAATGTAGTAAGAATTTTAACGAACATTTTATATTGCTATATTAAATTTGAATTAAGATTCTATAGGCTAATTGTTCGAAATTTTAATTTAAATCTCAGAAAGACATGATAAATATTCCAAGGCACAAAGGCAAGTCAACATCAGTTTTTATTCAACTTACACAGCAGAGCAGAACAGCTGTTTTCGAAAGACGCAACCCTTTCATCATCAGTGCTCATGTGTATTGTGTTTGTCACCACTTATTAGGTGGCTTAGTTGAATGTGATAACAGTTCCTATTTACACAAATTTTATTGTGAAAAAGAATACGGGAACTGTATCAACCTGATGTTAACATGTTATTGTTATAATACCCGTGTTACCGTTTGATTATTTTTCTTCATGTCCCATTTTTCTGAATTTTTTGTTCCATCATACCTAAGTCAAACTTTTTTGGTTTGAATTTTATACTTAAGTACATGTGAACGTTTTTTCCAATTTTTTTTATTATTGGGTAGCTCAAGCCATAGCTTAAATTTGTATGTAGTAAGAATTTTAACGAACATTTTATATTGCTATATTAAATTTGAATTAAGATTCTATAGGCTAATTGTTCGAAATTTTAATTTAAATCTCAGAAAGACATGATAAATATTCCAAGGCACAAAGGCAAGTCAACATCAGTTTTTATTCAACTTACACAGCAGAGCAGAACAGCTGTTTTCGAAAGACGCAACCCTTTCATCATCAGTGCTCATGTGTATTGTGTTTGTCACCACTTATTAGGTGGCTTAGTTGAATGTGATAACAGTTCCTATTTACACAAATTTTATTGTGAAAAAGAATACGGGAACTGTATCAACCTGATGTTAACATGTTATTGTTATAATACCCGTGTTACCGTTTGATTATTTTTCTTCATGTCCCATTTTTCTGAATTTTTTGTTCCATCATACCTAAGTCAAACTTTTTTGGTTTGAATTTTATACTTAAGTACATGTGAACGTTTTTTCCAATTTTTTTTATTATTGGGTAGCTCAAGCCATAGCTTAAATTTGTATGTAGTAAGAATTTTAACGAACATTTTATATTGCTATATTAAATTTGAATTAAGATTCTATAGGCTAATTGTTCGAAATTTTAATTTAAATCTCAGAAAGACATGATAAATATTCCAAGGCACAAAGGCAAGTCAACATCAGTTTTTATTCAACTTACACAGCAGAGCAGAACAGCTGTTTTCGAAAGACGCAACCCTTTCATCATCAGTGCTCATGTGTATTGTGTTTGTCACCACTTATTAGGTGGCTTAGTTGAATGTGATAACAGTTCCTATTTACACAAATTTTATTGTGAAAAAGAATACGGGAACTGTATCAACCTGATGTTAACATGTTATTGTTATAATACCCGTGTTACCGTTTGATTATTTTTCTTCATGTCCCATTTTTCTGAATTTTTTGTTCCATCATACCTAAGTCAAACTTTTTTGGTTTGAATTTTATACTTAAGTACATGTGAACGTTTTTTCCAATTTTTTTTATTATTGGGTAGCTCAAGCCATAGCTTAAATTTGTATGTAGTAAGAATTTTAACGAACATTTTATATTGCTATATTAAATTTGAATTAAGATTCTATAGGCTAATTGTTCGAAATTTTAATTTAAATCTCAGAAAGACATGATAAATATTCCAAGGCACAAAGGCAAGTCAACATCAGTTTTTATTCAACTTACACAGCAGAGCAGAACAGCTGTTTTCGAAAGACGCAACCCTTTCATCATCAGTGCTCATGTGTATTGTGTTTGTCACCACTTATTAGGTGGCTTAGTTGAATGTGATAACAGTTCCTATTTACACAAATTTTATTGTGAAAAAGAATACGGGAACTGTATCAACCTGATGTTAACATGTTATTGTTATAATACCCGTGTTACCGTTTGATTATTTTTCTTCATGTCCCATTTTTCTGAATTTTTTGTTCCATCATACCTAAGTCAAACTTTTTTGGTTTGAATTTTATACTTAAGTACATGTGAACGTTTTTTCCAATTTTTTTTTATTATTGGGTAGCTCAAGCCATAGCTTAAATTTGTATGTAGTAAGAATTTTAACGAACATTTTATATTGCTATATTAAATTTGAATTAAGATTCTATAGGCTAATTGTTCGAAATTTTAATTTAAATCTCAGAAAGACATGATAAATATTCCAAGGCACAAAGGCAAGTCAACATCAGTTTTTATTCAACTTACACAGCAGAGCAGAACAGCTGTTTTCGAAAGACGCAACCCTTTCATCATCAGTGCTCATGTGTATTGTGTTTGTCACCACTTATTAGGTGGCTTAGTTGAATGTGATAACAGTTCCTATTTACACAAATTTTATTGTGAAAAAGAATACGGGAACTGTATCAACCTGATGTTAACATGTTATTGTTATAATACCCGTGTTACCGTTTGATTATTTTTCTTCATGTCCCATTTTTCTGAATTTTTTGTTCCATCATACCTAAGTCAAACTTTTTTGGTTTGAATTTTATACTTAAGTACATGTGAACGTTTTTTCCAATTTTTTTTATTATTGGGTAGCTCAAGCCATAGCTTAAATTTGTATGTAGTAAGAATTTTAACGAACATTTTATATTGCTATATTAAATTTGAATTAAGATTCTATAGGCTAATTGTTCGAAATTTTAATTTAAATCTCAGAAAGACATGATAAATATTCCAAGGCACAAAGGCAAGTCAACATCAGTTTTTATTCAACTTACACAGCAGAGCAGAACAGCTGTTTTCGAAAGACGCAACCCTTTCATCATCAGTGCTCATGTGTATTGTGTTTGTCACCACTTATTAGGTGGCTTAGTTGAATGTGATAACAGTTCCTATTTACACAAATTTTATTGTGAAAAAGAATACGGGAACTGTATCAACCTGATGTTAACATGTTATTGTTATAATACCCGTGTTACCGTTTGATTATTTTTCTTCATGTCCCATTTTTCTGAATTTTTTGTTCCATCATACCTAAGTCAAACTTTTTTGGTTTGAATTTTATACTTAAGTACATGTGAACGTTTTTTCCAATTTTTTTTATTATTGGGTAGCTCAAGCCATAGCTTAAATTTGTATGTAGTAAGAATTTTAACGAACATTTTATATTGCTATATTAAATTTGAATTAAGATTCTATAGGCTAATTGTTCGAAATTTTAATTTAAATCTCAGAAAGACATGATAAATATTCCAAGGCACAAAGGCAAGTCAACATCAGTTTTTATTCAACTTACACAGCAGAGCAGAACAGCTGTTTTCGAAAGACGCAACCCTTTCATCATCAGTGCTCATGTGTATTGTGTTTGTCACCACTTATTAGGTGGCTTAGTTGAATGTGATAACAGTTCCTATTTACACAAATTTTATTGTGAAAAAGAATACGGGAACTGTATCAACCTGATGTTAACATGTTATTGTTATAATACCCGTGTTACCGTTTGATTATTTTTCTTCATGTCCCATTTTTCTGAATTTTTTGTTCCATCATACCTAAGTCAAACTTTTTTGGTTTGAATTTTATACTTAAGTACATGTGAACGTTTTTTCCAATTTTTTTTTATTATTGGGTAGCTCAAGCCATAGCTTAAATTTGTATGTAGTAAGAATTTTAACGAACATTTTATATTGCTATATTAAATTTGAATTAAGATTCTATAGGCTAATTGTTCGAAATTTTAATTTAAATCTCAGAAAGACATGATAAATATTCCAAGGCACAAAGGCAAGTCAACATCAGTTTTTATTCAACTTACACAGCAGAGCAGAACAGCTGTTTTCGAAAGACGCAACCCTTTCATCATCAGTGCTCATGTGTATTGTGTTTGTCACCACTTATTAGGTGGCTTAGTTGAATGTGATAACAGTTCCTATTTACACAAATTTTATTGTGAAAAAGAATACGGGAACTGTATCAACCTGATGTTAACATGTTATTGTTATAATACCCGTGTTACCGTTTGATTATTTTTCTTCATGTCCCATTTTTCTGAATTTTTTGTTCCATCATACCTAAGTCAAACTTTTTTGGTTTGAATTTTATACTTAAGTACATGTGAACGTTTTTTCCAATTTTTTTTATTATTGGGTAGCTCAAGCCATAGCTTAAATTTGTATGTAGTAAGAATTTTAACGAACATTTTATATTGCTATATTAAATTTGAATTAAGATTCTATAGGCTAATTGTTCGAAATTTTAATTTAAATCTCAGAAAGACATGATAAATATTCCAAGGCACAAAGGCAAGTCAACATCAGTTTTTATTCAACTTACACAGCAGAGCAGAACAGCTGTTTTCGAAAGACGCAACCCTTTCATCATCAGTGCTCATGTGTATTGTGTTTGTCACCACTTATTAGGTGGCTTAGTTGAATGTGATAACAGTTCCTATTTACACAAATTTTATTGTGAAAAAGAATACGGGAACTGTATCAACCTGATGTTAACATGTTATTGTTATAATACCCGTGTTACCGTTTGATTATTTTTCTTCATGTCCCATTTTTCTGAATTTTTTGTTCCATCATACCTAAGTCAAACTTTTTTGGTTTGAATTTTATACTTAAGTACATGTGAACGTTTTTTCCAATTTTTTTTATTATTGGGTAGCTCAAGCCATAGCTTAAATTTGTATGTAGTAAGAATTTTAACGAACATTTTATATTGCTATATTAAATTTGAATTAAGATTCTATAGGCTAATTGTTCGAAATTTTAATTTAAATCTCAGAAAGACATGATAAATATTCCAAGGCACAAAGGCAAGTCAACATCAGTTTTTATTCAACTTACACAGCAGAGCAGAACAGCTGTTTTCGAAAGACGCAACCCTTTCATCATCAGTGCTCATGTGTATTGTGTTTGTCACCACTTATTAGGTGGCTTAGTTGAATGTGATAACAGTTCCTATTTACACAAATTTTATTGTGAAAAAGAATACGGGAACTGTATCAACCTGATGTTAACATGTTATTGTTATAATACCCGTGTTACCGTTTGATTATTTTTCTTCATGTCCCATTTTTCTGAATTTTTTTTCCATCATACCTAAGTCAAACTTTTTTGGTTTGAATTTTATACTTAAGTACATGTGAACGTTTTTTCCAATTTTTTTTATTATTGGGTAGCTCAAGCCATAGCTTAAATTTGTATGTAGTAAGAATTTTAACGAACATTTTATATTGCTATATTAAATTTGAATTAAGATTCTATAGGCTAATTGTTCGAAATTTTAATTTAAATCTCAGAAAGACATGATAAATATTCCAAGGCACAAAGGCAAGTCAACATCAGTTTTTATTCAACTTACACAGCAGAGCAGAACAGCTGTTTTCGAAAGACGCAACCCTTTCATCATCAGTGCTCATGTGTATTGTGTTTGTCACCACTTATTAGGTGGCTTAGTTGAATGTGATAACAGTTCCTATTTACACAAATTTTATTGTGAAAAAGAATACGGGAACTGTATCAACCTGATGTTAACATGTTATTGTTATAATACCCGTGTTACCGTTTGATTATTTTTCTTCATGTCCCATTTTTCTGAATTTTTTGTTCCATCATACCTAAGTCAAACTTTTTTGGTTTGAATTTTATACTTAAGTACATGTGAACGTTTTTTCCAATTTTTTTTATTATTGGGTAGCTCAAGCCATAGCTTAAATTTGTATGTAGTAAGAATTTTAACGAACATTTTATATTGCTATATTAAATTTGAATTAAGATTCTATAGGCTAATTGTTCGAAATTTTAATTTAAATCTCAGAAAGACATGATAAATATTCCAAGGCACAAAGGCAAGTCAACATCAGTTTTTATTCAACTTACACAGCAGAGCAGAACAGCTGTTTTCGAAAGACGCAACCCTTTCATCATCAGTGCTCATGTGTATTGTGTTTGTCACCACTTATTAGGTGGCTTAGTTGAATGTGATAACAGTTCCTATTTACACAAATTTTATTGTGAAAAAGAATACGGGAACTGTATCAACCTGATGTTAACATGTTATTGTTATAATACCCGTGTTACCGTTTGATTATTTTTCTTCATGTCCCATTTTTCTGAATTTTTTGTTCCATCATACCTAAGTCAAACTTTTTTGGTTTGAATTTTATACTTAAGTACATGTGAACGTTTTTTCCAATTTTTTTTATTATTGGGTAGCTCAAGCCATAGCTTAAATTTGTATGTAGTAAGAATTTTAACGAACATTTTATATTGCTATATTAAATTTGAATTAAGATTCTATAGGCTAATTGTTCGAAATTTTAATTTAAATCTCAGAAAGACATGATAAATATTCCAAGGCACAAAGGCAAGTCAACATCAGTTTTTATTCAACTTACACAGCAGAGCAGAACAGCTGTTTTCGAAAGACGCAACCCTTTCATCATCAGTGCTCATGTGTATTGTGTTTGTCACCACTTATTAGGTGGCTTAGTTGAATGTGATAACAGTTCCTATTTACACAAATTTTATTGTGAAAAAGAATACGGGAACTGTATCAACCTGATGTTAACATGTTATTGTTATAATACCCGTGTTACCGTTTGATTATTTTTCTTCATGTCCCATTTTTCTGAATTTTTTGTTCCATCATACCTAAGTCAAACTTTTTTGGTTTGAATTTTATACTTAAGTACATGTGAACGTTTTTTCCAATTTTTTTTTATTATTGGGTAGCTCAAGCCATAGCTTAAATTTGTATGTAGTAAGAATTTTAACGAACATTTTATATTGCTATATTAAATTTGAATTAAGATTCTATAGACTAATTGTTCGAAATTTTAATTTAAATCTCAGAAAGTCATGATAAATATTCCAAGGCACAAAGGCAAGTCAACATCAGTTTTTATTCAACTTACACAGCAGAGCAGAACAGCTGTTTTCGAAAGACGCAACCCTTTCATCACATTCAACTAAGCCACCTAATAAGTGGTGACAAACACAATACACATGAGCACTGATGATGAAAGGGTTGCGTCTTTCGAAAACAGCTGTTCTGCTCTGCTGTGTAAGTTGAATAAAAACTGATGTTGACTTGCCTTTGTGCCTTGGAATATTTATCATGTCTTTCTGAGATTTAAATTAAAATTTCGAACAATTAGCCTATAGAATCTTAATTCAAATTATTTGAGGAATTTATGCTGGTCAGCATAAATTGAAGTTCAACTGTTTCAATTGTTTATCAAAAATATAAGGTTAATGAATTTTTTGAGAATAATATTGGTGTGGGTATACATTGAAATTGCTTGAGCCGATATTGCTGACCTATACAATAAATTAGTATGTATATAAGCTGGCAATTATTTCAATAAAAAAATAATTAATCTAAGAGCAAAAGCAAATACTTGTTTTTATTGTCATTCTCAAAAAAGGGCATTCTAATGCTCGGATAATGCGGCAGAAGTGCTTAGAAAATACTTAAGACATTCACATAAAACATTTAAATAATACAAACACTCTACAACTGAAATAGATATTAATATATATGCGTGTGTCGTAAATATATATTTATTAACGTGTGTCGCTTATCATTATTGTCGTGCAACAAAGGGAGAATTTTCATCATGTCATCGATGTTTCAATTTCATAAATTAGATGAAACCAACTACTCAATATGGAGCATTCAAATGCAAAGCTTATTGGTCCATTATGGATTATAGAGTGTGGTAAGTGGCCGTGCAACAAAACCAGCAGATGCAGCATCGGCAGCCTATAAGTTGTATGAAATGAAGGATGAAAAGACCTTAGCATCAATTTTACAGCGTCAGTAGCTTGGAAAAAGCTACGCGAAATTCATCAGTCAAAAGGCCTGCGAAAAAAGATAATGTTGTTTAGAAAACTTTTATATATGTCTATGCATGAAGGTGGTAACATGAGTGGGCACATATATTATTTTTCAAGTTTAATAGATCAGGGCCCTATTGCACCAACGCACAGAGGGTTAGAATAGCCTGTTTTCCTGGATTAATTAAAAAAAATTTAAGTATCGTCAAAATTGTTTGTACCCGGTCAGAGTATATAAAATTCTACATCACTTGTCGTTAAAATAAATGTCAAAAGTGCTCTTGTGTTTTTACAGTGAAACTTCAAAGTCAAACTTTATAGAATATTTTGTGCAAAAAAGGCTGAAAAAAGTGAAAACTTGCAAAAAGTACTTATTGCAAAAGTTAACAATATTTCAATGGAATCATCAAGTTCAGGTTATTTTGCAAATACTTCGTTACCATTTGTGTATTAAATTGTGTGTGGAAGTGTTTTAGATTTAGTTATTTATATTGGAAATGCCAAAAAAATTAGAATTTTTATATTTTAACGCACTTATTCATAAAAATTATGAGAGGCTTATAAGAGTGTAATAGAGCAAATTTCATATGAAATTTTGTTTTATTACGCTGTTATTAGACTCTCATAATTTTTATGAATAAGGGGGTAAATGGATATACATATAGTTATTATTTGTCCACATTCGTGTCATAATTTTTAGTTTATATTAAAGAGGACATAAATCTCTATAATATTGCAAAATTTTACGTTGCCTTTTTGTGCCTTTTAGAAGCTATTATGCATTGTTTAATACAAGTGTTGCAGCAGTCAAATTAGCTAAAAATCACATTGATCTCGCGACTGCTAGTTTCGTTCTTAAGGGATATTTTAAATTATTTTAAAATTTATCCTTAAGAGATTTTTCAAAAATATTAAATGAAACTATAACTTCATTCTTTGAAGTATGAAATAAGTCTAATTTTATTGAATTAAAATTTCTTACAATCTACTTAAAGATATTTTGTGTTTTATTACTAATACATTCTTATTTTCTATAAAGATGCCGATTCTGCAATTTAGAACAAAGGCATCTTTAATGAGTGGCTCAGTGACAAATCATACGATAAAACCAACCAATGGCCTGCAAACGTTTTGTTTACATTAACCATTTGGTGATTTCAAACAACAATTTTTTGTTGGATACAAAACTAAACAAAAATAAGAACAAAAGAAATTTGTTTACAAATTTCTTATAGACATTGGCTGGTTTATAGTTTCATCTGTAGGGTTTGCACATATAACTCTCCCTCCGTTAAGATTCGAGTCCCTTCGAATAAAGTTAAAATTTTTTATTTTACTTAATATGTAATATAATATAGATATAAAAAACAATGCATAAAGTATATAAAAATTATGATTATTTTGCATTTTTACAAATGTTTGTTCGATTTCATTTATATTAGTGAAATTGATTTCGGGCAACTTTTCCGTTATATTACTAGGCAAAACATTAAAATTTGGAATGATCATATTTAATTTACTTTCGAATCTTTTTATCTTAAATCCATCTATATCAATTTCACAATCTTTAAAGTTTACAATATAATTTCCTTTCAAAGGATATGAGAAATTAGTACATGCATCAAACAGAGTAGCGTTTACATTTGTTAACAATAAATTTCCGATTTCAAATTCAATTACCGATTTTTCGGTCTTCTTAATTTTACTACACTCTCTATAATTGTTCTTCAAAACGTTCGACAAACAAGGATCCACCACCTTCATCTTATGCAACACGTTTTCCTCCTCTATCAAATATGTTATATTTTCAATAGTAACAGTCTTTGTCATTTCAATATCCAATTGCATATAATTTTGTGCGGGTATGGGTACAACTATTTCCGTTCTATATTCCTTTTCAACGAACTCGGGTATCATTAGGACAAAAACTATCAATCTGTCACCCATGGATCCCATACTACCTCTCATATATTTTAGCTTTAGATTATCGATATCAAAGTGGTCAATCTCATCATTTGTCAAAAAGAATCTACTGGCAATACCATATTTAGACATTACAATATTTTCCTGTACTTGTTCAATTTTATTTCTTATTTCATTAATCAACAAGACGAAATTATTATATTTTGTTATTCTCAAACTTTCTTCGATCGCCCCCGTGTACGTTTTATTAAACCAATTTTTATTTTGTTCTACTACCAATCTTATATTCTGTAAATAACTCTGCATTTCATTATTTATCTTCACTTGCTTGTTCATATTATCAATAATATTTTTCTGATTAAAATCCACCATTTTAAAATGGTTTTCAATTCTTAACCTATCTTCATCATCCATGCTACCAAAAAGCCAATTTATAACTCTACCTCCAACATCAATCAACGCTCTTTTATATCTAACCTTTGTATGAATTTGCAATGTTTGTAGGGAATGTTCCAACTCTTTAATCTTTTTATCAAGATTCAAAATTAACCAGCCCTCCTTTACAATAAAACTGTGGGATACGCTTGTCTTTAATTTGTGGATGGTATCTCCAATATCCTGTATGTCAATGACATGAATCAACTCCGAGAAACCACTGATGAGGTCAACAGGTTCACCCCGCAAAACGGCATATCCTGCCTGTGTCTCGATGTTTTTTACTTCGACTGCCGACTCAGCGCATGAAATTAATCGGAGCACCAGAACTAGTACGATTTCCGGCCTCATGATTACCTGGAAAGGTTTTTAAAGGCCTTCTAATATTTGCCAAGTCTATTTTATTAGGATTGTTAGAATTATATTTAACAAATCTCTTAGCGGTTTTCTGTCTCTGAGCTTGTGGATTTCTCATGTACAAGTCTCGATTATCATATTCGGGAACTCTTCCCCTTTTCGCATTTATCCGAATAATCGCTTTCTTTTTCTTGTTGCTCATGTACTGAGCAATCTTTCGATAATCTATGTCGGAACGATTCAGAAAATCAATGGGCTTAACATTTGTTGTGGAATGAATAGTAGCATTATAAAAACCCACTGCCCTAATAACCAATTCCTCTATATCAATGTCTTCGTTATTTCGTTTCAAAATTCTGATGTGCTCCAAAAGAGACAAATGCATTCTCTCTACATCGGAGTTGCCTGTGTGAGAATTTGCAGTTGTAAAGTGCGTTTGAATATTTTTATCCGCACAAAACAATCTTATTAAAGCATTATTAAACTCGTTGTCCATTATCAACAACTCTGGTTTGCCAAGTAATGCAATCCTTTCCTGTATCTTGACTCTAATAGTACACATATTCTTATCCGTTATCTTATGCACGGAGCCCATTTTCGTAAATCTGTCAATCGTGGTAAGAAAACAAGTTCTATGAACTTGAAATATATCCATATGGACGATCATGTTCGGTCTATCAGGGGTTACAGTATGACCAAAATGCTTACGATATGGATTTCTATCGTACTTATTCTCGTTGCAGATTCTACACGAGTTTATGAATTTATTTATATATTTAATTAAATTGGGATAGAAATAAGAAAACTTAACTTCTTCAAAATTCTCCAGTATTCCTCTATGGTTTGTATTAGTATGAACTCTTTCAATTTCTCTGAACATTTCCTCTTCATTAAGCAAATCTGTTGCTAATTTTGTACATCTTACAAATTTCAAATCACGGCTACCTCCAAACAACGATATTAATTTCTCTTGGACCACGTTGTATAAATTGTTTGGAAGTTCGGAATATACGCCGACCTTTCCTTTATTCAAAGTTCTTCGAAACAGATCATTCAAGTAATGATCATTTCGTATATCATTTTCGCATACATATATAATTTTATATTTTCTGTATAAAATTTCTTGTTCCATTCTTTTAGTCCTTAGAATTCTTATTTGAATTCTATATTTATTAACGATCGATTCGCTTATATAGAAGTTGGTACTACCATCATCTTCTTGTTGGCTATGTACCGTTGTGATATCATCGGATATTTCAAACAATGATTTCATATCATAGTTTTCAGGGCTATTATCAGTTTCCATTCTACTAAGAAAATCCGCCACTTTATTATCCCTTCCTTTTACGTATTCAATATCAAATTCGTATTCACCTAATGTGATCTTCCACCTAATCAATCTGGAATTTGGCTCCTTTAATGAAGCTAACCACTTTAGAGGCTGGTGGTCAGTACGCACCAAGAACCTCGTACCAAAAAGGTAGGGACGAAAATATTTCGTCGCCCATACTATAGCCAAGAGTTCTTTCTCTATGGTACTATAGTTTTTTTCGTGATCGTTCAAAGTTCTGCTTGCAAAACTAATCGGTCTATTATCTTGACTTAATATTGCTCCCAGTGCTATATTACTGGCATCTGTGGTGAGCACAAACTTCTTGTTAAAGTCTGGATAGGACAATATTGGTGGACTAGTAATGATCCGTTTTAATTTTTCAAAAGCCTCAATGTAGGCGATATCACCAATATTAATCTTGGCACCTTTCTTGAGGTATTTAATCATGGGTCCTGCAACCGAAGAATAGTTTTTTATAAACTTTCTGTAATAGCCGGTTAGGCCCAGAAATGATTTTATTTTCTTTACTGTGTCTGGAATCTTTATTTTACCAATTGCCTCAACCTTCGATGGGCAAGGTTTTAGGCCATCTGCCGTAACTATATGACCCAAAAACTGAGTCTGTCTAGCGAGAAAATTACATTTATTCATTTGTACCTTCAAATTATGTCTATCCAAAGCAGAAAATATTTTGGATAGGCTGTCTAAATGTTCCTCCAAAGAAGTCGAGAAGACCAATATATCATCCATATAGATGACACAGTTCTTATTGATATGATCTCTTAACACGCAGTTCATCATACGTTGAAAAGTCGCGGGTGCATTTTTCAATCCAAATGGCATTCGGACGTATTCAAAATGTCCCATGGGAGTGGAGAAAGCTGTCTTCTCAATGTCCCTGTCTTCCATCCGGATTTGGTGGAACCCTTTCGCAAGATCAATAGTCGAGAAATATTGCGCTCGACCTAATTTATCGAATAAAGCGTCGATGTTTGGCATAGGGAATTTATCATCCACAGTTATATTCTTAAGTGCCCTATAATCTATTACTATACGCCATTTCTGTTTACCCTCATTATCCATTTTCTTAGGTACTATCCATAAGGGTGAGTTATAAGGCGATTTACTCGGTCTTATAATTCCCTGGACTAACATATCCTTTACTTGAGTTTCAATTTCTTTTTCATGTGTCTTTGGGTATCTATATATTCTAGAATACACCGGTTTATCCGATGTTGTAATTATACTATGCTTTACCGCACTAGTAGTGGTCAAAGTTTGACCCATCTGATAAAAGGTATCTTTGTTTCTGCACAAAAACCTCTCCAATTTACTTCTTTCTTCTTCATTTAAATGTTTTGACATTTCAATGTTACCAAAATCTATATTCTGTATTTCCAACACCGGAATCCTATCATAACTTACATCGACTGCCCTTGGATAAAGGAATACCTCGACATTGTTAACCAAAAGTCTCATATTCTTAAAATCAATTAAGACACCCATAGGTATCAAAACATTATTGCCAATAATGCAATCAAAAGCCCTATCTCTCAGATCGATCAGCTTAATAGACATTGTTTCATTTGTGGCATTAAATTCGAAAGGAACATCAACTATTACCTCTTCATCAACCAATCTCTTGCCAGTTAAAGTCTTCAACTGTATTACATTCTGCATTCTTCTTCTTGAAGACAACCCCCCAAACACCCCATAGTCGCCCAGAGTAGTGGCTGCACCACTATCTATTAGGCATTTAACCTTAATATTATTAATCGTGAGTATGGCTATTGGTAGTTGGGATCCTGAGGCGGCATGTGAAAATTTTGGCTTATATTCACATTGTCTACTTCCATAGGTTGGGGCTGTATATTATTGTTGTAATTATTGCTATTTCTAACTTGATTAGAATTGTTCCTTTGAAAATTATTATATCGATTTGAATTGTTTCTATTATTGTCATAATAATTACTATTTCTAACTTGATTAGAATTATTCCTTTGAAAATTATTATGTTGATTTGAATTGTTTCTATTATTATCATAATAATTACTATTTCTGACTTGATTAGAATTATTCCTTTGGAAATTATTGTGTTGATTTGAATTACTTCCCTGAACATTTCTATTATAATTGTCTCTACTAACAAATTTTTGTTTGTAACTATCATTTTGAAGGCTTTTATTCTTATAACGAGAACTTCCTCGAATATGAACATCTTTCATTAAGTTGTTTGCTATAAAATACGAATATGCACCACTTATGGTAGTGATATTGTTCTGGATTAATAAAGTTTTAATATTGAGGGTTAAAAAATTCAAATATATATCAAAAATAATACGCTGATTTATATCTGGAGAGAACATCGCGTTATTCTCTGGATTAAGGCTGTATTTTGTGTTCATAAGATTTAAAATTTCATCTAATTTGCCGTGAAGCTCCTCAATAGTGAACGCATTTACGTTCATTGCATCGTTTCTTAGATTAAGAAACGACTCTCTAACTCCGAACTCTTCTCTTAGTTTTACTATTATTTGCTCCCATGTTGGGGCCAGTAGCGTCTCGACAGCCTTAAGAGCTTTTCCCTGTAGGCGATTTGCCAAAACAGATCTGATAGTGGGTTTGTGTTCATCGGAAACCAGAGATATTACGGTATTAACATCTCTCAAATAATTTGTCAGCGTGTACTCTGACGAACCACTAAATGAAGGCAAATTTCGGGCTTCGCGTAACCCGTCTGTTAGTGTCAGAGCCATACCTGTCGAAGTATTGAAAAACTTTACAAAAAAAAAAAATCTATTTCTCTTTCCCCTTTTTATTTCTTTCTTTTCTTAGATGATATTCTTAAAAATTTCAATTAATTAACACTAAAAAAAAAAAAATTTTTTTTTTCTTTCCCTGTACATACATTAGTTAGGATTTAAATAACAAAAAAAAAATTTCCCTCGCACAAAGAAAAATTTCTTTTTGTATATATACATATATCCTTTCTATCTCCAAATCTTCTCTTTTTTCAAACCAAGTTGAAAATTATTTTCTTTAAAGCATTTTATTCAAACCTAATTTTATTTCTTTTCGATTACTTATATAGTTTTCGTAAACGATTAACTTTCACAAAACTAAATTCAAAGGGCTATACCTTATTCTCCCTGATGTTGCTTTGTTTTTGATGAATTTGCTTATTTTGTT
This sequence comes from Linnaemya tessellans, assembly GCA_951800035.1. Classification (NCBI taxonomy): domain Eukaryota; kingdom Metazoa; phylum Arthropoda; class Insecta; order Diptera; family Tachinidae; genus Linnaemya; species Linnaemya tessellans. The sequence continues at coordinate 64,675,939 of OX637534.1, read as the reverse complement.
GATCTTGATGAATTTGTAGTTGTAGTCTTCTTGATGAAGTTGCATTTGCCGCTGTTCTTGATGAGGTTGTTGCTACTGTCTGGTGCATAAGCCGCACCAGCTTCTTCCTTCCTTCCTTCCAACGCTTTGGCCGCGTTGTTAAATGGCAGAAACAATTTTCTTCTTTTTTTCTCTTTTTTTTTATATGCAATGACAACGCTCTTTGGCTGCGTTGTTATTGGCAAAAAAGAAATATTTATCACAAAATTTTATTCAAAATCTTTATTTAAGTTCTTAAAAAAAAAGAATATTTTATTTTAATTAAAAAAAAAATAGATTCGTGATCCTATTTTTCACTTAGGATCCTACCGTTGACTGCGCCAGTTTCGTTCTTAAGGGATATTTTAAATTATTTTAAAATTTATCCTTAAGAGATTTTTCAAAAATATTAAATGAAACTATAACTTCATTCTTTGAAGTATGAAATAAGTCTAATTTTATTGAATTAAAATTTCTTACAATCTACTTAAAGATATTTTATGTTTTATTACTAATACATTCTTATTTTCTATAAAGATGCCGATTCTGCAATTTAGAACAAAGGCATCTTTAATGAGTGGCTCAGTGACAAATCATACGATAAAACCAACCAATGGCCTGCAAACGTTTTGTTTACATTAACCATTTGGTGATTTCAAACAACAATTTTTTGTTGGATACAAAACTAAACAAAAATAAGAACAAAAGAAATTTGTTTACAAATTTCTTATAGACATTGGCTGGTTTATAGTTTCATCTGTAGGGTTTGCACATATAACTTGCTGCTGTTGTTGTGTGTTCTGTTTTGTTGTTTTTCATGCTACTTTTTATACCCTCCAAAAAAGAATTTGGAGGGTATATTCACGTTTGTAACGCATCGAAATATCCATCTCAGACCCCATAAAGTATATATATTCTTGATCAGTGATGAAATCTAAGACCAACTGAGCATGTCCGTCCGTCCGTCCGTCTGTGGAAATCACGATACAGTCCAAACGAAAAGAGCTAGACTCTTGAAATTTGGCATAAATATATTTTATAACTTAGAGCAGGTTAAGTTCGAAGATGGGCTAAATCGGGCAAGAGGGAAAAAAGTTCCCCTAAGAAGAACTAAACCAACCCAGAAAAAACAACATAATTTTTAAAGTTTTTTGGTTATTTTGTTAAGCAAATGATATATTTTTATGTCAAACACGGTCCAACGCCTTAAACTTGGAGCCATTAAATAAAATAAAAATATTTTTTGACCCCGCCCACTTTAGTGGGCGTTATTATAGGCAAAAATAGCATAAAAATTTAACAAATTGTTTTACTTAAGCCTACATTCCTTAAAAATAACACTTTTAATCTTTAATGACGAAGCTGAAACGAAACCTGGTACTACTCTGCCCTACCCCCTCCTTCCCCTTCGCCCCCTAAATGACCCTACCAAAAAATTTTTTTTTTTAAATTTTGTATATAATCATCCCAAGCATTTATCTTTAGAGTTTTATGACTGCCGATTTCTGCCCTACCTACCCCCCCCCCCCCCCCCACCTTTTCTTTTGTCCCCAAAATGACCCTACCAAAAAAAAATGTTTTTTTAAATTTTGTATATAATCATCCCAAGCATTTATCTTTAGAGTTTTATGACTGCCGATTTCTGCCCTACCCCCCCCCCCCCGCCCTCTTTCTTTGCCCTCTAAATGACCCTACCAAAAAAAATTTTTTTTTTTAAATTTTGTATATAATCATCCCAAGCATTTATCTTTAGAGTTTTATGACTGCTGATTTCTGCCCTAGCCCCCTCCCCCCTTCTTCCTTTGTCCCCTAAAATGACCCTACCAAAAAAAATTTTTTTTTGAAATTTTGTATATAATCATCCCAAGCATTTCTTTAGAGTTTTATGACTGCCTGTTGCTGCCATATCCCCTAAAATGACCCTACCAAAAAAAAATTTTTTTTAAATTTTGTATATAATCATCCTAAGCATTTATCTTTAGAGTTTTATGACTGCCTGTTGCTGCCCTACCCCCTCCTCCCCCTTTGCCCGCTAAATGACCCTATTAAAAATTAATATACATTTTTTTTATTTTGTGTATAATCATCCCAAGCATTTATTTTTACAGTTTTATGTGTATCTGTTTCTGCCCTACCCCCTCTCCCCCTTTGCCCTCTAAATGACCCTATCAAAAAAAAGAAATTTTAATTTTGTATATAATTATCCCAAGCATTTATTTTTAGAGTTTTATGACAAAGGTGAAATGTTTCCCCCACAGCCCTTGCCAGAGCGACCCCGCCAAAATACAGTTTTTATACCCTCCAAAGAGAATTGTGATGAAGTCTAAGACGGTCTAGCAATGCCCATGCGTTCGTCTGTGGAAAACATGATATTGTATATATTTGAATCCCGCCCCCTTTAGTGGGCGTTGACGTACGATATTATATAAAGGAACTCTGTCCCACCAAGTTAAACATTTCAAATTCACTTAATAAATATTTGGAGGGTATTTAAGATTCGACCCGGTCGAATATAACGTTTTTACTTGTTTCTATTTATTTGTGCTCTTCTTTTCAGTATATTGATGCTATTATTTTTGTTTCTTTTAATAATATTCTTTGTTTCAATAATATCTTGTTATACCCTTCACAAAAAAGTGAAAGGGTACATATAGGTTTGTCATTCCGTGTGTTTCTTCGATATGCACATGGGACCCCATAAAGTATATATATTCTGGATCCTTATGAATAGCGATGACGAATGAGCGATGTCCGTCTGTCTGTCAGTCCGTCTGTCCGTCCGTCTCTACGTGAAATCGGTTTTCCCAAGCCCCCAGAAGAGCTAGAGACTTCGTTCTTGGACCGTTGGATTGGAAATGAACTTAACAGGCTGGGAAGCTTACACCTATTTCTCGACGCAAAATTTATACCAAAAATCAATTATTTTTTTTTATGTTTGTAACTGAAATCTATTTCGTGCTTTGGGGAGCCTCAATGGTCTATTAAAAACTAAAAAAATAAAAATTTTTGTCCAGGGATGGGAAATTAAAAATTTTTTTTTCGGCCTATTCCGTATTTTGTAGTACATGTAGTAACTAAAATTGTTAAAAATTTTAAGTTTTTCTTTAACAAAACCACTTTATACGTCATGAAGATTTGCATTGGCAAAAAAAAATTTTTGTTTTAAATTCAAATTTTGTTTCCAGGGTTGGGAAATTGCATTGTTTTTAAAAGTGAATGTAATCAAACAGGCCTTGCCAAGCCCCCAGAAGAGATAGAGACTTCATTCTTGGACCGTTGGATTGGAAATGAACTTAAATAGAGTGGTTTTAAAATTCAGATAGAACTATGGTTCCAGAGCTGCGAAGCTTTCACCTATTTCTCGACGCAAAATTTATACCAAAAATCAATTATTTTTTTTTAATGTTTGTAAATTAAACCTATTTCGTGCTTTGGGAAGTCTCAATGGTGTATTAAAAACTAAAAAAATAAAAAAATTTTTTTTCAGGGATGGGAAATTAAAAATTTTATTTTCGGCCCAGTCCGTATTTTGTAGTACATGTAGTAACTAAAATTTTTTAAAATGTTAAGTTTTTCTTTAACAAAACCTCTTTATACATCATGAAGAAATGCATTGGCCAAAAAAAAAAAAATTAAAATTTTAAATTCAAATTTTGCTTCCAGGGGTGGGTAATTGAATTTTTTTATACATGCAAGTAATCAACCAGGCAATTGATGTTAATTTTTTTTGTTTTTTGCCAACTAAAACTGTCTTATAATTTAGAAAGAACAAAATTGGTATCAAAAATTCAAAAATTAAAAATAAAATTTCGAATCCAGGGATGGACAAGTGCAATATTTTATGGTACATGAAAGTTACCAAAATGGTAAAAAATTTGCAATTTTTCGTAAATAAAACAACTTTATACCTCAAGAAGCATTGCACTGATAAAAAAAACAAACAACAAGTAAAAGTGCTATTTTCGGCTGTACCGAATCTTAAATACCCTTCACAGATGTAATTCTTCTTTCTTTCGTGCCAAAACAGAAAGTGGGTTTAATTAAAAAATCAAAATGATGTTATGGGTTACTTTTATATTTAAGAAAACGTTTAAATTTTTCGGCTAGGAAGCTAAATGTTTGGCTTTTCTTATATCTAATACCTATGAACGTCTTTCAAAAATATGAAATATGTTTAAATTACAAACAAAACAAAAAATCCGTTTCATGTACCCCAAAAAGTTCTAATTGTCCAACCGTATAATCGTCTTTTAGATTTTGTTGGTTTTTAATACCAGTTTACTTCTTTCTGATGTATAAAGTAGGTATAATTCATCATAAAAATCAAAAAATAACAAATAAAATGGCTGCTTTTATGTATCGGAAAATGTCGATTTTCCAACCCTTCAACCGAATTTTTAATTTTTTAATACTAATTTAATTTTTTCTGATATATAGAATAGCTTTAATTCACTAAAAAACAAAATTTGGAATTTATGTATGTACTTTTATATACCAAAAATATTTCAATTTTCCAACCCTGGAACCGAATTTATAATATTTTGATACCAGTTTAATTTTTTCTGAAATATATAATAGGTTTAATTCACTAAAAGCACAAAATTTTGAATTTATGTATGCACTATTTTGTACAAAAAATATTTTGATTTCTTAACTCTGGAATTTTTATTTTTTTTCCAATGCAATTCTTAGTGAGGTGTAACATAGTTTTACTAGACAAAAAAATTAAAATTTTTAAACTTTTTGGTTACTTTCATGTACCATAAAATAAATCATTTGTCCAACCCTGGAGATTTTAATACCAATTTTGTTCTTCCTGAATTATAAAACAGCTTTAATTAGCAAAAAAAAACAACGTCAATTGCTTTTTGGTTATTTTTATGCAGAATAAATATATCAATTTCCCAATCCTGGAAACGAAATTTAAATTTTTTGAAATTTTTTTATCAATGCAAACCTTCATGAGGTATAAAGTAGTTTTGTTTAAGAAAAACTCGAATTTTGCAACCATTTTGGTTATAACATGTACTACAAAGTATTGCATGTACCAAAAAAAATTTTATTTTTCCAACCCTGGAAACGAAATTTTAATTTTTTTTGTTTGTTTTTTTTTTTATCAGTGCAACGCTTCTTAAGGTATAAGGTAGTTTTATTTACGAAAAATTGTAAATATTTTACCATTTTGGTAACTTTCATGTACCATAAAATATTGCACTTGTCCATCCCTGGATTCGAAATTTTATATTTTATTTTTGAATTTTTGATACCAATTATGTTCTTCCTAAATTATAAGACAGTTTTAGTTAGCAAAAAACAAAAAAACAACATCAGTTGCCTGTTTTATTACTTTCATGTATAAAAAAAAATTCAATTTCCCACCCCTGGAAGCAAAATTTGAATTTAAAATTTTTGATTTTTTTTTTGGCTAATGCAAATCTTTATGACGTATAAATTGGTTTTGTTAAAGAAAAACTTAACATCTTTAACAATTTTAGTTACTACATGTACTACAAAATACGGAATAGGCCGAAAAAAAATTTTTTAATTTCCCATCCCTGGACAAAAATTTTTATTTTTTTAGTTTTTAATAGACCATTGAGGCTCCCCAAAGCACGAAATAGATTTCAGTTACAAACATTAAAAAAAAATAATTGATATTTGGTATAAATTTTGCGTCGAGAAATAGGTGTAAGCTTCCCAGCTCTGGAACCATTCTTCGGATCTTTCTGAATTTCAATAGCAGCCTGTTTAAGTTCATTTCCAATCTAACGGTCCAAGAACGAAGTCTCTAGCTCTTCTGGGGGCTTGGGAAAACCGATTTCACGTACAGACGGACGGACATCGCTCATTCGTCATCGCTATTCATAAGGATCCAGAATATATATACTTTATGGGGTCCCATGTGCATATCGAAGAAATTACACACGGAATGACAAACCTATATATACCCTTTCACTTTTTTGTGAAGGGTATAAAAAAAATTAAAATTTCGTTTCCAGGGTTGGAAAAATTAAATTTTTTTTTTGGTACATGCAATATTTTGTAGTACATGTTATGACCAAAATGGTTGCAAAATTCGAGTTTTTCTTAAACAAAACTACTTTATACCTCATGAAGATTTGCATTGATAAAGAAAATTTTAAAATATTTAAATTTCGCTTCCAGGGGTGGGGGAATTGAAATTTTTTTTAAACATAAAAGTAACCAAAAAGGCAATTGACGTTGTTTTTTTACTAATTAAAACTTTATTTATAACCTATATGGTTATAAATATTAAGTTTTTCTTAAATAAAACTATTATATGCCTCATTAATAGTTGCATTGGTAAAAAAAACTTAAATTTCGTTTCCAGGGTTGGGAAATTGATACATTTATTCTGCATAAAAGTAACCAAAAAGGCAATTGACGTTTTTTCTTTTTGCTAATTAAAGCTGTTTTATAATTCAGGAAGAACAAAATTGGTATTAAAATCTTAAAAAATCAAAACTTCGACTCCAGGTTTGGACAAATGATATACTTTATGGTACATGAAAGTGATCAAAAAGTTTAAAAATTTTAATTTTTTTGTCAAGTAAAACTATGTTACACCTCACTAAGAATTGAATTGGTAAAAAATTATAAATTCGGTTCCGGGGTTGGAAAATTGAAATATTTTTGGTATATAAAAGTACATACATAAATTCCAAATTTTGTTTTTTAGTGAATTAAAGCTATTATGTATATCAGAAAAAATTAAATTAGTATTAAAAAATTAAAAATTCGGTTCCAGGGTTGGGAAATCGACATTTTCTGATTCATAAAAGCAGCCATTTTATTTGTTATTTTTGATTTTTATGATGAATTATACCTCCTTTATATATCAGAAAGAAGTAAACTGGTATTAAAAACCAACAACATTGAAAACCAAAGACGATTCTACGGTTGGACAATTAAAACTTTTTGGGGTACATGAAATGGATTTTTTGTTTTATTTGTAGATTAAATATATATAATATTTTCGAAAGACGTTCATAGGTATTAGATATAAGAAAAGCCAAACATTTAGCTTCCTAGCCGAAAAATTTAAACGTTTTCTTAAATATAAAAGTAACCGATAACATCATTTTGATTTTTTAGTTAAACCTACTTTCTGTTTTGGCAAGAAAGAAAGAAAGAAAGAATAATTACATCTGTGAAGGGTATTTAAGATTCGCCACAGCCGAATATAGCACTTTTACTTGTTTTTGTTTATTTTAATAATATTCTTTGTTTTGACAATTAGTGATCGTGTTGTGCAGTTTCAAGTAATGGTGTAAAAGGGATTTTTGAAAGGTTTTTTTTGTATTAGCATTATTTTTTTTATAGAAACAAGTTCGAACGTTGTTTTTTATACTCGTCGAAGCTTATTTGATATTATGATGAATTCAAGCGCTTAAACAATGAATGGCAAGATGAAATTTTTAGCTGAATAAATAAAAAACGCACCAACTGCTCTGAGGATAATGTGTGTGATTTTAATAAAAGAATTGATGTTTTCTTTTATGAATTTAAATCTAGGTGGACTAGAGCGTATAGAATGGAAATGAGGTTTATTACTTAAAATAAAATCTGGTTGGAATCTGCTATTGGTTTTACTCTTACCCCGACTGCAAAACTTGGTAGAAAAGAAATTAGTTTTACCGAGTCCAGTGGTTGGAGTAAATATAAAAGAATAAAGATTTTAAGAGACACCATATCATTACAAAGCGCAGGTTATGTCGAGGAATCAAAAGTGTTGCGAGCCATATATGAAAAGTGTTGTAAGGGCAACAATTTAAAAAAAAGTTGAAACAACCACTTCCCACCTTGAAAATATCGAATACAAAAGCTTTGGCTGTTTTTGTAGAAGCTAAACTAACACGAAATCGATACAATGTTGTTAGACAAGCTGCTCCTCAAATATTTCCTTCCTACAACAATATTCAAACTGAAAAACAAAAAACTTACCCAGAATCGACCAGCTTTCAAATAAGCGAGACCTCCGTTGAAGTAACTTTACAAGGTCTTCTTAATCACACAGCGGAGCGACTAATAGAACTAGAAGAAACTGTTATTGACTCATTAGGTATTACGAACCCGAATGTAGTATTATATTCAAAATGGGGCTTTGATGGAAGCTCTGGCCATAGCTCATACAAACAAGCCTTTCATGGATCTGATGCTAGTGATTCATCAGTTTTTTTAACCACAATTGTACCATTTAGGCTTATGTTTGAGGAGAAGGTAATTTGGCAAAATACACGGTCGTCTTCAACTAGATTTTGCAGATCCATGAAAATTGGATTTACCAAAGAAACCGCATATGTGTCAATTAGTGAAAAAAAAGAGTTTAAGAGTAAATACAGAATTTAACCTGTTCAACTGTCACTTTTGGTGAGAAAGTTGTACATGTTTTCCACAAATTAATTTTGGCAATGGTAGATGGAAAAGTTTGCAATGCCTTAATAGAAACCACATCAACACAAAAGTGTTATTTATGTGGCGCTACAAGTAAGGATTTTAATAATATAGAAGCCATGATCCAAAGACCTGTACATGTAGACAATTTAAGATGTGGCCTTTATATTCTTCATGGCTGGATTAGATTTTTTGAATGTCTTTTGCACGTGGCATATAAAATACCTTTATAAAAGTGGCAGGCTGGGACTGATTCTGAAAAAATAACAGTAGCTGAAACAAAAAAATGAACTTCAGAAAAAATTTAAAGAGAATATGGGATTAATAGTTGACCAACCCAAACCTGGTTTTGAAAACACGAATGATGGGAATACGGCAAGACGTTTTTTTTTCAAAACGCTGAAAAATCTGCCGAAATAACAAAAATAGATGTTAATTTAATAAAAAAAATGCACGTGTTGCTTATTGCTGTATCCAGTGGCCATGAAATTAATAATGAAAAATTTAAAGTATATGCACACAATACAGGACGACTTTTTGTTGAACAGTATCCTTGGTACAATATGCCTCCCACTTTGCACAAGTATTTTATTCATGGACCCGAAATTGTGTCAAATGCCATTTTACCTATTGGGCAGTTATCAGAAGAAGCGCAGGAAGCTCGAAATAAAGATTTTAAAAAATATAGGGAGTTTCATTCACGAAAGTGCAGTCGCGAAAAATCAAACCAAGACATTTTTAATATGTTTTTGATAACCTCTGACCCAATTATTTCAAGCATGCGAAAATTGCCTACAAAGAAGGTTCAAAGCTTGCCAGAGGAGGCAATTGATTTAATTGTACCTGCAGCTCCGAACAAGAACTATTTCAGTGATGTTGAAGTTGCTGATGACGATGATGATGATGATAACGATGATGATGATGATGTTGATGATTAACTTTAAGATGTTCAATATGTAATGGTTAAGTTCTCATACTGTACTCCTTGCACTATATACCTACACTGATATTTGACATTATTTAATAAAATTATACTCAAATATACTTTGAAAATTTTTTTTTTACTTATTTTAATGGTATTAACTGAAAAATAAAGAAAAATTATCCGAACATAGCTTCCCTGATTTGATCCAAGAAAACATGCTATTCTAACCCACTGTGCAACGACTAATCACTAATCAATTTACAATTTTTGGATAAGACTTATTTTTGAAAAGTAAAGTTGATAAGTGTTGCACTTAAACTAATAAAACAAAATTATCTTATGAAAATATGAGAGCTCTTTTCCAATAATGTGCTTAGCTAATATGATTACCGTTTCTCAATGCAAAACCGAGGCTTTGCAAAGCCATTTGCGGTTTGATAAGCATTTGCAGTTTACGTCTTGTATTATAATGTCACGCGCACAAAGCAAAGCCAATAAATTGGCTATGTTAAAAATTATAAAAGACAAAAAAGTAAGTTATTCTTGTTTATTATATGTAAATATATATAAATGATATATGCATAACTATATTTTTCTAAACTTTACGATTATTTATTTGGATCCTTCCAAAATAATACCATCACAAAAACAAGATGCTTGGGTTGACCATTACCTAACCATTGCAAAGTCGTTAATAATTGCTGTATGGGGCTTAAGCAATTATTACGCTCACTGTTATAAAATATTTTCAATTTGGCAACGAGATAGCAGAAATTTTTCGGTTGTAACACGCCTTATGTCCGAATTTTTCTCTTCTAATATGTATAATTAATAGTTCGAATTGAAACATTTTTTATCAATATTTTACCGTGTTAAAGCACCGATTATTTCATTCAGACTTTTCATTGATATGATAGGTGATATTTTTTTTTTAGCAAAACAATGCTAAAATTAGCAATAATAAAGATGATAAGTAATAAGTAACAATTGTTTTTGCAACAAAATGCCAATATATTTTGATAATTTGAATAAGTTCTCACTTCTATGCTAAGATATTTTCGCTTAGCATTTTAAATTTTGCTGCAACACTTATCGACGACTTTCAGTGATATCTTACTTTTCAATACTCAGGTGAGTGACTTTCATTTATCAAATTGGTGAAACACATATCTTTGCCCAATTTCAATAATTTGCTTAAATGCTAATGATTAGTCGTTGGTGCAATAGGGCCCAGTTGTCAGAAGTAGAAGGAATCCGAAGGATTGTAATTGCAATGGAGTCCAGAGACTCATTACCTAATATGGTGTCATAAAAGACAAACATATTGGAAGAAGGCACTCGTAAGCACGAAGCTTCTTCAAATAATAACACATCTGAAGTTTTGAAAGAACCAAAAATATTAAAAAAAAAGAACATGATAATGACCGTAACAAAACCAATAATAACATCAATGACAAAAAGTGTTATAATTGTGGACGAAGATGAAATTTTGCTGCAAAATGGAAATGTAAAGATAAACGTGATACTCATGAAAAGAGAAAAGAATTCAATTGTTGTGTATCTTTGGCAGCATTAAAATCAACAAATAACGATAATGTGCAATGGTGTGTTGAGAGCGGAGCTTCATCACATTTTTGCTGTAACTATAACTTGTTTGAAAAGTATAAAATATACTACGAATATGTGTATTTACCAAACAACAACTGTGTAAAAGCAATTGGCCGAGGAAACGTTGTAATTAATGATAAACAGAACAAGATAGTTCTTAGCAACGTTTTACATGTACCAGAGCTAAGGAAATTTTATTTCCATAAGTAGAATGGTTGATAGTTGGAAGATAGTTGTATGAAAAGTAAACGTTTTATATATAAAAAATATAGAAAATAATTTGGTCTTAGAAGCATATAACAACAACGCAATATTCATATACGAAAGTATTCAAAACTAGATTTACTAGACTAGATTTACAAAATAATTTTGTGAATTGGCATCTTATATATGGCCATGTAAATTTTGATTGCTTAAGAGAAATGGCGAAAAATAACGTGGTAAAAGGACTTAGTATTAAAGATTATAATAAATATATTTCGTGTAAAACATGCTCCAAAGCTAAAATCGCCGTTAAACCTTTTGAAAGATCGCAATTTAGATCAAAATCATTGCTGAAGATAGTACACAGTGATATATGTGGACCTGTACATATACCATTTATTACTGGATCCAGATATTTTGCAACTTTTATCGATGATAAGTCTCGTTTTATAACCGTGTTTTTCTTTAAATCTATGGACCAGGTTCTAAATACTTTTAAGGAATACAAAGCATTCGCTGAAAAACAACCCCTTGCTAAATAAAGTGCTTAAGAATATAATTAAGAATAAAATGATAATGAGCGAGAGTATGTAAATAATGCTTGTAAGCTCCAAATGGAACTTAATAATACATTACGGTTTAGATCAGTATTATGAGGAGATAAAACGAATTAAAAAAATGAAGGAAAAACTTGAAGACCAATGTTCCAAATTAAGAAATTATAAAGAGGCTTGCGAGATGGTTGTATGGTCAGTCAATAGAAGATTCCGTTTGGTAGATCAAAATAATAGTCTGTTGCTGAAGAAGGAAAGACAAAAACGAACGCCATTTGAATTTGTTGGCTCGATCTATCATGTGCTTTTCGGAATGATGGACGCCGAGGACCCGAAATTGATGGAAGAGAGTATGAGAAATATTTTCCAGAATGAGGAGCAATGTTAATATAAACTATTTGTTACTTAATCGGTTGAATGTTTGTAAGACACTACTTTATTTTCATTTTAAAATGCTCTTAAATACTAACCACGAACATAATGAACATCTTAAACTAATTTAGTACGCATGCGCTTCTTTCTTATCAACTATTCTCCTTGTCTTCTTTTAGCGACAATAATATGTGCGATATATAATAAGGGTTGTTTACTAAGATCATATTAATTAATCTAGAGAATACGATATACAAATATGTAGGCAAAAACCCAATTTTTATCTCTAAAACGTACTTAAGCTAAAAGAAAACATGAAAACCAATTTCCTCTTTGAACCGTAATTAGTTTAGACAATATATAAATATTTAGGCAAGAAAACAATTTTTATCTTTATGAACCTAAATACATATGAAATGTATTCTATCCTGATAAAACTATGTTCAATTACATTTGAACAATGGTTTTAATCTGTTCTTAATAGAACGCGGTATTAGGAGACAGCTCACTGTACCTTACACCCCACAACAAAATGGTGTTGCCGAGAGAGCTAACAGAACGTTAGTTGAAATGTCCCGTAGCATGTTGTTAGAGTCTAAACTGGAAGAGAAATTTCAGGCTGAGGCAGTACTAGCATCAGTGTATTTGCACAACAGAAGAATAACTAAAGTCTTAGTGGATAATACCCCGATCAAAGTTTGGTGCGGATATAAGCCTTCAGTAGCACATTTTAAGGTATTTGGCACGAAAGCTATTGTTTTAGATAAAACACACAAAAAGAAGTGATAATGATTGGATATAATGAACAGGCAAAAGCATATAGGCTGTATGAACGTCATTTGCGAAAAGTTCATGTAAGTCGTGATGTAATTTTCTTTGATGGTCAATACCATGCTGAAGAAGCACAAAAAGATGTATCAATAATTTCGGTAATTTATACAATACAACACAATGCAACAATTACAGTAATGTCGAAGTAAGTGACGTTAATTTTGACCCGAATGACATAGCACAATTCGAAGAAGAAGAAGAAGCAGCAGAAGAAGAATTTATAGAAGATATTAATAACAGAAATCAAGAGGAGCAAGCAAGAAGAGGTCCAGGACATCCTAGATTGATCAGAACAGGCTTAGTAGGTCATCCTAAAAAGGTATACAATACTTTAAATTCAATCAACATCGTCATTCGAAGTAACGTCAACGAAGCGCTGAGTGGTTCAAAAGCGAGTTCATGGAAAGCTGCAATGCAGAGAGAGTATGCATCTCTTATGAAAAACAAGACGTGGGAGTTAACTGAATTAGCAAGAGGACATAAAGCTGTTAGCTGTAAGTAGGTTTTCTCTGTAAAACAAAATGAAAAAGAAATGAATGAACGTATTAAAGCTAGACTGCTTGCCAAAGGTTGTAGCCAGAAATAAGGTGTGAATTATAAATAAACTTTTTCACCAGTCGTGAGGTATCCTGATATAAGGTTACTAGTTGCTTTAGCTGTAGAACATAAATAGTTTTTGCAGCAAATGGATGTGTCGACTGCCTTTTTGAATGCAGATTTAGATGATGAAGTGTACATGGTACAACCAGAATGTTACGAAGATGCACAGAGGCCAGATAAAGTTCTAAAATTGAAGAAATGACTGTATGGGCTAAAACAAAGTGGGCGAGCATGGAAAATAAAGCTGAATAAGGTTCTGATTAAGAGTGGTTTCAAGAGATGTACAACTGAACAATGCATGTATACCAGAAATCACAATAACATGCTTAATATCATCGCAATCCAAGGCTGAACTTAATGATATTAAACCAGCAATAGCTAAAGAGTTTGATGTCAAAGATGGAGGTCAGCTAAATACCTTTCTGAGAATGGAGTTCGAACGTATTGGCGAAACTGGTTCAACCAAAGTATCCCAGCAGCAATATATAAGCAATTTGTTGAGCGATTTTAGAATGCAAGAATGTAGAAAAGTTGCGACACCACTTGATGTGGGGTTCCAAGTAACATGTACCGTAAATGATTGCACAAAAATCGATGCTACTAATTACACTGCTCTGCAAGAAATAATTATTTGTCTCTCCTTTAAATAAAATTATGTGGACTGTATGGATTTTGATGCGCTGAGCTCAAATCCGTTTTCGGTTTTTTTCCATCAGGTCGGATTTTTTTTTTATAGGCGTGGCATATTTCACCCTAACTCGAAAACGAACCATCCGATTTAAAAGTAAAAGACCAAAAGATACGTAACTAAATTGCATTTATTTTAGTCGAATATAATTTTTCTCTATCTCTCATCGTTTTAAAATATTTTTTTTTTATGTTTAAAAATTTTCCACCTTGCTGCTGTATATATGTTTATACATACATACATACATATATATATATATATATATATATATATATATATATATAAGTTAACACATTAGTGAATACCCCAATTATGCCTCTTATATTAGTGAATACTTCTTATGTTCCACGTAAATTCAAATTCAATAATTCTTACACTTAACAACAAAAACAAAAGAATCAAATTTCAGCCTAGTTTAAGTAGCCAACAAGCATATTTTTATTTCACAATTATTTTCACACAATTTTAATATTATTTTGATGAGTAAACAAAATTGTTTTGATTTTATTAAATTTAAATAATAAGCAAAAATTGTATTTAGGCTAAGAAAAACGATTGTATAAAATAAAATTTGGATGAATAAAGTTAGTTCTGTTCTGAACGCCAAATAAACTCGTTCACTGGCGCCCGAAGAAAGTGAAAAAGCTATACCCGGTTAAATATTAAAAGTGTCTTAGTGTAACAAAATAAAATTGTTCAACTAACCGTTCCTTGAAAACCAATAGCCAAGATAAATAATTACAAGTGGCTGAAAAATAAACCAGCATTAACGTAATTAAAAAACAAGCTAGTGGAAAAAACTTTTATAAAGAACCGTTTTAAAAGGAAAAAACATTCCAAAAAAAAAACACAAGCGGACAATTAAAAAGTTGAGGTACAGACACTTAAGAACAAAATTAAAAAAAAAAAAAAACAAGCTAGTGGGAAAAAACTTTTATAAAGAATCGTTTAAATTGAAAAACATTTTGAATACAAGCGGATCAATTAAAAAGTTTGAGCTACAAGCTAAACCATCATAGAACTCAAAAAAAGAAATCCTTAGTGAAAGTACCGTTTTACAAATTTAAAAATAAGCGGGAACAAAGGTAAAACCCTGATCAAACAACGAGCTGAACTACCGTTTTAAAATCAAGAAAATAAGCGGAAGGATCAACCAAAAAGGCATATCAGACAGACTCAACAAATCAGTTACTAGTGACGTCAGCCGTACCCTAGTAGATCTTCAAACTTCAAACAGGATAAATACGGACCGTACAAGCAGCATGCTGATCTTTCTACTGTAAGCTAACCATAAAATTTTATTAGAAATATATTAAATTATTATGAAATTAAAAACTCATTTTACTGCTTAAAGATTTATTAATTATTCAAATTAAATTGAACTTAAATCGTATAAAAAGTATATTAATTTTATTTTTCAAGAATTAACTAATTAAATTAAATTAAAATTAAATTGCATGAAAAAATTATATCTTTCAAAAAAAAAAAACAACCAATCACCTTTTCTTTAACAAAGAAAATTTTTACATAATTGCAAATAAACATATTATTTATTCCCGAACTGTGAAATTAGATTGCATAAAAGTATATTAAATTTACAAATATTTTTGAAAACACACACACACACAATGGAACAAATTAGAGAAGCAATTACACAACTAACTGGTGCACTGAATGCACAAATAGAGCAGGTCAAACAGTTAAATAATAGGATGATTGACTGGGAACAAAAGATAATAGAATTAGAAATTAAGATAGGAAATCCTCCCACTGAGGAATCAAATCTTGCCCTGCCTAAAACCGCGCAAGACTTAGATGATATACGTAAACTCCCAGACTGCGTAAGGGATTTACAAATTTTCGAGGGTAACCCTGTTCAGTATATCTCCTGGGTCCATAGTGTAGAGTCTATATTAAAGGACTATGAGATTGTAAAGGAAAAACCAATATATAGAGCAATATTGCAACATATTAGGCAAAAGATTAGGGGACCAGCTGACACAGCCCTCATCTCATATAACATATTTGATGAGAGCTGGGACAGAATAAAAAATTGTCTGTCTCTGCACTATGCAGACAAAAGAGATCTGCAAACACTAGAATACGAACTCAGTACTATGCGTCAAAAAAATTTAACTGTAGACGAATTTTATGCTAGAGTAAATCACCAACTCTCACTAATTATTAACAAACTAAAAACCGACAATTACTCGATAGAAACCATTGAAGCCTTAATATCTTGTTACAGAAACAGGGCTTTAGATGTTTTTATACGAGGTATAAATGGCGATGTTTCTCGAATGTTAACTATTCAGAAACCTAGAACCTTGCCTGAAGCTTACACCTCCTGTCTGGAGTTCCAAAATCTAAATTTTAGAAATAACACCATTCACCCACGATACCATAATAACGTCACCACGCCAATTAATCAAATGAATAAAAATACAAATTTAAATAAGCCACACGTATTACAAAGACCACTAAATGTCCATGAAAAACTGCGAATATACAACACGCCAATTCAGCCTCACGTACAAAATATGGCACCTCCTAGGCCTACTCAACCAAAACCACCGGTACCAATGGAAATAGACCCTTCAATAAGATCCCGACAAATTAATTATATTAACAGACCCGAAAAATCGCCATTGCCATATTCTGGTAACAACTCAGCAAATATACCGCGAAAACAACAGCGTGTTTTCAATACGGAAACTATAGACAGTCAGGAGCAATACCCTTCCTGTGGAGAAAACGAGGAAAATGAAGACCTTTCTGAAGATAATTACTATGAGGAGGACAGCGAATTTGGGCTAAATGAATTAAATTTTACGATGGACGCCTATCCAGCGTTCCTTACTTAGAAGTACGCTCAAAAAATGACAAAATTTATAAGTTTTTGATCGATACAGGGGCCAACAAAAACTTTGTTTCAGAAACATTTTCAAAAAATTCTAAACCCGTTAAATCCATTTTTAAAATACAATCGGTGACAGGCCAAATTCCAATTACTCATAAAATTTATGGCACCTTCTTTAAAACACTCGGTATAGATAAAAATTTGGTTTTCTTCGTCCTTCCCGGATTGAAGTCTTTCGATGGGATCATTGGTGACGACACACTTAGGCAATTAGAGGCAGTAATAGACAGGAAAAATAACACGCTGACGCTTTATAATGGCTCTATAATTAAACTTAAATCAAAAATTTCTAAACAAGTCAACAGTATAAACACAATACAACATGAAGATAAAGAAATAGAGAATTTAATAAACGAACACCGTGCATTATTTGGTCCAGTATCTGATAAAGGTGTGATTGAAACAAACATTCGTGCAGAGATCAGGACCACAACTGACGAACCAATATACACAAAATCATATCCTTATCCAAGTCATTTAAAGTCCGAGGTGGAAAGTCAAATCAACCAAATGCTAGAAAATGGGATTATTAGACCATCCAAAAGCCCCTATAATTCACCCCTTTGGATTGTCGCCAAAAAGCCGAAACCAAATGGTGAAAAACAGTTCAGAGTTGTGGTTGATTTTAAACGACTTAATGCAGTAACTGTTGCAGACGCCTATCCAATACCGGATATTAACACAACGCTTTCTGGTCTGGGAGAATGTAAGTTTTTTACTACCTTAGACTTGACCTCTGGATTTCACCAGATTAGGATGAAGGACATAGAGAAAACGGCATTTTCGACAAACAATGGCAAGTTCGAATTTTTAAGGTTACCTTTCGGCCTTAAGAATGCCCCTTCGATATTCCAAAGGATGATAAACGACGTACTACACCCACTATTGGGAAAAGCTTGCTACGTCTATATAGACGATATTATCGTTTTTGGAAGGAATAGGGACGAGCACATAAAAAACTTAAAGAAGGTATTCGTTTTATTGGGAAAAGCAAATTTAAAAGTAAACCTCGAAAAATCAAAATTCTTAAAAACTAGTGTGGAGTTCCTGGGGCACACAGTATCCCAGGATGGCATTAAACCGGATGCAGGTAAAATAGCGGCGATTCAAAAAATTCCAGCCCCAAAAAATTTAAAAGACTTAAAAAGTTTTTTGGGATTAGCCTCATACTACAGGCGATTCATAAAAGATTTTGCTGCCGTAGCGAAACCTTTGACAAACCTAACTCGTGGAGTAAATGCTCAAATTAAGGCGAACCAATCTAAACGCGTAAACATTAGCCTGGATGATAATGCCATAAATTCATTTAGGAACCTAAAGGAACTACTGATGTCATCAGAAATTTTAGCATACCCTAATTTTGAGAAGCCCTTTATTTTGACCACCGACGCCTCCAATTATGCAATAGGGTCCGTTCTCTCACAAGGAGATATCGGAAAAGATCGACCGATTGTATACCTGTCCAGATCTTTAAACCAAACCGAGGAAAGCTACTCTACAATAGAAAAAGAGATGTTAGCTATAGTTTGGTCTCTTGACAAACTTCGTTCTTACTTATATGGAGCTAGGGAAATAAAAATTCTCACCGATCATCAGCCGCTCACTTTTGCATTGAGTAATGCCAACAATAATGCAAAACTCAAAAGATGGAAGGCCAGGATAGAGGAATATAATTATAAACTGTTATACAAGCCAGGCAAAACAAATGTTGTCGCTGATGCCCTATCCCGCTTGCCAACGGAAGTAAACACACTCTCATCAACAGACGATTGCTCCCAACATAGCGCTGAAGAGGACGGTGCATTGCTAATACATCATTGTGAATCTCCGATAAATGTTTACAGAAACCAAATAATATTTATGAACGGAATGAAATCAAATTATATGGAGGTCCCTCATGACAAATTTCAACGGCATTACGTAAGACTTGAAAACCTTAACGAAAAAAGGCTTATTCAGGCTTTAAAAAGCAAATTAAACCCAAACGTAGTAAACGGCATAAAAATTCCAGAAGAAAAGCTCACAATATTACAAAAGGTATACACGGAACACTTTTCTAAATTTAAAATCAGAATAACGCAGAGATTGGTAGAGGATATAGTTGATCCGGAGGAACAATTCGCTATCATTCAAAGCGAACACAAACGCGCGCACAGGAATTTTGCCGAGAATAAAGAGCAAATTTTGGAAAAATACTATTTTCCAAAAATGGCCAAGTTAGTTAAAGACTTTGCAAAGTCTTGCGAAGTTTGTAGTAAAAACAAGTACGACCGGCACCCCCCAAACCCAGAATTGCAACCTACTCCAATTCCCTCATACCCGACAGAAATTCTACATATCGACATTTTAGAAATCAAAGGCGAAAAATTTATAACCTGCGTGGATAAATTTTCAAAGTTTACAAAATTTTTTCATATAAAAAATAGATCAGTTCTGCACATCAGAGATAAGATCATCAAATTACTACATTTCTTTTCCGCACCAAACACAATAGTAATGGATAACGAGAGTAGTTTCATAAGCCCAATAGTTCTAAATTATATTGAAGGACTTGGAATTAAGACATATCTTGCACCTCCTCAAAAGAGTGAGGTAAACGGAACTATCGAAAGAGTCCATTCAACAATTGTTGAAATGCTGAGATGCCTAAAAGAGGAGTACCCGGATTTTACACTTAAAGAATTATTAAACATAACAGTCGATAGATACAACAATACGGTTCATTCCGTCACTAAGAAGAAACCAGCGGACATATTCTTCGGGCGAACCGAAAGAATAAATTATCAAAAATTAAGCGATTTTAAAGCGATAGTAAACAACGACTTACGCAATGAAATTGCTAGGAACCAAAAAATTAGACTATATAGAGAAAACGCAAAGAAGCAAAAGCCTAGAGCATACAGCCAAGGGGACATTGTCTTTAAAAAAAACAAACAAATAAAAGGCAAAGATAAACCTATTTTTATAAAGCAAACTGTCGGGAAGGACAATACCGTCACAATAACAACAACCGATAATAAAAAAATTCACAAGTCCCATCTAAAAAACCAATAATTTTTTTCTTACAGGCTCCTAATCGACTGGACACACGCAACGGTTAACATCTACGAATACAACAATCCACTTGTTACAATTAAACAAGGTACTGGAAAAATAAGCAAGGGAAACTATAGGATAATCCACACAATCGATCTAAAAGAATACGAAAAGGTTGTTGCAGAAATCAGACCCATTATTCATCTTCAATCTAAGAAAACTGGATCACTAGGACTACAAATGGAGCACCAACTCGAACAAATAGAAAATCTACTGGACCAACTCAAGACGAAAAACTTATCCAAAAATAAACGCTCCATTAACTGGATAGGATCCGCGTGGAAATGGATAGCGGGAAACCCTGACGCTACTGATTGGGACAAAATTTTGGAAAAAACTACTGATGTTATTGAAAACAACAATAAGCAGTATTCTGTGAACAAATACTTAATCAAAACTACAAATAGCCTTTTAGATAATTATAATAGAATAGTTGCAGAATCCAGTAAGGATAATACACTAAGCAACGCGCAAATACTTTTTAACAAACTCGGATTAATAAAGGAAGAAATAGCCCAGATAGTAATGGCAAGCCAGCTGGCCAAAAGAAATATAGTACATTCGCATTTGCTCAACAAAGGTGACATTGTGAATATCCTATCACAAACGAATACACTCCCTTACAAAAACGAACTTGAAGCCTTGCAATTCGCAGAGCCTTCAATGGTTATAAAGGACTCACTCTTGCTATATATTATTTCTATTCCGCAAACCGAAGATACCCTCTACAATAACGTTGTCCTACGGTCAACAATTAAAAATAACAAGAAAAACATACTAATTTCCCAAAAAGAAAAATACGGCGTTGTTGGCAAATGCCTGGAAGTCGACGGCGTTACAATATGCAAACAAAATCAAATAGAAAAATTAGGTAAGGACAATTGTATTGCGAGAATACTCGAAGGCGAAGCAGCATCATGCGAATACCAGATTGAAAAACAACATGTGGCGGAACTCGTACTAGAAGGAACACTTTTTGTAACAAATTTTATAGGAAATTTAACTTACGGCAATAGCTCCCAAGCGCTTAATGGCACTTTTATTATAAACTTTCTTAACGAAACAATTACAGTAAATAACGTCAGCTATTCGAATTGGCAAACAACATCTTATCAAATACTCCCGCCAATATTAAAAAACAATGTGACTGAAAACGAAGTCAGGCTAGACCTGCAGTATCTCCATCACCTTCATCTAGGCAATATTAAACATGTAAAAGATATTTCTCATAAGGGCCTTATTTTCGTTAGTTCTAACTTCTTAATGGTTCTTATAGGGTTTTTCATTATCATTTCTTTTAAGCTCTATCCAAAATGCAGAAATAACGGGGGAGTTCTCCAAATTCCACCCATTACAAATTTTCCCGATATAAAAATAAATTATCCATAAATTTCTAATTAGCGGGACGCTAATACTTAGGAAGGGGGGAGTTAACACATTAGTGAATACCCCAATTATGCCTCTTATATTAGTGAATACTTCTTATGTTCCACGTAAATTCAAATTCAATAATTCTTACACTTAACAACAAAAACAAAAGAATCAAATTTCAGCCTAGTTTAAGTAGCCAACAAGCATATTTTTATTTCACAATTATTTTCACACAATTTTAATATTATTTTGATGAGTAAACAAAATTGTTTTGATTTTATTAAATTTAAATAATAAGCAAAAATTGTATTTAGGCTAAGAAAAACGATTGTATAAAATAAAATTTGGATGAATAAAGTTAGTTCTGTTCTGAAAGCCAAATAAACTCGTTCACTTATATATATATGTATTTATAAAATACATATATATATGTATATATATATATGTATATATATATATATATATATATATATATGTATATATATAAATATATATATATATATATATATATATATATATATATATACATATATATATGTATATATATATATATATATATATATATATATATATATACATATATATTTATTTAAATTAGTCTATGGACAATTTCCTTACAGACTAAGCAGAATAGTATATAAATCAATTAAATTAATACAAATTAAATATTGCGCTATTTATAGAACACAGCAAAAGTTAATGATTAAAGAAACATATGACTTTATGCTTGATGATACAAAGGTTCTGTGAATAATCTATAAAATGATACATTTCATTAAAGCAAGTTCATATGTACATAGTTAGTACGACAAGCTGCAACATAGAGTGGGTTAAAAGAATGAAGTGAACGTTGAGGAATATTGAAACATACGTTGTTCAGTAAAAATTTGGAGTTGATGTTACCACTGAAAAGATTTACCATAAAAGAGGTGTTGAGCATTGCTCTCCGGCTCTTTAAAGTAGTAAGATAAATTTCAGCTAATCTCGTGGAGTATGATGGAAGTGCCATCCGATTTCTATAAACGTTTCTTAGGCAGAAAATTAGAAATTGTTTTTGAACGGATTCAAGACGTTCAATATAAACGTTATACAGTGGATCCAAATTATGCTACCATATTCTAAAATTGGCCGAACTAATGCAATATACAATGTTTTAATGACATAAGGATCATTAAACTGTTTTGCCCATCTTTTAATGAATGCAAAGATACTTCGGGATTTATTAACAGTCATAGTAATGTGTTGGACAAAATTAAGTTTACTATCGAGTAAAATTCCCAAATCCATAACTTCGTGAAGCGTTTTTAAATTATAACCATCAAGGTTATAGTTGTGAACAGGGCTGTGTGATCTTGAAAATTGCATATGATTACATTTGTTCAAGTTTAATTGCATTAAGTTTAGTTTACACCAAGTATAAAAATTGTTTAAATCATTCTGCAAGAACTGTTAATCAGATGTATGTTTTATTTCACACCATACTTTTACGTCGTCCGCATACATCAATATATTACCGTATTTTATTGCTTCTCGTAGGTCATTGATGAACAGAAGGGAAAGAATTGGACCAAGGTGACTCCCCTGCGGAACACCAGAGAACTGGAATGTCCCTTGAAACTGCAGCGTTAAATTTTACCGATTGTGTCCTGTTTAACAAATACGAGTAATATTTAATCCAGCATAATAAATAATTATTAAAACCCATTATGTCTAATATCTTTAAAAGCAGCGCATGATTAATTTTGTCAAATGCCTTGCTGAAATCAGTGTAGATGACATCCGTGTGATAATCTTTCGCGAAAGCTGCATTCACTAAAGTTGTTAACAGGAGAATATTAGTCATAGCAGAAAAACTTTTACGAAAACCATGTTGAAGAGGTGATAATAAGAAAGAAATTTGATGATTAAGACAATCCACCATACATTTTTCAAAAAGTTTTGGAATTGCACTCAGTTTCGCTATTCCTCTGTAATTGCTTATTTCAGATTTATTTCCTGCTTTAAACAGTGGAAAATGACCACAATTTATAGATGTATTAAATATTACGGACAATGGAGTTAGTAAGGCAGAAGCACAGTTAATTATGGCATTCCAACCATCAGGACCACTAATATGTGACGATTTAACACTTTTTAAACAATTTAAAATATGGGAGGTAGTGATATTAAATGTATGTATATTATTATGAGCAGCTGTAAGGGTAGATAGTATTAGCATCGAACACAGCATCAGAGTATGTGGAAGCAAAAAAGTCAGCAAACATATTACAAATTTCCAAATCATCACTAGTGTCAGAGCACAAAAATTTCATAACCTTAGGAAAGCCACTTGATTTCCTTTTATTTTTCTCACTTTTTTTTTATTTTTTATTACTTTTATAATTACAAACTACTTGTTCATGTTTAAAAAAGGTTACACTAATACATACTGTAATCTTATTATTACTTAAAATTTATAATACAGAAGTAGGCTTATAATTTTCAGTTATAAAAAAAATTTATATATGTTTAAAATACATTTATATTTATTAAAATAATTTTCATACAAATCAAAGGAATTAGGTAAAAAAATTTTTGTGTATAAATATTTGTTGCCGCCACTGGCAAAAACAGCTAAAGAACCACATTGTTTTTTTTAATCTATTACATTTGATGTCAAAAAGTGAATTTACCGCACTTTTACATAAGTACATATGTATAATAACTCCATTTTATATATCACGAGGAAAATTTCTTAGGTTATCTAGCGTGGTATTTCCTTAAGTGTGCATAATTTTATTTTGTAGTGGTTTTCATGCCGAAAAGTAAGTAATTTGTGAATTATATATCATATGAAATTGTAACATTAATTATAAATTTATAGGAATTTTAATATAAGAAACATTAGCTAATAAACTTGAAGTGAATTCAGCGCTATTGTCTTCTTTATTCAAAATTCAAGTGAAAGCCATTCCCGAAGCAAATACCTCTTCCAACATTTTAAAATTCTTTTTAAGGCTATATTAAATTCATTGTCTTCAAAAACGTCAACTTATTGCGCAAACGAAGTACCTAAAGCGCCTTAGTTTGCCAATCTCGCAGTAAGTACAAAATGTATTTTACCACGTCAACGGATCAACAGGAACTACAAAACCAAACTTGTAAACAATGCCAAGGTCCCCCTGACATAAATATGACTATATGTACTGCCTGCCATAATATATTTCACAACAAATGTGTTAAGGCTGCTGACGACGAAACAATTAAATGTTTATCTTGTTCAGCTATAAGGCCAAATTCACCATCGCTAAGCACCACAAGTAGGGCTTCAAATCATTCTCGTCCCTCGCAGTCTAGAATATTTGAGTTACAGCTAAAAAAAACTAGAAGAAGAGCGACAACTCAACAAAGAATATTTGGACAAAAAAATACCAACTTCTTGAAGAAGCCGAAAATTTTAGTGATACATCCTCCACTAAGTGCTACTCTGTTCGAAACTGAATTTGCGAAACGCAAAGAAAAATACAATCATCATAAAATCAATCTGAGAATACACTTGTCACAATTAACAATGATGTTAGTAATTCCACTCTTAATAGAGCAGCATATCTGACTAATGGCAGTTCTGACATACATATTTAACACATTTGCGGAACGTACCTTCAATAATACTGACAATAACAATCACAACCTACAGTCAAATAATCAACCTCCAGTCTTACTGAACACGAACGATGCTCTTAATCTCGCAACTAACCGTAGTGGTATGCAGAACTCAATTCAACATCTTAGCAGTACAACGCAAAATTTGTCTCTACCAGAACAAACAAGCTATTTCATTTCCATGCCAAGCAATTCTTCTAGAAATATTAAAAACTCAACAGTTCACTTTAACGACTCAAATGTATTACCACAAAATACCACAAGTTTTACGCACCAGCCGGTCAGTTCTACTATAAATTTGTCTAGAATAATATATGCCGCAAGCCGTATGACGAATACCGCCATAAGTAGTGGTTACCACCAACGATGGCAGATTCCAAAGCCTACTTCCACGACTGGCCAAAGTAGACCATCTTTTAGTTCTGTTAATACAATAAATAACCATTCACATCCACGAGAATTTATTTTTCAACCACAAGATTTTAATTTTACAAACAGCACCCCGCACTCATCATATTATACCACGCAATCAAGCATGTTACAACAAAACCACATTAGTGCTCGGCAATCGCTTCCAAAAGAGCTCCCAATATTTTCGGGCCAACCCGAGGAAGGGCCAATATATTATTCCACGTACGAATGGTCAACTGCGGCTTGCGGATTTTCTAATGCTGAGAATCTTATCCGTATTCGCAAAGCTCTTAAAGGAGATGCTTACAGAAGTGTTCAGCATATGTTAGTACATCCATCTAATATGCCTGGCATTATACAAACACTCCACATGCTATTTGGTCATCCAGAAAAAATCGTAAATTCTGTAGAAGAAAGAATTAAATTATCACCAAAAGTAGATGACAACAATTTAAAAACACTTACCTCATTGGCCATAAATGTTCGCGGATTGATATCGACTATTACTGCTAATAATTGCGATGAATTAAATAATTCATCACTTCTTCAAGATTTAATACAAAAACTTTCCTCTTTGTCACAATCCACGGTGATAAAAAGGAAATAAACACGTTTGCATGTATCGATGAAGGCTCCTCCTATAAGTTTAATGGACGAAAGCATAATTGATGAACTGGGAGTCCACGGATCAGTCAGCTCCTTGTGCTTGAAATGGACTGGAGGAGTAGAAAGATGGGAAAACAACTCTAGAAAGCTAAAACTTAAAATTTCTGGTTAAAACAAAAAAACTACTACAATTAATGTTAATACTGTGGCGTCATTAAAACTGCCTACGCAGACATTAAATTATGAAAGTTTGGCAAACAAATTCGCACATTTACGTAATTTGCCAATAAAAAGATATGAAAATGCTGTACCAAAGATTCTGATCGGTCTTATCCACTTTAATTTGGAAATTTCCACAAAAATAATACAGGGTGCTCTCCATGAGTCGGTCGCTGTTTGTACTAAGATCGGGTGGCTGATTTACGGTTCAGTTAATGAAGAAAATACACTAAATAAATTTTAACTTTTCATAAATGCGACTGTGAAGCCGACGAAAGTTTACACGCAATGGTTAAACGTTTTTATTCCCTTGATAGTGTAGGAATATGTTGTAAGGATCCACTTGTAAGTAAGGATGATGAAAGGGCTCTTAGTCTTTTAAATCAGCATACACGGCAGAAAACAAATAGTCATTATGAAACTCCCCTACTGTGGAGATTCGACATTGTAAATCTACCAGATAGTTTTAGCATGGCAATGAGAAGACTACTTTGTCTTGAGCGTAAATTACTGAGAAATGCTGAACTACATGAAGTTTTTAAAACTACAATGGAAAAATATTTAAGCAAAGGTTATATTCGTAATTTGAACAAAGGAAATAAATACAGGTGGGAAAGTATGGTATCTACCTATTTTTGCTGTTTTTAATAAAAATAAGCTCGGTAAATCGCGAGTCGTTTGGGATGCAGCAGCAACAACAAATGGATTGTCCTTAAACTCATTCTTATTAAAAGGCCCGGATCTATTAGCATCGCTACCAGCTGTTTTGATTTCATTTCGGAAAAACGCTGTTGCTATATGTGGAGACATTGAAGAAATGTTCCACCAAATTTTTATACGTCCAAAATACAGAAATGCACGACGTTTTTTATGGCGTAATTGCGATCAAAATATAGAACCCGAAGTATACGTTATGGACGTAATGATATTCGGTGCTACATGCGCCCCTAGCATTTCACAATATATTAAAAACTTAAATGCGGAAAAATTTAAAAATCGATTTCCTGAAGCGGCAGACGTTATTAAAGAAAACCATTACGTAGACGACCTGTTATACTCGGTCGACACACCGCAAGACGCTATTAATTTAAATAAAAATGTTAAGTATATTCATCGCCCAGGTGGTTTTAACATCCGAAATTGGATTTCTAATAACGAAGAGGTCTTGAATGCGATTTCAGATGAAAAATTTGGTAGTAATAAATTTTTAAATCTCGTCGGAGAGAGACAAACCGAAAAGGTCCTTGGAGTTTTTTGGGAACATCAACAGGATGTTATTACCTTTAAAATTTCTGAAAGGTTTATCGAAACCAAAATATTCGCTGGAAAAGTAAAGCCAACTAAGCGGGAGATGCTTCGATTAGTAATGTCGATTTACGATCCACTAGGTTTAATAGGCAACATAATTATGTACGTAAAAATATTACTTCAAGAAGTATGGCGGCACAAAACAGACTGGGATGAAGAAATTCCACTCGAACTAACGAGTAAATGGACCTAATGGCTTAACTTTCTGCCAAATATTGAAAAGGTTAAAATTCCTCGATGTTACTTAAAAACGATTGCTAATTACGACGAAATCGAGGTCCAACTGCATACGTTTATTGACGCGAGCAAAGATGGTTATGCCGCTGTATCTTATTTTCGAAAGGCAAAAAATGAAACTGTAATATGTTCTATTATTGGTTCAAAAACCAGAGTTGCGCCATTATACCATGAGTGGAGCTTATGACAGCTTTAATTGGGGCAAGATTTGCAAAATTTATCTGCGAGAAACACAAAATCAATTAGTGAGTGGCGATGGATAACATCAAAACAATATGTAGCAGTTGAGGCTACTAAATGGACACGGGCTCCTGACATATGTAATTCTAATAGATGGTTTTTAGGTCCTGAATTTCTTTATCAACAGGAAATCGAGTGTCCAATAAAACATGTTAATTTAGAAACAACTTTAGAAGAGATTAAGCATTTCAATCTTAAAATTACTTCTTCGGAGCCTCTGATATTACCAACTCGTTTTTCTAAATGGAATCGCACATTACGCGCTATTGCCTTTGTCTTTCGCTTCATAACAAACTGCTTAACAAAAAACCATAAGAAGGGCGAATGTTGTCAAGACGAGTTATTAAGGGCAGAGTGCTATTTATATCAACAGGCTCAAAATTATGAATATTGTATGGAAATTTTCTGCCTCAAAAGTAAAAAACTCATTCTGAAATCAGGTGGAATATATAAACGATCTCCGATTTTAGATCAAAATAATGTTTTGAGAGCAGACAGTAGATTGAACGATGCAGATACTTTTCAAGGGCACGAACAGCCTATAATATTGCCTAAGACTTGCTATATTACTAATTTAATTATTCTCCACTATCATCAAAGATACCACCACATAAACCATTGAAACGGTTATAAACGAAATACGGCAAAATATTCAATCGCAAGGCTTAGAGTAGTTTTTAAATCTGCGATCAGAAAATGTCAATGGTGTAAAATTTACAAAGCAAACCCAAAACCTCCTCAAATGGCAATATTACCAAGGGCTCTTGCTGCTTATACAGCTTCATTTACCTACACTGGTGTAGATTTTTTTTGCCCACTGCTTGTCACAGTGAACCGTCACAAGGAAAAACGCTACGGTGTTCTATTTACATGTTTGACAATAAGAGCCGTGCATATAGAGGTAGCGCATTCACTAACCACTAATTCGTGTATATTAGCCATTCGTAATTTTATGGCAAGAAGCGGGATTCCACGTGAATTTTTCAGTGACAACGGTACAAATTTTATTGGAGCGGAACGTAAACTTCGAGAGGCACTGCCAGAAGTTAACAAAAACGAATTTGTTAAAACTTTCACCAGTGCCACGACGACTTGGAGTTTTAATCCGCCTGGCTCACCTCATATGGGAGGTGCGTGGGAACGCTTGGTACGCTCAATAAAAACCGTTTTGTATAAAATAATGCCCTCAAGAGCTCCGAGTGATGTGCTGTTATTAAGTATGCTAATAGAAGTGGAAAATATTATAAATTCTCGGCCACTGGCATACGTTCCAGTAGATGGAACTTGTCCATGTCGAAAAATGGACAAGTTAGAAGTGCAAAAGTGCTAACAACCAATGGCATCCTGGAAAGACTTGCAGCTAAGCTTGCAGTTTTAGACGTGGCTTCCCTACCAGAATTTGACGACGAAGACACTTCTTGTCAAACTGCGGGGGCGATGTTGCCGCCACTGACAAAAACAGCTAAAGAACCACATTGTTTTTTTTTATATAATCTATTACATATGATGTCAAATTATTATGTATTCACAAAGTGAATTTACCGCACTTCTACATAAGTACATATGTATAATAACTCCATTTTATATATCACGAGAAAAATTTCTTAGGTTATCTAGCGTGGTATTTCCTTAAGTCTGCATAATTTTATTTTGTAGTGGTGTTCATGCCAAAAAGTAAGTGATTTGTGAATTAAATATTATATGAAATTGTAACATTAATTATAAATTTATAGGAATTTTAATATAAGAAACATTAGCTAATAAACTTGATGTGAATTCAGCGCTATTGTCTTCTTTATTCAAAATCCAAGTGAAAGCCATTTCCGAGGCAAATACCTCTTCCAACATATTATTATAAAATAATTTAAAATAATACATTTTTAATAGATCATTAAGATAAACAGAGAGGTTCGAAATATATAGATCAGGAAAATAAATCAAAATAGTTTTATTTACACGGGTCAAAAAGAGGCTATAAAGAATAAAATAATTAAACATAATTAATATGATCCAGAAAAACAAGAGCTTAATATATTTAATAAAGTTTTTACCTTCGTCTGAAAACATACTCACTAAGCACGATTAGTTTTTATTATTTCTTACATATCGCATTGTTTCCTCTAGAAGCAAACAAGTAAAAACGTTATATTCGACCGGGTCGAATTTTAAATACCCTCCAAATATTTGAAATGTTTAACTTGGTGGGACAGAGTTCCTTTATATA
Source organism: Linnaemya tessellans (assembly GCA_951800035.1). NCBI lineage: Eukaryota > Metazoa > Arthropoda > Insecta > Diptera > Tachinidae > Linnaemya > Linnaemya tessellans. The sequence continues at coordinate 64,645,450 of OX637534.1, read as the reverse complement.
AAATCGTACGTCAACGCCCACTAAAGGGACCGTCTTACACTTCATCACAATTCTTTTTGGAGGCTATAAAAACTGTATTTTGGCGGGGTCGCTCTGGCAAGGGCTGTGGGGGAAACATGTCACCTTTTTCATTAAACTCTAAAAATAAATGCTTGGAATAATTATATAAAATATTAAAATTTCTTTTTTTTGATAGGGTCATTTAGCGGGCAAAGGGGGAGGAGGGGGTAGGGCAGCAACAGGCAGTCATAAAACTCTAAAGATAAATGCTTGGGATGATTATATACAAAATTTAAAAACAAAATTTTTTTTTTAGTAGGGTCATTTAGGGGGCAAAGGAAGAAGCGGGGGGGGGGGGCTAGGGCAGAAGAAATCGGCAGTCATAAAACTCTAAAGATAAATGCTTGGGATGATTATATACAAAATTTAAAAAAAAAAAATTTGTTGGTAGGGTCATTTAGGGGGCAAAGGAATAGGGGGGGGGGTGTAGGGCAGAAATCGGCAGTCATAAAACTCTTAAGATAAATGCTTGGGATGATTAAATACAAAATTAAAAAAAACATTTTTTTTTGGTAGGGTCATTTAGGGGGCGAAGGGAAGGAGGGCGTAGGGGAGAGTAGTACCAGGTTTCGTCTCAGCTTCGTCATTAAAGCTTAAAAGTGTTATTTTTAAGGAATGTAGGCTTAAGTAGAACAATTTGGTAAATTTTAATGCTATTTTTGCCTATAATAACGCTCACTGAAGTGGGCGGGGCCAAAAAATATTTTTATTTTATTTAATGGCTCCAAGTTTAAGGCGTTGGACCATATTTGACATAAAAATATATCATTTGCTTAACAAAATAACCAAAAAACTTTAAAAATTATGTTGTTTTTTCTGGGTTGGTTTAGTTCTTCTTAGGGGAACTTTTTTCCCTCTTGCCCGATTTAGCCCATCTTCGAACTAAACCTGCTCTTAGTTTTAAAATATATTTATGCCAAATTTCAAGAGTCTAGCTCTTTTCGTTTGGACTGATTCGTGATTTCCACAGACGGACGGACGGACGGACATGCTCAGTTCGTCTTAGATTTCATCACTGATCAAGAATATATATACTTTATGGGGTCTGAGATGGATATTTCGATGCGTTACAAACGGAATGACAAAGTGAATATACCCTCCAAATTCATTTTTGGAGGGTATAAAAACTGTAACGGCCGTATTATTCACTTTAGATAAAACCAGCGTAAAAACTAGTTTTCGTGAAAACTAGGTTTCGTTCAAAAAATCTGAAATTCATTCAAAGCTAGTTTTAAAAAAAAATAGGTATTATTCACATATGAAAATAAAACTGGTTTCAGTTTTCAAACGCATTGCTAGTTTTGTAATTAAAACTAGTTTTGTGCAATATTTTGCATCAAAACACATGCTTTCTCAGGCAGTGTTTACATTTTGAGTGCTTAACATCATTGCGGAAAACAAAATATTGTTTTATATATTACTCGTGAGTCCGATTTGAATATTGATTGTGGTATGTGTTTAATGTTATTTATTTTGTTTTTAGTTCTAATTTAGCTACTAAAGCCTAGTACTCTGTTTCAAATTTCATGTGAAATTCTGACAGAACCCATACAAAAAATATTCAATCGAAATATTTGTGGAAAAATGTTGCTAGACTAGTACTCTGTTTTAATTATGAAAAACATGTGAAATAATATGAATGTTAATTATTTCGTACGATAATTTTTGACACTAAAAACTTTCTCATTGAAAATGGAAAACATAATTTCAATTAAAAAGGAAAAAAAAATGAAACTGAAATAACTGATGTTGCGCAACTCCCAAACGTTGGACACTTCTATTGAAGCACCAGTAATTGGTCAGATTGATGAACCTGGAAGTATTTATTCGTTTGAAGACACAGTCACGGACCACTGGACCAAATTGGTAGAGGATCCCAAAGATTCAGTACCAAAAACAGTTCAAGTCGAATCAGAATTGGCTGTTGGCGAAGTTGTTGTGAATTCTGAAATCGAATTAGTGCCTCCAGCTAATTTATCTGTCAGCGTAGCATCAATAAACGCGACTCCTATTCCCAGCCGATCACAGTACTTTCCAACACAAACACAACGTCAAAAAGGTAAACGCAAAATCGCTGCAGTTTCTGATGCAAATGTCGAAAACAAGAAAAACACGCAGCGGTTATGAAGTATGATGCTATGTTAATGGAGGCCAAAATAAAAGAGTTGCGCGAAAAGGAGATGGACCGACAGTTGGAACGAGAGCGAAATTCTGAGTTACACAAACTTGAGCTTGATCGACGTGCCATGATGATTCACCACGAGGAAACTCTTTTTTCCCTTAAAAAAGATGTTTTATTGGCGCAACGTGACGCTTCAAAATGTTATGTTACTGCCAACGCAGATTGATGGTTTAAATATGACGCCGATCAGAACAGCAGAATTAATAAACACAGTTGGTGGAAGCGAAAAACACACAGAATAATATATATATATATATATATATATATATATATATATATATATATATATATATATGTATATATATATATATATATATATATATATATATATATATATATATATATATATTCAAATAACTGAACTATTGGTTTTACTTTACTTTAGAATTGAATGAATATAAAAATTAAAATGTTGTGTTTCCCCAAGCAATGATTGTTTTTTATTTAATTTCGGTGTTGGTGTCGCTCAGATTCTATGCGGAAATACTGGAGCACTTCGTCCCTTGCCGATTGGTTTCCACTCGGAAATAATTCATCTTCTGTTAATTCTTCGTTGACTAATTCTTCTACGTTTTCATTTTCTACCAATTCGTCCACATCGACTTCACCTTCTTCAATGCATATATTATGCCAAATTGCATTCAATACACCGTACATACGCTCCACTACGTTCCGAGTGCGTATCAGAGAGGCTTGGTAAACACCCTTGATCGGGTTGGTCTCCAAACCTGGATGATTGATGGTGTATGGCGTGGCCAAATACGAAGTGTTAGCGTATCCTGAATCGCCGACCATGATGTATCGGCCGAAATAACCTGTATCAAAACGCATTTTCAAATTTGATGCAGAAAAAATGGTTTGATCATGGCTTGCTCCGGGCCATCTCTCAACAATATCAAAAATCTTCAAATCTGCAGAAGAAACAGTGTGAAATCGAAGATATAATCGATACTGTAATCAATATTAACCTGCAAACCCCCTGGCGATAATATTTTGATGTGAGTGCAGTCTATTGCTCCGATAGTCCGCGGAAAACCAGCGAGAGAATGAAATGCGAGTGCTGCCGCTTGTCGCTCCGACGATGTCTGTGGCATCCGAATAAATTCGGTAAAATAATTGAGCAACGCATCGCACACAATTGGCAAATTCAGACTAACGGTTGGCTGAGACACACGTACTAAATCTGCAGCATTCTGCTCAAAGCTGCCAGCCGCCAGAAATCGCAGCAGAATCAAAACTCTCTGCTCAGTGGTGAGAGAACGGAATCTGTGGAAGCACGAATTATTTCTACTTAATAGCGACCACTCAAATATAGACACTTACCGGCCTGGCTCCGTTGCCATATTCGGTTCAACCATTGCAACCACGCTCCGAAAAGTGGTCTTTTTCATTCGAAATCGCTGATGAAAGCCCACATCGTCCCATTCATCAACTACTGCATGGGTTCGTAGTGTATATGGTCGACGAGGGCGAACGTCTTCATATTCTTCGTCAGAGTTGGAACTGGTATCATCGTCGTCATCTGTTAAGAAGTCGGCCATCCCCATTTCTTGCAGCGCAGCTCGGCGTGCCATTTTTTCAAATTAATAATGTGATACAGAGGCAAAACTAGTTTTATCTACATCAAAGCCAGCTTTTTCTAGTTTTGACGAAAACTAGTTTTCAATAAAATTAGTTTTCAAAATCCGCGTTTTATCCCTCAAAACTACAATGAATAATACCGAATTTCTCAAAACTAATTTTTCAATTGCCTATAAAACCAGTTTTCATGTTAAACTAGTTTTCAAACTTATCAATAATACGGCCGTAAATTTTTTATGCTACTTTATATGACAAAGAGGTATACAATTGTATATTTTTTCGCCGAAGAATAGATATATTGATTTAAGATTTTTACAGTGGGTAGATATGACCATTAGAGCGTCTCGCCTTACAGGCAAAAAAAGAAATTCGCCGTACACCACCGAATATAAAGCATTGTTGCAAGGTAAAAGAAGAAAAAAAATTTTTTCCTTTTTTGCCGAAAGTAGGGGTGCCAAAAAACATTTTTCGTTATATCGATGTTTTTGTCTCGAGGAGAGCAATGTTTTTCTTTAATAGTCATGGACCTCAAATATCCTCTTGTAGTATTTTCCCACCAGATCTCAGTTCCTGGTATCCTAATGTACCATCCTAATATCAGAAAATTAAAGCTTCCAAAAAATCATTAAACTTTTGCTAAGGAAGTTTTCCAATAATTCTAACCGAACTATTAAAAAAATGAAATATATATATATATATATATATATATATATATATATATATATATATATTTATTTATTTATTTTTGCCGAGTGTAGGGGTAGCATTTTTAAATTTTTTGTCATATCGTCAATATTTATAGTCGGATCTTAAAGTGTGATATATCGATGTTTTTCTCTCGCCTTTTTTTCTTTAATAATCATTGTACTTACACATCATATCCCAAATAGAACTTACCTATATTATCCTAACTTAAAAAAAATTAATTTAAAATTAAAAAATTTTAATCAATCATATTTTGAAATTATCCAAGTTGGCTATATTGTTGACGGCCTTCGTGTTTAGAAAAAATGCATGGCGGCTCAGTCAATTCAAGGTTGGTCCAATTGATCATATTGAAATAATAGTCACACTCGAAGTTTATGATATTATGAACTTGTGGACCGAACATTTGACGAATGCATACCGTTGCTTCACTTCGGGCTGATAAAATCTTAGCATAGCCATCTGAACGCACTAGCGGATCTTGGGCTGTTATCATCGATAAAAAAACATTCTCGGGATGGAAAGAGTACGCGCTATTTTCTATGGACGGACGAAGGCCCTGTTGTACACCATCTGACAATTGACGAATCAAGAAGCTGTAAATATATATATGATAAATAGGCTACCACTACGTTGGGCAAAATAAATATATATTTATTTTTTAATAGTTCTTATGGAATTATTGAAAAACTTCCTTAGCAAAAGGACAGTCGACTTTTAGTAAAGTGCTTACTGAAGTGGTTGAGGTCTTTCAAAGCCATTTGTGACCGGTGTGGATAAAAGTACCCCAGTCCACAGAAGAAAAACGAAAAATTGCTTTATCGTTTTACTTAAAGCATAAAATTCCAGGAGTTGTCGTCAGTATTGATGGGACTCATGTCAAAATTATAGTTCCATCCGAAAACAAACACCTTTTTATACCCTTCACAAAAAAGTGAAAGAGTATATACAGGTTTGTCATTCCGTGTGTAATTTCTTCGATATCAGTATAGGACCCCAAAAAATATATACATTCTGGATCGTTATGAATAGCGATGACGATTGAGCGATGTCCGTCCCTCTGTACGTGGTTTTCCCAAGCCCCCAGAAGAGCTAGAGACTTCGTTATTGGACCGTTGGACTGAAAATGAACTTAAATACAGTGGTATAGAAATTCAGGAAGATCTGAAGTACGGTTAAAGAGCTGAAAAGCCTACGCCTATTTCTCGACACAAAATTTATACCAAAAATCAATTGTTTTTTTAATGTTTGTAAATTAAACCTATTTCGTGCTTTGAGAAGCCTCAATGGTCTATTAAAAACTAAACAAATAAAATTTTTTTTTCAGGGATGTGAAATTAAAAATTTTTTTTCGGTCCATTCCGTATTTTGCACTACATGTAGTAACTAATATTGTTAAAAATTTTAAGTTTTTCTTTAACAAAACCTCTTTATACGTCATGAAGATTTGCATCGGTAAAAACAAAATTTTTTCATTAAAATTCCGCTTCCAGGGATGGGAAATTGAAAATTTATTTTGTACATAAAATTAACTAAAAAAGCAACTGACGTTGTTTTTTCTTTTTTTGCTAATTAAAACTATTTTATAATTTAGGAAGAACAAAATGGGTATCAAAAAATTCAAAAATAAAAAATAAAATTTCGAATCCAGGTATGGACAAGTGCAATATTTTATAGTACATGAAAGTGCCAAAATAGTTAAAAATGTTAGATTTTTCTTAAAAAAATTACTTTATACCTCATGAAGCGTTTCACTGATAAAAAAAACAACAGATTAAAATCTCGCTTCCAGGGTTGGGAAAATGAAAGTTTTTTTTTTTTGGTACATGCAATATTTTGTAGTACATGTAATGGATAGAAAATTTAAGTTTTTCTTAAGCAGAACTACTTTATACCTCATAAAGATTTGCATTGATAAACAAATTTAACAAAAATTAAAATTTCGCTCCCAGGGTTAGCAAATTGAAATTTTTTTATACATCAAATTAACCAAAAAGGCAATTGACGTTTTTTTTTGCTAACTAAAACTTTTTATATTTTAGAAAGAATAAAATTGGTACCAAAAATTTCCAAAAACAAATCAAAATTTCGAATCCAGGGTTGGACAAGTGCAATATTTTATACTTCATAAGGGTGACCAATATGGTTGCAAATTTTAAGTTTATCTTAAATAAAACGACTTTATACCTAATAAAACCCAGGATTAGTAAAAAAAATTAAAATTTGCCTTCCAAGGCTGGGAAATTTAAATATTTTTTACAAAAAAGTAACGAAAAAGGCAACTAACGTCGGTTTTTTACTAATTAAAACTATTTTTCAGCTCAGGAAAAACAAAATTGGTATCAAAAATTAAAAAGAGAAAAACAAAATTTAGATTCCAATATTTTGTAGTACACGAAAATGACCAAAATGGTTACAAATAATAAGTTTTTCTTAAATAAAACTATTTCATGAGTTGCATTGGTAAGAAAAGAGACAAAACAAAAAGTAAAATTTCGTTTCCAGGGTTGGGAAATTAAAATATTCTACATAAAAAGTAACCAAAAAGGCAATTGATGTTGTTGTGTTTGCTAATTAAAACTGTTTTATTATTCAGGAAGAACAAAATTGGTATAAAAATCTTAAAAAAATCAAAATTTCGACTCCAGGTTTTAAAAATTTTTTTGTCAAGTAAAAATATGTTACACCTCACTATGAACTGCATTGATAAGAAAATAAAAATTCGCTTCTAGAGTTGGAAAATAGAAATATAATTGGTACTAAAGTACCCACATAATTTTCATATTTGGTGTTTTTAGTGAATTAAACCTATTTAATACTTCAGGGAAAATTAAATTGGTATTAAATATTCCGTTCCAGGGTTGGAAAATCTAAATTTTTCGGAACATAAAAGTAGCCATAAAAGTTCCCAATTTTGATTTTTTTAACATATTTTATACTTCACTAGGAATTAAATTGGTATTAAAAATTTTTAAATTAAAAATTCGGTTCCAGGGTTGGAAAATCGAAATTGTTTGGTACTTAAAAGTAACCATATAAGTTCCTAATTTTGGTTTTTTTGGGCTGAAATCTTTTTTTTTACTTCGGGAGGAGTTAAATTAGTATTAAAAACCACAACAATCTAAAAGACGATTCTACGGTGGGACAATTATAACTTTTTGGGGTACATGAAACGGATTTTTACTTTTTGTTTTTAAATTAAACATATTTAATATTTTGGAAAGACGTTAAGAGGTATTAGAAATAAGAAAAGCCAAACATTTAGCTTCCGGACATTTGATATTAGCGTTAATGTATTCGGATATAACAATGAACGCGATGAAATTGTTGGGCCGTACTACAACACCAAGAAAGAAAAACATAGCCATGTGAATTTGTTAGTTTTAGAAAATGCTGATACCATCACTATATTTTTATAAAACACATATCAAAGTAAGTAAAGCAATATCCATATAGACTTATGCACATACAAATATATTGATATGCATATTTATATCTATTTTCCTTCCACAGACTTTTAAAATATCAGACTATGAAGCACTGCAGAAATTCGTTGTTTTGCAACAGCTGTCTGCAATACACACACAATGATAGGACTATGGAGCAACACATATTGGAATGTGGACAAATTGTGACTGACCGAACCTCCGAGGACAGGTCCAAATTACGCTTCAAAGATCATCAACAACAGATGGATGTACCATTCGTGGTATATGCAGATTTTGAATATGTACTGCAGGATATTGATATTAGAGTAAGTGACTAAAGTAGATATAGTAAAACACATTCCTTTTGCTTTTAGTTATTATTTTAAATGTAAGCATGATGATAAGTTAGTTAAGTTTGAAATATATACGGGGGAAGATGCAGGCGAAAAGTTTGTAGATTGTATAATTAGCGATTGTGAACATATTTATAATGATTATTTAAAAGCAATAGTCAAATGTATTCTTTATCTCCTTTCGAAAATTTTAATTTTCAAAATGCGATAGGCAATGAAAGAGTGAGAGATCACTGTCACATAAGTGGTAAATTTAGAAGAGCAGCTCATAATATGTGTAATTTAACATGTCAAATTCCAAAATTTATACTAATCTATTTCCACAATTCTTCATCTTATGACCCACATCTTTTTGTTAACGAGTTAGGTAAAAAATCTGACAATATAAAAGTCCTTCCGCTGAACAAAGAACTATACATATCACTATCTAGATTTTCAAATATGACTGAACTTAGATTGTTAGATACAATTCGGTTTATGCCTGATAGCTTAGAATCTATAAATAATAATTTAGTTTTTAAAATGCGATAAATATCTAGGCAATGATAGAGTGAGAGATCACTGTCACATAAGTGCTAAATTTATAGGAGCAGCTCATAATATGTGTAATTTAAAATATCATATTTCAAAATTTATACCAATCTATTTCCACAATTATTCATCTTATGACTCACATACTTTTGTTAAAGAGTTGGTTAAAAGCCGACAATATAAAAGAAGGACGCTCAACAAGGAATTATACCTATCACTATCTAGATTTTCAAAAATGACTCACAACTACAACCTGGAACTTTGATTTTTAGATATAATTCGCTGTATGTCTGGTAGCTTAGAATCTTTAGTCAATAATATTTCAGAACAAGATATTCAAATTTTTAAAACACATTTCAAAACAAAAAAAAAGCTTGATCTTGCGAGAAGGAAAGGTGTTTTCCCTTATGAATTTTTAAATTCTTTTGAAAAATTAAATGTTAGTCAGCTTCCAGAAAGGGAAGATTTCTTCAATCACCTCCACAATAAGGAGTGTTCGATTGAAGATTATGAACATGCGAAAGAAGTTTGTAATGCTTTTAGCTGCAAAACCATGAAAGATTACATGGAATTATATATAAAAACAGATGTGCTTTTACTAACAGATATTTCCGAGAACTTCAGAAAAGTTTGTAAAAGTATATATGAGCTGGATCCAAGTCAATATTGCACAGCTCCTGGACTTTTATGGGATGCAATTGAGAAATATACAAGAATGGAGCTCGAATTATTAACAGACATAGATATGTACAATTTTATGAAAATGGGCATACGTGGTGGAATTGTACAGTCTAGTAAAAGATATTCCAAAGCAAACAACAAATATTTAGATGATTTTGATAAAGAGAAGCTGTCCGGATTTCTTGTATACTTAGGTGCAAATAACATGTACGGTTGGGTGATATCTGAATATCTCCCATATGGAAGATTCAGATGGTTATCGAATCAGGAGCTGAATTTGGATCCGGAGAGCATAGCTGATAATGCAATAAATGGTTATGTGTTTGAAGTCATATTGGATTACCCTTTTAACCTACACGACTTACACAATGACTTTCCTTTTTGTGCTGAAAATAAAAAAACTTTGCAATCGAAGCACAGCAAATTAATAACCGATTTCTCTACAAAGCATTCATACGATATACATTATAGAGTTCTCAAATAATGCTTAAAATATGGTTTAGTTTTAAAGAAAATACGTCGTATTCTGACATTTATACCGTGTTCAGACATACGCCTTAATTGAGTTCATCGCAATTAACAGCATTATTGAGCTCAATTACCAATACAAAATTTTAATTAGCTAATTGATCAATTAACGCTTAATTGGCTATACAATTGGGTAAAGCGTAAAATGCAGCACTGTAAAAGTTTGTTTAGTGAGCACCATAATACCTACTGAACAAATTTACTAAACAAACTTTCTGAAATTCAACAGCTCATGTGTAAACAAATTCACAGAAAAAATGGAGAGTGAAGTTGGGGGTAAGTTTTTAATATAAAATTTATTATTAACAAAACTAAGGATTAAACAATCTCAATGGCTAAAAGTTTATATCGACTTAAATACCCAAAATAGAGCCTCTGCTAAAAATGCTTTTGAGAAATATTTCTTCAAATTCCTTAATAATGCAGTGTGTGGAAAGTCTATGGAGAATGTGGACAAGAGGAGGGATGTAAGAATTGTAACGAATTGGAGCAGAAGAAATCGGAATCATTTGGGGTCTCAAGACTGGATATCAAAGTCAAATTTCTATAGTTTGCCTATATTTTCTGAAGATATGGTAGCTATCGAAATGAATAGGGTGAAGACATGTTATAATAAGCCCATTTACTTCGGATTTTGTGTATTTGAACTCTCTAAATGGAAAATGTATGATTTCCATTACGGGTACATGCAGCCTAAGTTCAAGACAAAGCTATCATTAAAATATATGGACACTGACTCTTTCATGTACACAATACAAACAGAAGACTTTTACGCGGGCATAAAGCCTGACATAGATTTGATACATCAGATTATTCTCCAGATAACAAATATGACATTCCTCTTTTGAACAAAAATGTTTTGGGTATGATGAAAGATGAAAACTGCGGGAAAATAATGAAGGAATTTGTTGGGCTGCGATCTAAGATGTATTCCTTTAGTGTGCAAGATCAAAATGATATAAAAAAAATCGTAAAGAAATCCGTTTTAGATAAGTATAGTTTATTGTCATATAGGAATTGTTTGTTCTATTAGTCTATTGTAAATATATGACACATATTAAATTGAATTAAGATTCATAGGCTAATTGTTCGAAATTTGTTTTTAAATCTCAGAAAGACATGATAAATATTCCAAGGCACAAAGGAAAGTCAACATCAGTTTTATTCAACTTACACAGCAGAGCAGAACAGCTGTTTTCGAAAGACGCAACCCTTTCATCATCAGTGCCCATGTGTATTGTGTTTGTCACCACTTATTAGGTGGCTTAGTTGAATTTGATAACAGTTCCCATTTACACAAATTTTATTGTGAAAAAGAATACGAGAACTGTATCAACCTGATGTTAACATGTTATTGTTATAATACCCGTGTTACCGTTTGATTATTTTTCTTCATGTCCCATTTTTCTGAATTTTTTGTCCCATCATACCTAAGTCAAACTTATTTGGTTTGAATTTTATACTTAAGTACATGTGAACGTTTTTCCAATATTTTTTTTTTATTATTGGTAGCTCAAGCCATAGCTTAAATTTGTATTGAGTAAGAATTTTTAACGAACATTTATATTGCTATATTAAATTGAATTAAGATTCATAGGCTAATTGTTCGAAATTTGTTTTTAAATCTCAGAAAGACATGATAAATATTCCAAGGCACAAAGGAAAGTCAACATCAGTTTTATTCAACTTACACAGCAGAGCAGAACAGCTGTTTTCGAAAGACGCAACCCTTTCATCATCAGTGCTCATGTGTATTGTGTTTGTCACCACTTATTAGCTGGCTTAGTTGAATTTGATAACAGTTCCTATTTACACAAGTTTTATTGTGAAAAAGAATACTAGAACTGTATCAACCTGATGTTAACATGTTATTGTTATAATACCCGTGTTACCGTTTGATTATTTTTCTTCATGTCCCATTTTTCTGAATTTTTTGTCCCAATATATGACACCATGTTAACATTTAAGTCCAAACTATATCAAATTTATACTAGTTAATTAAGTAAAGCAGTATTAAGTTATGCAGACGATAAGAGAATAATTAGTATTAATAAGATAAATACTTCTGCATTGTATCATTTTCTTATAAAAAACCAATCCTCAATACGAACTTGATATGCTTTTAGCAGAGATTGCAAAAGTTCAAGAAGAAGAGGAAATGGAATAATATCTAGCAATAAGAGAAAAAATTGTTTTATTGGTAAGACTAATAAATAAAAATTGTACAAATACACACATATATTAAAAATGAAAAAAAGAACATTATTTTTGTTTTATTTACTTCAATGAAATATTAATTAAATTATTTATCACCATTTTTCTCATATAATATACGGAGCATCGGCCTCGCAATCTGGATGAATCCACGGGCAAGACTTGAAGTGGCCATCGTACTTGTCCTCATCTTCCATTATACCAAAATCCTGGTGTTCATCCAACATATGGAGGAAAAATTTCACCATTTCCCTATGTTATATAGCTGACATCCTTCAAAATCGGCTAAGAATTGTTTAACCTTGTTTCTTATATTTAACCTTGTTCATGATTTGAATTTTTGTTACTTTTTGTATCCGAAATTGGCTTGCGATCTTTTTGACTATTAGTTCTCTACTAATAATGGCTTTCAACAAATCAGTTGTAAGATAAATGATATACAATCAAAAAACTAAATCTGCGTTTCACTCCAAAACTAATTTAAAATTTTGAGTGAAGAACTCAAAAATTTATACATATTGGTAATTTCACAGAAAGGTCTACCGCGGCCAAAGAATTATAAGGTATTAAACAATTATTTTTATCCAACATTATGAGAGAAAAATATTAAAATTTTGTTATTTTAAAGAATTTATACCTTAACTTAACACCCATACGAGAAAAATGTTACTAAAATTCAAAATAATATGTTACTTCCTTTCGATTACTTTTAATCGAATTTTTTCTTTAATAGTTAATTTTTTAAAACGCATTTTTTACGATGGCACTAATTACAAAATAGTTTGCTTACAACAACAATAAACTAAAAAAATGCAAAAAGAGCAAAGCGAAAGAAATCTAACTGTCATTATTCAATTTGTTTTCCTTGATATTCTAATGTCACATGCTCACCTTAAAAGCATAATTTTTTGTCATATCTTCTGCGCTGTGGAACGGAATTCAATAAAAAAAATTAAATTAAAGCAATTTTTATATATAAAACTTAAAAAATAAATTACTTTGACCGAAGTTAATAATAGACCCTTTCTATTTAACATTGAAGTTTGTCACGTAACGCAACTGGTGTAAGTTAAACTTTTTTAAAATTTTTGCTGCAAATATTTTTATAATCAGCAATAAATGTTTTTATGTGATGGACACCGTTTCTGAAAAAATTAAAAACAAAGATAAGAAATTTAGGGAAAAGTTGAAAGATTACGTAAAATTGCAAGCGTATCGCTTAACAGCAAAGAGTAAGAGCACAAAATATCGATAGCGGCAGTTAAAATTGTCAAAAACGCGCTTTAATGATGAAGCTGAGACGTAACCTGGTACTACTCTGCCCTACACCATCTTCCTACCCCCTAAATGACCCTATAAAAAAAAAAAAAATAAATTTTGTATATAACTATCCCAAACATTTATTTTTAGAGTCACGCCCACAGCCCTTGCCAGAGCGACCCCGCCAAAATACAGTTTTAATACCCTCCAAATAGAATTGGATCATATAAGGTATACATATTCTTGATAAGTGATGAAGTCTAAGACGGTCTAGCAATGTCCATACGTTCGTCTGTGAAAAACATTATATTGTCTACCCCACCCCTTTAGTGGGCGTTGACGTACGATATTATATAAAGCAACTCTGTCCCACCAAGTTAACATTTTTAAATTTGCTTACTAAATATTTGGAGGGTATTTAAGATTCGACCCGGTCGAATATAACGTTTTTACATGTTACTATTTTCTTTTATTCTTATGTACCTTTTCAAACATTGACCTGAAGTTGAATTTTCATTTATTTTCGTTGAATTAAAACTTTAAAACCAAACTACATTAAAACTTATTCGAGTTTAGCATAAGGAAAAAATATGTCACGTAGCGCAATGTCACGTCACGTTTCATATTATGGCTTGTATCAATAAAACGAAACTTAAAATCATGGAAAAAACAGTTATGAAAATAAAGCTCAACCATCCCTTAATAATATCCAAATAAGTTACACAAAAGTTTTTAGCTTATTTCGCTGGTTTTTGAACTTTAGTAAATGTAGAAAAAAACCACTTATATTTTTTGTCACGTCACGCAACCGCTTTTGTTGACCAATATGTCAGGACCCCGACTCTTATAGCACAAATGCTTTCCACTAAATAAGGAGCTCTGAAATTGCTTCCCAAAAACCTAAATGAAAAAAGAAATATTTGGGCCTTAGTTTGATTTTCTTCGCGTTGATTACTTGCGACTGTCACGTGAGTCACATCCTGATACCCAAAATAATTATAATGGCTGGCAAAGTGTAGCGAAACCCTTAAGTTGTATTCACACATTTTGCTAGACAGCAACGTAAGTATTTTATGCTTACCTCAAGTTACACCTTTTATATTTTCCCACATTTTGCTAAACAGTAACGTAAGCATAAAAATACTGACGTTACTTAGTTTATATTAGATTTTAAATATTTTGTAAAATTAGTCTTAAGATCGGTTTAAATAAATTAAGTTGTCACTCTGAAGAGCTGACAACATAAAACAATAAAAGTATTGTGTATTATTCTTACTATAGGGAAGAATAATAAATAACTCATTTAACTGGCGCAGTCGGTGAAAAACTTCCGATAAATATTAAATTAATTGAAATAAAAATAATTAATTTCAAGAATAAAAAAGAAAATTGTATAAAAGTGAATAAACAAAAATTATAAAGAGAACTTTAAAAGAAAATATACTAATGTGAGAGAAGAAACCTTTTTTTAAGAACGAATAAAATTTTTTTTTACACAACAATTTGTTAATTTATTAAAACTAAAAGTAACAAAGATCAGCAAAACTAAAAATTGTTTGTTGGCAAATAAGAAGTGGAAAAATTCTATACAAAAAAAAAAGAAGAAAGTTAAAAATTTTAAGAAATTAAACAAAACAAATATTGGCAAAGTTACTGTAAAAAAGATGAGTAGATTTGATGCAAACAGGGATCTGCATCAAGCCGACGGGGCAATGCAGGAAAAGATCGCTGAATTAGAGGCGGTCCTGCGGTTGCAAGAACAAAAAATCCTCCAACAACAACAGCAAGAGCAGCAAACAACGTGAACAGCTGCAGCAATTACAGCAAGAGCAGCAACAACGTGAACAGCTACAACAACAACAACACCAATTACATCAAGAACATCAAATGCAACAGCAGCAGCAAATACACCAACAGCAGCTTCATCAGCAGAATTATCTCCTAATGTAACCGAAAGACATAATTCAGCAGTTTCGACAAATTAGACCACTGAATAACAACCATAGCATCAATGGATTTATAAAATCCATAGAGATGTTAATAGGTCTTTGCGGAGCTAACACCGCATTAATTAAGTTTGGAATCCAGATAATAATAAACGAAAAAATCACTGCAGACTTCGCAACATATATAAGGCTACTTGGAGACATCTCATGGGATCAATTAAAAGCAAAGTTGAAGGCCCAAGCCAGACCGAAGGCATCGTATGCCGATATTTTTAACAGGTGTTAAAAGTGATTAAAGTGAGTAACTTAAGAGAACTTTTTGATTGTTTCCAATTAGCAAAAAATGAAATAAGCGAAATTTATGAACTAGATGATAATAAATCTATGTTGTATAGCTCAGAAAATGTAGACAGGGACTTAGTGAATATCTGAATTGAAAAAATAGATGGACCACTCAGAGTTTATCTAGATGAAACTTTGACATTAAACGACATAGTAAACAAATATACTAAACTTAGATTGCTAGACGATAGTAGAGCTATTGACAGTAGGCATAAGGCAAATAAAAATTTCAGTAATAATTACTATATGAACAAGGCGAACGGACATCAAAATTTTAATCGAAACTACAATCGGCAAAAGTCCGAGTCAAACCCTAATAACAGTTGTAAAAATTCTGTGACAAACAGCTCTCAATATGAGCCAAGGAGTAGTTCTAAAAGAAATTATTTTCAAGAACAAAGCAGTGGAAACTTTGCAAGAAATCAACAGGAGCGATATCGTCAGAATAATAATGTAGGGAATTGGCAAAATAAGACTAATAGGTATAATGAGAGAGATAACTTTCAAAACAATCAAATAAACGAAAGGTGTTCGAACAGGACAAGGAATTCTCACATGAGTGTAGATCAGCAAACTACACATATGGACATAGGAAATGGAGAGGAAAAAGAAGTAAATTTTTTAATACAACCTCCCCAATCCAATTACCGATAGTGATACTCACTATTGGGAAACAAAAAATACGATATTTAATTGATACTGGCTCTTCAACCAGCATTATTAAACCTCACGTTTTGAAAGAAAATTTTCAAATAGAAGAATTAATGAAACCCGTTCAATACAGAACAATTAACGGTACAAACATAATTAAATTTAAAGTTGTAACTCCCTTCCCAAAGGAATTTTCTGCTCAAGGAACTTTAAGTTGGAAAATTATTAATTTTAGCAATAATAAATATGATGGAATAATCGGACAAAATTTTTTGGTACCCCTTAAGACAAGAATAAATAACGAACATGGTTATATAGAAATTTTAGGCAAAAAATTGTTTTTTGAGGAAATGTACTGTTCTTTCTTTGATGAGAATATAAGTGTATTGGAACCAGTTACAAAAACAAATATCGTAGACAAACTTGATTTTTGTCACTTAAATGAAGAGAAAAGTAGAGCAATCAAAAATCTTCTGGCTGAGTTTAAAGATTTATTTTATGTAGAAGGCGATAATCTTTCAGCCACAACCCAAACAGAACATCAAATCGTTACTACAATTGACAAACCACTCTATTCAAAAATATACAGATACCCCCAAATTCATGAAGACGAAATAAACAAACAAATAAAAGATATGTTAAAGAAAAACATTATTCGTGAGAGCAATTCTGCATACAATAGTCCTTTATGGATTGTGCCCAAAAAAGCCGATAATTCTGGAGAGAAAAAATGGCGATTAGTAATAGACTATCGCAAACTAAATGAATTTACAGTAGAAGATAGGTACCCTATACCTAACCTTAACAGTATTTTAGATAAATTAGGCAGAGCCCAATATTTTTCGACTGTGGATCTGGCAAAAGGTTTCCATCAAATACTCCTTAAGGAGGAAGATCGAAAGAAAACGGCATTCTCTACACCCTTTGGGCATTACGAATTTATTCGAATGCCTTTTGGTCTTCGTAACGCACCATCAACCTTTCAGAGATTGATGAACTCTGTGCTAAGAAATTTCATAAACAAGACATGTGTGGTGTATATGGATGACATTTTAATATTCAGTTCATCTCTGGTGGAACATATCGATAATATAAAGGATATATTTAGAACCTTAAGGAAGGCTAAGCTAAAGATACAAATTAACAAGTGTGACTTTCTCAAGAAAGAAATACAGTTTTTGGGTCACATATTAACAACTAATGGTATAAAACCAGATCCTAACAAAATCTCAATAATACAAAATTTGAAACTACCGAGTACTGAAAAACAGATTAAGTTCTTTTTAGGAATGACCGGTTTCTATAGAAAATTTATTAACAACTATGCCAAAATTGCATACCCAATGACCAAGTATTTGCAGAAAAACACAAAAATTAATATGAATGACCCTAGCTATATAGTGGCTTTTGAAAAACTTAAGGAGCTTATAACGAGTTCTCCCATGCTGAGATACCGAAATTTTTCAAAACGTTTCAAAATAGTCACTGATGCAAGCAATAACGCAATTGGAGCTGTCTTAACTCAAGATGGTCACCCAGTAGCATATGCTTCGCGAACGTTGAACAAACACGAAACAAACTATGCAACAATTGATAAAGAATTGTTGGCAATAGTTTGGGGTGTTAAATATTTTAGGCCATACATTTATGGGAAAGCATAAGACCTAGAAAGCGACCATCAACCACTGAAGTGGCTCATAAGTAAATATGCAGGCAAAGATATAAGCCCTAGGCTACAAAGATACCTGATTGACTTAGGCGAATATAATTTTAAGATAGAATATATAAAAGGGAAGTGCAACTATATAGCAGATTTCCTAAGTAGAATCAATGTCGAAAGAAACGAGATAAATACATCAGAGGAGTTGATGGACTGCGGTGCAACAAGCAATATTGGAGATTCTTTAGATGTTGAGACTGCACACTCTCAAGAGGAGGATCTCCACGATGGTATTCCAATATTGGATACGGTAGTAAATCGTTTTAAAACTCAAATTATTGTAGTGGATATTAAAGAGAAAGACATTGAAACGGTTTTTGGCAATAAAAGAGTTTATATAGACAGACACGACATTGCAAATAATAACATATCCAATATTTTAAGGAGGGAGGTTGCTAAAGGAAAAATAGGGATATTTTCCAAATTAAATGATCACGAATATTGCAAGGTTCAACTGAAGTTGGTAGCGGAATTTCCAGACAGAAACAACTTTAAATTAGTCAAGTGTTCTTATTTAGCTAGAGATATTGAGGATGATAATGAACTCAATAAACAGATATCGTTGTTCCATAAATACGAAAGTGGACACTCAGGTATTATAGCTACCTACGAGAGTATCAAGCATAGGATATATAATCCACATTTGAAATTGTCGATACATAAAATAATAAATAACTGTCACATTTGTTCGTCAGCTAAATATGACAGAAACCCAATAAAAAATAAGTTCAAAATAACTGAAACCCCTTCCACCACAAATGAAATAATTCACGTCGATACTTACGTAAACAGTAAACACTCATTCATAATTTTTATCGACAAATTCTCAAAACACGTAATTTCGTTACATTTGCTCGACAGAAATAGTCAAACTTTAGTTAGGAAAATTAGAGCATTTTTAGCCATTAAAGGCAATGTTACCAAATTTGTGCTAGACAATGAATTCAATAACGTCAATGTAAGGAGCTACCTTGATCAAGAGGGAATTCAATATCATTTTACGAAACCGAATAGCCATACCGGCAATTCGGATATTGAAAGATTCAAAAATACAGTCACAGAAAAAGTCAGAGCCTTTAATTTGGAAGAAAAACTTCCAGTAAATACTCAAATCCTTAAGGCAATAAAATTCTACAATAGTACTTACCATAGCGCAATAAAATGCAGTCCCTTAGATGTACAAAATAAATTGATTGATTATACAATTATAAAAGAAAGATTAAAAGATGCTAAAACTAAAATAATCCAAAAAATAAATAAATCTCGCGAAAACTATATAGAAAACAGAGAAGAAGGCTTTATAAAGAATTATAAAAGCCTAAGGCACAAAGAACAACCAAAGTTTATTAAGAAAGGGTTGCAAAATGTGCATGAATCCAACGTTAAAAGGCCTTTAAAATATGAAGATGACGGTATAGACAAAACGAATCCTAATAATGGTGAAGACGATATTGACTTTGAGCATTTGTTTGAACGTTTTAATAACCTCAAAAGGCGTTTTAGAAACGAACAGGTCCCAAAACAATAAAAAAAAACTTTAGAAAACGCTTTTATCGTCAATATTAAAAATCTTTTAAATTTGCAGATCCTGATAGTAATGGTAATGATGATTCTAGCAACTGAGACACAGGGAACACTACAGATTAATCCAATCACTGAGGAGACAGGTTATGCACAAATTAAGGTAGGGAAAGTTGAAGTGATAAACCAAACGATTACAGTATTGCACTTAGTTGATACCAAGGAATTATATCAGATTTTAAATCAGGTCGAGAATAATATAAAAAATGTATACATACCTTGATAACATGAAAATGATCGAAACGGAAATAAAAATTATAAAATCCAAATTGAAATCAATCACTCCGATGGAACTAAGGAGAAAAAGGGGACTGTTTAACTTCGTTGGTCATGCTTATAAGTGGCTGGCTGGAGTTATGGATGATGATGATCGTCAAGAGATCCTTGAGCATCTTAGTGTAATAGATGAGAACAGTCATAATACAAAAGGTGCAGTTAATAAGCAAATTTATATAAACACACAGTTTAACGAATCGGTCCAAATTTTAAAATCAGCTGTAGAAGAGGACAGATCAAATATTAGAAATGCTTTCACAAGTTTTAATAATAGACAGAGCGAAATATTTCAAAGACTTCTATATACAGACCAAATGTTCAAACTCAATTACCTCAAAGGAAAAATCGAACATATTCAGGACAACATTGCTTCTGCTAAGAATCACATTTTTCACCCAAGTATCTTAACATCAGAAGAAATTGATAAATTCGAAATTGACTTATTTAAATTAAAATCCATGAAAGCTGACGATTTAAACTAAAAAGACGGAATTCTGATTATTGCAATAAAAATTCCAATTAACTACATTCAAACTGACCTAAAAATGATTACACCTTTACCAAATAAACATTGTATGGAAATTAATGAGCCAAATAGCTATGTTATTGAAATTGAACACCATGTTTTTACTTATGAGGAGAATGTTTATCTCAAAAATTTAAAGCATAGTAAACACTGCACTTTGTTGAACAACTGTAATTTTAAGTATAATAATGCAACCGAAATTGAAACGTTTGAAGACGATATGATTTTAATAAAAAATACCAACGACTTAGAAATTATACAGGACTGTGATGATCGAAAGCTAAGAATTAATAAAAATTATTTGCTTTTCTTTTATGATTGCGAACTGAAAATTAACAGCCAAATCTTCAAATATAATAGAATAGCTTTTCAGGACAGATATTTTTACCCGAATAACAACTTTTCAATTTCTAATATAACACCAATTAATTTTAAGCAAATAGAACTAAGAAACTTTGAGAATGTAAAAGAAATAGAGGAATTGAAAATCCACAAAAATATTTCCTATGGAATAAACATAGTATTTGTGCTTGTAATCGTAATTATATTAATTGTAATAATAAAAAGTAGAAAGAATGTTATAGTAAACAAAATTAAAATTAGAAACAAGCCAGAAACGGAAGATTTTGAACTAAAAAGAATAAAGGAAAAGTATGGCTTATCATAAGATTAAAAAAATTTATACTTACATATGTACATACTAAAACGCAGGAGTGTTTTAGACTAAGGGTGGAGGAGTCACATCCTGATACCCAAAATAATTATAATGGCTGGCAAAGTGTAGCGAAACCCTAAAGTTTTATTCCCACATTTTGCTAGACAGCAACGTAAGCATAAAATACTTACGTTGCTTACCTCAAGTTACACCTTTTATATTTTCCCACATTTTGCTAAACAGTAACGTAAGCATAAAAATACTGACGTTACTTAGTTTATATTAGATTTTAAATATTTTGTAAAATCAGTCTTAAGATCGGTTTAAATAAATTAAGTTGTCACTCTGAAGAGCTGACAACATAAAACAATAAAAGTATTGTGTATTATTCTTACTATAGGGAAGAATAATAAATCACTCATTTAACTCGTGCGCAGCCATGGAAATGCCCATTTCTATCTTCTTCCAATTTTTTAGTTTTAAGTATAGATATCATTATTCTTCTATTCGTCTTTTGTTCTCTCAATTGCCTCTCTCTCTCTCTCTCTCTCTCTCTCTTAAATATAAATCAAATATCATTGTTTATCAATTTTCAGTTAGACTTCTTAGTGTCTAGAAAACTTATATCGTGATTACTTTGAAATTGAAGTTCAAACTCATAAGTTGTGAAATATCAATAGCGCAATGAGTTTAATAAGCAGATTCAATTCCTGTAATACAAAATCCTTAATCCATATAAAGGATTTAGATGAATCACTCAAATACGTCATCGTACGTGCAAAGCGAGTAACAACAAAGTACGAGGAAACAGTTCCAATTGAACTGGAAAACCATATACTGTTTCTCCCCAACCGATACAATATTTTAACAGATGTAGAATTAGACGATCTTTCAAATGATAAATATTGACTACAAAGAAAAGGAGAGCGAAACCTGATCTTAGAAATCGACATGAACGAGTTTTTGATACCAAACTTCAAGAACCCCGTTTGGAACTAAAAAAAAATTACAACAATGTTATATATTTTACAATTAAGAAAAAAAATAAAATAAGTAAAAGTATTATATTCGGCTGTGCCGAATCTTAAATACCCTTCACAGATGTTATTCATCTTTCTTTCTTGCTAAAACAGAAAGTAGCTTTCATTAAAAAAATAAACAAAATGATTTTATAAGTTACTTTTATATTTAAGACAACGTTTAAATTTTTTGGCTAGGAAGCTAAATGTCTGGCTCTTCTTACTTCTAATACCTCTGAACGTCTTTCAAAAATATTAAATATGTTTACTTTACAAACAAAAGGAAAAAAATGCAATTCTTAGCTAATTTTTAAACATTTTGAATATTTCATGTACAATAAAATATTTCATTTGTCCAACCCTGGATTCGAAATTTTTTTAAGATGTTATTACCAATTTTGTTCTTCCTGAATTATAAAATAGTTTTAATTAGCAAAAAGAACAACGTCAATTGCCTCTTTTGTTACTTTTATGAATAAAGAATATTTCAATTTCCCAACCGTGGAAACGAAATTTTAATTTTTTGATTGGTTTTTTTTTTAACAATGCAATTCTTAATAATGAGGTTCATGCAACTCTTAATAATGAGGTTTATTTAAGAAAAACTTAAAATTTTTAACCATTTTGGTCACTTTCATGTACTACAAAATATTGCAGTTATCCAACCCTGGAATCGAAATTGTGATTTATTTTAATATTTGATACCAATTTTGTTTTTTCTGAATTAAAAAATAGTTTTAATTAGTAAAAAAACCGACGTTAGTTGGCTTTTTGGTTACATTCATGTATAAATAAAATTTCAATTTCCCATCCCTGGGAGCGAAATGTTTATTTTTGTCTTCTTTTTTTACCAATGCTAGTTTTTATAACTTATAAAGTAGTTTTGGTTACAAAAATCTTAAAATTATCAACCATTTTTGCCATTTTCATGTTCTACAATATAATAGATGTACCAAAAAACTTTCAATTTCCCAGCCCTGGAGTTGAAATTTAATTTTTTTTTTGCTTTTTTGTAAATGCGTAAGTAGTTTTATTGAAGAAACATTTTAAATATTTAACCATTTTGGTTACTCTTATGTATAAAAAGTTGCAATTTCCCACCCCTGGAAGCGAAATTTTAATTTTTAAAATTTTTTTATCTAAGGGTGGAGGAGTCACATCCTGATACCCAAAATAATTATAATGGCTGGCAAAGTGTAGCGAAACCCTAAAGTTTTATTCCCACATTTTGCTAGACAGCAACGTAAGCATAAAATACTTACGTTGCTTACCTCAAGTTACACCTTTTATATTTTCCCACATTTTGCTAAACAGTAACGTAAGCATAAAAATACTGACGTTACTTAGTTTATATTAGATTTTAAATATTTTGTAAAATCAGTCTTAAGATCGGTTTAAATAAATTAAGTTGTCACTCTGAAGAGCTGACAACATAAAACAATAAAAGTATTGTGTATTATTCTTACTATAGGGAAGAATAATAAATCACTCATTTAACTCGTGCGCAGCCATGGAAATGCCCATTTCTATCTTCTTCCAATTTTTTAGTTTTAAGTATAGATATCATTATTCTTCTATTCGTCTTTTGTTCTCTCAATTGCCTCTCTCTCTCTCTTAAATATAAATCAAATATCATTGTTTATCAATTTTCAGTTAGACTTCTTAGTGTCTAGAAAACTTATATCGTGATTACTTTGAAATTGAAGTTCAAACTCATAAGTTGTGAAATATCAATAGCGCAATGAGTTTAATAAGCAGATTCAATTCCTGTAATACAAAATCCTTAATCCATATAAAGGATTTAGATGAATCACTCAAATACGTCATCGTACGTGCAAAGCGAGTAACAACAAAGTACGAGGAAACAGTTCCAATTGAACTGGAAAACCATATACTGTTTCTCCCCAACCGATACAATATTTTAACAGATGTAGAATTAGACGATCTTTCAAATGATAAATATTGACTACAAAGAAAAGGAGAGCGAAACCTGATCTTAGAAATCGACATGAACGAGTTTTTGATACCAAACTTCCAGAACCCCGTTTGGAACTAAAAAAATTAAAACAATGTTATATATTTTATAATTAACAAAAAAAATTAAATAAGTAAAAGTGGTATATACGGTTGTGCCGAATCTTAAATACCCTTCACAGATGTTATTCATCTTTCTTTCTTGCTAAAACAGAAAGTAGCTTTCATTAAAAAAATAAACAAAATGATTTTATAAGTTACTTTTATATTTAAGACAACGTTTAAATTTTTTGGCTAGGAAGCTAAATGTCTGGCTCTTCTTACTTCTAATACCTCTGAACGTCTTTCAAAAATATTAAATATGTTTACTTTACAAACAAAAGGAAAAAAATGCAATTCTTAGCTAATTTTTAAACATTTTGAATATTTCATGTACAATAAAATATTTCATTTGTCCAACCCTGGATTCGAAATTTTTTTAAGATGTTATTACCAATTTTGTTCTTCCTGAATTATAAAATAGTTTTAATTAGCAAAAAGAACAACGTCAATTGCCTCTTTTGTTACTTTTATGAATAAAGAATATTTCAATTTCCCAACCGTGGAAACGAAATTTTAATTTTTTGATTGGTTTTTTTTTTAACAATGCAATTCTTAATAATGAGGTTCATGCAACTCTTAATAATGAGGTTTATTTAAGAAAAACTTAAAATTTTTAACCATTTTGGTCACTTTAATGTACTACAAAATATTGCAGTTATCCAACCCTGGAATCGAAATTGTGATTTATTTTAATATTTGATACCAATTTTGTTTTTTCTGAATTAAAAAATAGTTTTAATTAGTAAAAAAACCGACGTTAGTTGGCTTTTTGGTTACATTCATGTATAAATAAAATTTCAATTTCCCATCCCTGGGAGCGAAATGTTTATTTTTGTCTTCTTTTTTTACCAATGCTAGTTTTTATAACTTATAAAGTAGTTTTGGTTACAAAAATCTTAAAATTATCAACCATTTTTGCCATTTTCATGTTCTACAATATAATAGATGTACCAAAAAACTTTCAATTTCCCAGCCCTGGAGTTGAAATTTAATTTTTTTTTTGCTTTTTTGTAAATGCGTAAGTAGTTTTATTGAAGAAACATTTTAAATATTTAACCATTTTGGTTACTCTTATGTATAAAAAGTTGCAATTTCCCACCCCTGGAAGCGAAATTTTAATTTTTAAAATTTTTTTATCAATGCAAGTCTTCATGAAGTATAAAGTGATTTTATTTAAGAGAAACTCAAAATTTATAACAATTTTAGTTATTTCAATTTCCCACCCCTGGAATTACATTTTCTTCCAGGTATGGAAATAACATTTTTTTCGGGCTATTCCGTATTTTGTAGTTTATGTAGTAACTAAAACTGTTAAAAATTTCAAGTTTTTCTTTAACAAAACCTCTTTATATGTCATGAAGATTTGCATTGACCAAAAAAAATCAAAATTTCAAATCCAGGGTTGGGCAAGCGCAATATTTTATAGTACATAAAAGTGGCCAAAATGGTTAAAAAATTATAGTTTTTCTTAAATAAACCTACTTTATACCTCCAGGAGCCTTGCACTGATAAAAAATATAAAATAAAATTTCGCTTCCAGGGTTGGGAAAATAAAAGTTTTTTTTGGTTCATGCAATATTTTGTAGTACATGTAATAACCAAAATTGTTATAAATTTTGAGTTTCTCTTAAATAAAACCACTTTATACTGCATGAATAAAAAATTTTAAAAATTAAAATTTCGCTTCCAGGGGTTGGATATTGCAACTTTTTATACATAAAAGTAACCAAAATGGTTAAAAATTTAAAATGTTTTTTCAATAAAACTACTTTATACCTCATGAAAAGTCGAATATATAAAAAAGCAAAAAAAAATATATTTCAATTCCAGGGCTGGGAAATTGAAAGTTTTTTTGGTACATGCAATATATTGTAGAACATGAAAGTGACAAAAATGGTTGCTAGTTTTAAGATTTTTGTAAATTAAACTACTTAATAAGTAATGAAAACTAGCATTGGTTAAAAAGAAGACACAAATTAAAATTTCGCTCCCAGGGCTGGGAAATTGAAATTATTTTTATACATAGAAGTAACCAAAAAGCCAACTATCGTCCGTTTTTTACTAATTAAAACTTGTTTTTAAAATTGGTATCAACGATTAAAACAAATCAAAATTTCAATTCCAGGAAGAAATAACTTGGTATTGAAAACCAAAAAAATCTAAAAGAATATTCTACGGTGGGGCAATTATAACTTTTTGGGGTACATAAAACGGATTTTTACTTTTTGTTTTTAAATTAAACATATTTAATATTTTGGAAAGATGTTTAGAGGTATTAGAAATAAGAAAAGCCAAACATTTAGCTTCCGGACATTTGATATTAGCGTTAATGTATTCGGATATAACAATGAACGCGATGAAATTGTTGGGCCGTACTACAACACCAAGAAAGAAAAACATAGCCATGTGAATTTGTTAGTTTTAGAAAATGCTGATACCATCACTATATTTTTATAAAACACATATCAAAGTAAGTAAAGCAATATCCATATAGACTTATGCACATACAAATATATTGATATGCATATTTATATCTATTTTCCTTCCACAGACTTTTAAAATATCAGACTATGAAGCACTGCAGAAATTCGTTGTTTTGCAACAGCTGTCTGCAATACACACACAATGATAGGACTATGGAGCAACACATATTGGAATGTGGACAAATTGTGACTGACCTAACCTCCGAGGACAGGTCCAAATTACGCTTCAAAGATCATCAACAACAGATGGATGTACCATTCGTCGTATATGCAGATTTTGAATATGTACTGCAGGATATTGATATTAGAGTAAGTGACTAAAGTAGATATAGTAAAACACATTCCTTTTGCTTTTAGTTATTATTTTAAATGTAAGCATGATGATAAGTTAGTTAAGTTTGAAATATATACGGGGGAAGATGCAGGCGAAAAGTTTGTAGATTGTATAATTAGCGATTGTGAACATATTTATAATGATTATTTAAAAGCAATAGTCAAATGTATTCTTTATCTCCTATCGAAAATTTTAATTTTCAAAATGCGATAGGCAATGAAAGAGTGAGAGATCACTGTCACATAAGTGGTAAATTTAGAAGAGCAGCTCATAATATGTGTAATTTAACATGTCAAATTACAAAATTTATACTAATCTATTTCCACAATTCTTCATCTTATGACCCACATCTTTTTGTTAACGAGTTAGGTAAAAAATCTGACAATATAAAAGTCCTTCCGCTGAACAAAGAACTATACATATCACTATCTAGATTTTCAAATATGACTGAACTTAGATTGTTAGATACAATTCGGTTTATGCCTGATAGCTTAGAATCTATAAATAATAATTTAGTTTTTAAAATGCGATAAATATCTAGGCAATGATAGAGTGAGAGATCACTGTCACATAAGTGCTAAATTTATAGGAGCAGCTCATAATATGTGTAATTTAAAATATCATATTTCAAAATTTATACCAATCTATTTCCACAATTATTCATCTTATGACTTACATACTTTTGTTAAAGAGTTGGTTAAAAGCCGACAATATAAAGGAAGGACGCTCAACAAAGAATTATACATATCACTATCTAGATTTTCAAAAATGACTCACAACAACAACCTGGAACTTTGATTTTAAGATATAATTCGCTGTATGTCTGGTAGCTTAGAATCTTTAGCCAATAATATTTCAGAACAAGATTTTCAAATTTTTAAAACACATTTCAAAACAAAAAAAAAAGCTTGATCTTGTGAGAAGGAAAGGTGTTTCCCTTATGAATTTTTAAATTCTTTTGAAAAATTAAATGTTAGTCACCTTCCAGAAAGGGAAGATTTCTTCAATCACCTCCACAATAAGGAGTGTTCGATTGAAGATTATGAACATGCGAAAGAAGTTTGTAATGCTTTTAGCTGCAAAACCATGAAAGATTACATGGAATTATATATAAAAACAGATGTGCTTTTACTAACAGATATTTTCGAGAACTTCAGAAAAGTTTGTAAAAGAATATATGAGCTGGATCCAAGTCAATATTGCACAGCTCCTGGACTTTTATGGGATGCAATTGAGAAATATACAAGAATGGAGCTCGAATTATTAACAGACATAGATATGTACAATTTTATGAAAATGGGCATACGTGGTGGAATTGTACAGTCTAGTAAAAGATATTCCAAAGCAAACAACAAATATTTAGATGATTTTGATAAAGAGAAGCTGTCCGGATTTCTTGTATACTTAGGTGCAAATAACATGTACGGTTGGGTGATATCTGAATATCTCCCATATGGAAGATTCAGATGGTTATCGAATCAGGAGCTGAATTTGAATCCGGAGAGCATAGCTGATAATGCAATAGATGGTTATGTGTTTGAAGTCATATTGGATTACCCTTTTAACCTACACGACTTAAACAATGACTTTCCCTTTTGTGCTGAAAATAAAAAAACTTTGCAATCGAAGCCCAGCAAATTAATAACCGATTTCTCTACAAAGCATTCATACATTATAGAGTTCTCAAATAATGCTTAAAATATGGTTTAGTTTTAAAGAAAATACGTCGTATTCTGACATTTATACCGTGTTCAGACATACGCCTTAATTGAGTTCATCGCAATTAACAGCATTATTGAGCTCAATTACCAATACAAAATTTTAATTAGCTAATTGATCAATTAACGCTTAATTGTCTATACAATTGGGTAAAGCGTAAAATGCAGTACTGTAAAAGTTTGTTTAGTGAGCACCATAATACCTACTGAACGAATTTACTAAACAAACTTTCTGAAATTTGACAGCTCATGTGTAAACAAATTCACAGAAAAAATGGAGAGTGAAGTTGGGGGTAAGTTTTTAATATAAAATTTATTATTAACAAAACTAAGGATTAAACAATCTCAATTGCTAAAAGTTTATATCGACTTAAATACCCAAAATAGAGCCTCTGCTAAAAATGCTTTTGAGAAATATTTCTTCAAATTCCTTAATAATGCAGTGTGTGGAAAGACTATGGAGAATGTGGACAAGAGGAGGAATGTAAGAATTGTAACGAATTGGAGCAGAAGAAATCGGAATCATTTGGGGTCTCAGGACTGGATATCAAAGTCAAATTTCTATAGTTTGCCTATATTTTCTGAAGATATGGTAGCTATCGAAATGAATAGGGTGAAGACATGTTATAATAAGCCCATTAACTTCGGATTTTATGTATTTGAACTCTCTAAATGGAAAATGTATGATTTCCATTACGGGTACATGCAGCCTAAGTTCAAGACAAAGCTATCATTAAAATATATGGACACTGACTCTTTCATGTACACAATACAAACAGAAGACTTTTACGCGGGCATAAAGCCTGACATAGATTTGATACATCAGATTATTCTCCAGATAACAAATATGACATTCCTCTTTTGAACAAAAATGTTTTGGGTATGATGAAAGATGAAAACCGCGGGAAAATAATGAAGGAATTTGTTGGGCTGCGATCTAAGATGTATTCCTTTAGTGTGCAACATCAAAATGATGTAAAAAAAATCGTAAAGAAATCCGTTTTAGATAAGTATAGTTTATTGTCATATAGGAATTGTTTGTTCTATAAGTCTATTGTAAATATATGACACCATGTTAACATTTAAGTCCAAACTATATCAAATTTATACTAGTCAATTAAGTTATGCAGACGATAAGAGAATAATTAGTATTAATAAGATAAATACTTCTGCATGGTATCATTTTCTTATAAAAAACCAATCCTCAATACGAACTTGATATGCTTTTAGCAGAGATTGCAAAAGTTCAAGAAGAAGAGGAAATGGAATAATATCTAGCAATAAGAGAAAATATTGTTTTATTGGTAAGACTAATAAATAAAAATTGTACAAATACACACATATATTAAAAATGAAAAAAAGAACATTATTTTTGTTTTATTTACTTCAATGAAATATTAATTAAATTATTTATCACCATTTTTCTCATATAATATACGGAGCATCGGCCTCGCAATCTGGATGAATCCACGGGCAAGACTTGAAGTGGCCATCGTACTTGTCCTCATCTTCCATTATACCAAAATCCTGGTTTTCATCCAACATATGGAGGAAAAATTTCACCATTTCCCTATGTTATATAGCTGACATCCTTCAAAATCGGCTAAGAATTGTTTAACCTTGTTTCTTATATTTAACCTTGTTCATGATTTGAATTTTTGTTACTTTTTGTATCCGAAATTGGCTTGCGATCTTTTTGACTATTAATTCTCTACTAATAATGGCTTTCAACAAATCAGTTGTAAGATAAATGATATACAATCAAAAAACTAAATCTGCGTTTCACTCCAAAACTAATTTAAAATTTTGAGTGAAGAACTCAAAAATTTATACATATTGGTAATTTCACAGAAAGGTCTACCGCGGCCAAAGAATTATAAGGTATTAAAATATTATTTTTATCCAACATTATGAGAGAAAAATATTAAAATTTTGTTATTTTAAAGAATTTATACCTTAACTTAACACCCATACGAGAAAAATGTTACTAAAATTCAAAATAATATGTTACTTCCTTTCGATTACTTTTAATCGAATTTTTTCTTTAATAGTTAATTTTTTAAAACGCATTTTTTACGATGGCACTAATTACAAAATAGTTTGCTTACAACAACAATAAACTAAAAAAATGCAAAAAGAGCAAAGCGAAAGAAATCTAACTGTCATTATTCAATTTGTTTTCCTTGATATTCTAATGTCACATGCTCACCTTAAAAGCATAATTTTTTGTCATATCTTCTGCGCTGTGGAACGGAATTCAATAAAAAAAATTAAATTAAAGCAATTTTTATATATAAAACTTAAAAAATAAATTACTTTGACCGAAGTTAATAATAGACCCTTTCTATTTAACATTGAAGTTTGTCACGTAACGCAACTGGTGTAAGTTAAACTTTTTTAAAATTTTTGCTGCAAATATTTTTATAATCAGCAATAAATGTTTTTATGTGATGGACACCGTTTCTGAAAAAATTAAAAACAAAGATAAGAAATTTAGGGAAAAGTTGAAAGATTACGTAAAATTGCAAGCGTATCGCTTAACAGCAAAGAGTAAGAGCACAAAATATCGATAGCGGCAGTTAAAATTGTCAAAAACGCGCTTTAATGATGAAGCTGAGACGTAACCTGGTACTACTCTGCCCTACACCATCTTCCTACCCCCTAAATGACCCTATAAAAAAAAAAATTAAATTTTGTATATAACTATCCCAAACATTTATTTTTAGAGTCACGCCCACAGCCCTTGCCAGAGCGACCCCGCCAAAATACAGTTTTAATACCCTCCAAATAGAATTGGATCATATAAGGTATACATATTCTTGATAAGTGATGAAGTCTAAGACGGTCTAGCAATGTCCATACGTTCGTCTGTGGAAAACATTATATTGTCTACCCCACCCCTTTAGTGGGCGTTGACGTACGATATTATATAAAGCAACTCTGTCCCACCAAGTTAACCTTTTTAAATTTGCTTACTAAATATTTGGAGGGTATTTAAGATTCGACCCGGTCGAATATAACGTTTTTACATGTTACTATTTTCTTTTATTCTTATGTACCTTTTCAAACATTGACCTGAAGTTGAATTTTCATTTATTTTCGTTGAATTAAAACTTTAAAACCAAACTACATTAAAACTTATTCGAGTTTATCATAAGGAAAAAAATGTCACGTAGCGCAATGTCACGTCACGTTTCATATTATGGCTTGTATCAATAAAACGAAACTTAAAATCATGGAAAAAACAGTTATGAAAATAA
The DNA here is from genome assembly GCA_951800035.1 of Linnaemya tessellans. Taxonomy (NCBI): domain Eukaryota; kingdom Metazoa; phylum Arthropoda; class Insecta; order Diptera; family Tachinidae; genus Linnaemya; species Linnaemya tessellans. Next base: position 64,613,340 of record OX637534.1, on the reverse strand, counting down.
AGCTCAACCATCCCTTAATAATATCCAAATAAGTTACACAAAAGTTTTTAGCTTATTTCGCTGGTTTTTGAACTTTAGTAAATGTAGAAAAAAACCACTTATATTTTTTGTCACGTCACGCAACCGCTTTTGTTGACCAATATGTCAGGACCCCGACTCTTATAGCACCCATGCTTTCCACTAAATAAGGAGCTCTGAAATTGCTTCCCAAAAACCTAAATGAAGAAAGAAATATTTGGGCCTTAGTTTGATTTTCTTCGCGTTGAATACGTGCGACTGTCACGTGCGCAGCCATGGAAATGCCCATTTCTATCTTCTTCCAATTTTTTAGTTTTAAGTATAGATATCATTATTCTTCTATTCGTCTTTTGTTTCCTCTCTCTCTCTCTCTCTCTCTTAAATATAAATCAAATATCATTGTTTATCAATTTTCAGTTAGACTTCTTAGTGTCTAGAAAACTTATATCGTGATTACTTTGAAATTGAAGTTCAAACTTATAAGTTGTGAAATATCAATAGCGCAATGAGTTTAATAAGCAGATTCAATTCCTGTAATACAAAATCCTTAATCCATATAAAGGATTTAGATGAATCACTCAAATACGTCATCGTACGTGCAAAGCGAGTAACAACAAAGTACGAGGAAACAGTTCCAATTGAACTGGAAAACCATATACTGTTTCTCCCCAACCGATACAATATTTTAACAGATGTAGAATTAGACGATCTTTCAAATGATAAATATTGACTACAAAGAAAAGGAGAGCGAAACCTGATCTTAGAAATCGACATGAACGAGTTTTTGATACCAAACTTCCAGAACCCCGTTTGGAACTAAAAAAATTAAAACAATGTTATATATTTTATAATTAACAAAAAAAATTAAATAAGTAAAAGTGGTATATACGGTTGTGCCGAATCTTAAATACCCTTCACAGATGTTATTCATCTTTCTTTCTTGCTAAAACAGAAAGTAGCTTTCATTAAAAAAATAAACAAAATGATTTTATAAGTTACTTTTATATTTAAGACAACGTTTAAATTTTTTGGCTAGGAAGCTAAATGTCTGGCTCTTCTTACTTCTAATACCTCTGAACGTCTTTCAAAAATATTAAATATGTTTACTTTACAAACAAAAGGAAAAAAATGCAATTCTTAGCTAATTTTTAAACATTTTGAATATTTCATGTACAATAAAATATTTCATTTGTCCAACCCTGGATTCGAAATTTTTTTAAGATGTTATTACCAATTTTGTTCTTCCTGAATTATAAAATAGTTTTAATTAGCAAAAAGAACAACGTCAATTGCCTCTTTTGTTACTTTTATGAATAAAGAATATTTCAATTTCCCAACCGTGGAAACGAAATTTTAATTTTTTGATTGGTTTTTTTTTTAACAATGCAATTCTTAATAATGAGGTTCATGCAACTCTTAATAATGAGGTTTATTTAAGAAAAACTTAAAATATTTAACCATTTTGGTCACTTTCATGTACTACAAAATATTGCAGTTATCCAACCCTGGAATCGAAATTGTGATTTATTTTAATATTTGATACCAATTTTGTTTTTTCTGAATTAAAAAATAGTTTTAATTAGTAAAAAAACCGACGTTAGTTGGCTTTTTGGTTACATTCATGTATAAATAAAATTTCAATTTCCCATCCCTGGGAGCGAAATGTTTATTTTTGTCTTCTTTTTTTACCAATGCTAGTTTTTATAACTTATAAAGTAGTTTTGGTTACAAAAATCTTAAAATTATCAACCATTTTTGCCATTTTCATGTTCTACAATATAATAGATGTACCAAAAAACTTTCAATTTCCCAGCCCTGGAGTTGAAATTTAATTTTTTTTTTGCTTTTTTGTAAATGCGTAAGTAGTTTTATTGAAGAAACATTTTAAATATTTAACCATTTTGGTTACTCTTATGTATAAAAAGTTGCAATTTCCCACCCCTGGAAGCGAAATTTTAATTTTTAAAATTTTTTTATCAATGCAAGTCTTCATGAAGTATAAAGTGATTTTATTTAAGAGAAACTCAAAATTTATAACAATTTTAGTTATTTCAATTTCCCACCCCTGGAATTACATTTTCTTCCAGGTATGGAAATAACATTTTTTTCGGGCTATTCCGTATTTTGTAGTTTATGTAATAACTAAAACTGTTAAAAATTTCAAGTTTTTCTTTAACAAAACCTCTTTATATGTCATGAAGATTTGCATTGACCAAAAAAAATCAAAATTTCAAATCCAGGGTTGGACAAGCGCAATATTTTATAGTACATAAAAGTGGCCAAAATGGTTAAAAAATTATAGTTTTTCTTAAATAAACCTACTTTATACCTCCAGGAGCCTTGCACTGATAAAAAATATAAAATAAAATTTCGCTTCCAGGGTTGGGAAAATAAAAGTTTTTTTTGGTTCATGCAATATTTTGTAGTACATGTAATAACCAAAATTGTTATAAATTTTGAGTTTCTCTTAAATAAAACCACTTTATACTGCATGAATAAAAAATTTTAAAAATTAAAATTTCGCTTCCAGGGGTTGGATATTGCAACTTTTTATACATAAAAGTAACCAAAATGGTTAAAAATTTAAAATGTTTTTTCAATAAAACTACTTTATACCTCATGAAAAGTCGAATATATAAAAAAGCAAAAAAAATTATATTTCAATTCCAGGGCTGGGAAATTGAAAGTTTTTTTGGTACATGCAATATATTGTAGAACATGAAAGTGACAAAAATGGTTGCTAGTTTTAAGATTTTTGTAAATTAAACTACTTAATAAGTAATGAAAACTAGCATTGGTTAAAAAGAAGACACAAATTAAAATTTCGCTCCCAGGGCTGGGAAATTGAAATTATTTTTATACATAGAAGTAACCAAAAAGCCAACTATCGTCCGTTTTTTACTAATTAAAACTTGTTTTTAAAATTGGTATCAACGATTAAAACAAATCAAAATTTCAATTCCAGGAAGAAATAACTTGGTATTGAAAACCAAAAAAATCTAAAAGAATATTCTACGGTGGGGCAATTATAACTTTTTGGGGTACATAAAACGGATTTTTACTTTTTGTTTTTAAATTAAACATATTTAATATTTTGGAAAGATGTTAAGAGGTATTAGAAATAAGAAAAGCCAAACATTTAGCTTCCGGACATTTGATATTAGCGTTAATGTATTCGGATATAACAATGAACGCGATGAAATTGTTGGGCCGTACTACAACACCAAGAAAGAAAAACATAGCCATGTGAATTTGTTAGTTTTAGAAAATGCTGATACCATCACTATATTTTTATAAAACACATATCAAAGTAAGTAAAGCAATATCCATATAGACTTATGCACATACAAATATATTGATATGCATATTTATATCTATTTTCCTTCCACAGACTTTTAAAATATCAGACTATGAAGCACTGCAGAAATTCGTTGTTTTGCAACAGCTGTCTGCAATACACACACAATGATAGGACTATGGAGCAACACATATTGGAATGTGGACAAATTGTGACTGACCTAACCTCCGAGGACAGGTCCAAATTACGCTTCAAAGATCATCAACAACAGATGGATGTACCATTCGTCGTATATGCAGATTTTGAATATGTACTGCAGGATATTGATATTAGAGTAAGTGACTAAAGTAGATATAGTAAAACACATTCCTTTTGCTTTTAGTTATTATTTTAAATGTAAGCATGATGATAAGTTAGTTAAGTTTGAAATATATACGGGGGAAGATGCAGGCGAAAAGTTTGTAGATTGTATAATTAGCGATTGTGAACATATTTATAATGATTATTTAAAAGCAATAGTCAAATGTATTCTTTATCTCCTATCGAAAATTTTAATTTTCAAAATGCGATAGGCAATGAAAGAGTGAGAGATCACTGTCACATAAGTGGTAAATTTAGAAGAGCAGCTCATAATATGTGTAATTTAACATGTCAAATTCCAAAATTTATACTAATCTATTTCCACAATTCTTCATCTTATGACCCACATCTTTTTGTTAACGAGTTAGGTAAAAAATCTGACAATATAAAAGTCCTTCCGCTGAACAAAGAACTATACATATCACTATCTAGATTTTCAAATATGACTGAACTTAGATTGTTAGATACAATTCGGTTTATGCCTGATAGCTTAGAATCTATAAATAATAATTTAGTTTTTAAAATGCGATAAATATCTAGGCAATGATAGAGTGAGAGATCACTGTCACATAAGTGCTAAATTTATAGGAGCAGCTCATAATATGTGTAATTTAAAATATCATATTTCAAAATTTATACCAATCTATTTCCACAATTATTCATCTTATGACTTACATACTTTTGTTAAAGAGTTGGTTAAAAGCCGACAATATAAAGGAAGGACGCTCAACAAAGAATTATACATATCACTATCTAGATTTTCAAAAATGACTCACAACAACAACCTGGAACTTTGATTTTAAGATATAATTCGCTGTATGTCTGGTAGCTTAGAATCTTTAGCCAATAATATTTCAGAACAAGATTTTCAAATTTTTAAAACACATTTCAAAACAAAAAAAAAAGCTTGATCTTGTGAGAAGGAAAGGTGTTTCCCTTATGAATTTTTAAATTCTTTTGAAAAATTAAATGTTAGTCACCTTCCAGAAAGGGAAGATTTCTTCAATCACCTCCACAATAAGGAGTGTTCGATTGAAGATTATGAACATGCGAAAGAAGTTTGTAATGCTTTTAGCTGCAAAACCATGAAAGATTACATGGAATTATATATAAAAACAGATGTGCTTTTATTAACAGATATTTTCGAGAACTTCAGAAAAGTTTGTAAAAGAATATATGAGCTGGATCCAAGTCAATATTGCACAGCTCCTGGACTTTTATGGGATGCAATTGAGAAATATACAAGAATGGAGCTCGAATTATTAACAGACATAGATATGTACAATTTTATGAAAATGGGCATACGTGGTGGAATTGTACAGTCTAGTAAAAGATATTCCAAAGCAAACAACAAATATTTAGATGATTTTGATAAAGAGAAGCTGTCCGGATTTCTTGTATACTTAGGTGCAAATAACATGTACGGTTGGGTGATATCTGAATATCTCCCATATGGAAGATTCAGATGGTTATCGAATCAGGAGCTGAATTTGAATCCGGAGAGCATAGCTGATAATGCAATAGATGGTTATGTGTTTGAAGTCATATTGGATTACCCTTTTAACCTACACGACTTAAACAATGACTTTCCCTTTTGTGCTGAAAATAAAAAAACTTTGCAATCGAAGCCCAGCAAATTAATAACCGATTTCTCTACAAAGCATTCATACATTATAGAGTTCTCAAATAATGCTTAAAATATGGTTTAGTTTTAAAGAAAATACGTCGTATTCTGACATTTATACCGTGTTCAGACATACGCCTTAATTGAGTTCATCGCAATTAACAGCATTATTGAGCTCAATTACCAATACAAAATTTTAATTAGCTAATTGATCAATTAACGCTTAATTGTCTATACAATTGGGTAAAGCGTAAAATGCAGTACTGTAAAAGTTTGTTTAGTGAGCACCATAATACCTACTGAACGAATTTACTAAACAAACTTTCTGAAATTTGACAGCTCATGTGTAAACAAATTCACAGAAAAAATGGAGAGTGAAGTTGGGGGTAAGTTTTTAATATAAAATTTATTATTAACAAAACTAAGGATTAAACAATCTCAATTGCTAAAAGTTTATATCGACTTAAATACCCAAAATAGAGCCTCTGCTAAAAATGCTTTTGAGAAATATTTCTTCAAATTCCTTAATAATGCAGTGTGTGGAAAGACTATGGAGAATGTGGACAAGAGGAGGAATGTAAGAATTGTAACGAATTGGAGCAGAAGAAATCGGAATCATTTGGGGTCTCAGGACTGGATATCAAAGTCAAATTTCTATAGTTTGCCTATATTTTCTGAAGATATGGTAGCTATCGAAATGAATAGGGTGAAGACATGTTATAATAAGCCCATTAACTTCGGATTTTATGTATTTGAACTCTCTAAATGGAAAATGTATGATTTCCATTACGGGTACATGGAGCCTAAGTTCAAGACAAAGCTATCATTAAAATATATGGACACTGACTCTTTCATGTACACAATACAAACAGAAGACTTTTACGCGGGCATAAAGCCTGACATAGATTTGATACATCAGATTATTCTCCAGATAACAAATATGACATTCCTCTTTTGAACAAAAATGTTTTGGGTATGATGAAAGATGAAAACCGCGGGAAAATAATGAAGGAATTTGTTGGGCTGCGATCTAAGATGTATTCCTTTAGTGTGCAACATCAAAATGATGTAAAAAAAATCGTAAAGAAATCCGTTTTAGATAAGTATAGTTTATTGTCATATAGGAATTGTTTGTTCTATAAGTCTATTGTAAATATATGACACCATGTTAACATTTAAGTCCAAACTATATCAAATTTATACTAGTCAATTAAGTTATGCAGACGATAAGAGAATAATTAGTATTAATAAGATAAATACTTCTGCATGGTATCATTTTCTTATAAAAAACCAATCCTCAATACGAACTTGATATGCTTTTAGCAGAGATTGCAAAAGTTCAAGAAGAAGAGGAAATGGAATAATATCTAGCAATAAGAGAAAATATTGTTTTATTGGTAAGACTAATAAATAAAAATTGTACAAATACACACATATATTAAAAATGAAAAAAAGAACATTATTTTTGTTTTATTTACTTCAATGAAATATTAATTAAATTATTTATCACCATTTTTCTCATATAATATACGGAGCATCGGCCTCGCAATCTGGATGAATCCACGGGCAAGACTTGAAGTGGCCATCGTACTTGTCCTCATCTTCCATTATACCAAAATCCTGGTTTTCATCCAACATATGGAGGAAAAATTTCACCATTTCCCTATGTTATATAGCTGACATCCTTCAAAATCGGCTAAGAATTGTTTAACCTTGTTTCTTATATTTAACCTTGTTCATGATTTGAATTTTTGTTACTTTTTGTATCCGAAATTGGCTTGCGATCTTTTTGACTATTAGTTCTCTACTAATAATGGCTTTCAACAAATCAGTTGTAAGATAAATGATATACAATCAAAAAACTAAATCTGCGTTTCACTCCAAAACTAATTTAAAATTTTGAGTGAAGAACTCAAAAATTTATACATATTGGTAATTTCACAGAAAGGTCTACCGCGGCCAAAGAATTATAAGGTATTAAAAAATTATTTTTATCCAACATTATGAGAGAAAAATATTAAAATTTTGTTATTTTAAAGAATTTATACCTTAACTTAACACCCATACGAGAAAAATGTTACTTCCTTTCGATTACTTTTAATCGAATTTTTTCTTTAATAGTTAATTTTTTAAAACGCATTTTTTACGATGGCACTAATTACAAAATAGTTTGCTTACAACAACAATAAACTAAAAAAATGCAAAAAGAGCAAAGCGAAAGAAATCTAACTGTCATTATTCAATTTGTTTTCCTTGATATTCTAATGTCACATGCTCACCTTAAAAGCATAATTTTTTGTCATATCTTCTGCGCTGTGGAACGGAATTCAATAAAAAAAATTAAATTAAAGCAATTTTTATATATAAAACTTAAAAAATAAATTACTTTGACCGAAGTTAATAATAGACCCTTTCTATTTAACATTGAAGTTTGTCACGTAACGCAACTGGTGTAAGTTAAACTTTTTTAAAATTTTTGCTGCAAATATTTTTATAATCAGCAATAAATGTTTTTATGTGATGGACACCGTTTCTGAAAAAATTAAAAACAAAGATAAGAAATTTAGGGAAAAGTTGAAAGATTACGTAAAATTGCAAGCGTATCGCTTAACAGCAAAGAGTAAGAGCACAAAATATCGAAAGCGGCAGTTAAAATTGTCAAAAACGCGCTTTAATGATGAAGCTGAGACGTAACCTGGTACTACTCTGCCCTACACCATCTTCCTACCCCCTAAATGACCCTATAAAAAAAAAATTAAATTTTGTATATAACTATCCCAAACATTTATTTTTAGAGTCACGCCCACAGCCCTTGCCAGAGCGACCCCGCCAAAATACAGTTTTAATACCCTCCAAATAGAATTGGATCATATAAGGTATACATATTCTTGATAAGTGATGAAGTCTAAGACGGTCTAGCAATGTCCATACGTTCGTCTGTGGAAAACATTATATTGTCTACCCCACCCCTTTAGTGGGCGTTGACGTACGATATTATATAAAGCAACTCTGTCCCACCAAGTTAACCTTTTTAAATTTGCTTACTAAATATTTGGAGGGTATTTAAGATTCGACCCGGTCGAATATAACGTTTTTACATGTTACTATTTTCTTTTATTCTTATGTACCTTTTCAAACATTGACCTGAAGTTGAATTTTCATTTATTTTCGTTGAATTAAAACTTTAAAACCAAACTACATTAAAACTTATTCGAGTTTATCATAAGGAAAAAATATGTCACGTAGCGCAATGTCACGTCACGTTTCATATTATGGCTTGTATCAATAAAACGAAACTTAAAATCATGGAAAAAACAGTTATGAAAATAAAGCTCAACCATCCCTTAATAATATCCAAATAAGTTACACAAAAGTTTTTAGCTTATTTCGCTGGTTTTTGAACTTTAGTAAATGTAGAAAAAAACCACTTATATTTTTTGTCACGTCACGCAACCGCTTTTGTTGACCAATATGTCAGGACCCCGACTCTTATAGCACCCATGCTTTCCACTAAATAAGGAGCTCTGAAATTGCTTCCCAAAAACCTAAATGAAGAAAGAAATATTTGGGCCTTAGTTTGATTTTCTTCGCGTTGAATACGTGCGACTGTCACGTGCGCAGCCATGGAAATGCCCATTTCTATCTTCTTCCAATTTTTTAGTTTTAAGTATAGATATCATTATTCTTCTATTCGTCTTTTGTTTCCTCTCTCTCTCTCTCTCTCTTAAATATAAATCAAATATCATTGTTTATCAATTTTCAGTTAGACTTCTTAGTGTCTAGAAAACTTATATCGTGATTACTTTGAAATTGAAGTTCAAACTTATAAGTTGTGAAATATCAATAGCGCAATGAGTTTAATAAGCAGATTCAATTCCTGTAATACAAAATCCTTAATCCATATAAAGGATTTAGATGAATCACTCAAATACGTCATCGTACGTGCAAAGCGAGTAACAACAAAGTACGAGGAAACAGTTCCAATTGAACTGGAAAACCATATACTGTTTCTCCCCAACCGATACAATATTTTAACAGATGTAGAATTAGACGATCTTTCAAATGATAAATATTGACTACAAAGAAAAGGAGAGCGAAACCTGATCTTAGAAATCGACATGAACGAGTTTTTGATACCAAACTTCAAGAACCCCGTTTGGAACTAAAAAAAAATTACAACAATGTTATATATTTTACAATTAAGAAAAAAAATAAAATAAGTAAAAGTATTATATTCGGCTGTGCCGAATCTTAAATACCCTTCACAGATGTTATTCATCTTTCTTTCTTGCTAAAACAGAAAGTAGCTTTCATTAAAAAAATAAACAAAATGATTTTATAAGTTACTTTTATATTTAAGACAACGTTTAAATTTTTTGGCTCTTCTTACTTCTAATATCTCTGAATGTCTTTCAAAAATATTAAATATGTTTAATTTACAAACAAAAGGAAAAAAATGCAATTCCTAGCTAAGTTTTAAACATTTTGATTATTTCATGTACCATAAAATATTTCATTTGTCCAACCTTGATTCGAAATTTTTTTAAGATGTTATTACCAATTTTGTTCTTCCTGAATTATAAAATAGTTTTAATTAGCAAAAAGAACAACGTCAATTGCCTCTTTTGTTACTTTTATGAATAAAGAATATTTCAATTTCCCAACCGTGGAAACGAAATTTTAATTTTTTGATTGTTTTTTTTTTAACAATGCAATTCTTAATAATGAGGTTCATGCAACTCTTAATAATGAGGTTTATTTAAGAAAACCATTTTGGTCACTTTTATGTACTACAAAATATTGCAGTTATCCAACCCTGGAATCGAAATTGTGATTTATTTTAATATTTGATACCAATTTTGTTTTTCCTGAATTAAAAAGTAGTTTTAATTAGTAAAAAAACCGACGTTAGTTGGCTTTTTGGTTACTTTTATGTAAAAAAAAAAATTTCAATTTCCCATCCCTGGGAGCGAAATGTTTATTTTTGTCTTCTTTTTTTACCAATGCTAGTTTTTATAACTTATAAAGTAGTTTTGGTTACAAAAATTTTAAAATTATCAACCATTTTTGCCTTTTTCATGTTCTACAATATTTAGATGTACCAAACAACTTTCAATTTCCCAGCCCTGGAGTTGAAATTTAATTTTTTTTTGCTTTTTTGTAAATGCGATGTAGTTTTATTGAAGAAACATTTTAAATATTTAACCATTTTGGTTACTCTTATGTATAAAAAATTTCAATTTCCCAACCAAAATATTTAAACGTTGCTTTAATATAAAATAACTGATAACATCATTTTGTTTTTTTTTAATTATTTTTTAATTGAAGCTAAATTTCAACCCCTAAAAGCAATAAGAATCATTTCAGAAGGTTTTTAAGGTTTTTTTAGATCAATGAAAAGGTAACGGTCGTGACATTACAAATGAGCTGTTTTTGAATTTTCGGTCTTAGCAACTCAGATTGTAAAATTTTCCAAGGAATGCGTTAAATAAAATTTCTTATTAAATTCTTTGCAGTGTTTTGTGTAAGAAAACTCTACTTTTGTGTGAAAATGATGTAGCCAAATAAAAAATAAATAACTTTCAAAAGGTAACGGTTGTGACAATAATAGTAACGTTCGTGACAGCATAAAAAATAAAACGGATTTGTTTTTGTAGTCGTATATTTAACAGTATCAAAATGATTACATGGAAGTTTAAGGTTATCTTAGAGAAGGCAGCAATGTTTTAAAGCTCGATTTCGTTTTTATTAATTTTCAGTTGAAGAATATACATCATTATACTCCAGACGTTTAAGGCTGCTCATTTTTAGCGCCGAAACTCCAGTTATTCCACAAAGCAAACAGTTAAAGCCAGCATTTTGAAAAAAGTGCATCTTCTGGATGTTTTCGATTGCTTTAAGATGTTCCCATCTTTTTTTTTAAACAGCCTGTATTTTGCTTTATTTGGTTCTTATCGCAATACAAAACAGCTTCATTTGATTCAATCCGCTCATTAGCCTCGCGAAATTGATCGCTCTGTGTTCGGTGCACATAAAAATGTTGCTTAAATCTTTGGAGTTTGCTTTCGAATGTTTGAAGTAAAACTTGAAAAGTGCCTTCCTCCTCGCTTATTTGAGTATGATGTTCATTTTTGGTCCATTGTTTCCAACGCACAGTTGCATCTGAACTATAATTCAATGGCAATATATCAAAAATTGTGTCGCAGTTCTTGCAACTGCTAGTCATGCAAGCCTCATTTGTTGTGTCACAGCAAAGTTCATTCATCAAATCCTTAGCAGATTTAGGCACTGTAGAGACCACTTCAGAAACTGATTTAAGCAAAAATTCAAAGTTGGCGTGGTAAATACAGACGCACATGTTTGATGGAGTTTGTGAATTGAGGCGTACATGTTTTGGCCGACTTGCGTAAAACAAAGACTTCCCAATTTTTATTTGTGCATTTTCTTCCTTAAAAAGCTGATAACATTCTCCAACCGTCATCACCATGTACTTCAATTGCATTTGTACTCCGTTTATTAGTTTTGTGTCCTTTCGTCCTGGTGTTTGGTAGCTTACATCGCCCCTCAAAAAGAAGTTTTTGACTTTTTTTAACTCGGCATCAGATAGGCGATTAATTTTTCCGCTACGTCGCTTGGTGAAAATCAAATCCATTTCAGGACCAACTAGCTCAGAAGCAAGTCTCTTCACAACTGCAATTTTCTTCGAGGGGCTGCTCGGTAGTTTGACCTTAACTTTTGTTACTGCCTTTTTAAGTGAACGATCGGACTTAAAGCTTACTATATTTGATGATGAGGCTGCAGCTTCAACAACTTTCTCCTTCCCTATGTTCTTTTTTTCACGACACTTCCTTTGACGTTCGCGATCAGTATTCCGATTGTAAGCAAGCATTTCTTCACTCAATGACTCTTTTCCAGCCAGCCGCCGTTTTTTATTTCTTTCTCTTTCTTTTTTCAAATGAGCTTTGTATTTTACTGGATCTTCCTTCAATCTCTTCCGATATCTTTGCATCTTGCTTTGGGAGTCCATGGTTTGTTAAGCTATAGTTAGTAAGAAAAAGTTGAACACAATTTTCAATAAGGTAACGGTAGTGACATTCTCAATAAATTGAAAAAAAATTGAAATGACTTCCGAGCGCTTATTTTGCTACATTAAACTCTTTAACTTACTTACCTTGTCTCCCTTAGCAACTGTGTTTTTTTATAGCTTTAACAGTTTTCACAAAATTTAAACTTTTTTTATTTGCGTGGTCACGGTCATGACACAAATCACTGATTTTGAAAAATTTCTCAAAATTATAATTTGAAAGCTACACGTGCAAATTTTCTGCTGAACGTAGACAAAAGTAACAACTGTCAGCTGGTAATTGTTTTGATTGCTAACTACCGTTATAAAAGTGTTGTCAAGTGATTTAAAAAAAGACTCAGTATAAAGGGGGAAAAAGTGTATGATGCACCAAGTTAAAGTAGATTTTTTTACAAAAAAAATAAAAACAAGTAAAAACGTTATATTCGACCGGGTCGAATCTTAAATACCCTCCAAATATTTAGTAAGTGAATTTGAAATGTTTAACTTAGTGGGACAGAGTTCCTTTATATAATATCGTACGTCAACGCCCACTAAAGGGGGCGGGGTTCAAAAATATACAATATCATGTTTTCCACAGACGAACGTATGGGCATTGCTAGACCGCCTTAAACTTCATCACAATTCTCTTTGGAGTCTATAAATACTGTATTTTGGCGGGGTCGCTCTGGCAAGGGCTGTGGGGGAAACATTTCACCTTTGTCATTAAACTCTAAAAATAAATGCTTGGGATAATTATATAAAAAATTAATTTTTTGAAAGGGTCATTTAGCGGGCAAAGGGGGAGGAGGGGGTAGGGCAGCAACAGGCAGTCATAAAACTCTAAAGATAAATGCTTGGGATGATTATATACAAAATTTAAAAAAAAAAATTTTTTTTGGTAGAGTCATTTAGGGGGCAAAGGAAGAGGGGGGGGGGGGGGTAGGGCAGAAATCGGCAGTCATAAAACTCTAAAGATAAATGCTTGGGATGATTATATTAAAAATTTATTTTTTTTGGTAGGGTCATTTTGAGGGCAAAGGAAGAGGGGGGGGGGGTGTAGCGCAGAAATCGGCAGTCATCAAACTCTAAAGATAAATGCTTGGGATGATTATATACAAAATTTAAAAAAACATATTTTTTTGGTAGGGTCATTTTGAGGGCAAAGGAAAAGGGGGGGGCTAGGGCAGAAATCGGCAGTCTTAAAACTCTAAAGATAAATGCTTGGGATGATTATATACAAAATTTAAAAAAAAATTTTTTTGGTAGGGTCATTTAGGGGGCAAAGGAAGAGGGGGGGGGGGGTAGGGCAGAAATCGGCAGTCATAAAACTCTAAAGATAAATGCTTGGGATGATTATATACAAAATTTAAAAAAACATTTTTTTTGGTAGGGTCATTTAGGGGGCGAAGGGGAAGGAGGGGGTAGGGCAGAGTAGTACCACGTTTCGTCTCAGCTTCGTCATTAAAGCTTAAAAGTGTTATTTTTAAGGAATGTAGGCTTAAGTAAAACAATTTGTTAAATTTTTATGCTATTTTTGCCTATAACAACGCCCACTGAAGTGGGCGGGGTCAAAAAATATTTTTATTTTATTTAATGGCTCCAAGTTTAAGGCGTTGGACCGTATTTGACATAAAAATATATCATTTGCTTAACAAAAAAACTTTAAAAATTATGTTGTTTTTTCTGGGTTGGTTTAGTTCTTCTTAGGGGAACTTTTTTAACTCTTGCCCGATTTAGCCCATCTTCGAACTTAACCTGCTCTAAGTTTTAAAATATATTTATGCCAAATTTCAAGAGTCTAGCTCTTTTCGTTTGGACTGAATCGTGATTTCCACAGACGGACGGACGGACGGACGGACATGCTCAGTTCGTCTTAGATTTCATCACTGATCAAGAATATATATACTTTATGGGGTCTGAGATGGATATTTCGATGCGTTACAAACGGAATGACAAAGTGAATATACCCTCCAAATTCTTTTTTGGAGGGTATAAAAATTAATCATACACCCCAGGATGTAATGGATACGTATATTTTCTATAACAAAAGAGCTAAAATGGGTCAAAGTTGATAATTTTATTTTTTGCTTGCAAGGGGTCAACTTTCGTGGAATCACCCTATATGAATATATATATATATATATATATATATATATATATATACTTTATATAAAGTATATATATATATATATATATATATATATATATATATATATTCATATCGAACATACTTTATTTGTTGGTTTAGTTTTGTATGAGTTGGAAGCCAATGTTCTTGTTCTGTTGTTATTTTTGAAAATAGTTTGTAATTTACAAGTTGTGAATTCTCAGATGATTTTCGGAAGTATATGCATAAGATAAGAGGTTTTTAACTTTTCAAACTTGTGGTTAAAGTCTACTGACGATTTGGTAAAGCACCAATGAAATGCATATAGACATTGCTTAACCACCAACAAATAATTTTCATTTATATATATATATATATATATATATATATATATATATACTTTATGGGGTCCCATGTGCATATCGAAGATATTACACACGGAATGACAAACCTATATATACCCTTTCACTTTTTTGTGAAGGGTATAACAAAAGACATTTTTTTCAACTATGCAGATATATGATTATTTTATTTGATATAGATAATTATTTATTTCCTAAAGAAATTTCAAACATAAATGGCCACAATTAAATGTATTTAAGTTTTGATGTGGATTGTAGTTGTATTCAATATTTCTATCTAGGTATTTGAATAACTCTTAAGGAGGTTGTAAATTTCCAAAGCTGTCGAAATATTGTTTTTCATCATTGTTTCTATAGTGTGCTACCCAATGAGTACCTGGTCAAATTGACAAACTTAAATTGATTATCCCACATTCAATTTTCGTTGCACGTTTTGGCAGTGAGTCTAGCATGAAAACTCCTCTAAAGTGTCGAATATTTCTTGAACATTTTCTTAGATATGGGTAGCATATCTAATAGTTTTTGAATGATAATTACAAACAAGTCCATAACCCTTTTAAATATGGTTTAAGGTACAGTCCTTCTCACAGCAATAGACTCCATTGCTTTATTGTGTCTGATGGCTTCCTCAAGTTGTTTTTTGCATTCTTTGTTGCATTTACCGCCTCAGCTATAGCGGCACCTCCAATTGTTAGACTAATAACTGCACCTAGAGCAGTTAGAATCGGAATTAGCGGTAAAAATCCACCAATTTTTGGAACATTTATAACACGCGCTATTACAACACAAGCTTTGTCCCCTTAAAAGATTTACAGATAGCTTTACGAGCAATGCTGATGGCCGAGCTAATGTCTTGTGGTTTTTCCTTCCGTAATGTTTTTTTTCAACTTTAATTGTTTTATGAAACAGGTTTTTGTCGTTTATACGAATTCGGAGTGATGGTCTTTCCCCATTTTGCCTTTTCTTTGCTTCAATACCCATACCAAGTTTAGTTTTTGCTTTCATTGCGTTGGTCACCATATATGCAAATGTTTTTCTGCAAGATTGCTATCTTTTGAAAGAACTCTTTCCCACGCTTTATTTTCAAGAATTTTATCAGCTTGATATCTAGCGTTTAAGTCCTTATTCTTGGATTAAGCTATATCGTGATCTTTGCAAGCGGCATTCAATACATTAATTCCTTTATCTCCTCTATCTAAACGCTTTTGTAATCTTGTGCTAGGTACACAGAACTGATATTCAAAAGGTAGAGATTTTATTGTTCTTTTTAGCAAACCTTCTCCAACGATGGTTTGTTTGTGACTAAAACTTTTGTTATAAAGTACAACCATATTACTTTAATCTACAATAAAAGATATTGTTTTCATATTTCACAAGTAGTTATTAAAATGCGCTTCGTAAAACAACACAAAAATATTTTAGTTCGTAATGCTGATATTTCTTCAATGATAGTAAAAATATAAGGCATAGTTGCTTGTTACCAAATTCTATTCGAGCATTAATAGTTGGTCCTTCAAATTGTGGAAAAACTAATGCCATGATTAGTTTGCTGGAAAGTCCTAATGGTCTCAAATTTTAAAACATTTAATTATACTCAAAATCGTTATATCAACCTAAATATGAGTTCTTAAAGAAATTAATTTCACCAATTAAGGGAATGGGATACTACACATTCGCAGATAATGAGTCCGTTGTTCCTCTTAGTGAAGCTAAAAGCAATTCAATTATGATTTTACGAGTATATTTTTGTATAGGTCGTCATAAGAACGTAGAGTCATGTTACTTGTGTCAACGCCAGATTAGGTTAAAAGGACCATAATAAGGCCCATTTTGATGCCTAGAGGACTATAACCTACACACTCCTTTCAAGACGAAGTGGTGGTTCCTAAAAACCACCCAGAACTTCTCACAAAGCTCACCAGGGCAGCCAGCGGTACATCCCTAAGGCAGTCCAGATCCCGCAGGAAACGAGAGCCTAGATGTCTAAGCCTGCGCTCCTGCAGGGCCGGACAGTCACAAACGAAATGCTGTAATGACTCCTCTTCTTCTTCATCGAAATAGCTCCTGCAGCGGCCATCATTGGGATAGCCCAAACGAACCGACATGTGCCCAATTGTACAGTGCCCGTCAAGACCCCTACCCGGAGTGGCAACGGCTTTTTCCCAAAAATCAGAAGTTGTCTAGTCCTAGCTCTGCTAAGCGGGGGCCATAGATTTTTGGAGACCCTACAGGTGGTAATACTTGACCACCTGCTAGTCACTTCCCTCCTTGCCCACTCCTGAAGTTTGTTCAGCAGCTCAACTGAGGGAATGTCAATATCCCTACGCGATACTTCTTCAACCAAGGACGAACCCGCTCTCGCGCATTCGTCTGCCATCTCATTTCCCTAAATACCTTCATGCCCTGGAACCCAAAATATTTTGACGTCATGTCCTTTAAGTCTGGCTAGAGATTGAATGCATGCCAGTACACATCTCGACTTTAATATTTCCGAGACCAGGGCTCTAATTGCTGCCAGACTATCCACACAAATGTCAATAATTCTTGCCTCCAAGCTGAGCCCATCAATCCTCAATGCTGCCTCGGTAACAGCATAAATCTCCGCCTGGAAAACTGTCGAGGTATCGGGTAGACTGAGCGATACCGAAAGGTCGAGATCCTCGGAAAATACCCCCAAGCCAGTGCCAGTGTCCATCTTCGAGCCGTCCGGAAAAACCAAGGTTGCATTGCTGCGAGTCGCGGAGTTCTCCATCCAGTCCCCCAACCTCTTACCGATATGACGATCTTAATATAAAATTTAAAAATTATCGCTATGCGATTCTATATGATATGTATCAGAGAAAAGATATTGCATTGCTTTTATTGCTTTGAATACCTTCACACAAAAATAATGTTGTTGTCGTTACTACACACTACGCTAATGAAGTGAATGGAAACACATTCACACAGAGATCATATGATGAAATATGATGTATGTGCTGCATGTATTACCTAAATGTCAACAGTCATTCACAAAGATTCATGAATACCACGTCTGTATTCATGAATCATTTGTGAATACCTGTGAGCACTAAATTTAAACACATAAAAGAGAATTTTAGTATTGTACGTAGTAGGAGTGTTGTCAACTATTTTTAACGAAAACGTGCCGATGGTTATTTCGAAACACCACAAAAAGCGATAAAATAATTTCAACAATTTTTTAATACAGCTTAGAAGATAGTATGTAAGAAAGTTTATAGTTTTTTGTCAAAAACTTATTTTCATACTCTTTGTATATTTTGCGTGTATTAACTTTAAATCTAAATATTAATGGACTTATTATTTAACATTATTTATTTTTAATTTACGAATATAGGTTTAAAACAAAAAATTAATTCAATCGCTCCTGTAGCACCGTGTAATTATTAAGTAACTTTTTATATGTAATAACAAATATATGTTAAGGAACTTTTTATTCAACAAAAATACATTTTAAATATTTAGCACTTTAGAAAGATTTTCTTTGTAGAATTCTAACATGTCTAAAATGTTAATGTTTTTATGGAGAATGTCTTGGTTGTCAAAATTACCAAAATTATTGTTGAAAAAAGTACTAACTAAAAGGCTTCAAATTAAAATCTACCAGACCTTTTAAGTAAAAATCCAAATAAATCAAAATACTGCAATAGAAATTACTGCTAAATGAAATACTGATACTTTGGTGTTTATAAAAACGCTAAATCTACCACAAAATCAGTAAAATTAGCAGCACTGTATATATACCAATAGACTAATTTTCTGCCGAATTTGCCGAATCTGATTATCCGTTCACCAACTGCACTATACATAAAAATTAAAAAAAAAATCGAAAACGATGGAAAAATTAAATTAAAACTTTTAATACTCGCATACAGCACCCAGCACTAGCAATACGAAATACACAAACAACTTTGTCTTATAACAGTGATGTCAGCCTCATACACAATTGTGGAAGCAAAACTCACATGTACGCTTACGCTCTTTTATTTTGAGAGCGTAAAATATAATTGTTTACTGAAAAACACTATCATTCAGCGGGAAGTATCGCAAGTCCTGTTTTGAGGCCTCTAAACAGAAATAATATATTTATATAAATATATATATATACAATACATATAAGAGGTTTGAAATAAGTTGTATCCACTGTATGTAGGTACATCTTTTCGAAAATTTCTTAAAGTAGCTTTTAAATTAATTCATAAGTAACACTTTTTGTAAATGTTCAGCTTAAAAATGGAGAAATATTTTAAAATTAAATATCTGAGCACTTGGCAATTTTCGGAACCGTTTTTTACAACTTATAAAATTAGAAGATATTATTGGTAAGTAAAAGGATACTCTTAGAAAAGGCCACTAGTTAGGCCTCGCAACCGCACATTTCTACCGCTGGGAATGTAAGAGATAAGAGTGATCTCACCAACACAATCACATTTGACATCACTGTCTTATAATAATTTTATTGTTGTTCTTCATTGTATAAAACAGTGATGTCAAATGTGATTGTGTTGGTAAGATCACTCTTATCTCTTACATTTCCAGCGGGAAAAATGTGCGGTTGCGAGGCCTAGCTAGTGGCCTTTTCTAAGGGTATCCTTTTATTTACCAATAATATCTTCTAATTTTATAAGTTGTAAAAAAGGGTTTCGAAAATTGCCATGTGCTCAGATATTTAATTTTAAAATGTTTCTCCATTTTTAAGCTGAACATTTGGTTAGTTTATATACAAGAGAAACAATTTTTACAAAAAGTCTTACTTATGAATTAATTTAAAAGCTACTTTAAGAAATTTTCGAAAAGATGTACCTACATATGGTGTATCCAACTTATTTCAAACCTCTTATATGTATTGTATATATATATATTTATATAAATATATTATTTCTGTTTAGAGGCCTCAAAACAGGACTTGCGATACTTCCCGCTGAATGAGAGTGTTTTTCAGTAAACAATTATATTTTACGCTCTAAAAATAAAAGAGCGTAAGCGTACATGTGAGTTTTGCTTCCACAATTGTGTATGAGGCTGACATCACTGGTATAAAAGCAAGTGGAAAGCAACAACACTTTCGTAAGGTTTGCTGGTAAACATTGAAGGCAGCGATCATCAGTGAAGACTTTGTTTTTGTTTAGCGTATGATATCGCTTTGTATGTATTTGTTTTTACAACAAGAAATATTGAATAAAACTTAGTTTTTATTTCAATGGATTGGTGTTTACTCTTCCATAAGGAACTTTTAGGCACACTTGCTTTAATTTGTGAACACAACTGATCTAATGCTACCCTTCACATGTAAACTATACATACACACATCCATATGCAGTCAGCGCTCACAACAGAATTTTATCATACATACATACATATTTAGTATGTATGATGATTACACACATCTATATGTACATACGCACAATTTGTGGTTTTTGTTCGTAAAAGAAAAGATGTTTTTATACCCTACACAAAAAAATGAGAGGGTATATATATAAGTTTGTCATTCCGTGTGTAATATCTTCGATATGCACATGGGACCCCATAAAGTATATATATTCTGGATCCTTATGCATAGCGATGACGATTGAGCGATGTCCGTCTGTCCGTCCGTCTGTACGTGAAAGTACGGTTTTCCCAAGCCCCCAGAAGAACTAGAGACTTCGTTCTTGGACCGTTGGATTGGAAATGAACTTAAAAAGGCTTCTATTGAAATTCAGAAAGATCCGAAGTATGGTTCCAGAGCTGGGAAGCTTACACCTATTTCTCGACGCAAAATGTATAACAAATATGAATTTTTTTTTTAATGTTTGTAAATTAAACCTATTTCGTGCTTTGGGGAGCCTCTATGGTCTATTAAAAACTAAAAAAATAAATATTTTTCCAGGGATGGGAAATTAAAAATTTTTTTCCGCCTATTTCCTATTTTTTAGTACATGTAGTAACTAAAATTGTTAAAAATTTCAAGTTTTTCTTTAACAAAACCACTATATACGTCATGAAGATTTGCATTGGCCAAAAAAAAAATTGTATATTAAAATTTTGCTTCCAGGGGTGGGAAATTGAATTTTTTTTATACATGAAAGTAATCAAGCAGGCAACTGATGTTGTTGTTTTTTTTTTTGTTTTTGCTAACTAAAACTGTCTTATAATTTAGGAAGAACTAAATTGGTATCAAAAATAAAAAATTAAATTTCGAATCCAAGGATGGACAAGTACAATATTTTATGGTACATGAAAGTTACCAAAATGGAAAAAATTGCAATTTTTCTTATATAAAACTACTTTATACCTCAAGAAGCGTATCACTGATAGAAAAAAGCAAAAAAAAAAATTAAACAAATTCCAGGGTTGGAAAAATTAAATTTTTTTTGGTACATGCAATATTTTGTAGTACATGTAATAACCAAACGGGTTTCAAAATTCGAGTTTTTCTTAAACAAACTTTAAAAAATTTACAAAACAAAATTTTAAAAAATTTAAATTTCGCTTCCAGGGTTGGGAAATTGAAATTTTTTTATACATAAAAGTAACCAAAAAGGCAATTGACGTTATTTTTTACTAATTAAAACTATTTTTTAGTTCAGGAAAAACAAAATTGGTATCAAAAATTAAAAAAATTTTGATTCCAGAGTTGGATAACTGAAATATTTTGTGGTACATAAAAATGACCTAAATGGTTACAAATATTAAGTTTTTCTTAAATAAAACTATTTCATGCCTCATTAAGAGTTGCATGGGTCAAAAAAATTTAAATTTCGATTTTATTTAAGAGAAACTCAAAATTTATAACAATTTTAGTTATTTCAATTTCCCACCCCTGGAATTACATTTTCTTCCAGGTATGGAAATAACATTTTTTTCGGGCTATTCCGTATTTTGTAGTTTATGTAGTAACTAAAACTGTTAAAAATTTCAAGTTTTTCTTTAACAAAACCTCTTTATATGTCATGAAGATTTGCATTGACCAAAAAAAATCAAAATTTCAAATCCAGGGTTGGACAAGCGCAATATTTTATAGTACATAAAAGTGGCCAAAATGGTTAAAAAATTATAGTTTTTCTTAAATAAACCTACTTTATACCTCCAGGAGCCTTGCACTGATAAAAAATATAAAATAAAATTTCGCTTCCAGGGTTGGGAAAATAAAAGTTTTTTTTGGTTCATGCAATATTTTGTAGTACATGTAATAACCAAAATTGTTATAAATTTTGAGTTTCTCTTAAATAAAACCACTTTATACTGCATGAATAAAAAATTTTAAAAATTAAAATTTCGCTTCCAGGGGTTGGATATTGCAACTTTTTATACATAAAAGTAACCAAAATGGTTAAAAATTTAAAATGTTTTTTCAATAAAACTACTTTATACCTCATGAAAAGTCGAATATATAAAAAAGCAAAAAAAATTATATTTCAATTCCAGGGCTGGGAAATTGAAAGTTTTTTTGGTACATGCAATATATTGTAGAACATGAAAGTGACAAAAATGGTTGCTAGTTTTAAGATTTTTGTAAATTAAACTACTTAATAAGTAATGAAAACTAGCATTGGTTAAAAAGAAGACACAAATTAAAATTTCGCTCCCAGGGCTGGGAAATTGAAATTATTTTTATACATAGAAGTAACCAAAAAGCCAACTATCGTCCGTTTTTTACTAATTAAAACTTGTTTTTAAAATTGGTATCAACGATTAAAACAAATCAAAATTTCAATTCCAGGAAGAAATAACTTGGTATTGAAAACCAAAAAAATCTAAAAGAATATTCTACGGTGGGGCAATTATAACTTTTTGGGGTACATAAAACGGATTTTTACTTTTTGTTTTTAAATTAAACATATTTAATATTTTGGAAAGATGTTAAGAGGTATTAGAAATAAGAAAAGCCAAACATTTAGCTTCCGGACATTTGATATTAGCGTTAATGTATTCGGATATAACAATGAACGCGATGAAATTGTTGGGCCGTACTACAACACCAAGAAAGAAAAACATAGCCATGTGAATTTGTTAGTTTTAGAAAATGCTGATACCATCACTATATTTTTATAAAACACATATCAAAGTAAGTAAAGCAATATCCATATAGACTTATGCACATACAAATATATTGATATGCATATTTATATCTATTTTCCTTCCACAGACTTTTAAAATATCAGACTATGAAGCACTGCAGAAATTCGTTGTTTTGCAACAGCTGTCTGCAATACACACACAATGATAGGACTATGGAGCAACACATATTGGAATGTGGACAAATTGTGACTGACCTAACCTCCGAGGACAGGTCCAAATTACGCTTCAAAGATCATCAACAACAGATGGATGTACCATTCGTCGTATATGCAGATTTTGAATATGTACTGCAGGATATTGATATTAGAGTAAGTGACTAAAGTAGATATAGTAAAACACATTCCTTTTGCTTTTAGTTATTATTTTAAATGTAAGCATGATGATAAGTTAGTTAAGTTTGAAATATATACGGGGGAAGATGCAGGCGAAAAGTTTGTAGATTGTATAATTAGCGATTGTGAACATATTTATAATGATTATTTAAAAGCAATAGTCAAATGTATTCTTTATCTCCTATCGAAAATTTTAATTTTCAAAATGCGATAGGCAATGAAAGAGTGAGAGATCACTGTCACATAAGTGGTAAATTTAGAAGAGCAGCTCATAATATGTGTAATTTAACATGTCAAATTCCAAAATTTATACTAATCTATTTCCACAATTCTTCATCTTATGACCCACATCTTTTTGTTAACGAGTTAGGTAAAAAATCTGACAATATAAAAGTCCTTCCGCTGAACAAAGAACTATACATATCACTATCTAGATTTTCAAATATGACTGAACTTAGATTGTTAGATACAATTCGGTTTATGCCTGATAGCTTAGAATCTATAAATAATAATTTAGTTTTTAAAATGCGATAAATATCTAGGCAATGATAGAGTGAGAGATCACTGTCACATAAGTGCTAAATTTATAGGAGCAGCTCATAATATGTGTAATTTAAAATATCATATTTCAAAATTTATACCAATCTATTTCCACAATTATTCATCTTATGACTTACATACTTTTGTTAAAGAGTTGGTTAAAAGCCGACAATATAAAGGAAGGACGCTCAACAAAGAATTATACATATCACTATCTAGATTTTCAAAAATGACTCACAACAACAACCTGGAACTTTGATTTTAAGATATAATTCGCTGTATGTCTGGTAGCTTAGAATCTTTAGCCAATAATATTTCAGAACAAGATTTTCAAATTTTTAAAACACATTTCAAAACAAAAAAAAAAGCTTGATCTTGTGAGAAGGAAAGGTGTTTCCCTTATGAATTTTTAAATTCTTTTGAAAAATTAAATGTTAGTCACCTTCCAGAAAGGGAAGATTTCTTCAATCACCTCCACAATAAGGAGTGTTCGATTGAAGATTATGAACATGCGAAAGAAGTTTGTAATGCTTTTAGCTGCAAAACCATGAAAGATTACATGGAATTATATATAAAAACAGATGTGCTTTTACTAACAGATATTTTCGAGAACTTCAGAAAAGTTTGTAAAAGAATATATGAGCTGGATCCAAGTCAATATTGCACAGCTCCTGGACTTTTATGGGATGCAATTGAGAAATATACAAGAATGGAGCTCGAATTATTAACAGACATAGATATGTACAATTTTATGAAAATGGGCATACGTGGTGGAATTGTACAGTCTAGTAAAAGATATTCCAAAGCAAACAACAAATATTTAGATGATTTTGATAAAGAGAAGCTGTCCGGATTTCTTGTATACTTAGGTGCAAATAACATGTACGGTTGGGTGATATCTGAATATCTCCCATATGGAAGATTCAGATGGTTATCGAATCAGGAGCTGAATTTGAATCCGGAGAGCATAGCTGATAATGCAATAGATGGTTATGTGTTTGAAGTCATATTGGATTACCCTTTTAACCTACACGACTTAAACAATGACTTTCCCTTTTGTGCTGAAAATAAAAAAACTTTGCAATCGAAGCCCAGCAAATTAATAACCGATTTCTCTACAAAGCATTCATACA
Organism: Linnaemya tessellans; assembly: GCA_951800035.1. NCBI lineage: Eukaryota > Metazoa > Arthropoda > Insecta > Diptera > Tachinidae > Linnaemya > Linnaemya tessellans. The sequence goes on along the minus strand of OX637534.1, from coordinate 64,588,418 downwards.
TTATAGAGTTCTCAAATAATGCTTAAAATATGGTTTAGTTTTAAAGAAAATACGTCGTATTCTGACATTTATACCGTGTTCAGACATACGCCTTAATTGAGTTCATCGCAATTAACAGCATTATTGAGCTCAATTACCAATACAAAATTTTAATTAGCTAATTGATCAATTAACGCTTAATTGTCTATACAATTGGGTAAAGCGTAAAATGCAGTACTGTAAAAGTTTGTTTAGTGAGCACCATAATACCTACTGAACGAATTTACTAAACAAACTTTCTGAAATTTGACAGCTCATGTGTAAACAAATTCACAGAAAAAATGGAGAGTGAAGTTGGGGGTAAGTTTTTAATATAAAATTTATTATTAACAAAACTAAGGATTAAACAATCTCAATTGCTAAAAGTTTATATCGACTTAAATACCCAAAATAGAGCCTCTGCTAAAAATGCTTTTGAGAAATATTTCTTCAAATTCCTTAATAATGCAGTGTGTGGAAAGACTATGGAGAATGTGGACAAGAGGAGGAATGTAAGAATTGTAACGAATTGGAGCAGAAGAAATCGGAATCATTTGGGGTCTCAGGACTGGATATCAAAGTCAAATTTCTATAGTTTGCCTATATTTTCTGAAGATATGGTAGCTATCGAAATGAATAGGGTGAAGACATGTTATAATAAGCCCATTAACTTCGGATTTTATGTATTTGAACTCTCTAAATGGAAAATGTATGATTTCCATTACGGGTACATGCAGCCTAAGTTCAAGACAAAGCTATCATTAAAATATATGGACACTGACTCTTTCATGTACACAATACAAACAGAAGACTTTTACGCGGGCATAAAGCCTGACATAGATTTGATACATCAGATTATTCTCCAGATAACAAATATGACATTCCTCTTTTGAACAAAAATGTTTTGGGTATGATGAAAGATGAAAACCGCGGGAAAATAATGAAGGAATTTGTTGGGCTGCGATCTAAGATGTATTCCTTTAGTGTGCAACATCAAAATGATGTAAAAAAAATCGTAAAGAAATCCGTTTTAGATAAGTATAGTTTATTGTCATATAGGAATTGTTTGTTCTATAAGTCTATTGTAAATATATGACACCATGTTAACATTTAAGTCCAAACTATATCAAATTTATACTAGTCAATTAAGTTATGCAGACGATAAGAGAATAATTAGTATTAATAAGATAAATACTTCTGCATGGTATCATTTTCTTATAAAAAACCAATCCTCAATACGAACTTGATATGCTTTTAGCAGAGATTGCAAAAGTTCAAGAAGAAGAGGAAATGGAATAATATCTAGCAATAAGAGAAAATATTGTTTTATTGGTAAGACTAATAAATAAAAATTGTACAAATACACACATATATTAAAAATGAAAAAAAGAACATTATTTTTGTTTTATTTACTTCAATGAAATATTAATTAAATTATTTATCACCATTTTTCTCATATAATATACGGAGCATCGGCCTCGCAATCTGGATGAATCCACGGGCAAGACTTGAAGTGGCCATCGTACTTGTCCTCATCTTCCATTATACCAAAATCCTGGTTTTCATCCAACATATGGAGGAAAAATTTCACCATTTCCCTATGTTATATAGCTGACATCCTTCAAAATCGGCTAAGAATTGTTTAACCTTGTTTCTTATATTTAACCTTGTTCATGATTTGAATTTTTGTTACTTTTTGTATCCGAAATTGGCTTGCGATCTTTTTGACTATTAGTTCTCTACTAATAATGGCTTTCAACAAATCAGTTGTAAGATAAATGATATACAATCAAAAAACTAAATCTGCGTTTCACTCCAAAACTAATTTAAAATTTTGAGTGAAGAACTCAAAAATTTATACATATTGGTAATTTCACAGAAAGGTCTACCGCGGCCAAAGAATTATAAGGTATTAAAAAATTATTTTTATCCAACATTATGAGAGAAAAATATTAAAATTTTGTTATTTTAAAGAATTTATACCTTAACTTAACACCCATACGAGAAAAATGTTACTAAAATTCAAAATAATATGTTACTTCCTTTCGATTACTTTTAATCGAATTTTTTCTTTAATAGTTAATTTTTTAAAACGCATTTTTTACGATGGCACTAATTACAAAATAGTTTGCTTACAACAACAATAAACTAAAAAAATGCAAAAAGAGCAAAGCGAAAGAAATCTAACTGTCATTATTCAATTTGTTTTCCTTGATATTCTAATGTCACATGCTCACCTTAAAAGCATAATTTTTTGTCATATCTTCTGCGCTGTGGAACGGAATTCAATAAAAAAAATTAAATTAAAGCAATTTTTATATATAAAACTTAAAAAATAAATTACTTTGACCGAAGTTAATAATAGACCCTTTCTATTTAACATTGAAGTTTGTCACGTAACGCAACTGGTGTAAGTTAAACTTTTTTAAAATTTTTGCTGCAAATATTTTTATAATCAGCAATAAATGTTTTTATGTGATGGACACCGTTTCTGAAAAAATTAAAAACAAAGATAAGAAATTTAGGGAAAAGTTGAAAGATTACGTAAAATTGCAAGCGTATCGCTTAACAGCAAAGAGTAAGAGCACAAAATATCGATAGCGGCAGTTAAAATTGTCAAAAACGCGCTTTAATGATGAAGCTGAGACGTAACCTGGTACTACTCTGCCCTACACCATCTTCCTACCCCCTAAATGACCCTATAAAAAAAAAAATTAAATTTTGTATATAACTATCCCAAACATTTATTTTTAGAGTCACGCCCACAGCCCTTGCCAGAGCGACCCCGCCAAAATACAGTTTTAATACCCTCCAAATAGAATTGGATCATATAAGGTATACATATTCTTGATAAGTGATGAAGTCTAAGACGGTCTAGCAATGTCCATACGTTCGTCTGTGGAAAACATTATATTGTCTACCCCACCCCTTTAGTGGGCGTTGACGTACGATATTATATAAAGCAACTCTGTCCCACCAAGTTAACCTTTTTAAATTTGCTTACTAAATATTTGGAGGGTATTTAAGATTCGACCCGGTCGAATATAACGTTTTTACATGTTACTATTTTCTTTTATTCTTACGTACCTTTTCAAACATTGACCTGAAGTTGAATTTTCATTTATTTTCGTTGAATTAAAACTTTAAAACCAAACTACATTAAAACTTATTCGAGTTTATCATAAGGAAAAAAATGTCACGTAGCGCAATGTCACGTCACGTTTCATATTATGGCTTGTATCAATAAAACGAAACTTAAAATCATGGAAAAAACAGTTATGAAAATAAAGCTCAACCATCCCTTAATAATATCCAAATAAGTTACACAAAAGTTTTTAGCTTATTTCGCTGGTTTTTGAACTTTAGTAAATGTAGAAAAAAACCACTTATATTTTTTGTCACGTCACGCAACCGCTTTTGTTGACCAATATGTCAGGACCCCGACTCTTATAGCACCCATGCTTTCCACTAAATAAGGAGCTCTGAAATTGCTTCCCAAAAACCTAAATGAAGAAAGAAATATTTGGGCCTTAGTTTGATTTTCTTCGCGTTGAATACGTGCGACTGTCACGTGCGCAGCCATGGAAATGCCCATTTCTATCTTCTTCCAATTTTTTAGTTTTAAGTATAGATATCATTATTCTTCTATTCGTCTTTTGTTTCCTCTCTCTCTCTCTCTCTCTCTTAAATATAAATCAAATATCATTGTTTATCAATTTTCAGTTAGACTTCTTAGTGTCTAGAAAACTTATATCGTGATTACTTTGAAATTGAAGTTCAAACTTATAAGTTGTGAAATATCAATAGCGCAATGAGTTTAATAAGCAGATTCAATTCCTGTAATACAAAATCCTTAATCCATATAAAGGATTTAGATGAATCACTCAAATACGTCATCGTACGTGCAAAGCGAGTAACAACAAAGTACGAGGAAACAGTTCCAATTGAACTGGAAAACCATATACTGTTTCTCCCCAACCGATACAATATTTTAACAGATGTAGAATTAGACGATCTTTCAAATGATAAATATTGACTACAAAGAAAAGGAGAGCGAAACCTGATCTTAGAAATCGACATGAACGAGTTTTTGATACCAAACTTCAAGAACCCCGTTTGGAACTAAAAAAAAATTACAACAATGTTATATATTTTACAATTAAGAAAAAAAATAAAATAAGTAAAAGTATTATATTCGGCTGTGCCGAATCTTAAATACCCTTCACAGATGTTATTCATCTTTCTTTCTTGCTAAAACAGAAAGTAGCTTTCATTAAAAAAATAAACAAAATGATTTTATAAGTTACTTTTATATTTAAGACAACGTTTAAATTTTTTGGCTCTTCTTACTTCTAATATCTCTGAATGTCTTTCAAAAATATTAAATATGTTTAATTTACAAACAAAAGGAAAAAAATGCAATTCCTAGCTAAGTTTTAAACATTTTGATTATTTCATGTACCATAAAATATTTCATTTGTCCAACCTTGATTCGAAATTTTTTTAAGATGTTATTACCAATTTTGTTCTTCCTGAATTATAAAATAGTTTTAATTAGCAAAAAGAACAACGTCAATTGCCTCTTTTGTTACTTTTATGAATAAAGAATATTTCAATTTCCCAACCGTGGAAACGAAATTTTAATTTTTTGATTGTTTTTTTTTTAACAATGCAATTCTTAATAATGAGGTTCATGCAACTCTTAATAATGAGGTTTATTTAAGAAAAACTTAAAATTTTTAACCATTTTGGTCACTTTTATGTACTACAAAATATTGCAGTTATCCAACCCTGGAATCGAAATTGTGATTTATTTTAATATTTGATACCAATTTTGTTTTTCCTGAATTAAAAAGTAGTTTTAATTAGTAAAAAAACCGACGTTAGTTGGCTTTTTGGTTACTTTTATGTAAAAAAAAAAAATTTCAATTTCCCATCCCTGGGAGCGAAATGTTTATTTTTGTCTTCTTTTTTTACCAATGCTAGTTTTTATAACTTATAAAGTAGTTTTGGTTACAAAAATTTTAAAATTATCAACCATTTTTGCCTTTTTCATGTTCTACAATATTTAGATGTACCAAACAACTTTCAATTTCCCAGCCCTGGAGTTGAAATTTAATTTTTTTTTGCTTTTTTGTAAATGCGATGTAGTTTTATTGAAGAAACATTTTAAATATTTAACCATTTTGGTTACTCTTATGTATAAAAAATTTCAATTTCCCAACCAAAATATTTAAACGTTGCTTTAATATAAAATAACTGATAACATCATTTTGTTTTTTTTTAATTATTTTTTAATTGAAGCTAAATTTCAACCCCTAAAAGCAATAAGAATCATTTCAGAAGGTTTTTAAGGTTTTTTTAGATCAATGAAAAGGTAACGGTCGTGACATTACAAATGAGCTGTTTTTGAATTTTCGGTCTTAGCAACTCAGATTGTAAAATTTTCCAAGGAATGCGTTAAATAAAATTTCTTATTAAATTCTTTGCAGTGTTTTGTGTAAGAAAACTCTACTTTTGTGTGAAAATGATGTAGCCAAATAAAAATAAATAACTTTCAAAAGGTAACGGTTGTGACAATAAAAGTAACGTTCGTGACAGCATAAAAAATAAAACGGATTTGTTTTTTTAGTCGTATATTTAACAGTATCAAAATGATTACATGGAAGTTTAAGGTTATCTTAGAGAAGGCAGCAATGTTTTAAAGCTCGATTTCGTTTTTATTAATTTTCAGTTGAAGAATATACATCATTATACTCCAGACGTTTAAGGCTGCTCATTTTTAGCGCCGAAACTCCAGTTATTCCACAAAGCAAACAGTTAAAGCCAGCATTTTGAAAAAAGTGCATCTTCTGGATGTTTTCGATTGCTTTAAGATGTTCCCATCTTTTTTTTTAAACAGCCTGTATTTTGCTTTATTTGGTTCTTATCGCAATACAAAACAGCTTCATTTGATTCAATCCGCTCATTAGCCTCGCGAAATTGATCGCTCTGTGTTCGGTGCACATAAAAATGTTGCTTAAATTTTTGGAGTTTGCTTTCGAATGTTTGAAGTAAAACTTGAAAAGTGCCTTCCTCCTCGCTTATTTGAGTATGATGTTCATTTTTGGTCCATTGTTTCCAACGCACAGTTGCATCTGAACTATAATTCAATGGCAATATATAAAAAATTGTGTCGCAGTTCTTGCAACTGCTAGTCATGCAAGCCTCATTTGTTGTGTCACAGCAAAGTTCATTCATCAAATCCTTAGCAGATTTAGGCACTGTAGAGACCACTTCAGAAACTGATTTAAGCAAAAATTCAAAGTTGGCGTGGTAAATACAGACGCACATGTTTGATGGAGTTTGTGAATTGAGGCGTACATGTTTTGGCCGACTTGCGTAAAACAAAGACTTCCCAATTTTTATTTGTGCATTTTCTTCCTTAAAAAGCTGATAACATTCTCCAACCGTCATCACCATGTACTTCAATTGCATTTGTACTCCGTTTATTAGTTTTGTGTCCTTTCGTCCTGGTGTTTGGTAGCTTACATCGTCCCTCAAAAAGAAGTTTTTGACTTTTTTTAACTCGGCATCAGATAGGCGATTAATTTTTCCGCTACGTCGCTTGGTGAAAATCAAATCCATTTCAGGACCAACTAGCTCAGAAGCAAGTCTCTTCACAACTGCAATTTTCTTCGAGGGGCTGCTCGGTAGTTTGACCTTAACTTTTGTTACTGCCTTTTTAAGTGAACGATCGGACTTAAAGCTTACTATATTTGATGATGAGGCTGCAGCTTCAACAACTTTCTCCTTCCCTATGTTCTTTTTTTCACGACACTTCCTTTGACGTTCGCGATCAGTATTCCGATTGTAAGCAAGCATTTCTTCACTCAATGACTCTTTTCCAGCCAGCCGCCGTTTTTTATTTCTTTCTCTTTCTTTTTTCAAATGAGCTTTGTATTTTACTGGATCTTCCTTCAATCTCTTCCGATATCTTTGCATCTTGCTTTGGGAGTCCATGGTTTGTTAAGCTATAGTTAGTAAGAAAAAGTTGAACACAATTTTCAATAAGGTAACGGTAGTGACATTCTCAATAAATTGAAAAAAAATTGAAATGACTTCCGAGCGCTTATTTTGCTACATTAAACTCTTTAACTTACTTACCTTGTCTCCCTTAGCAACTGTGTTTTTTTATAGCTTTAACAGTTTTCACAAAATTTAAACTTTTTTTATTTGCGTGGTCACGGTCATGACACAAATCACTGATTTTGAAAAATTTCTCAAAATTATAATTTGAAAGCTACACGTGCAAATTTTCTGCTGAACGTAGACAAAAGTAACAACTGTCAGCTGGTAATTGTTTTGATTGCTAACTACCGTTATAAAAGTGTTGTCAAGTGATTTAAAAAAAGACTCAGTATAAAGGGGGAAAAAGTGTATGATGCACCAAGTTAAAGTAGATTTTTTTACAAAAAAAATAAAAACAAGTAAAAACGTTATATTCGACCGGGTCGAATCTTAAATACCCTCCAAATATTTAGTAAGTGAATTTGAAATGTTTAACTTAGTGGGACAGAGTTCCTTTATATAATATCGTACGTCAACGCCCACTAAAGGGGGCGGGGTTCAAAAATATACAATATCATGTTTTCCACAGACGAACGTATGGGCATTGCTAGACCGCCTTAAACTTCATCACAATTCTCTTTGGAGTCTATAAATACTGTATTTTGGCGGGGTCGCTCTGGCAAGGGCTGTGGGGGAAACATTTCACCTTTGTCATTAAACTCTAAAAATAAATGCTTGGGATAATTATATAAAAAATTAATTTTTTGAAAGGGTCATTTAGCGGGCAAAGGGGGAGGAGGGGGTAGGGCAGCAACAGGCAGTCATAAAACTCTAAAGATAAATGCTTGGGATGATTATATACAAAATTTAAAAAAAAAAATTTTTTTTGGTAGAGTCATTTAGGGGGCAAAGGAAGAGGGGGGGGGGGGGGTAGGGCAGAAATCGGCAGTCATAAAACTCTAAAGATAAATGCTTGGGATGATTATATTAAAAATTTATTTTTTTTGGTAGGGTCATTTTGAGGGCAAAGGAAGAGGGGGGGGGGGTGTAGCGCAGAAATCGGCAGTCATCAAACTCTAAAGATAAATGCTTGGGATGATTATATACAAAATTTAAAAAAACATATTTTTTTGGTAGGGTCATTTTGAGGGCAAAGGAAAAGGGGGGGGCTAGGGCAGAAATCGGCAGTCTTAAAACTCTAAAGATAAATGCTTGGGATGATTATATACAAAATTTAAAAAAAAATTTTTTTGGTAGGGTCATTTAGGGGGCAAAGGAAGAGGGGGGGGGGGGGGGGGTAGGGCAGAAATCGGCAGTCATAAAACTCTAAAGATAAATGCTTGGGATGATTATATACAAAATTTAAAAAAACATTTTTTTTGGTAGGGTCATTTAGGGGGCGAAGGGGAAGGAGGGGGTAGGGCAGAGTAGTACCACGTTTCGTCTCAGCTTCGTCATTAAAGCTTAAAAGTGTTATTTTTAAGGAATGTAGGCTTAAGTAAAACAATTTGTTAAATTTTTATGCTATTTTTGCCTATAACAACGCCCACTGAAGTGGGCGGGGTCAAAAAATATTTTTATTTTATTTAATGGCTCCAAGTTTAAGGCGTTGGACCGTATTTGACATAAAAATATATCATTTGCTTAACAAAAAAACTTTAAAAATTATGTTGTTTTTTCTGGGTTGGTTTAGTTCTTCTTAGGGGAACTTTTTTAACTCTTGCCCGATTTAGCCCATCTTCGAACTTAACCTGCTCTAAGTTTTAAAATATATTTATGCCAAATTTCAAGAGTCTAGCTCTTTTCGTTTGGACTGAATCGTGATTTCCACAGACGGACGGACGGACGGACGGACATGCTCAGTTCGTCTTAGATTTCATCATTGATCAAGAATATATATACTTTATGGGGTCTGAGATGGATATTTCGATGCGTTACAAACGGAATGACAAAGTGAATATACCCTCCAAATTCTTTTTTGGAGGGTATAAAAATTAATCATACACCCCAGGATGTAATGGATACGTATATTTTCTATAACAAAAGAGCTAAAATGGGTCAAAGTTGATAATTTTATTTTTTGCTTGCAAGGGGTCAACTTTCGTGGAATCACCCTATATGAATATATATATATATATATATATATATATATATATATATATACTTTATATAAAGTATATATATATATATATATATATATATATATATATATATATTCATATCGAACATACTTTATTTGTTGGTTTAGTTTTGTATGAGTTGGAAGCCAATGTTCTTGTTCTGTTGTTATTTTTGAAAATAGTTTGTAATTTACAAGTTGTGAATTCTCAGATGATTTTCGGAAGTATATGCATAAGATAAGAGGTTTTTAACTTTTCAAACTTGTGGTTAAAGTCTACTGACGATTTGGTAAAGCACCAATGAAATGCATATAGACATTGCTTAACCACCAACAAATAATTTTCATTTATATATATATATATATATATATATATATATATATATATACTTTATGGGGTCCCATGTGCATATCGAAGATATTACACACGGAATGACAAACCTATATATACCCTTTCACTTTTTTGTGAAGGGTATAACAAAAGACATTTTTTTCAACTATGCAGATATATGATTATTTTATTTGATATAGATAATTATTTATTTCCTAAAGAAATTTCAAACATAAATGGCCACAATTAAATGTATTTAAGTTTTGATGTGGATTGTAGTTGTATTCAATATTTCTATCTAGGTATTTGAATAACTCTTAAGGAGGTTGTAAATTTCCAAAGCTGTCGAAATATTGTTTTTCATCATTGTTTCTATAGTGTGCTACCCAATGAGTACCTGGTCAAATTGACAAACTTAAATTGATTATCCCACATTCAATTTTCGTTGCACGTTTTGGCAGTGAGTCTAGCATGAAAACTCCTCTAAAGTGTCGAATATTTCTTGAACATTTTCTTAGATATGGGTAGCATATCTAATAGTTTTTGAATGATAATTACAAACAAGTCCATAACCCTTTTAAATATGGTTTAAGGTACAGTCCTTCTCACAGCAATAGACTCCATTGCTTTATTGTGTCTGATGGCTTCCTCAAGTTGTTTTTTGCATTCTTTGTTGCATTTACCGCCTCAGCTATAGCGGCACCTCCAATTGTTAGACTAATAACTGCACCTAGAGCAGTTAGAATCGGAATTAGCGGTAAAAATCCACCAATTTTTGGAACATTTATAACACGCGCTATTACAACACAAGCTTTGTCCCCTTAAAAGATTTACAGATAGCTTTACGAGCAATGCTGATGGCCGAGCTAATGTCTTGTGGTTTTTCCTTCCGTAATGTTTTTTTTCAACTTTAATTGTTTTATGAAACAGGTTTTTGTCGTTTATACGAATTCGGAGTGATGGTCTTTCCCCATTTTGCCTTTTCTTTGCTTCAATACCCATACCAAGTTTAGTTTTTGCTTTCATTGCGTTGGTCACCATATATGCAAATGTTTTTCTGCAAGATTGCTATCTTTTGAAAGAACTCTTTCCCACGCTTTATTTTCAAGAATTTTATCAGCTTGATATCTAGCGTTTAAGTCCTTATTCTTGGATTAAGCTATATCGTGATCTTTGCAAGCGGCATTCAATACATTAATTCCTTTATCTCCTCTATCTAAACGCTTTTGTAATCTTGTGCTAGGTACACAGAACTGATATTCAAAAGGTAGAGATTTTATTGTTCTTTTTAGCAAACCTTCTCCAACGATGGTTTGTTTGTGACTAAAACTTTTGTTATAAAGTACAACCATATTACTTTAATCTACAATAAAAGATATTGTTTTCATATTTCACAAGTAGTTATTAAAATGCGCTTCGTAAAACAACACAAAAATATTTTAGTTCGTAATGCTGATATTTCTTCAATGATAGTAAAAATATAAGGCATAGTTGCTTGTTACCAAATTCTATTCGAGCATTAATAGTTGGTCCTTCAAATTGTGGAAAAACTAATGCCATGATTAGTTTGCTGGAAAGTCCTAATGGTCTCAAATTTTAAAACATTTAATTATACTCAAAATCGTTATATCAACCTAAATATGAGTTCTTAAAGAAATTAATTTCACCAATTAAGGGAATGGGATACTACACATTCGCAGATAATGAGTCCGTTGTTCCTCTTAGTGAAGCTAAAAGCAATTCAATTATGATTTTACGAGTATATTTTTGTATAGGTCGTCATAAGAACGTAGAGTCATGTTACTTGTGTCAACGCCAGATTAGGTTAAAAGGACCATAATAAGGCCCATTTTGATGCCTAGAGGACTATAACCTACACACTCCTTTCAAGACGAAGTGGTGGTTCCTAAAAACCACCCAGAACTTCTCACAAAGCTCACCAGGGCAGCCAGCGGTACATCCCTAAGGCAGTCCAGATCCCGCAGGAAACGAGAGCCTAGATGTCTAAGCCTGCGCTCCTGCAGGGCCGGACAGTCACAAACGAAATGCTGTAATGACTCCTCTTCTTCTTCATCGAAATAGCTCCTGCAGCGGCCATCATTGGGATAGCCCAAACGAACCGACATGTGCCCAATTGTACAGTGCCCGTCAAGACCCCTACCCGGAGTGGCAACGGCTTTTTCCCAAAAATCAGAAGTTGTCTAGTCCTAGCTCTGCTAAGCGGGGGCCATAGATTTTTGGAGACCCTACAGGTGGTAATACTTGACCACCTGCTAGTCACTTCCCTCCTTGCCCACTCCTGAAGTTTGTTCAGCAGCTCAACTGAGGGAATGTCAATATCCCTACGCGATACTTCTTCAACCAAGGACGAACCCGCTCTCGCGCATTCGTCTGCCATCTCATTTCCCTAAATACCTTCATGCCCTGGAACCCAAAATATTTTGACGTCATGTCCTTTAAGTCTGGCTAGAGATTGAATGCATGCCAGTACACATCTCGACTTTAATATTTCCGAGACCAGGGCTCTAATTGCTGCCAGACTATCCACACAAATGTCAATAATTCTTGCCTCCAAGCTGAGCCCATCAATCCTCAATGCTGCCTCGGTAACAGCATAAATCTCCGCCTGGAAAACTGTCGAGGTATCGGGTAGACTGAGCGATACCGAAAGGTCGAGATCCTCGGAAAATACCCCCAAGCCAGTGCCAGTGTCCATCTTCGAGCCGTCCGGAAAAACCAAGGTTGCATTGCTGCGAGTCGCGGAGTTCTCCATCCAGTCCCCCAACCTCTTACCGATATGACGATCTTAATATAAAATTTAAAAATTATCGCTATGCGATTCTATATGATATGTATCAGAGAAAAGATATTGCATTGCTTTTATTGCTTTGAATACCTTCACACAAAAATAATGTTGTTGTCGTTACTACACACTACGCTAATGAAGTGAATGGAAACACATTCACACAGAGATCATATGATGAAATATGATGTATGTGCTGCATGTATTACCTAAATGTCAACAGTCATTCACAAAGATTCATGAATACCACGTCTGTATTCATGAATCATTTGTGAATACCTGTGAGCACTAAATTTAAACACATAAAAGAGAATTTTAGTATTGTACGTAGTAGGAGTGTTGTCAACTATTTTTAACGAAAACGTGCCGATGGTTATTTCGAAACACCACAAAAAGCGATAAAATAATTTCAACAATTTTTTAATACAGCTTAGAAGATAGTATGTAAGAAAGTTTATAGTTTTTTGTCAAAAACTTATTTTCATACTCTTTGTATATTTTGCGTGTATTAACTTTAAATCTAAATATTAATGGACTTATTATTTAACATTATTTATTTTTAATTTACGAATATAGGTTTAAAACAAAAAATTAATTCAATCGCTCCTGTAGCACCGTGTAATTATTAAGTAACTTTTTATATGTAATAACAAATATATGTTAAGGAACTTTTTATTCAACAAAAATACATTTTAAATATTTAGCACTTTAGAAAGATTTTCTTTGTAGAATTCTAACATGTCTAAAATGTTAATGTTTTTATGGAGAATGTCTTGGTTGTCAAAATTACCAAAATTATTGTTGAAAAAAGTACTAACTAAAAGGCTTCAAATTAAAATCTACCAGACCTTTTAAGTAAAAATCCAAATAAATCAAAATACTGCAATAGAAATTACTGCTAAATGAAATACTGATACTTTGGTGTTTATAAAAACGCTAAATCTACCACAAAATCAGTAAAATTAGCAGCACTGTATATATACCAATAGACTAATTTTCTGCCGAATTTGCCGAATCTGATTATCCGTTCACCAACTGCACTATACATAAAAATTAAAAAAAAAATCGAAAACGATGGAAAAATTAAATTAAAACTTTTAATACTCGCATACAGCACCCAGCACTAGCAATACGAAATACACAAACAACTTTGTCTTATAACAGTGATGTCAGCCTCATACACAATTGTGGAAGCAAAACTCACATGTACGCTTACGCTCTTTTATTTTGAGAGCCTAAAATATAATTGTTTACTGAAAAACACTATCATTCAGCGGGAAGTATCGCAAGTCCTGTTTTGAGGCCTCTAAACAGAAATAATATATTTATATAAATATATATATACAATACATATAAGAGGTTTGAAATAAGTTGTATCCACTGTATGTAGGTACATCTTTTCGAAAATTTCTTAAAGTAGCTTTTAAATTAATTCATAAGTAACACTTTTTGTAAATGTTCAGCTTAAAAATGGAGAAATATTTTAAAATTAAATATCTGAGCACTTGGCAATTTTCGGAACCGTTTTTTACAACTTATAAAATTAGAAGATATTATTGGTAAGTAAAAGGATACTCTTAGAAAAGGCCACTAGTTAGGCCTCGCAACCGCACATTTCTACCGCTGGGAATGTAAGAGATAAGAGTGATCTCACCAACACAATCACATTTGACATCACTGTCTTATAATAATTTTATTGTTGTTCTTCATTGTATAAAACAGTGATGTCAAATGTGATTGTGTTGGTAAGATCAGTCTTATCTCTTACATTCCCAGCGGGAAAAATGTGCGGTTGCGAGGCCTAGCTAGTGGCCTTTTCTAAGGGTATCCTTTTATTTACCAATAATATCTTCTAATTTTATAAGTTGTAAAAAAGGGTTTCGAAAATTGCCATGTGCTCAGATATTTAATTTTAAAATGTTTCTCCATTTTTAAGCTGAACATTTGGTTAGTTTATATACAAGAGAAACAATTTTTACAAAAAGTCTTACTTATGAATTAATTTAAAAGCTACTTTAAGAAATTTTCGAAAAGATGTACCTACATATGGTGTATCCAACTTATTTCAAACCTCTTATATGTATTGTATATATATATATATTTATATAAATATATTATTTCTGTTTAGAGGCCTCAAAACAGGACTTGCGATACTTCCCGCTGAATGAGAGTGTTTTTCAGTAAACAATTATATTTTACGCTCTAAAAATAAAAGAGCGTAAGCGTACATGTGAGTTTTGCTTCCACAATTGTGTATGAGGCTGACATCAGTGGTATAAAAGCAAGTGGAAAGCAACAACACTTTCGTAAGGTTTGCTGGTAAACATTGAAGGCAGCGATCATCAGTGAAGACTTTGTTTTTGTTTAGCGTATGATATCGCTTTGTATGTATTTGTTTTTACAACAAGAAATATTGAATAAAACTTAGTTTTTATTTCAATGGATTGGTGTTTACTCTTCCATAAGGAACTTTTAGGCACACTTGCTTTAATTTGTGAACACAACTGATCTAATGCTACCCTTCACATGTAAACTATACATACACACATCCATATGCAGTCAGCGCTCACAACAGAATTTTATCATACATACATACATATTTAGTATGTATGATGATTACACACATCTATATGTACATACGCACAATTTGTGGTTTTTGTTCGTAAAAGAAAAGATGTTTTTATACCCTACACAAAAAAATGAGAGGGTATATATATAAGTTTGTCATTCCGTGTGTAATATCTTCGATATGCACATGGGACCCCATAAAGTATATATATTCTGGATCCTTATGCATAGCGATGACGATTGAGCGATGTCCGTCTGTCCGTCCGTCTGTACGTGAAAGTACGGTTTTCCCAAGCCCCCAGAAGAACTAGAGACTTCGTTCTTGGACCGTTGGATTGGAAATGAACTTAAAAAGGCTTCTATTGAAATTCAGAAAGATCCGAAGTATGGTTCCAGAGCTGGGAAGCTTACACCTATTTCTCGACGCAAAATGTATAACAAATATGAATTTTTTTTTTAATGTTTGTAAATTAAACCTATTTCGTGCTTTGGGGAGCCTCTATGGTCTATTAAAAACTAAAAAAATAAATATTTTTCCAGGGATGGGAAATTAAAAATTTTTTTCCGCCTATTTCCTATTTTTTAGTACATGTAGTAACTAAAATTGTTAAAAATTTCAAGTTTTTCTTTAACAAAACCACTATATACGTCATGAAGATTTGCATTGGCCAAAAAAAAAATTGTATATTAAAATTTTGCTTCCAGGGGTGGGAAATTGAATTTTTTTTATACATGAAAGTAATCAAGCAGGCAACTGATGTTGTTGTTTTTTTTTTGTTTTTGCTAACTAAAACTGTCTTATAATTTAGGAAGAACTAAATTGGTATCAAAAATAAAAAATAAAATTTCGAATCCAAGGATGGACAAGTACAATATTTTATGGTACATGAAAGTTACCAAAATGGAAAAAATTGCAATTTTTCTTATATAAAACTACTTTATACCTCAAGAAGCGTATCACTGATAGAAAAAAGCAAAAAAAAAAATTAAACAAATTCCAGGGTTGGAAAAATTAAATTTTTTTTGGTACATGCAATATTTTGTAGTACATGTAATAACCAAACGGGTTTCAAAATTCGAGTTTTTCTTAAACAAACTTTAAAAAATTTACAAAACAAAATTTTAAAAAATTTAAATTTCGCTTCCAGGGTTGGGAAATTGAAATTTTTTTATACATAAAAGTAACCAAAAAGGCAATTGACGTTATTTTTTACTAATTAAAACTATTTTTTAGTTCAGGAAAAACAAAATTGGTATCAAAAATTAAAAAAATTTTGATTCCAGAGTTGGATAACTGAAATATTTTGTGGTACATAAAAATGACCTAAATGGTTACAAATATTAAGTTTTTCTTAAATAAAACTATTTCATGCCTCATTAAGAGTTGCATGGGTCAAAAAAATTTAAATTTCGATTTTATTTAAGAGAAACTCAAAATTTATAACAATTTTAGTTATTTCAATTTCCCACCCCTGGAATTACATTTTCTTCCAGGTATGGAAATAACATTTTTTTCGGGCTATTCCGTATTTTGTAGTTTATGTAGTAACTAAAACTGTTAAAAATTTCAAGTTTTTCTTTAACAAAACCTCTTTATATGTCATGAAGATTTGCATTGACCAAAAAAAATCAAAATTTCAAATCCAGGGTTGGACAAGCGCAATATTTTATAGTACATAAATGTGGCCAAAATGGTTAAAAAATTATAGTTTTTCTTAAATAAACCTACTTTATACCTCCAGGAGCCTTGCACTGATAAAAAATATAAAATAAAATTTCGCTTCCAGGGTTGGGAAAATAAAAGTTTTTTTTGGTTCATGCAATATTTTGTAGTACATGTAATAACCAAAATTGTTATAAATTTTGAGTTTCTCTTAAATAAAACCACTTTATACTGCATGAATAAAAAATTTTAAAAATTAAAATTTCGCTTCCAGGGGTTGGATATTGCAACTTTTTATACATAAAAGTAACCAAAATGGTTAAAAATTTAAAATGTTTTTTCAATAAAACTACTTTATACCTCATGAAAAGTCGAATATATAAAAAAGCAAAAAAAATTATATTTCAATTCCAGGGCTGGGAAATTGAAAGTTTTTTTGGTACATGCAATATATTGTAGAACATGAAAGTGACAAAAATGGTTGCTAGTTTTAAGATTTTTGTAAATTAAACTACTTAATAAGTAATGAAAACTAGCATTGGTTAAAAAGAAGACACAAATTAAAATTTCGCTCCCAGGGCTGGGAAATTGAAATTATTTTTATACATAGAAGTAACCAAAAAGCCAACTATCGTCCGTTTTTTACTAATTAAAACTTGTTTTTAAAATTGGTATCAACGATTAAAACAAATCAAAATTTCAATTCCAGGAAGAAATAACTTGGTATTGAAAACCAAAAAAATCTAAAAGAATATTCTACGGTGGGGCAATTATAACTTTTTGGGGTACATAAAACGGATTTTTACTTTTTGTTTTTAAATTAAACATATTTAATATTTTGGAAAGATGTTAAGAGGTATTAGAAATAAGAAAAGCCAAACATTTAGCTTCCGGACATTTGATATTAGCGTTAATGTATTCGGATATAACAATGAACGCGATGAAATTGTTGGGCCGTACTACAACACCAAGAAAGAAAAACATAGCCATGTGAATTTGTTAGAAAATGCTGATACCATCACTATATTTTTATAAAACACATATCAAAGTAAGTAAAGCAATATCCATATAGACTTATGCACATACAAATATATTGATATGCATATTTATATCTATTTTCCTTCCACAGACTTTTAAAATATCAGACTATGAAGCACTGCAGAAATTCGTTGTTTTGCAACAGCTGTCTGCAATACACACACAATGATAGGACTATGGAGCAACACATATTGGAATGTGGACAAATTGTGACTGACCTAACCTCCGAGGACAGGTCCAAATTACGCTTCAAAGATCATCAACAACAGATGGATGTACCATTCGTCGTATATGCAGATTTTGAATATGTACTGCAGGATATTGATATTAGAGTAAGTGACTAAAGTAGATATAGTAAAACACATTCCTTTTGCTTTTAGTTATTATTTTAAATGTAAGCATGATGATAAGTTAGTTAAGTTTGAAATATATACGGGGGAAGATGCAGGCGAAAAGTTTGTAGATTGTATAATTAGCGATTGTGAACATATTTATAATGATTATTTAAAAGCAATAGTCAAATGTATTCTTTATCTCCTATCGAAAATTTTAATTTTCAAAATGCGATAGGCAATGAAAGAGTGAGAGATCACTGTCACATAAGTGGTAAATTTAGAAGAGCAGCTCATAATATGTGTAATTTAACATGTCAAATTCCAAAATTTATACTAATCTATTTCCACAATTCTTCATCTTATGACCCACATCTTTTTGTTAACGAGTTAGGTAAAAAATCTGACAATATAAAAGTCCTTCCGCTGAACAAAGAACTATACATATCACTATCTAGATTTTCAAATATGACTGAACTTAGATTGTTAGATACAATTCGGTTTATGCCTGAATCTATAAATAATAATTTAGTTTTTAAAATGCGATAAATATCTAGGCAATGATAGAGTGAGAGATCACTGTCACATAAGTGCTAAATTTATAGGAGCAGCTCATAATATGTGTAATTTAAAATATCATATTTCAAAATTTATACCAATCTATTTCCACAATTATTCATCTTATGACTTACATACTTTTGTTAAAGAGTTGGTTAAAAGCCGACAATATAAAGGAAGGACGCTCAACAAAGAATTATACATATCACTATCTAGATTTTCAAAAATGACTCACAACAACAACCTGGAACTTTGATTTTAAGATATAATTCGCTGTATGTCTGGTAGCTTAGAATCTTTAGCCAATAATATTTCAGAACAAGATTTTCAAATTTTTAAAACACATTTCAAAACAAAAAAAAAAGCTTGATCTTGTGAGAAGGAAAGGTGTTTCCCTTATGAATTTTTAAATTCTTTTGAAAAATTAAATGTTAGTCACCTTCCAGAAAGGGAAGATTTCTTCAATCACCTCCACAATAAGGAGTGTTCGATTGAAGATTATGAACATGCGAAAGAAGTTTGTAATGCTTTTAGCTGCAAAACCATGAAAGATTACATGGAATTATATATAAAAACAGATGTGCTTTTACTAACAGATATTTTCGAGAACTTCAGAAAAGTTTGTAAAAGAATATATGAGCTGGATCCAAGTCAATATTGCACAGCTCCTGGACTTTTATGGGATGCAATTGAGAAATATACAAGAATGGAGCTCGAATTATTAACAGACATAGATATGTACAATTTTATGAAAATGGGCATACGTGGTGGAATTGTACAGTCTAGTAAAAGATATTCCAAAGCAAACAACAAATATTTAGATGATTTTGATAAAGAGAAGCTGTCCGGATTTCTTGTATACTTAGGTGCAAATAACATGTACGGTTGGGTGATATCTGAATATCTCCCATATGGAAGATTCAGATGGTTATCGAATCAGGAGCTGAATTTGGATCCGGAGAGCATAGCTGATAATGCAATAAATGGTTATGTGTTTGAAGTCATATTGGATTACCCTTTTAACCTACACGACTTACACAATGACTTTCCTTTTTGTGCTGAAAATAAAAAAACTTTGCAATCGAAGCACAGCAAATTAATAACCGATTTCTCTACAAAGCATTCATACATTATAGATTTCTCAAATAATGCTTAAAATATGGTTTAGTTTTAAAGAAAATACGTCGTATTCTGACATTTATACCGTGTTCAGACATACGCCTTAATTGAGTTCATCGCAATTAACAGCATTATTGAGCTCAATTACCAATACAAAATTTTAATTAGCTAATTGATCAATTAACGCTTAATTGTCTATACAATTGGGTAAAGCGTAAAATGCAGTACTGTAAAAGTTTGTTTAGTGAGCACCATAATACCTACTGAACGAATTTACTAAACAAACTTTCTGAAATTTGACAGCTCATGTGTAAACAAATTCACAGAAAAAATGGAGAGTGAAGTTGGGGGTAAGTTTTTAATATAAAATTTATTATTAACAAAACTAAGGATTAAACAATCTCAATTGCTAAAAGTTTATATCGACTTAAATACCCAAAATAGAGCCTCTGCTAAAAATGCTTTTGAGAAATATTTCTTCAAATTCCTTAATAATGCAGTGTGTGGAAAGACTATGGAGAATGTGGACAAGAGGAGGAATGTAAGAATTGTAACGAATTGGAGCAGAAGAAATCGGAATCATTTGGGGTCTCAGGACTGGATATCAAAGTCAAATTTCTATAGTTTGCCTATATTTTCTGAAGATATGGTAGCTATCGAAATGAATAGGGTGAAGACATGTTATAATAAGCCCATTAACTTCGGATTTTATGTATTTGAACTCTCTAAATGGAAAATGTATGATTTCCATTACGGGTACATGCAGCCTAAGTTCAAGACAAAGCTATCATTAAAATATATGGACACTGACTCTTTCATGTACACAATACAAACAGAAGACTTTTACGCGGGCATAAAGCCTGACATAGATTTGATACATCAGATTATTCTCCAGATAACAAATATGACATTCCTCTTTTGAACAAAAATGTTTTGGGTATGATGAAAGATGAAAACCGCGGGAAAATAATGAAGGAATTTGTTGGGCTGCGATCTAAGATGTATTCCTTTAGTGTGCAACATCAAAATGATGTAAAAAAAATCGTAAAGAAATCCGTTTTAGATAAGTATAGTTTATTGTCATATAGGAATTGTTTGTTCTATAAGTCTATTGTAAATATATGACACCATGTTAACATTTAAGTCCAAACTATATCAAATTTATACTAGTCAATTAAGTTATGCAGACGATAAGAGAATAATTAGTATTAATAAGATAAATACTTCTGCATGGTATCATTTTCTTATAAAAAACCAATCCTCAATACGAACTTGATATGCTTTTAGCAGAGATTGCAAAAGTTCAAGAAGAAGAGGAAATGGAATAATATCTAGCAATAAGAGAAAATATTGTTTTATTGGTAAGACTAATAAATAAAAATTGTACAAATACACACATATATTAAAAATGAAAAAAAGAACATTATTTTTGTTTTATTTACTTCAATGAAATATTAATTAAATTATTTATCACCATTTTTCTCATATAATATACGGAGCATCGGCCTCGCAATCTGGATGAATCCACGGGCAAGACTTGAAGTGGCCATCGTACTTGTCCTCATCTTCCATTATACCAAAATCCTGGTTTTCATCCAACATATGGAGGAAAAATTTCACCATTTCCCTATGTTATATAGATGACATCCTTCAAAATCGGCTAAGAATTGTTTAACCTTGTTTCTTATATTTAACCTTGTTCATGATTTGAATTTTTGTTACTTTTTGTATCCGAAATTGGCTTGCGATCTTTTTGACTATTAGTTCTCTACTAATAATGGCTTTCAACAAATCAGTTGTAAGATAAATGATATACAATCAAAAAACTAAATCTGCGTTTCACTCCAAAACTAATTTAAAATTTTGAGTGAAGAACTCAAAAATTTATACATATTGGTAATTTCACAGAAAGGTCTACCGCGGCCAAAGAATTATAAGGTATTAAAAAATTATTTTTATCCAACATTATGAGAGAAAAATATTAAAATTTTGTTATTTTAAAGAATTTATACCTTAACTTAACACCCATACGAGAAAAATGTTACTAAAATTCAAAATAATATGTTACTTCCTTTCGATTACTTTTAATCGAATTTTTTCTTTAATAGTTAATTTTTTAAAACGCATTTTTTACGATGGCACTAATTACAAAATAGTTTGCTTACAACAACAATAAACTAAAAAAATGCAAAAAGAGCAAAGCGAAAGAAATCTAACTGTCATTATTCAATTTGTTTTCCTTGATATTCTAATGTCACATGCTCACCTTAAAAGCATAATTTTTTGTCATATCTTCTGCGCTGTGGAACGGAATTCAATAAAAAAAATTAAATTAAAGCAATTTTTATATATAAAACTTAAAAAATAAATTACTTTGACCGAAGTTAATAATAGACCCTTTCTATTTAACATTGAAGTTTGTCACGTAACGCAACTGGTGTAAGTTAAACTTTTTTAAAATTTTTGCTGCAAATATTTTTATAATCAGCAATAAATGTTTTTATGTGATGGACACCGTTTCTGAAAAAATTAAAAACAAAGATAAGAAATTTAGGGAAAAGTTGAAAGATTACGTAAAATTGCAAGCGTATCGCTTAACAGCAAAGAGTAAGAGCACAAAATATCGATAGCGGCAGTTAAAATTGTCAAAAACGCGCTTTAATGATGAAGCTGAGACGTAACCTGGTACTACTCTGCCCTACACCATCTTCCTACCCCCTAAATGACCCTATAAAAAAAAATTAAATTTTGTATATAACTATCCCAAACATTTATTTTTAGAGTCACGCCCACAGCCC
The DNA here is from genome assembly GCA_951800035.1 of Linnaemya tessellans. NCBI lineage: Eukaryota > Metazoa > Arthropoda > Insecta > Diptera > Tachinidae > Linnaemya > Linnaemya tessellans. Next base: position 64,566,021 of record OX637534.1, on the reverse strand, counting down.
TTGCCAGAGCGACCCCGCCAAAATACAGTTTTAATACCCTCCAAATAGAATTGGATCATATAAGGTATACATATTCTTGATAAGTGATGAAGTCTAAGACGGTCTAGCAATGTCCATACGTTCGTCTGTGGAAAACATTATATTGTCTACCCCACCCCTTTAGTGGGCGTTGACGTACGATATTATATAAAGCAACTCTGTCCCACCAAGTTAACCTTTTTAAATTTGCTTACTAAATATTTGGAGGGTATTTAAGATTCGACCCGGTCGAATATAACGTTTTTACATGTTACTATTTTCTTTTATTCTTATGTACCTTTTCAAACATTGACCTGAAGTTGAATTTTCATTTATTTTCGTTGAATTAAAACTTTAAAACCAAACTACATTAAAACTTATTCGAGTTTATCATAAGGAAAAAAATGTCACGTAGCGCAATGTCACGTCACGTTTCATATTATGGCTTGTATCAATAAAACGAAACTTAAAATCATGGAAAAAACAGTTATGAAAATAAAGCTCAACCATCCCTTAATAATATCCAAATAAGTTACACAAAAGTTTTTAGCTTATTTCGCTGGTTTTTGAACTTTAGTAAATGTAGAAAAAAACCACTTATATTTTTTGTCACGTCACGCAACCGCTTTTGTTGACCAATATGTCAGGACCCCGACTCTTATAGCACCCATGCTTTCCACTAAATAAGGAGCTCTGAAATTGCTTCCCAAAAACCTAAATGAAGAAAGAAATATTTGGGCCTTAGTTTGATTTTCTTCGCGTTGAATACGTGCGACTGTCACGTGCGCAGCCATGGAAATGCCCATTTCTATCTTCTTCCAATTTTTTAGTTTTAAGTATAGATATCATTATTCTTCTATTCGTCTTTTGTTTCCTCTCTCTCTCTCTCTCTCTCTCTCTCTCTTAAATATAAATCAAATATCATTGTTTATCAATTTTCAGTTAGACTTCTTAGTGTCTAGAAAACTTATATCGTGATTACTTTGAAATTGAAGTTCAAACTTATAAGTTGTGAAATATCAATAGCGCAATGAGTTTAATAAGCAGATTCAATTCCTGTAATACAAAATCCTTAATCCATATAAAGGATTTAGATGAATCACTCAAATACGTCATCGTACGTGCAAAGCGAGTAACAACAAAGTACGAGGAAACAGTTCCAATTGAACTGGAAAACCATATACTGTTTCTCCCCAACCGATACAATATTTTAACAGATGTAGAATTAGACGATCTTTCAAATGCTAAATATTGACTACAAAGAAAAGGAGAGCGAAACCTGATCTTAGAAATCGACATGAACGAGTTTTTGATACCAAACTTCAAGAACCCCGTTTGGAACTAAAAAAAAATTACAACAATGTTATATATTTTACAATTAAGAAAAAAAATAAAATAAGTAAAAGTATTATATTCGGCTGTGCCGAATCTTAAATACCCTTCACAGATGTTATTCATCTTTCTTTCTTGCTAAAACAGAAAGTAGCTTTCATTAAAAAAATAAACAAAATGATTTTATAAGTTACTTTTATATTTAAGACAACGTTTAAATTTTTTGGCTCTTCTTACTTCTAATATCTCTGAATGTCTTTCAAAAATATTAAATATGTTTAATTTACAAACAAAAGGAAAAAAATGCAATTCCTAGCTAAGTTTTAAACATTTTGATTATTTCATGTACCATAAAATATTTCATTTGTCCAACCTTGATTCGAAATTTTTTTAAGATGTTATTACCAATTTTGTTCTTCCTGAATTATAAAATAGTTTTAATTAGCAAAAAGAACAACGTCAATTGCCTCTTTTGTTACTTTTATGAATAAAGAATATTTCAATTTCCCAACCGTGGAAACGAAATTTTAATTTTTTGATTGTTTTTTTTTTAACAATGCAATTCTTAATAATGAGGTTCATGCAACTCTTAATAATGAGGTTTATTTAAGAAAAACTTAAAATTTTTAACCATTTTGGTCACTTTTATGTACTACAAAATATTGCAGTTATCCAACCCTGGAATCGAAATTGTGATTTATTTTAATATTTGATACCAATTTTGTTTTTCCTGAATTAAAAAGTAGTTTTAATTAGTAAAAAAACCGACGTTAGTTGGCTTTTTGGTTACTTTTATGTAAAAAAAAAAATTTCAATTTCCCATCCCTGGGAGCGAAATGTTTATTTTTGTCTTCTTTTTTTACCAATGCTAGTTTTTATAACTTATAAAGTAGTTTTGGTTACAAAAATTTTAAAATTATCAACCATTTTTGCCTTTTTCATGTTCTACAATATTTAGATGTACCAAACAACTTTCAATTTCCCAGCCCTGGAGTTGAAATTTAATTTTTTTTTGCTTTTTTGTAAATGCGATGTAGTTTTATTGAAGAAACATTTTAAATATTTAACCATTTTGGTTACTCTTATGTATAAAAAATTTCAATTTCCCAACCAAAATATTTAAACGTTGCTTTAATATAAAATAACTGATAACATCATTTTGTTTTTTTTTAATTATTTTTTAATTGAAGCTAAATTTCAACCCCTAAAAGCAATAAGAATCATTTCAGAAGGTTTTTAAGGTTTTTTTAGATCAATGAAAAGGTAACGGTCGTGACATTACAAATGAGCTGTTTTTGAATTTTCGGTCTTAGCAACTCAGATTGTAAAATTTTCCAAGGAATGCGTTAAATAAAATTTCTTATTAAATTCTTTGCAGTGTTTTGTGTAAGAAAACTCTACTTTTGTGTGAAAATGATGTAGCCAAATAAAAATAAATAACTTTCAAAAGGTAACGGTTGTGACAATAAAAGTAACGTTCGTGACAGCATAAAAAATAAAATGGATTTGTTTTTGTAGTCGTATATTTAACAGTATCAAAATGATTACATGGAAGTTTAAGGTTATCTTAGAGAAGGCAGCAATGTTTTAAAGCTCGATTTCGTTTTTATTAATTTTCAGTTGAAGAATATACATCATTATACTCCAGACGTTTAAGGCTGCTCATTTTTAGCGCCGAAACTCCAGTTATTCCACAAAGCAAACAGTTAAAGCCAGCATTTTGAAAAAAGTGCATCTTCTGGATGTTTTCGATTGCTTTAAGATGTTCCCATCTTTTTTTTTAAACAGCCTGTATTTTGCTTTATTTGGTTCTTATCGCAATACAAAACAGCTTCATTTGATTCAATCCGCTCATTAGCCTCGCGAAATTGATCGCTCTGTGTTCGGTGCACATAAAAATGTTGCTTAAATCTTTGGAGTTTGCTTTCGAATGTTTGAAGTAAAACTTGAAAAGTGCCTTCCTCCTCGCTTATTTGAGTATGATGTTCATTTTTGGTCCATTGTTTCCAACGCACAGTTGCATCTGAACTATAATTCAATGGCAATATATCAAAAATTGTGTCGCAGTTCTTGCAACTGCTAGTCATGCAAGCCTCATTTGTTGTGTCACAGCAAAGTTCATTCATCAAATCCTTAGCAGATTTAGGCACTGTAGAGACCACTTCAGAAACTGATTTAAGCAAAAATTCAAAGTTGGCGTGGTAAATACAGACGCACATGTTTGATGGAGTTTGTGAATTGAGGCGTACATGTTTTGGCCGACTTGCGTAAAACAAAGACTTCCCAATTTTTATTTGTGCATTTTCTTCCTTAAAAAGCTGATAACATTCTCCAACCGTCATCACCATGTACTTCAATTGCATTTGTACTCCGTTTATTAGTTTTGTGTCCTTTCGTCCTGGTGTTTGGTAGCTTACATCGTCCCTCAAAAAGAAGTTTTTGACTTTTTTTAACTCGGCATCAGATAGGCGATTAATTTTTCCGCTACGTCGCTTGGTGAAAATCAAATCCATTTCAGGACCAACTAGCTCAGAAGCAAGTCTCTTCACAACTGCAATTTTCTTCGAGGGGCTGCTCGGTAGTTTGACCTTAACTTTTGTTACTGCCTTTTTAAGTGAACGATCGGACTTAAAGCTTCCTATATTTGATGATGAGGCTGCAGCTTCAACAACTTTCTCCTTCCCTATGTTCTTTTTTTCACGACACTTCCTTTGACGTTCGCGATCAGTATTCCGATTGTAAGCAAGCATTTCTTCACTCAATGACTCTTTTCCAGCCAGCCGCCGTTTTTTATTTCTTTCTCTTTCTTTTTTCAAATGAGCTTTGTATTTTACTGGATCTTCCTTCAATCTCTTCCGATATCTTTGCATCTTGCTTTGGGAGTCCATGGTTTGTTAAGCTATAGTTAGTAAGAAAAAGTTGAACACAATTTTCAATAAGGTAACGGTAGTGACATTCTCAATAAATTGAAAAAAAATTGAAATGACTTCCGAGCGCTTATTTTGCTACATTAAACTCTTTAACTTACTTACCTTGTCTCCCTTAGCAACTGTGTTTTTTTATAGCTTTAACAGTTTTCACAAAATTTAAACTTTTTTTATTTGCGTGGTCACGGTCATGACACAAATCACTGATTTTGAAAAATTTCTCAAAATTATAATTTGAAAGCTACACGTGCAAATTTTCTGCTGAACGTAGACAAAAGTAACAACTGTCAGCTGGTAATTGTTTTGATTGCTAACTACCGTTATAAAAGTGTTGTCAAGTGATTTAAAAAAAGACTCAGTATAAAGGGGGAAAAAGTGTATGATGCACCAAGTTAAAGTAGATTTTTTTACAAAAAAAATAAAAACAAGTAAAAACGTTATATTCGACCGGGTCGAATCTTAAATACCCTCCAAATATTTAGTAAGTGAATTTGAAATGTTTAACTTAGTGGGACAGAGTTCCTTTATATAATATCGTACGTCAACGCCCACTAAAGGGGGCGGGGTTCAAAAATATACAATATCATGTTTTCCACAGACGAACGTATGGGCATTGCTAGACCGCCTTAAACTTCATCACAATTCTCTTTGGAGTCTATAAATACTGTATTTTGGCGGGGTCGCTCTGGCAAGGGCTGTGGGGGAAACATTTCACCTTTGTCATTAAACTCTAAAAATAAATGCCTGGGATAATTATATAAAAAATTAATTTTTTTAAAAGGTCATTTAGCGGGCAAAGGGGGAGGAGGGGGTAGGGCAGCAACAGGCAGTCATAAAACTCTAAAGATAAATGCTTGGGATGATTATATACAAAATTTAAAAAAAAAAATTTTTTTTGGTAGAGTCATTTAGGGGGCAAAGGAAGAGGGGGGGGGGGGGGGGGTAGGGCAGAAATCGGCAGTCATAAAACTCTAAAGATAAATGCTTGGGATGATTATATTAAAAATTTATTTTTTTTGGTAGGGTCATTTTGAGGGCAAAGGAAGAGGGGGGGGGGGGGGGGGTGTAGCGCAGAAATCGGCAGTCATCAAACTCTAAAGATAAATGCTTGGGATGATTATATACAAAATTTAAAAAAACATATTTTTTTGGTAGGGTCATTTTGAGGGCAAAGGAAGAGGGGGGGGCTAGGGCAGAAATCGGCAGTCTTAAAACTCTAAAGATAAATGCTTGGGATGATTATATACAAAATTTAAAAAAAAATTTTTTTGGTAGGGTCATTTAGGGGGCAAAGGAAGAGGGGGGGGGGGGTAGGGCAGAAATCGGCAGTCATAAAACTCTAAAGATAAATGCTTGGGATGATTATATACAAAATTTAAAAAAACATTTTTTTTGGTAGGGTCATTTAGGGGGCGAAGGGGAAGGAGGGGGTAGGGCAGAGTAGTACCACGTTTCGTCTCAGCTTCGTCATTAAAGCTTAAAAGTGTTATTTTTAAGGAATGTAGGCTTAAGTAAAACAATTTGTTAAATTTTTATGCTATTTTTGCCTATAACAACGCCCACTGAAGTGGGCGGGGTCAAAAAATATTTTTATTTTATTTAATGGCTCCAAGTTTAAGGCGTTGGACCGTATTTGACATAAAAATATATCATTTGCTTAACAAAAAAACTTTAAAAATTATGTTGTTTTTTCTGGGTTGGTTTAGTTCTTCTTAGGGGAACTTTTTTAACTCTTGCCCGATTTAGCCCATCTTCGAACTTAACCTGCTCTAAGTTTTAAAATATATTTATGCCAAATTTCAAGAGTCTAGCTCTTTTCGTTTGGACTGAATCGTGATTTCCACAGACGGACGGACGGACGGACGGACATGCTCAGTTCGTCTTAGATTTCATCACTGATCAAGAATATATATACTTTATGGGGTCTGAGATGGATATTTCGATGCGTTACAAACGGAATGACAAAGTGAATATACCCTCCAAATTCTTTTTTGGAGGGTATAAAAATTAATCATACACCCCAGGATGTAATGGATACGTATATTTTCTATAACAAAAGAGCTAAAATGGGTCAAAGTTGATAATTTTATTTTTTGCTTGCAAGGGGTCAACTTTCGTGGAATCACCCTATATGAATATATATATATATATATATATATATATATATATATATATATATATACTTTACATAAAGTATATATATATATATATATATATATATATATATATATATATATATATATATTCATATCGAACATACTTTATTTGTTGGTTTAGTTTTGTATGAGTTGGAAGCCAATGTTCTTGTTCTGTTGTTATTTTTGAAAATAGTTTGTAATTTACAAGTTGTGAATTCTCAGATGATTTTCGGAAGTATATGCATAAGATAAGAGGTTTTTAACTTTTCAAACTTGTGGTTAAAGTCTACTGACGATTTGGTAAAGCACCAATGAAATGCATATAGACATTGCTTAACCACCAACAAATAATTTTCATTTATATATATATATATATATATATATATATATATATATATATATATATATATATATACTTTATGGGGTCCCATGTGCATATCGAAGATATTACACACGGAATGACAAACCTATATATACCCTTTCACTTTTTTGTGAAGGGTATAACAAAAGACATTTTTTTCAACTATGCAGATATATGATTATTTTATTTGATATAGATAATTATTTATTTCCTAAAGAAATTTCAAACATAAATGGCCACAATTAAATGTATTTAAGTTTTGATGTGGATTGTAGTTGTATTCAATATTTCTATCTAGGTATTTGAATAACTCTTAAGGAGGTTGTAAATTTCCAAAGCTGTCGAAATATTGTTTTTCATCATTGTTTCTATAGTGTGCTACCCAATGAGTACCTGGTCAAATTGACAAACTTAAATTGATTATCCCACATTCAATTTTCGTTGCACGTTTTGGCAGTGAGTCTAGCATGAAAACTCCTCTAAAGTGTCGAATATTTCTTGAACATTTTCTTAGATATGGGTAGCATATCTAATAGTTTTTGAATGATAATTACAAACAAGTCCATAACCCTTTTAAATATGGTTTAAGGTACAGTCCTTCTCACAGCAATAGACTCCATTGCTTTATTGTGTCTGATGGCTTCCTCAAGTTGTTTTTTGCATTCTTTGTTGCATTTACCGCCTCAGCTATAGCGGCACCTCCAATTGTTAGACTAATAACTGCACCTAGAGCAGTTAGAATCGGAATTAGCGGTAAAAATCCACCAATTTTTGGAACATTTATAACACGCGCTATTACAACACAAGCTTTGTCCCCTTAAAAGATTTACAGATAGCTTTACGAGCAATGCTGATGGCCGAGCTAATGTCTTGTGGTTTTTCCTTCCGTAATGTTTTTTTTCAACTTTAATTGTTTTATGAAACAGGTTTTTGTCGTTTATACGAATTCGGAGTGATGGTCTTTCCCCATTTTGCCTTTTCTTTGCTTCAATACCCATACCAAGTTTAGTTTTTGCTTTCATTGCGTTGGTCACCATATATGCAAATGTTTTTCTGCAAGATTGCTATCTTTTGAAAGAACTCTTTCCCACGCTTTATTTTCAAGAATTTTATCAGCTTGATATCTAGCGTTTAATGATCTTTGCAAGCGGCATTCAATACATTAATTCCTTTATCTCCTCTATCTAAACGCTTTTGTAATCTTGTGCTAGGTACACAGAACTGATATTCAAAAGGTAGAGATTTTATTGTTCTTTTTAGCAAACCTTCTCCAACGATGGTTTGTTTGTGACTAAAACTTTTGTTATAAAGTACAACCATATTACTTTAATCTACAATAAAAGATATTGTTTTCATATTTCACAAGTAGTTATTAAAATGCGCTTCGTAAAACAACACAAAAATATTTTAGTTCGTAATGCTGATATTTCTTCAATGATAGTAAAAATATAAGGCATAGTTGCTTGTTACCAAATTCTATTCGAGCATTAATAGTTGGTCCTTCAAATTGTGGAAAAACTAATGCCATGATTAGTTTGCTGGAAAGTCCTAATGGTCTCAAATTTTAAAACATTTAATTATACTCAAAATCGTTATATCAACCTAAATATGAGTTCTTAAAGAAATTAATTTCACCAATTAAGGGAATGGGATACTACACATTCGCAGATAATGAGTCCGTTGTTCCTCTTAGTGAAGCTAAAAGCAATTCAATTATGATTTTACGAGTATATTTTTGTATAGGTCGTCATAAGAACGTAGAGTCATGTTACTTGTGTCAACGCCAGATTAGGTTAAAAGGACCATAATAAGGCCCATTTTGATGCCTAGAGGACTATAACCTACACACTCCTTTCAAGACGAAGTGGTGGTTCCTAAAAACCACCCAGAACTTCTCACAAAGCTCACCAGGGCAGCCAGCGGTACATCCCTAAGGCAGTCCAGATCCCGCAGGAAACGAGAGCCTAGATGTCTAAGCCTGCGCTCCTGCAGGGCCGGACAGTCACAAACGAAATGCTGTAATGACTCCTCTTCTTCTTCATCGAAATAGCTCCTGCAGCGGCCATCATTGGGATAGCCCAAACGAACCGACATGTGCCCAATTGTACAGTGCCCGTCAAGACCCCTACCCGGAGTGGCAACGGCTTTTTCCCAAAAATCAGAAGTTGTCTAGTCCTAGCTCTGCTAAGCGGGGGCCATAGATTTTTGGAGACCCTACAGGTGGTAATACTTGACCACCTGCTAGTCACTTCCCTCCTTGCCCACTCCTGAAGTTTGTTCAGCAGCTCAACTGAGGGAATGTCAATATCCCTACGCGATACTTCTTCAACCAAGGACGAACCCGCTCTCGCGCATTCGTCTGCCATCTCATTTCCCTAAATACCTTCATGCCCTGGAACCCAAAATATTTTGACGTCATGTCCTTTAAGTCTGGCTAGAGATTGAATGCATGCCAGTACACATCTCGACTTTAATATTTCCGAGACCAGGGCTCTAATTGCTGCCAGACTATCCACACAAATGTCAATAATTCTTGCCTCCAAGCTGAGCCCATCAATCCTCAATGCTGCCTCGGTAACAGCATAAATCTCCGCCTGGAAAACTGTCGAGGTATCGGGTAGACTGAGCGATACCGAAAGGTCGAGATCCTCGGAAAATACCCCCAAGCCAGTGCCAGTGTCCATCTTCGAGCCGTCCGGAAAAACCAAGGTTGCATTGCTGCGAGTCGCGGAGTTCTCCATCCAGTCCCCCAACCTCTTACCGATATGACGATCTTAATATAAAATTTAAAAATTATCGCTATGCGATTCTATATGATATGTATCAGAGAAAAGATATTGCATTGCTTTTAATACCTTCACACAAAAATAATGTTGTTGTCGTTACTACACACTACGCTAATGAAGTGAATGGAAACACATTCACACAGAGATCATATGATGAAATATGATGTATGTGCTGCATGTATTACCTAAATGTCAACAGTCATTCACAAAGATTCATGAATACCACGTCTGTATTCATGAATCATTTGTGAATACCTGTGAGCACTAAATTTAAACACATAAAAGAGAATTTTAGTATTGTACGTAGTAGGAGTGTTGTCAACTATTTTTAACGAAAACGTGCCGATGGTTATTTCGAAACACAACAAAAAGCGATAAAATAATTTCAACAATTTTTTAATACAGCTTAGAAGATAGTATGTAAGAAAGTTTATAGTTTTTTGTCAAAAACTTATTTTCATACTCTTTGTATATTTTGCGTGTATTAACTTTAAATCTAAATATTAATGGACTTATTATTTAACATTATTTATTTTTAATTTACGAATATAGGTTTAAAACAAAAAATTAATTCAATCGCTCCTGTAGCACCGTGTAATTATTAAGTAACTTTTTATATGTAATAACAAATATATGTTAAGGAACTTTTTATTCAACAAAAATACATTTTAAATATTTAGCACTTTAGAAAGATTTTCTTTGTAGAATTCTAACATGTCTAAAATGTTAATGTTTTTATGGAGAATGTCTTGGTTGTCAAAATTACCAAAATTATTGTTGAAAAAAGTACTAACTAAAAGGCTTCAAATTAAAATCTACCAGACCTTTTAAGTAAAAATCCAAATAAATCAAAATACTGCAATAGAAATTACTGCTAAATGAAATACTGATACTTTGGTGTTTATAAAAACGCTAAATCTACCACAAAATCAGTAAAATTAGCAGCACTGTATATATACCAATAGACTAATTTTCTGCCGAATTTGCCGAATCTGATTATCCGTTCACCAACTGCACTATACATAAAAATTAAAAAAAAAATCGAAAACGATGGAAAAATTAAATTAAAACTTTTAATACTCGCATACAGCACCCAGCACTAGCAATACGAAATACACAAACAACTTTGTCTTATAACAGTGATGTCAGCCTCATACACAATTGTGGAAGCAAAACTCACATGTACGCTTACGCTCTTTTATTTTGAGAGCGTAAAATATAATTGTTTACTGAAAAACACTATCATTCAGCGGGAAGTATCGCAAGTCCTGTTTTGAGGCCTCTAAACAGAAATAATATATTTATATAAATATATATATACAATACATATAAGAGGTTTGAAATAAGTTGTATCCACTGTATGTAGGTACATCTTTTCGAAAATTTCTTAAAGTAGCTTTTAAATTAATTCATAAGTAACACTTTTTGTAAATGTTCAGCTTAAAAATGGAGAAATATTTTAAAATTAAATATCTGAGCACTTGGCAATTTTCGGAACCGTTTTTTACAACTTATAAAATTAGAAGATATTATTGGTAAGTAAAAGGATACTCTTAGAAAAGGCCACTAGTTAGGCCTCGCAACCGCACATTTCTACCGCTGGGAATGTAAGAGATAAGAGTGATCTCACCAACACAATCACATTTGACATCACTGTCTTATAATAATTTTATTGTTGTTCTTCATTGTATAAAACAGTGATGTCAAATGTGATTGTGTTGGTAAGATCACTCTTATCTCTTACATTCCCAGCGGGAAAAATGTGCGGTTGCGAGGCCTAGCTAGTGGCCTTTTCTAAGGGTATCCTTTTATTTACCAATAATATCTTCTAATTTTATAAGTTGTAAAAAAGGGTTTCGAAAATTGCCATGTGCTCAGATATTTAATTTTAAAATGTTTCTCCATTTTTAAGCTGAACATTTGGTTAGTTTATATACAAGAGAAACAATTTTTACAAAAAGTCTTACTTATGAATTAATTTAAAAGCTACTTTAAGAAATTTTCGAAAAGATGTACCTACATATGGTGTATCCAACTTATTTCAAACCTCTTATATGTATTATATATATATATATATTTATATAAATATATTATTTCTGTTTAGAGGCCTCAAAACAGGACTTGCGATACTTCCCGCTGAATGAGAGTGTTTTTCAGTAAACAATTATATTTTACGCTCTAAAAATAAAAGAGCGTAAGCGTACATGTGAGTTTTGCTTCCACAATTGTGTATGAGGCTGACATCACTGGTATAAAAGCAAGTGGAAAGCAACAACACTTTCGTAAGGTTTGCTGGTAAACATTGAAGGCAGCGATCATCAGTGAAGACTTTGTTTTTGTTTAGCGTATGATATCGCTTTGTATGTATTTGTTTTTACAACAAGAAATATTGAATAAAACTTAGTTTTTATTTCAATGGATTGGTGTTTACTCTTCCATAAGGAACTTTTAGGCACACTTGCTTTAATTTGTGAACACAACTGATCTAATGCTACCCTTCACATGTAAACTATACATACACACATCCATATGCAGTCAGCGCTCACAACAGAATTTTATCATACATACATACATATTTAGTATGTATGATGATTACACACATCTATATGTACATACGCACAATTTGTGGTTTTTGTTCGTAAAAGAAAAGATGTTTTTATACCCTACACAAAAAAATGAGAGGGTATATATATAAGTTTGTCATTCCGTGTGTAATATCTTCGATATGCACATGGGACCCCATAAAGTATATATATTCTGGATCCTTATGCATAGCGATGACGATTGAGCGATGTCCGTCTGTCCGTCCGTCTGTACGTGAAAGTACGGTTTTCCCAAGCCCCCAGAAGAACTAGAGACTTCGTTCTTGGACCGTTGGATTGGAAATGAACTTAAAAAGGCTTCTATTGAAATTCAGAAAGATCCGAAGTATGGTTCCAGAGCTGGGAAGCTTACACCTATTTCTCGACGCAAAATGTATAACAAATATGAATTTTTTTTTTAATGTTTGTAAATTAAACCTATTTCGTGCTTTGGGGAGCCTCTATGGTCTATTAAAAACTAAAAAAATAAATATTTTTCCAGGGATGGGAAATTAAAAATTTTTTTCCGCCTATTTCCTATTTTTTAGTACATGTAGTAACTAAAATTGTTAAAAATTTCAAGTTTTTCTTTAACAAAACCACTATATACGTCATGAAGATTTGCATTGGCCAAAAAAAAAATTGTATATTAAAATTTTGCTTCCAGGGGTGGGAAATTGAATTTTTTTATACATGAAAGTAATCAAGCAGGCAACTGATGTTGTTGTTTTTTTTTTGTTTTTGCTAACTAAAACTGTCTTATAATTTAGGAAGAACTAAATTGGTATCAAAAATAAAAAATAAAATTTCGAATCCAAGGATGGACAAGTACAATATTTTATGGTACATGAAAGTTACCAAAATGGAAAAAATTGCAATTTTTCTTATATAAAACTACTTTATACCTCAAGAAGCGTATCACTGATAGAAAAAAGCAAAAAAAAAAATTAAACAAATTCCAGGGTTGGAAAAATTAAATTTTTTTTGGTACATGCAATATTTTGTAGTACATGTAATAACCAAACGGGTTTCAAAATTCGAGTTTTTCTTAAACAAACTTTAAAAAATTTACAAAACAAAATTTTAAAAAATTTAAATTTCGCTTCCAGGGTTGGGAAATTGAAATTTTTTTATACATAAAAGTAACCAAAAAGGCAATTGACGTTATTTTTTACTAATTAAAACTATATTTTAGTTCAGGAAAAACAAAATTGGTATCAAAAATTAAAAAAATTTTGATTCCAGAGTTGGATAACTGAAATATTTTGTGGTACATAAAAATGACCTAAATGGTTACAAATATTAAGTTTTTCTTAAATAAAACTATTTCATGCCTCATTAAGAGTTGCATGGGTCAAAAAAATTTAAATTTCGATTTCAGCGTTGGGAAATTGAAATATTTATTCTGCATAAAAGTAACCAAAGAGGCAATTGACGTTGTTTCTTTTTGCTAATTAAAGCTGTTTTATAATTCAGGAAGAAAAGTTTAAAAATTTTAATTTTTTGTCAAGTAAAACTATGTTACACTTCACTAAGAATTGCATTGGTAAAAAAATAAAAATTCGCTTCCAGAGTTGGAAAATCGAAATATTTTTCGTACATAATAGTACATACATAAATCCCAAATTTTGTGCTTTTAGTAAATGAAACCTATTAGATATTTCAGAAAAAATTAAACTAGTATCAAAATTCGGTTCCAGGGTTGGAAAATCGAAATTTTTTGGTACATAAAAGTAACCATATAAGTTCCCAATTTTGGTTTTTTCAGTGACTTAAACCTATTTTATACATCGCTAAGAATTAGATTGGTATTAAAAATTTTAAAAACTAAAAATTCGGTTCCAAGGTTGAAAAATGGAAATATTTTTGGTACATAAAAGTACATACATAAATTCCAAATTTTGTGTTTTTAGTGAATTAAACCTATCAGAAAAAATTAAATTAGTAATAAAAAATTAAAAATTCGGTTCCAGGGTTGGAAAATCGATATTTTCTGATTCATAAAAGCAGCCATTTTATTTGTTATTTTTGATTTTTATGATGAATTATACCTACTTTATATATCAGAAAGAAATAAATTGGTATTAAAAACCAAATGAATCTAAAAGACTATTCTACCATTGTACAATTAGACCCTTTTGGGGTACATGACACGGATTTTTATCTTTTTGTTTGTAAATTAAACATATTTAATATTTTTTAAAGACGTTCATATGTATTAGATATAAGAAAAGCCAAACATTTAGCTTCCTAGCCGAAAAATTCAAACGTTTTCTTTAATATAAAAGTAACCGATAACATCATTTTGATTTTTTAATTAAACCTACTTTCTGTTTTGGCAAGAAAGAAAGAAGAATTACATCTGTGAAGGGTATTTAATATTTGGCACAGCCGACTATAGCACTTTTACTTGTTTTTATTTCTTATTTCTTCTATTTATGCATGAATGCCATGAATACCATGTAAATACTATCAAATCTGATGGTCAGCATTGAATACGTAGCAGAGTCTCGAGCTGTTTTCAATGGCATCAATGAAAGGGTTGATTAACTTGTGTTGGCATAACAAAAGTAGTGCGAAAAAAACAGCCAAAACAAAGGGAGAGTTAAATACAAGCACGTGCATTGATGTTTTTGGGCAGTTAAATGAACGGCAAAAGCAATGAACATATGAATGAGCAATAAAAATGAATATGCAATTTCTTTCCTCTGGTTCGTACAAGCAAAGATGTTTTTTATGCCCTCCAAAAAAGAACTTGGAGGGTATATTCACTTTGTCATTCCGTTTGCAACGCATCGAAATATCCATCTCAGACCCCATAAAGTATATATATTCTTGATCAGTGATGAAATCTAAGACGAACTGGGCATGTCCGTCCGTCTGTGGAAATCACGATTCAGTCCAAACGAAAAGAGCTAGACTCTTGAAATTTGGCATAAATATATTTTAAAGCTTAGAGCAGGTTAAGTTCGAAGATGGGCTAAATCGGGCAAAAGGGAAAAAAGTTTCCTAAAGAAGAACTAAACCAACCCAGAAAAAACAACATAATTTTTAAAGTTTTTTGGTTATTTTGTTAAGCAAATGATATATTTTTATGTCAAATACGGTCCAACGCCTTAAACTTGGAGCCATTAAATAAAATAAAAATATTTTTTGACCCCGCCCACTTCAGTGGGCGTTGTTATAGGCAAAAATAGCATAAAAATTTAACAAATCGTTTTACTTAAGCCTACATTCCTTAAAAATAACACTTTTAAGCTTTAATGACGAAACTGAGACGAAACCTGGTACTACTCTGTCCTACACCCTCCTTCCCTTTCGCCCCCTAAATGACCCTACCAAAAAAAAATTTTTTTTAAAATTTTGTATATAATCATCCCAAGCATTTATCTTTAGAGTTTTATGACTGCCGATTTCTGCCCTACCTCCCCCCCGACCTCTTCCTTTGCCCCCTAAATGACCCTACCAAAAAAAATTTTTTTTTTAAATTTTGTATATAATCATCCCAAGCATTTATCTTTAGAGTTTTATGACTGCCGATTTCTGCCCTACCCCCCCCCCCCCCCCCCTCTTCTTTTGCCCCCAAAATGACCCTACCAAAAAGAAATTTTTTTTTTTTAAATTTTGTATATAATCATCCCAAGCATTTATCTTTAGAGTTTTATGACTACCGATTTGAATTTGAAACAGCAACACATTTGATTATTGCGTTCTCATTCATGATCGCATAATATAATACATACCAATTAAGTCCGGAAGGCCTTATAAATTAAATAGCATGAATGGTGATATTGTTTTTGTAGACTTGCAAGGTTTCAAATATAATATAAATGACTTTATCGCAAAAGAAGTAGCTGCAGTTTTCAGCAACAACAACGAATGGAATGATGGATCAGTCTCAATTCAAAGCGTTTGCAAGTTTTTAAAATCCAATATAAGAAATCCACATATATGTTAAGGGGGAAGAGAAGAAAAAATGGTTAGAAAAAATGATTCATTAAACAGTTCATAACATTGAAGACATTGGCTTCATTAATTTAAAACAAATGGGAACTAAGCAGTCGAAATATTTCTATTGTAGATATCACGACTACGGTGTTTGTGCCTTAAGGAATGCAATTTTCCTTAAAAATGAAAATAATAACAAACTTTTAAATAAATGCTCTTAAATATTAAAATAAATGTCTTTTTATTTCAAATAAAAACCTACATACATATTTATTTCAGAGAACACACAACCAAACACAATGGTTCATGTACGTATGTGTGTACATGCGTAAATGAAATAAATTTGTAGATATTTATGTACGCATGAGTATGTACACCTTATCACATTTCATACTTCCACTTGCGTACTCAAAATATAAATGTCCACACATTAAAACCATAAAACCCATCCAATATATGGAGAGACACCAATCGTCACACACACAGCCTGTCTGAAAGACAAACATTGCGATCGCCGCTTACAACAAAACCACACTTGAAAAATAAAGAAATCACATCATCCAGAACACCAAATATAATCCATAGATGATCGTCAAGCATAAAATAAACAAATTCAATATTAATATAAACATACATAGTATCAGTATCAACATGAAGGAACAGTAAACTTTTTCACAATGCCTTCAAGACGAGAATAATCGAACTATTGACTACATTCTAACATTCTTAAGTATATAAAAAATCAGACTGTAGCAAAAAGAAAAGATTCACAAAAAATTAGGCCCATCCATTTATACAACACTTTTAATTAAGGACAGACCGACAGAAACTCACATATGGACAGAGAGTAGCTCTCACGCTCACATATACGTCTTGGTTACTACAGCACCCCTCCACGAAACTCCCCTCACATATGGACGGACAGAACTTCCCACGCTCACATATGGACAGACATGTATTACCAATGCCACATATGGACAGACAAAAATTCCCACGCTCAAATTTCAGTATGTACTTAAATTTGAGAATTTTAAAAATGTATTGCTGAAATTTGAGTATTTTAATTGTCCTGGATACATTACTACACTACTCCTTTAGAGCCATGGCTATTGGCCGGGTTCCGGATCATGGCTCTAAAGGAATGAGGTTTAATGAAGTGCACTCCAAATGTCGTAATATAATTGAGCATACAAATGGAGTGTTGAAGAATCATTTTAGATGTCTCCTTGGTGCAAGGGAGTTGCATCATTGCCCGGAAAAAGCAGCCAAAGTTGTTAATGTATGTTGTGCTCTTCATAATATATGCATACATTACAATGTTAATGATTTGCCTACTGACTTTACGGAGTTAAGCGTGCTGGATGATGATGTAACACAAACAGTGTTAAACCAATACCAAGCCGCTGCTATTCCTAACAATATTGGAGACTCCCTCAAATAAAACATATTTTTTTGTGAATTTTTAACAAAAAAAAATTTATTTATCTTTAATACTAAATGAAATTTATTTGTTGGTGGTTAAGCAATGTCTATATGCATTTCATTGCCAAATTCACCTTTTTAGTTATATAATAAACATATTTCTGCAATAACCTTCGTTCTTGATCAATCAAACACGTCCGATATATTTCCTGTTGTTGGTGATTTTAACATTCAAAACGTAAACTCGTTAAAACATTTTGATTGCAATTATATGTTACCTACAACCACATCTGGGGGGTTACTCTGTAATGCGATGCGAATGAAAAACTTAACGCATCTGTATGCTATTTACATTGAAATGCGAAAGCAATTCTTTTCGCATCACATTACAGAGTAACCTCCCTGATTTTATACAAATGCTTCATAGTTACGGATTATTTCAAATAAAACATATCAAGAATGCATCTAGAAAATTTCTTGATCTTGCTTTTGTTAACAATCATCTGGATTTTTGTCTTCATAATTCACTGCCTATGACTTATCCTGTTGACCCTCATCATCCTCCTTTTGAAATTGATTTTTCCATATCGGATAATAACCATTTGAAGACAATGCAACGAAACATTGAACCCGCTCTATCCTACTGCTTCCCACGCACCGATTAAACTGCACTACATATTTTGTTATCTAATGTTAACTGGGATTCCTTGCTTGCTGGTGATAACTTTGACCTCGCGTGATACAACTTCTATAATGTTTTTCAAAATGCGATAAGTAATACTGTTCCAAAATTAATGTCATCAAAAATTATGGTTCACCTTGGAATAATCAACACTTAAGAAACGCTAAAAACAAGAAAAATAATTTTTTTGTCAGATATAAAAAAACTGGTTCATCAGTAGATTTTCATAATTATACCGTAGCATGATCTCAGTACAACTCTGCTAACAAACTCTCATAAAATAATTACATAAACCGTTTCTGAAGTACTATTAAGACAAATCCAAAATATTTATAATAATTTAAAAACTCTAAGCGTCGTTCTTCATGTTACCCAAACCATTTAAAGTGTGGCTCATCAACTGCAGAGGATGATGTTTCAATTAGCAATTTATTTGCGGACTTCTTTTCAACCCATATTCCACAAAGTTTATACCGATTTCAGCAAGGTGTTTGATAAAGTAAATCATAACCTTTTATTACAAAAATTATCACTTATGGGCTTTAGTGACTCTGTTGTAAAATGGTTAAATTCTTACCTATCACAAAGAATCCAACAAGTAAAGTTTGGAAATGTTATGTCGAAGATCATTCAAGTAAATTCTAGTGTTCCATAAAGCAGTCACTTGGGTCCCATTTTGTTCACACTTTTCATTAATGATTTACCAACTGTTGTTTTGAACTGCAAGGTATTGATGTTTGCTGATGATGTTAAAATTTTTAACTCGTTTAATGATATCGACGGTTATAATTTATTATGTGCTGACTTAAAAAATTTCTCTCAAAGGTGTAAATTCAATTTACTGGAATTAAATATAAACAAGTAAAAACGTTATATTCGACCGGGTCGAATCTTAAATACCCTCCAAATATTTAGTAAGTGAATTTGAAATGTTTAACTTGGTGGGCCAGAGTTCCTTTATATAATATCGTACGTCAACGCCCACTAAAGGGGGCGGGGTTAAAAAATATACAATATCATGTTTTCCACAGACGAACGTATGGGCATTGCTAGACCGTCTTAGACTTCATCACAATTCTCTTTGGAGGGTATAAAAACTGTATTTTGGCGGGCTCGCTCTGGCAAGGGCTGTGGGGGAAACATTTCACCTTTGTCATAAAACTCTAGAAATAAATGCTTGGGATAATTATATACAAAATTAAAATTTCTTTTTTTTGATAGGGTCATTTAGAGGGCAAAGGGGGAGAGGGGGTAGGGCAGAGTAGTTCCAGGTTTCGTCTCAGCTTCGTCATTAAAGCTCAAAAGTGTTACTTTTAAGAAATGTAGGCTTAAGTAAAACAATTTGTTAAATTTTTATGCTATTTTTGCCTATAATAACGCCCACTGAAGTGGGCGGGGTCCAAAAATATTTTTATTTTATTTAATGGTTCTAAGTTTAAGGCGTTGGACCGTATTTGAAATAAAAATATATCATTTGCTTTACAAAATAACCAAAAAACTTTAAAAATTATGTTGTTTTTTCTGGGTTGGTTTAGTTCTTCTTAGGGGAACTTTTTTCCCTCTTGCCCGATTTAGCCCATCTTCGAACTTAACCTGCTCTAAGCTTTAAAATATATTTATGCTAAATTTAAAGAGTCTAGCTCTTTTCGTTTGGACTGAATCGTGATTTCCACAGACGGACGGACGGACATGCTCAGTTCGTCTTAGATTTCATCACTGATCAAGAATATATATACTTTATGGGGTCTGAGATGGATATTTCGATGCGTTACAAACGGAATGACAAAGTGAATATACCCTCCAAATTCTTTTTTGGAGGGTATAAAAAGTGCAAACACATTTCATTTTTTAGACATCGTCCGATAGAAACTCTATATCATATTGATACTGCTGTTTTAAGCAAAGTTCAATCAATAATGGATCTTGGTATACTTTTGGATCACAAGCTGAACCTTCGGAATCACATTTCAATGATGGTAAATAAAGCTTACGGGATACTTGGTTTTATGAAACGCTGGTCTAAGGAATTTCGTGATCCTTACACTACAAAACTTTTATATACCTCTCTCGTTCGACCAATTCTTGAGTATAGGTCAACTGTTTGGGATCCTTGTTATTCTATTCATATAAATAGTATTGAATCAGTACAAAAACAATTTTTGATTTTCAGCCTCCGTGGTCTTGGCTGGAACTCATATGTCTTGCCGCCGTATCAAAGTAGACTCGCTTTGATAAAACTGCCAACTTTATTTATTCTGGGCCTGATTCGTGGTGAAGTTGATTCGAAATTCTTGCTTAGTCGAATTTGCTTCAACGTTCCTATTAGACCTTCACGTAATTTTGAACTCTTATTACTTAAATATTACCGTTCTATATATGCCAATAATGACTCCTTCCGTCGTGCATGTGAAAACTTCAATAAATGATACCATATGATCGAAATGTCTGAGAGTAACATAATAATGAAGAGAAAATTAACCTTATATTTAAATACGTGATTCTTTTTGTTTGATGTTATATGTTAAAAATCTTACTTTGTTTAAAAACTTATTCGTTTTACTGTATATTGTTATATGTATATAAGTAAACTTTGTTATTAATCTATTGACATAAATAAATAAAAAATAAATACACATTTATTTAAATAAAGTGTTTTGTACATTGAATCTAAAACTGCTTTGTACTATTTGTTACACAAACGTAGTGACTTTGGTTAATATTTGTACCCATCTATTTGCATTTGCAGTCTGCTTTTCTCTAATTTATATTCTATTTCTTGTACTCTCAGCTTTTCCATCAACAAATTATGACGGCGCATTTCATTCATTTCTTCTTATTAATGGCATAATTTCTTCTGTTCTCTTTACATTGTAAGGTACATTTTCCAAAGGGTGCGAATCTGTCACCATTAATTCTGCATGCACTTCTGTTTTTGGAGAACTGAGACCAGAAGATTTTGCCGGCACACCTTCAACAGAAGCTTTCATTCCTAATTTTTTTGTTCTTTGCTTGGGCCACCTTCAGTGGACTTTTTGTCTTTTAGGTTTTGTGAAGCCTTCTGCCACACATATTTTTTTTTTTTTGGTCTGCCCACATCTTCATAAAAATTAAAAGAGCTTGTATCACTACTATTTGCCAAAATATACAAACAAACCTTTTTCCATTCAGCAATGCACTTGATTGGAGGTCCAATAGAATTGAGTTCATCTTCAGCTTTTTGCCAAAATCGAGCAAGCACTCGTTATTGTCTTTAAGAAATCCACGGGCAATGTCCGGATTCGCTTCCATTAAATTAAGCAAATGTTGGCTTTGCTGTTTATTTGTGGTTTTCGACCTGACAAAAGAGACCTACATATATTTATTTAAATTGTATTAATTTTAAAGATACTTATGTACATTTCCTTGTTTTCTTCCTATTTAATTGCAGGTAAAAAGTTTTTGAGGAAAACACAAAGAACATATGTTTTTAGAATGCCTGTTTGTTTTCACCGCCGAATATTTTTCTTTTTGATGTTGATAAAACAGGGATGGTAAAACAAAATTTCATAAGAAATTTTTTAACGTGATACGAGGATTGGGGAAAGAGAAAAAACCCTTACGGAATTGTTATTCGTGATTAGGCTGATTATTACACTTCTTAAAATATTATATATCAAAGCAAATACTCATATTTTGCTATGTTTATATATTATATAAAACTTGTTGTTTGTGTTTTTAACAACAACAAAATGTAGTTTTAAATATGCTGACTTTTTTTCCAAATTTGAAAAATATGACCATTTGCAACTATTGAGCTACTGAACGACCTAACAACTTGAATGCGCATTTCTCAGAGTTCATTGTAATTGAAATTACTGAGTTACTGAATGGAATAGCTAAGTATTTTGTACTGAGCTGAAAAGAAAGGTCATCTCAGAGACCTGAAAAGCACAACTCCACAAAGGACAGAATTACTTACAACGGTCACATATACAACGAGGACTTTTGCAGAACAAAATTCAAGAAAAGCCCAGACAAGCAATGGTTGAGCAAAAGACAAGTAAAAGTGCTATATTCGGTTGTGCCGAATCTTAAATACCCTACACAGATGTAATTCTTCTTTCTTGCTATAACAGAAAGTAGCTGTAATTAAAAAATAATTTAAAAAAAAAACAAAATGATGTTATCTGTTACTTTTATATTTAAGACAACGTTTACATTTTTTGGTTAAGAAGCTAAATGTTTGGCTGTTATTTCTTCTAATACCTCTAAACGTCTTTCAAAAATATTAAATACTAGCTGCCCGTCCCAGCTTCGCCCGGGTTTTTTTTAATAATTTTACCTTTTATTTACATTTTTTGTTTGTTTTATTTTTATCTATATTTTTGTTGTATTATTTTTTATTTTTTTAGATTTTTTTTGTTGTATTATTTTTTGCTTTTTATACCCTCCAAAAAAGAATTTGGAGGGTATATTCACTTTGTCATTCCGTTTGTAACGCATCGAAATATCCATCTCAGACCCCATAAAGTATATATATTCTTGATCAGTGATGAAATCTAAGACGAACTGAGCATGTCCGTCCGTCCGTCTGTGGAAATCACAATTCAGTCCAAACGGAAAGAGCTAGACTATTGAAATTTGGCATAAATATATTTTGAAGCTTAGAGCAGGCTAAGTTCAAAGATGGGATAAATCGGACAAGAAGGAAAAAAGTTCCCCTAAGAAGAACCACACCAACCCAGAAAAAACAACATAATTTTTAAAGTTTTTTGGTTATTTTGTTAAGCAAATGATATATTTTTATGTCAAATACGGTCCAACGCCTTAAACTTGGAGCCATAAAATAAAATAAAAATATGCTTTGACCCCGCCCACTTTAGTGGGCGTTATTATAGGCAAAAATAGCAAAAAAATTTAACAAATTGTTTTACTTATGGCTACATTCCTTAAAAATAACATTTTTAAGCTTTAATGACGAAGCTGAGACGAAACCTGGCCCACGTTGATCTTAAAAAGAGACTACTGGAAAAAGAGCAGAACTTAAGTGAGGTAATCGAAGCTTGTCAAGTTTACGAACAAATTAACAAGCGATCACAAAGTATGTTGACAAAAACTGATGAAGAGGTAGTAAATAAAATATCCTCGAGAAAACGTTTTTTTCCAAAATTTGGAGAGAGAATGCTTTCGATGTGGCCGTGATGGTCATATGGGAAACTCTATGAACTGTCCGGCACGGAATGCAAAATGCAACAAGTGTGCCCTTATTGGTCATTTTGCTATAAAGTGTAAGACCAAAAATTTTAAAAGGAAATTTAACAAACACGAAGATAATGAAAGGGAGTGGCATAACACAAGACCGACTAAAGTACGTTGTATACAGAATCAAGAAGAAGGGTGCTCAGATAACGATGAATTGCGTGAATTCGGTTGTTTTAAAATCAACGATAATTGTGAAAACGATGAAATAATCGATTGCCAAGTTGGTGGATTAAAGCTACTAATGATAATTGATTCGGGTTCTCGATTTAATCTTATCAGTGGAAAAGACTGGACAGCATTGAAAAATAAAAACGTAGTCGTATGGAATATACGATCAAATTCATCAAATCAATTTAAGGCCTATGCTTCAGACCAGATCCTAAAAATACTCTGCGTATTCGATGCTCCAATTACAATTAATAATGACTCTGAAACGGTTGCTACATTTTATGTAATTGAAAATGGAAGTCAGTCGCTTTTGGGTCGCGAAACAGCTACTAAACTGAAAGTACTTCGTCTCGGCTTGAATGTCAATCGAGTCGAAAATTTAAAGACATTTCTGAAAATGAAAAACATAATAGTAAAACTAACTATCGATGCTTCTGTAAAACCTGTACAGCAACCACTTCGTCGAATACCTGTTGCCCTTGAGGAAAAAGTGGCAGCTAGGCTGGAAGAGGCAATTAGTTTGGACATAATCGAACACGTATATGCACCAAGTGCATGGATTTCACCAGTGTTAATTGTTTTTAAAGCAAATGATGAAATGAGGTTGTGCATTGATATGCGCGGCGAGAACAAAGCTATTTTAAGAGAAAACTACCCTTTACCTGTTTTTGACTCTTTCATGACAAAACTAAGAAAAGCAAACTATTTTTCAAGGCTAGACCTTAAAAGCGCATACCATCAACTAGAATTACACGAAGACAGCCGGGAAATAACTACTTTTATTACACATAAAGGGCTATTTAGATATAAAAGTTTGATGTTTGGTGTAAATTCGGCGCCTGAAATCTTTCAACGCATAATGGAAGGACTACTAACAACATGTAGTAATTGCCTAAATTATATAGATGACGTAATCGTATTTCGCAATACAGAAGAAGAGCATGATAAGGCTCTTAAGCATGTACTTCATATTTTTAAAGAGAACAATCTGGTACTTAATGAAGATAAATGCAAGTGGAAAACACAAAAATTGAAATTTTTAGGGCATATACTCTCCGAAAAAGGTTTTACAGCAGATCCAGAAAATATTAAATTAATTACAGATTTTCGAGCTCCAAACACCAAAGATGAGGTTAGAAGTTTTTTGGGTTTGATAACATATGTTGGCAAGTTCATACCTGATTTAGCGAATGCCACTGAGCCATTGAGAAATTTATTAAAGTCGGACACAAAGTTTATATGGGGTGTTGATCAAGCAAGAGCTTTTCAATAACATAAAGGACAACTGTCGCAAGTCCCCAATTTATCATATTTCGATCCAAAGAGAAAAACACGAGTTATATCAGATGCTAGCCCAGTAGCTTTAGGTTCAGTTCTGGTTCAATTTGATTCAATGGGTGATTCGAAAATAATATCTTTCGCTAGCAAGAGCTTGTCCGACGTCGAAAAAAGATATTCTCAGACGGAAAAAGAAAGCTTGGCTCTGGTTTGGTCAGTAGAGAAATTTTACTACTATCTGGCAGGTTTGGAGTTTGAATTGGTGACAGACCACAAGCCATTAGAAGCAATTTTTAAGCCAACGTCTAAGCCTCCGGCTAGAATAGAGCGATGGTTATTACGTTTACAATCATTCAAATTTACAGTAATTTGCAAAGCTGGGAAGGAAAACATAGCAGATTGAGTGTCCAGGCTTTGCAAAATTTCAACCACTGGTTCATTCGATGGAAATTGCGAAGACAACATATTTCATTTTGTATCAAGCTCAACCCCATCGTCTCTTACGATAACACTAATAGCTAACAAGAGTTTGGAAGATCAGGTAATTTGCGATAACATTGTGCATATCAAGAATGAATCATGGGATTCGGATAAATCAAATGTTTATTATCCATTCCGGTTTGAGCTCTCGACGATTGGCAGTATTCTTTTGCGAGGCACTCGCATTGTGATACCTACATATGTCACTACGTGAAAAGGTACTCTAATTAGCACATGAAGGGCACCCAGGAGAGTCTGCTATGAAACGCTGGCTGCGAGCCAAGGTCTGGTGGCCGTTGATTGATAAAGAAGCTGAGAATTTTGTTAAGAACTGTCGGGATTGCTTGCTGGTGTCACAAGCTTCAAAACCACCACCAATGCCAAGGCACGCATTTCCAAATGGCCCATGGCAGTATGTAGCAACAGATTTATTAGGGCCGCTGCCCAATCATGAGTATGTGTTGGTCCTAATAGACTACTATTCACGATATCAGGAGATTGTTTTTTTGAAAAATATATCTTCTGAGAGGATCATAAAAGCCATGGAAGAAATATTTTGTAGACTTGGATTGCCCACATCATTGCGAACTGATAATGGCCGCCAATATGTTAGTTCAGAATTCGAACAATTTTGTAAAATGAATGACATCACTCATATTACGACACCACCATATTGGCCACAAGCCAATGGAGAGGTCGAAAATATGAATAAATCGCTGGTCAAGCGATTGAAGATTGCTAGCGCTAATAGAAGTTATTATAAACAGGAGATACAGAAATTTATATTGATGTATAATGTAACTCCTCACGGCACGACTGGGTCGCCACCATCTGAGCTAATGTTTAACAGAGTTATACGGGACAAAATACCAAACATCCAAGATATTACCGAAGATATGATTGATTCGTCTGCAAGAGATTTAGATCGCATAAACAAACAAAAAGGAAAGGAAAGAGGAGACAAAAGAAGGCAAGCAAAGGAATCTGAGATAGCTATTGGAGACAAAGCACTTCTCAAGAATGTTATATTTCCACATAAGCTGACCACAAACTTCGACGTAACAGAGTACGAGGTGGTAGACAGAAATGGAAACGAAGTAAAAATAACTGCTAATGGAAAAATATTTAAGAGGAATATTAGCCATATTAAGAAGATACCAGCTTCTGTATATCCTGAAAATAAAACATCAGAAGACACGCCTGGCAATAATAAAGTAATTGGAGGTTCTTTGCAGGAGTCGCCAACAACTTCAAATAATCTCATATCACCCAACCACGTGAATGATCCTACAGACGCACCACAACCGGGCGATGCTGTGATGAAATTGAAACTGAAAAAGGTAGGAGGGATGTGGCAGCACTGATTTATGTAAAGCGGTTAAGAACAGATGGCAGCATAGTTTTAGATACATACAGAAATGAAATAGTTTAGTTTTTGATTGGAAAATATAGAATTGTATTTTTTGCTTTGTAACAATAAATATTAGTTTTAAAGAAACATAAAATAACCAATATAACTTCATCTGTAATTAGTTGAGCAGGAAGTATTACAGGGCCCCCAGGTACTACTCTGCCCTACACCCTCCTTCCCCTTCGCCCAAGCATTTATTTTTAGAGTTTTATGTCTACCTGTTTCTGCCCTACCCCCTCTCCCCCTTTGTCCTCTAAATGACCCTATCAAAAACAAGAAATTTTATTTTTATATGATTATCCCAAGCATTTATTTTTAGAGTTTTATGACAGAGGTGAAATGTTTCCCCCACAGCCCTTGCCAGAGCGACCCCGCCAAAATACAGTTTTTATACCCTCCAAAGAGAATTGGACCCCATAAAGTAAATATATTCTTGATCAGTGATGAAGTCTAAGACGGTCTAGCAATGCCCATACGTTCGTCTGTGGAAAACATGATATTGTATATATTTGAACCCCGCCCCCTTTAGTGGGCGTTAACGTACGATATTATATAAAGGAAATCTGTCCCACCAAGTTAAACATTTTAAATTTTTGGAGGGCATTGAAGATTCGACCCGGTCGAATATAACGTTTTTAATTGTTTTTTTGTTATATTATTTTCATATTTTTTTATATTTGGATGGATTATAAGTAGGTAGTTTTTTCTATATGATAACATGTTTTTTTTATTTATTTGCTTTTTTTGTTATTGTTAATGTGTGTATTTATTTGTAAGAGTTTTTGTAAGTCATTGTAATTTTTACATTTCTGTATTTGCATTTTTAATTCTATTGGTTGTTTGTTACTTTTATTTTACAGAACTTTTACCTTAAAGCTTCACTGTACACTATGTTGGCTGTGGTATTTGTTGGTGATAACAAAACATATTGATTTTTTGGAGATCGTACTCAAGAAAGGGCAACATATAATTGCCCATGAGAGAAGCACTATTTTCTTAGGTCGATGCCAACAATCAAGAAAGAGTGTCCCTGTGATTTATTTATCGTAAGGGCAAACGATATCTTCACAGGAAACTGTAACCTTTTAAAGGATATAGGCAAATCCGTCGGAATCATCGGAATTCGTGGAATGTGAGCGAGCTGTCCGGCCGCGGGTCCAGTGATGATTGTTGCTACAATCACATTATCTCGTAATTCCTTTATCAAAAGTCTTGTACCATTACACATACTGGGAGGTTTTAAATTCCTCAAAAGCATAACGGGAGTACCTCCTTTTAATTTTAGTTCATGTGATGGTAAGCCAGGGGGATTGAGGGAATTTAAAAATTCTTGCGGATAGTGCACAGTATCTTCAATGTTACATACGGTGTCAATAGATTTGTAACATCTAAAATCACCCGAAATTTTTTCCATTATCATTCTATTTATCTCATTTACTGAGTCGTTTCTCGGTGACACTATCGCCCTCGAACAAAGCCAATTGAAATTTCTTTCTGTGAGATTTTCGATGTCGGGATAGATTGTGTCTATAAGAATTTCTACACTGTTAACAGTTTGAGCCGATTCATTAGTCAACAACACTTGGGGGCTATTTGCCACTGCTGATGGTAATTTACCATCTCCAAGTTGAATTATTTTTTGTGAGAAATTTCCACTGTGGTTATTACTTAAATGTGCTCTCATATTTGTGCGCAAATTAAGAGTTCCAATTGATTGCCATAAAGGAGATGATTTGAGGCACGTGTACCTTTTGTTATAACCGGAAGTGTTTGGCGAAAGTCTCCAGCCAACACAAAGGTTACGCCTCCTATCAAATTGCCCGAGTTTCTGATGTCTTTTAATGTGCGGTCCACAGCTTCTACATGAGCTCTATGGCTCATGGTGCACTCATCCCATATAATCAATGACGATTCCTGTGAGAGTTGCCCCAGTGGACCATTTTTGCAGATTGAGCATACAGATTCTTGTTCTAAAGATACAGACAACGGTAATTTAAAGGTTGAGTGTGCAGTTTTCCCACCATTTAATAGAGTTGCAGCAATTCCGGAAGACGCAACTGCCAGTGCTTTTCTTCTAGACTGTCGTACTTTGGCTAATATTAAATTGGCAAGAAAAGTTTTACCTGCTCCGCCAGGCGCGTACAAAAAAAGGCCACCCTTGATATTTTCTACACTTGCAATTATAGCATCGAATGCTATTTTTTGGTCTGCCACCAATTTGGGTACATTTGAGTTGAGAAATACTGATAACCCGTTAACATCGTATGTACAGCTCGGTATGGCATTAATTATATTATGTTGTAGTAAGCGATTAGGAGTGGGTAACCCAAAGTACCTTAAATTTTTGTCGTTCAATTCTAAAAGTTTCTTTTCGATTTGTATCAAGAATTCATTATAAACATCGAAATCTTGACCTTGTTATTGGGCTATGGGTCTGATATCTTGACACAAATCGTCTTTAAAAGCGTCCCATAAATTGAGAGGTTCCAAGGGGAAAAATAATAAAATCACCACAAACGATTCTCTCAGCTTTGACGGACATTGCGATATCGATGCTTCTCTCAAATTTATTTCCCATTGGTTATCATTTTCCAGCAAACCTGTATCTCGGCAAGCGGCTTTGTAGGTCTCTTTAACAACTCCATCAACAGTTTTTAAGTCCTGAAAGGATGTTAGGTCACGTACACGATGGAGTAGTATCCGGAGATAAAAACATTCTGACTGAGAAGGATGAATGCCGTACACTCTTCCCAATGCCGCATCTTTTTTTATGCCAGGGTGTCCAACTACGTCCTTACCACGTTTCCTTCTAGAAAATTTATTGTTAGCCCATGTATAGTAATGAGGGACTTCGTGATAGAGTAGTGTTTTGGCAAAGCCGTCACTACTGCATAGGGGGGTTACTCTGTAATGCGATGCGAAAGGAATTGCTTTCGCATTTCAATGTTAATAGCATACAAATGCGTTTAGTTTTTCATTCGCATCGCATTACAGAGTAACACCCCAGGTCAAAAAACGCTGTCAGTGTCGTTTTTGGTGGATTTTCCACAATATTTTCCAAGTTTTCCGCTGAGAAGTATATACGTTGTCCGTTCTCTAAGTGCACCGCTAAGTGTACTACGGTTAAGGTGTCTGTCATGGATACGAAACTCTAACAACCCCCACACTGCTTCAGATCTACTGATGTACCGGCCGCTCAAATAATTTTCACCTTCGTCGTGAGAATTTCTGACACTGAAAGTTGCTTGATCAGAGCCTTTATTAATATATTTGCATATGTACTTTATGGCCTGTACGGAATGACAATATTCAACGTTTATGTGGGAG
Organism: Linnaemya tessellans; assembly: GCA_951800035.1. Classification (NCBI taxonomy): domain Eukaryota; kingdom Metazoa; phylum Arthropoda; class Insecta; order Diptera; family Tachinidae; genus Linnaemya; species Linnaemya tessellans. The sequence continues at coordinate 64,535,920 of OX637534.1, read as the reverse complement.
TTGAAAGTTCGACATAATATTGGAGAATACGGCACCACCCATCTATTGTCTATGCTAACTGTCCTACCCCGCATATTCAAGGTAGCAACCTGTCCGCCGTTCTTACCGTCACGACGACGATAGACGGGATATCCATCATCACCGGTCTGAGTCTCAGTGACAAAACGCCGCGGATATTTTTTGGTGCATATACCATTTTTCATGGATGGCGATGTGATGCTTTCTTCTCCACGTGGCCTATGTATCATGTTTTTTGTGATTATTTCAAAGAGTGTTGGATCTTCATCTTTATTTGGTAGTTCGGCAACTATCTAATCATCAATTTCATCTGGCTGTATTTTTCTGTCTAACCAAAACAACATTTGGCAATGTGGCAAATCTCGTTTCTGCCATTCGACGCTAAGCATATGACAATTGACAGTGCCAAAGATCTCATCCTTTGTAATTAATTTAATAATTTTTTCATTTTCAAATGAAATACTCGTGCGATAATATCATACCGATCGAAAGACCGCTGGCCGGTAAAAAGTTCTTCTTTAATTTCTTGCCACTCAGGGTTGCAAGTAAAGGTGACAAATAAGTCTGGTCTGCCGTAATTACGCACGTATGTCATGGCATCCTGAGTTTTTTCATGGAGGTACCTTGGAGAACCGGTAAATGAGGATGGTAAAATGACGTGTTGTCCTATATTTGCAGCATTTACATTTGCGTCTTGGTTTATAGCATCTCTTAGTTTCCGTCTCTACCATGCAATACTATGTCTCTGGGACCTTTATCTTCGGCAACTAACAAAACGGCCACCATTATGGCTATTTAAAGCAGTTTGTAATTCATTAATTAAATCAATTTTCAGTGTTGGGGCGATGTTTGATCGTAGTGATAGTTGATCTGCATCTTAAACAAAATAAATCTGCAAGAATTGCGGATTTTGGCCTGAAAAACTTGACCTTCTACTTTAAATGTGGGCATAAAATGCCCTTCTCTAATCTCTTTGGCGCCAAACGATGTCATTTGAAAGAGGCTGTTGTACCTACGTAAATTCTGTAAAAAATGAGCAGATAATGAATGATTATTGGTCAAAAGATTTTTTATCAGTTGTGGCGGATCTCTTATATTAGGGAGAACAACTTTTCCAGAAGCACAGCACCTACCAATCGGTTCATCGGCCCATTTTTTGGCGGAACACTTAGAGCACTTTTTATTCATTGCTCCAATTTGGACGGTTGTCTGATGAGCATAATCAATGTGTGAATCGTTATTGAAAGCTGACCTATTACTATGAGCTAAAATTCGAATGCGCGCTCTAGTTGTTGCCACTTGCTGTCTTTCTCTTTGTGTTGTTAGGCTTTGTAGACGCTCAGTACTCGATTGGCGTTCGCGAACCTGAGAGGTTCTCACATTTTGTTCGGCCAAACGTTGGGAGCGGTCAGTGCTAGATTCCCTAGTGCGAGCTCGTGAGGTTCTAGTATTTTGTTCCCGAAGACGCTGCGAGCGCTCGGTGCTACATTGTCGCGCACGTAATTGAGGGGTTCTCACATTTTGTTCGGAGAACCGTCCAGGCGACTGAACCGCGCGGGTACGTTACTTATAGTGATCGCGTCCTCTCGCACGCGCAATCATTAGCACTATTTCTAACAATTTTATTATTGTGACAACTCCCAAACCATATATCCGATTTGAATCAATTAAAAAAATATTGAAAGCTAGATAAATACCCTTAATGATAAAACTATAAATTTGGATAAGGATTCATATCATGATGCGAATTTAACCTATTTTTATTCCTGTCGGCGAATTAATTTCATTTTAGAACACAAAACCTGTTATTCTGGCTAAAGTATGATAGTAGGATATACCACCTCGAGGACTTTTTTGTAGATATTAGTAATACCTATAAACCCGTAGTACATTATTTTATACTATCATCAATAGTTTTGCCAGCGCACGTCAAGAAAAATTTTCGTTTTTCCACCTTTTGTTACAATATTGCAATTTTCTTACGAATCCCTATTTTTTTTCAAAATAAATTATAGCCTATGCTACTCCCCGATAATGTAGGTTTCTATTTGTGAAAGAATTTTTAAAATCGGACCAGTAGTTCCGGAGCCTATTCGTTACAAACAAACAAATTTTACCTCTTTATAATATTAGTGTAGATGTTTAATTTACAAACAAAAGGAAAAAATCCATTTCATGTACCCCAAAATGTTCTAATTGTCCAACCGTAGAATAGTCTTTTAATTTTTTTTTGGTTTTTAATACCAATTTATTTCTTCCTGATAGGTAGGTATAATTCATCATAAATAACAAAAATAACAAATTATATGGTTACTTATGTGAATCAGAAAATGTCGATATTCCAAACCTGAAATTGGATTATTAATTAATTTGGTTTTTAATACCAAAAAAGATTTCGTTCACACACAACCAAAATAAGGAACTTATATGGCTACTTTTATGTACTAAAAAATTTCGATTTTCCAACCTTGGAACCAAATTTTTAATACCAAGTTAATTCTTCCTGAAATATAAAATAGGTTTAATTCACTAAAAAACAAAATTTGGAATTTATGTGGGTACTTTTATGTACCAGAAATATTTCGATTATCCAACTCTGGAAACGAATTTTTATTTTTTTACCAATGCAATTCTTAGTAAACTTTTAAGCTTTTTAGTCACTTTCATGTACTATAAAATATTTTAATAATGAGGTTCATGCAACTCTTAATAATGAGGTTTAGTTAAGAAAAACTTAATATTTGTAACCATTTTGGTCACTTTCATGTACTGAAAAATATTGCAGTTATCCAATCCTGGAATCGAAATTTTGATTTGTTTTAATATTTGATACCAATTTTGTTTTTCCTGAATTAAAAAATAGTTTTAATTAGTAAAAAACCGCCGTTAGTTGGCTTTTTGGTTACTTTTATGTATAAAAATATTTCAGTTTCCCAGCCCTGGGAACGAAATTTTAATTTTTGTCTTCTTTTTTTACCAATGCTAGTTTCCATTACTTATAAAGTACTTTTATTTACAAAAATCTTAAAAGTGGCTATCTTCGTGAAGTATAAATTGATTTTAGTTAAGAAAATCTCAAAATATATAACAATTTTGGTTATTACATGTACTACAAAATATTGCATGTACCAAAAAAAACTTTAATTTTCCCAACCCTGGAAGCGAAATTTTATTTACTTATTTTTTATCAGTGCAAGTCTTCTTTAAGTATAAAGTAGTTTTATTTAAGAAAAATTTTAATTTTTTAACCATTTTCGCCACTTTCATGTACCACAAAATATTGCACTTGTCCACCCCTGGATTCGAAATTTTGATTTTTTTTTTAATTTTTGATACCAATTTTGTTCTTTCCAAATTATAAGACAGTTTTAGTTAACAAAAAAAACATCAGTTGCCTGTTTGATTACTTCCACGTATCAAAAAAATGCAATTTCCCATCCCTGGAAGCAAAATTTGAATTTAAATATTTTTTTTTTTGTCAATGCAAATCTTCATGATGTTAAAGACGTTTTGTTAAAGAAAAACTTGAAATTTTTAACAATTTTAGTTAGTACATGTACTACAAAATACGGAATGCGCCGAAAAAAAATTTTTATTTCCCATCCCTGGAAAAAATTTTAAATTTTTTTTTAGTTTTTAATAGAGCATTGAGGCTTCCCAAAGCACGAAATAGATTTAATTTACAAACATTATATGCCGATTTATACCAAAAATCAATTATTTTTTTAATGTTTGTAAATTAAACCTACTTCGTGCTTTGGGGAGCCTCAGTGGTCTATTAAAAACTAAAAAAATAAATTTTTTTTCCAGGGATGGGAAATTAACATTTTTTTTCGGCCTATTCCGTATTTTGTAGTACATGTAGTAACTAAAATTGTTAAAAATTTCAAGCTTTTCTTTAACAAAACCACTATATACATCATGAAAATTTGCATTGGCCAACAAAAAAAAGAAATTGTATATTCAAATTTTGCTTCCAGGGGTGGGAAATTGAATTTTTTTTATACATGAAGGTAATCAAGCAGGCAACTGATGTTGTTTTTTTTTGTTTTCCTAACTAAAACTGTCTTATAATTTAGGAAGAACTAAATTGGTATCAAAAATAAAAAATAAAATTTCGAATCCAGGGATGGACAAGTGCAATATTTTATGGTACATGAAAGTTACCAAAATGCTAAAAAATTGCAATTTTTCTTATATAAAACTACTTTATACCTCAAAAAGCGTGTCACTAATAGAAAAAAACAAAAAAAATTAAAATTTCGATTCCAGGGTTGGAAAAATTAAATTTTTTTTGTTACATGCAATATTTTGTAGTACATGTAATAACCAAAATGGTTGCAAAATTCGAGTTTTTCTTAAACAAAAGTACTTTATACCTCATGAAGATTTGCATTGATAAAGAAAATTTTAAAAAATTTAAATTTCGCTTCCAGGGTTGGGAAATTGAATTTTTTTTATACATAAAAGTAAGCAAAAAGGCAATTGACGTTGTTTTTTTTAATAATTAAAACTATTTTTTAGTTCAGGAAAACAAAATTGGTATCAAAAATTAAAAAAAAAATCAAAATTTAGATTCCAGAGTTGGATAACTCAAATATTTTGTGGTACATAAAAATGACATAAATGGTTACAAATATTAAATTTTTCTTAAATAAAACTATTTCATGCCTCATTAAGAGTTGCACTGGTCAAAAAAATTTAAATTTGGATTCCAGCGTTGGGAAATTGAAATATTTATTCTGCATAAAAGTAACCAAAAAGGCAATTGATGTTGTTTCTTTTTGCTAATTAAAGCTGTATAATTCAGGAAGAAAAGTTTAAAAATTTTAATTTTTTTGTCAAGTAAAACTATGTTACACTTCACTAAGAATTGCATTGGTAAAAAAATAAAAATTCGCTTCCAGAGTTGGAAAATCGAAATATTTTTCGTACATAATAGTACATACATAACTCCCAAATTTTGTGCTTTTAGTAAATGAAACCTATTAGATATTTCAGAAAAAATTAAACTAGTATCAAAATATAATAAATTCCAGGGTTGGAAAATCGAAATTTTTTGGTACATAAAAGTAACCATATAAGTTCCCAATTTTATACATCGCTAAGAATTAGATTGGTATTAAAAATTTTAAAAACTAAAAATTCGGTTCCAGGGTTGAAAAATGGAAATATTTTTGGTACATAAAAGTACATACATAAATTCCAAATTTTGTGTTTTTAGTGAATTAAACCTAATTTATATATCACAAAAAATGAAATTAGTATTAAAAAATTAAAAATTCGGTTCCAGGGTTGGAAAATCGATATTTTCTGATTCATAAAAGCAGCCATTTATTTGTTATTTTTGATTTTTATGATGAATTATACCTACTTTATATATCAGAAAGAAATATATTGGTATTAAAAACCAAAAGAATCTAAAAGACTACTCTACCGTTGGACAATTAGACCCTTTTGGGGTACGTGACACGGATTTTTTTCTTTCTGTTTGTAAATTAATTATATTTTGAAAGACGTTCATAGGTATTAGATATAAGAAAAGCCAAACATTTAGCTTCCTAGCCGAAAAATTCAAACGATTTCTTTAATATAAAAGTAACCGATAACATCATTTTAATTTTTTAATTAAACCTACTTTCTGTTTTGGCAAGAAAGAAAGAAAGAAAGAAGAATTACATCTGTGAAGGGTATTTAAGATTCGGCACAGCCAAATATAGCACTTTTACTTGTTTGTTTTCTTACTATGTCATACTACAACTGGCTGGGTTTTTTCAACTCTAAAGGCCGAGTCAGATAGAACTTTTCGCTTTGCGTGACGTTTCTAAATTAAACAGAAAAGCGCAAAGCAAAAGGTGTATGCCACAATAAAAACTTTGACAACACCCGTACATTGTTTCTTTTCCATAAAAAGTGGTTGATAATTTTGGTATTATACATATTTTTTTAATATTTATTGCATATATTTAGCTTTTATTAAAACACATTCAGATATTTAAAATTTACGTCCGAATTTGGCAAAATAAAAAAAAAATATTTCCGCTGATTGTCAAAGCACCCAAAAAGATGAGAGTTGCCCATCTTTACGCTTCGCGTTACGTTAAAAGTACTTTATGTGACATGTTTCATATAGGCATGTATATTTCATCTTAAATGTCAAAGTGAAACTATAACGCAACGCGAAGCAAAAGTTTTATCTGACACGGCCTTAAGTGTAGTTGTAAGAGACAATGAAAACAACAAGAGTTTACAATTGTTTTATTAAAACAATGATTCGTAGTGTTGACAATATTTTGTAATTTTAGTGAAATGCGCATAGGAACTAGCTAAAACCCCTCAATAATCAATTTTCAACTTTTTATAAAAAAATTTGGAAAAGAATCAGCACGTATAAAATTAAAAGAATTTTGTGTTAAACAACAGATTCCCAAATAAACTTAAAACTCAGCGAGTGCCTGTTGTCAACACTGCGAAACATTGTTTTAATAAAACAATTGTAAGCTGTTGTTGTTTTCTTTGTCTCTTACAACTACACTTAAGCTAGATTTACACGATTGAAGGTATTTTGAAGTCTTATCAAAATTTTGAAAATTAATTTTGATGTTCTATTTACACGTTTCAAAAATTTGATCAAAATATTCTTTCAATATATATCAAAATATTTTGACACAAATTTTATCAAAATTTGTTGAAGCTAATTTACACCATTGGCAAACTTTTTATATTCAAAATATTGACTTTGATCAGCTGTTTTGCTTCTTTTGTGAAATAATTTGTCATAAATAATTTATTATTATAAAAAAAAACAATTAATAAGTATGGACGACGACACAATTATCATAGCATCAACATCTTTAATATTGGAGGAAGAAGTAGCTGATAATAATGCCAAAAAAAGAAGAAAACAAAAGGAACATTGGGTTCGACCTTTTCTTTTGGAAGGTAATGGCATGTATGTCTCTTTTAGGAAGCGATTGAAAAGGAATGATCCCGAACTATACAAAAACTTTGTGCGAATGTCACCAGACGATTTTGATTATTTGCTTGATCTCGTCTCCCCAATAATAGAAAAAGCCAATACTAATATGCGGGAATCTATATGCGCCGGAGAACGCCTGGCAATTACTTTAAGATATTTAGCGACTGGAGACAGTTACGCAAGTCTGATGTTCTTGTCTAAAAGATCAAGGTCATCGATATGCAATATTGTGCCTGAAGTTTGCGCTGCATTATATAAAGTATTAAAGGATGAATTTTTAAAGGTAAACCTTAATTTATTAAATAAAAAAACATATCAAAAATAATATCTATTGGTACAGATGCCAGCAACAGAGAAGGAATGGGAGAGTATTTCCCAAAGCATAAATAAAACGTGGAATTTTCCTAATTCAATCGGGGCATTAGATGGAAAACACATCGATATTATAGCACCAGCACACTGTGGAAGCGCATATTTCAATTACAAAAAGAAAAACAGCATAGTTTTGATGGCGCTTGTGGATGCGAACTACAATTTTGTTTACATAGACGTTGGTGCAAAGGGTAGAGAGTCCGATGGCGGAGTATTCAGTAGATGTTCGCTATCAAATGGACTATATAATAACACGTTGAATTTGCCGCAACCGAAACCACTGCCCTATAGACAAAAACCTATTCCATATGTGATTGTTGCAGATGATGCTTTTCCCTTAAATTCCAATATTATGAAACCATATAGTTTTCGGAATCAAAACACGAAGGAAAGAATTTTCAATTATAGGTTGTCCAGATTTAGGCGTGTTTCGGAAAACGTATTTGGGTTAATATCAGCCCGATTTCGTGTTGTCAGAAAAACAATGGAACTTTCCCCACCAAATGTTGTCAAAGTTGTTCTTGCAGTATGTGCATTACACAATTTTTTGAACAAACGCAAGTGTGGTACCTATGCACAAATAAGAGACTACGACCAAGTGAATGCGGATGGATCTATAACGAACGGAAGATGGCGTGAAGAAGTGCGGACAGAGAATATTTTGTCTTCGATAGAACCATTGTGCAATCAAGGTCGTCAAAGCGAAACGTCCAAGCTCATTCGACAAGAATTCACGGAACATTTTTTAAATGAAGGAGAAGTTCCATGGCAATACAAGCATATTTATTAAAACTTAATTAAAACCCAATAAATTGAAATAAAAAGTTCATTTTCATATATTCATTTATTTATTTATTAAACTAAATATCACATTCTGTTTCTATGTACATATATAAAATATTAAAGACAAAAACAAATAACAAAAAAAATTCATTTAAAAAGGTCTAAAACAAAACATAAGTATTCATAAAAAATAAAATTAAAATTCAGTCACGTTTAAATCACATTCAGTTTACAATAAAATATTAAAATAAAAATAAAAAAAAATTAAAACACTTAATTATCTGGTTGAACTTCAAATGAGTCGATTACGTTATTAATTTGAGATCTCAGTCTGAAAATATAAGTTCGTATAAAATATTATTTGAGTACTATGCATTTCAAACTCACCTGCGAGCATTTGTCTCTGAATATGCAGAAAGCTGCTGACCAACATACTCTCCATAAGCCTTCTGCCAACTTATGTCTTCCTTCGCTTGCGATACTTTTTGTGAAAGAAATTGGCCAAGTTTTTCGTAAACTTCTGAACGTTTACTTTCCATTTCGTTTACTTCTTGGACTTTCCTACGCTTTGCAGGAGTACAATTTTCGAGAGCAGCACTAGGATGTGAACATTGACCTTCTGAAATTTGAAATTGCTCTTCAACGTCATCCCAATCCTCAATAGCATAACAAGTTGAGGTCTCAAAGTTGGATTCAGTACCTCCTGATCCACGATTTCTCACCGCATCTAAAAAGTGTAGAGCTGCAAAATACTCATACCTTGATACGTATGTAGCGCCACCTTGTCCACTTTTTGAGCTATTTATTTTTTTGTGCTCCGCCTGCAATAACTTTTAAATGTGATCAAAATATACATACAACAAAACAAGAAACAATTTAAATTATATCGTGATCGTACAGCGTTAAATTGTGCTTTGCAGTCGGCTATACAATGATTTGTTGCAGCAGCAATTTCTGACCAGCACTTCTCCTTCTCATTCCGGTTTCTGTACCCATCAATTTTGAAGTTCCAAATTGGTTCACGTACTTCAACCATTTCGATGAACAGCCTAAGCTCATCTCCTGTCCACTTTTTTTGTTGCTTCCGATTGTTGCGCAAATTGTCATTTATGTTATCACTTTTAAAAATATTCATATATTATTCTACAAATATATAGTTATTAAATATGTAATACTTACCAACTCATTTTAATTTTTCTAATTTGTTTTAATTTTTTCTAAATTCTTTTTAAAAGCACAAGTTTTGCCGCTGGAAGTAAAAACAGCTGAAATGTATTGAATCAAAATAATGAACATGCCTTCAAATTATTTATGGTTATCAATATTGCCAGATGCGATTTTGATGGTTATTTACACGGTAGCAATAAAATCTTCAAAAGATTTGTTCAATAAATTTTGATCAACAAACTTTGAAGAAATATTGCTGTTTACACGAGTTTTAAGCATTTTGAAGAGCGATTTTGAAAAAAATGTCAATCGTGTAAATTTAGCTTAAAGCTAAATTTAGCTTAAAGCTAAATTTACACGATTGACATTTTTTTCAAAATCGCTCTTCAAAATGCTTAAAACTCGTGTAAACAGCAATATTTCTTCAAAGTTTGTTGATCAAAATTTATTGAACAAATCTTTTGAAGATTTTATTGCTACCGTGTAAATAACCATCAAAATCGCATCTGGCAATATTGATAACCATAAATAATTTGAAGGCATGTTCATTATTTTGATTCAATACATTTCAGCTGTTTTTACTTCCAGCGGCAAAACTTGTGCTTTTAAAAAGAATTTAGAAAAAATTAAAACAAATTAGAAAAATTAAAATGAGTTGGTAAGTATTACATATTTAATAACTATATATTTGTAGAATAATATATGAATATTTTTAAAAGTGATAACATAGATGACAATTTGCGCAACAATCGGAAGCAACAAAAAAAGTGGACAGGAGATGAGCTTAGGCTGTTCATCGAAATGGTTGAAGTACGTGAACCAATTTGGAACTTCAAAATTGATGGGTACAGAAACCGGAATGAGAAGGAGAAGTGCTGGTCAGAAATTGCTGCTGCAACAAATCATTGTATAGCCGACTGCAAAGCACAATTTAACGCTGTACGATCACGATATAATTTAAATTGTTTCTTGTTTTGTTGTATGTATATTTTGATCACATTTAAAAGTTATTGCAGGCGGAGCACAAAAAAATAAATAGCTCAAAAAGTGGACAAGGTGGCGCTACATACGTATCAAGGTATGAGTATTTTGCAGCTCTACACTTTTTAGATGCGGTGAGAAATCGTGGATCAGGAGGTACTGAATCCAACTTTGAGACCTCAACTTGTTATGCTATTGAGGATTGGGATGACGTTGAAGAGCAATTTCAAATTTCAGAAGGTCAATGTTCACATCCTAGTGCTGCTCTCGAAAATTGTACTCCTGCAAAGCGTAGGAAAGTCCAAGAAGTAAACGAAATGGAAAGTAAACGTTCAGAAGTTTACGAAAAACTTGGCCAATTTCTTTCACAAAAAGTATCGCAAGCGAAGGAAGACATAAGTTGGCAGAAGGCTTATGGAGAGTATGTTGGTCAGCAGCTTTCTGCATATTCAGAGACAAATGCTCGCAGGTGAGTTTGAAATGCATAGTACTCAAATAATATTTTATACGAACTTATATTTTCAGACTGAGATCTCAAATTAATAACGTAATCGACTCATTTGAAGTTCAACCAGATAATTAAGTGTTTTAATTTTTTTTTATTTTTATTTTAATATTTTATTGTAAACTGAATGTGATTTAAACGTGACTGAATTTTAATTTTATTTTTTATGAATACTTATGTTTTGTTTTAGACCTTTTTAAATGAATTTTTTTTGTTATTTGTTTTTGTCTTTAATATTTTATATATGTACATAGAAACAGAATGTGATATTTAGTTTAATAAATAAATAAATGAATATATGAAAATGAACTTTTTATTTCAATTTATTGGGTTTTAATTAAGTTTTAATAAATATGCTTGTATTGCCATGGAACTTCTCCTTCATTTAAAAAATGTTCCGTGAATTCTTGTCGAATGAGCTTGGACGTTTCGCTTTGACGACCTTGATTGCACAATGGTTCTATCGAAGACAAAATATTCTCTGTCCGCACTTCTTCACGCCATCTTCCGTTCGTTATAGATCCATCCGCATTCACTTGGTCGTAGTCTCTTATTTGTGCATAGGTACCACACTTGCGTTTGTTCAAAAAATTGTGTAATGCACATACTGCAAGAACAACTTTGACAACATTTGGTGGGGAAAGTTCCATTGTTTTTCTGACAACACGAAATCGGGCTGATATTAACCCAAATACGTTTTCCGAAACACGCCTAAATCTGGACAACCTATAATTGAAAATTCTTTCCTTCGTGTTTTGATTCCGAAAACTATATGGTTTCATAATATTGGAATTTAAGGGAAAAGCATCATCTGCAACAATCACATATGGAATAGGTTTTTGTCTATAGGGCAGTGGTTTCGGTTGCGGCAAATTCAACGTGTTATTATATAGTCCATTTGATAGCGAACATCTACTGAATACTCCGCCATCGGACTCTCTACCCTTTGCACCAACGTCTATGTAAACAAAATTGTAGTTCGCATCCACAAGCGCCATCAAAACTATGCTGTTTTTCTTTTTGTAATTGAAATATGCGCTTCCACAGTGTGCTGGTGCTATAATATCGATGTGTTTTCCATCTAATGCCCCGATTGAATTAGGAAAATTCCACGTTTTATTTATGCTTTGGGAAATACTCTCCCATTCCTTCTCTGTTGCTGGCATCTGTACCAATAGATATTATTTTTGATATGTTTTTTTATTTAATAAATTAAGGTTTACCTTTAAAAATTCATCCTTTAATACTTTATATAATGCAGCGCAAACTTCAGGCACAATATTGCATATCGATGACCTTGATCTTTTAGACAAGAACATCAGACTTGCGTAACTGTCTCCAGTCGCTAAATATCTTAAAGTAATTGCCAGGCGTTCTCCGGCGCATATAGATTCCCGCATATTAGTATTGGCTTTTTCTATTATTGGGGAGACGAGATCAAGCAAATAATCAAAATCGTCTGGTGACATTCGCACAAAGTTTTTGTATAGTTCGGGATCATTCCTTTTCAATCGCTTCCTAAAAGAGACATACATGCCATTACCTTCCAAAAGAAAAGGTCGAACCCAATGTTCCTTTTGTTTTCTTCTTTTTTTGGCATTATTATCAGCTACTTCTTCCTCCAATATTAAAGATGTTGATGCTATGATAATTGTGTCGTCGTCCATACTTATTAATTGTTTTTTTTTATAATAATAAATTATTTATGACAAATTATTTCACAAAAGAAGCAAAACAGCTGATCAAAGTCAATATTTTGAATATAAAAAGTTTGCCAATGGTGTAAATTAGCTTCAACAAATTTTGATAAAATTTGTGTCAAAATATTTTGATATATATTGAAAGAATATTTTGATCAAATTTTTGAAACGTGTAAATAGAACATCAAAATTAATTTTCAAAATTTTGATAAGACTTCAAAATACCTTCAATCGTGTAAATCTAGCTTTAGAGTTGGAAAAAACCCAGCCAGTTGTAGTATGATATAGTAAGAAAACAAAAAATGAATAAGTGATTATTGAAGTTCTTGTTATATCTTTGTTATTTGTTTATACTTCTGATTCAATTGAGTCAAAGTTTAAAATAATATCTCTAGCTATTCTAAGAAATGTTGGGTAAAGGTTCCCTGATGATCTGCATTAGCCCCAGTGAAATGCGCATAGGAATTAGCTAAAACCCCTCAATAATCAATTTTGATCTTTTTTATAAAAAAATTGGGAAAAGAATCAGCACGTATAAAATTAAATGAAAAAGAGCTGTTAGCGATTTTGTTCAGGTGTACTCGTTTTCATCAATACGTTTATGATTTACAAGTCGTAGTAAAACTGATCATAAACCGCTCGTTCCTTTAATTGAGAGGCCACAAAGGTTTACAAAGGATTGCAAAGGTTTATATTGCGTCTTTTAACATATAATATCAAATTAGTATACAAACCAGGTAAATACCTTTACTTAGCCGATGCTCTTTCAAGAGCCCCCTTAAAGAAAATGCCTTATTAGATCTTAATGATGAAATTGATTTACATTGCAATTTTATTATGTCTCAGAATACTTTGCCAGACTTAAAAATACAAAGAATTAAAGAGTCAACAAGATCAGATGAAGTTTTTAAAATTTTATTAGAATATATAAACATCGGATGGCCCGATAACAAAAAAACTTTAAGTGAAGTTTTTCTTCCATATCATTCTATAAAAAACGAAATTAGTGATATTAATGGAATTTTGTTGATGAATAACCGGATTTTAATTCCAAAAAATCTTAGGCGTGAGATGTTGTCATATATACATGAGGGGCACATGGGGGTACAACGTTGCCAAAATCTTGCGAAACAGACAATGTTTTGGCCATATATTAATAATGATATTAACATTATGGTATCAAGTTGCGAAACCTGTAAAAAGTTCAAGAAGTCCAATTCTAAAAAAGGATTATTACCACATGAAATTCCTAACATTCCATGGTACAAACTTGGTTGTGACCTTTTTGAATGTAATAGTAATAGTTGACTACTATTCGAAATTTCTTGCAATTGATATTTTGAGCTATGGTTATAATAGTAAGCAAGTTATAACTAAACTTAAATCTATGTTTGCTTGGCATGGGATTCAAGCTATTTTCATATCTGACAATGGTCCTCCCTTCAATTCGAAGGAATTTTGAGATTTCTGCAAGGAATGGGGAATGGAGCATAAGACCTCTAGTTCCTACCTCCCTAGGTCCAATGGTGTAGCAGAGCGCACAGCTCAGACGATAAAGAAAATGCTTTATAGATGCCTAGATGATACTTCTGATCCATTTACCCCTTTATTGCAGTACAGAACAACCCGAAAAGGGCAATTTCCAAGTTTGTCTGAAATGTTAATGGGTAGGGAATTGAGAACAAAGTTACCCTGCCACCCTGAAAATTTAAAACAAAAATTAATTGATTCGGAAGAAATTTCAAAGCAAATAAATAAACAGAACAAGAAAATGTTACAGTATTATAATAGTACTACAAAAAATACTGTAGTGGTAGAAGTAGGTGAAAGGATCATGTTTAAAAGGACACCTTTGTCTATATGGTACCCTGGTACTATAGTGGCAAACTATAAAGAACCTAGATCTTGTATTATTCATGATGAAGAAGGGTCAACATATAGAATAAATAGGCAACACAAAAATGGGAATGAAAATTACAATAATGATAACAATAACGAAAATGTCAATGAAGATGCAGACACAACTGAAAATGTGCAAGAAAATGTTAATCGAAATGAAAATGAAAATGCCAATGTAAATTTAAATAATAATGAAAACCAATCAAATAAAAGAGTTACTAGAAGCGGAAGAGTTTGTAAAACACCTCAAAAGTATATGAATTGAATTTTTATAAAAAGGGAGATGTTATGATAAGAATCCACTTATTTATAACTCTGCTAACTAATTGAGTATTATATCCTTAAGTATATAACCATTCATCTTAATCTATTACATTGCTATACTTGAATTGTATTTGTAAGCTAGTTGTAAGTTTCACTCAATAAAGAGACATAGAATAAACAACATTAAGTAGTGCGAGTAAGACGTAAAACTCTCGAAAGGGAGTAAACGATCAGTGTTCTGGCTGTACCTGAAGAATAGTTGCCAACGATGCTTGATGTTGACTAACATGCATGTGCTATGAATCGCACATTTGTCGAGCCACATGCGACTTGAAAAACGCCAATTTCTTTTGAACGATTTTGAGCGATTACGAACTCCAGCACACCAATTTTGTGACTTCAAATCGAAAACGCTTTATTTCATGCGATAAGCGATTTCCATCACATGGGCGTAAATGTTTTTTGTTTATTATTTGTAAATATCAATTATTTTTCATATGGTTGTATTTTATACGTATGTACAAGTTAACGACACTGTCGACACTGCACCTGAAAGGAATTTGGCAGTGTCAGCGTAATTCACAATTTTATTCATTCCCACGACTTTGCACGCGCATCCGACCTGGTTGCGAAATACCAAGGAATATCAGGTTGCACCAAAATCATAACTGCAACCTGAGCGTCTGCATACCTGTGCATGTGAGTGAAACGTGATCGTCGAATGGGACGAGCCAACAAAGTTGGCTGAAAACAGGCAGTCTTGGCTTCGGTTGAATACGAAACGGTTGTGCGAGTTGTGAAATTAATTGCTTTAGAAATTAATTATAAAATTTTATTGTGAAATTAATTATATCCTTTATTGTGAGATTAATTATATCTTTTATTGTGAATTTGGTTTAATTAAAGGTAACTTAAAATTAGCTTCGAGTGTTTTATTTAAAGGCGCAGTTGTAGCGCCTCGATTAATTTTTTTAATGTACACCGTTTGAGGTTCTCTAACTGGCGCCCGATCAGGGACCCGTAAAAACTTACGGTGTCCTTATAACCTAATAACTTAAAACGTTCTGCGAATCCCAAGGGACCCTCCAGGACGAATAAAAAACATAAAAACCAAATAAAATATATCGTCCTTCGCCAACCTGATACTCCTGGTGACTAAATAAACCAAAGTCACAGAAGGTTATCAGAGCGTAAGTGAAGGCATCTGTAACCCAGTAAGTACCCACGAGTATCAAAGTGGGTTTCCAAAAAGGATAAATACAGACCCTTCCGCGAGGAAGAAAAAGGGACTTCAAACGGTCGCGTCGCCAAGGCCATCAATAAAAATAAAAAAAAGAGGAAAAAATATATAAAAAAAGACTTGTGCAAATTTAAAAAAAGAAAGTACGAGAAAGAAATTTAAGTATAAGGCTTGAAGTGAAAGAAGCATGCATATCCTTTTGAAATTGAATAAAAAATTGAAATTAAAAATTTAAATATAAAATTGAATAAAGAATTGATGAAAGAAAAATTAAAATTAAAATAAATTAAAGAAAATAAATTAATTTGAAGGAAAAAGAAGAATACGAGTGGGAAAAAGTCTGAAAAATTTTAATAGTGGAAAGAAGGAAAGAATATTATCCTGCAAAAGTCAGGAATATTTATGAAAAACAATATTGAGGAAATAATATATTAACATAAAATATAAAAATATACATATAGAATTCTAAAAAGAAAGAAAAAAAAACAAAACAAGTAATTTATAGAAAAGAAGAAAAGGTGAAACTATATCTGCAGCGACAAAAAAGCTTCAAGTGTTGGATTCCGGATTATCAACAACAAAATTGCCAGGTGAGTCCTTTCACCAAATTTGTTTTTGAGTAACATTCGTGACTATGGAGGAAATGAAGACAAGTTTGACTTCTCTAACGGGGGCAGTGAATTGCCTCTTAGAGCAGGTAAAATTACTAGAGGGTAGGCTTGGTAAAATGGAGCAGGCTAACATTAGAGTTTCTGAATTAAGTAGGCAAATAGAGCAGATGAGGGAACAGGAGCAGGGGGAAATAGTGTTAGCTCCAGCATTACAAGTCCTAAGAACGGAAGAGGATTTGAGGGCAATCTCTAGGTTTCCCGATAGTGTTAAGGAATTGCGCACGTTTGACGGCAATCCTTTCCACTATGTATCATGGCTGCAGACTGGAGCGAAGTTAAAAAACTTTTATCACTCCATTATGCTGATAAGTGAGATTTTCAGACTTTAGAGCATCAACTCAACCAGCTCAGTCAGGGATCGTCGACGGTGGACGAATTTTATTCCACCATTAATCACCAATTATCGCTCTTCATTAACAAATTAAAAACAGAGGCATATAGCGAGGAGACCATTAATGCTCTGCTTGCTACGCATAGGAACAGAGATTTAGACATATTTATTCGGGGCCTTACTCCTGAATTGTCCAGAATGATGATAATTCAACGGCCGAAAACGTTGCCAGAAGCCTGTCTAGAGTTACAAAATTTAACGATGAGAAATAATATTCTCCACACCAGAGCACCTGCTAAAAATAATGCACAACAATTTTCTCAAGCGCTTACAACTACTCCACCTAGACCTCCTAAGGTTTTTTATAATAATCCTCCTCCAAACCCATTTAGATATAATAACTGGCAACAAAGAAATTATAACTTCCAGAAGGATAACCCGAACAATAATTACAGGCCAACACCCTACGCTAACCTGCATCAAGTGAAACCAGAGCCAATGGAAGTGGACCGTTCGATGCAGACGCGAAGGGTAAATTACATGAGCCGTCCTAGACCTGCTGAAAAAAGAAGTGCTCCAGAAATGGTTAATAGGGATAAACAACCGCGGCTATATCATCTAGATGCTGAAGAATTCCATCCACAGGAAGAAGTTGTAGGAAGTTTCGACAATGCTGCAGGCGACCAAATTGTATGTAGGCAGGCCATCAAGCATACCTTACATAGAATACACCACTGCTAAGAACAAAACCTTTAATTTTTTTATCGATACCGGCTCGAACAAAAATTTTTGTAGCCCAAAACTGACCGGCGGAAGCATACCCTTATCGAAACCACTCGTAGTTATTACTGCTGGTGGGAGGATCGAAATTAATAAAAAATAGTAGGAAAATTTTTCCTCAAATACGGAATATCAGACCCAATTACATTTTAGATATTACATGGACTCTTTACCTTCGATGGTATAATAGGCGACGATACCTTAAAGACCTTGGGAGCAGTTGCCGATAGGAAAGAGAATTTTCTTCTGATTAAAGAAACAATTAAAATACCCCTCAAGGCAAAAATTTCCAATAATCTAAATTACATACTGAGCGAATCCTTGTGCGTAGAAATAAGAGACAAAATTAAGGGAATGATAAGCAAATAGAAAACCTTATTTGGGCCACTTGATGATAGCCAAGCTGCTGCGACTAGCGTGCAAGCAGAAATAAAAACGACCACATTTGACCCAATTTATTCAAAGAGTTATCCATATCCAGCTGCAATGAGGGATGAGGTTGATAGGCAGATTAATGAGTTATTATCCGAAGGGATAACACGCCCCTCAAAAAGCTCACCGATTTGGGTGGTGCCCAAAAAACCAAAACCGACTGGGGAAAAACAGTATCGATTAGTAGTTGACTACAAACGACTTAACGCAGTGACTGTTCCCGCCACTTACCCAATTCCGGATATTAACGCCACGTTGGCGAGTCTAGGTAACGCACAGTTTTTTACGACGATAGATTTGACTTCCGCCTTGCATCAAATTCCGATGAAACCTTCAGACACTCCTAAGACCGCATTCTCGACAATGAATGGGAAATTTGAATTCCTCCGCTTACCCTCTGGGCTGAAAAATGCCCCAGCAATCTTTCAACGAATGATCGATGATGTCCTTAAGGAATTTATAGGGAAGATTTGTTACGTCTACATAAACGATATAATCGTATTCGGACATAGTGAAGAGGAGACCCTGAATAACGTTGACACAATTTTCAGAAGATTGAAAGAAGCAAATCTAAAGGTCAACATTGAGAAAACGCATTTTATGCAAAAGGAAGTGGAATTTTTAGGGTATGTAGTGAATTCTGAAGGGATAAAGCCTGACCCCAAAAAAGCAGAAGCTATTTAAAAACTTCTACCTAATACCAACCTAAAGGAACTAAAAGGATTCCTAGGAATGACGTCGTACTATAGAGCGCTTTATCAAAGGCTATGCTAAGGTGGCGAAGCCACTAACAAATTTGACAAGTGGAGAAAATATGCAAGTAAAGGCTACTCAGTCCAAGAAAGTTCAGATAAAATTGAATGATGAGGAGCTAATTGCTTTGCAGAAATTAAAGGCTCATTTAACAACAGCAGAAATTCTCGCTTTTCCTGATTTTGACAAATCGGTTAACCTCACGACTGATGCTTCGAAGTACGCCATCGGTAGGGATAAGCCCATTGCTTATATATCACGCTCGCTAAATGAAACAGAAGAAGAGTACGCTAAGAACGAAAAAGAAATGCTGGCAATCGTGTGGGCATTAGATAATTTGAGAAATTATTTTTATGGTGCCAAGAAAATAAAAATTTTCACTGACCATCAACCTCTTACTTATGCGTTAGGTAATAGGAACTACAATGCTAAACTGAAACGATGGAAAGCTCGCATAGAGGAGTACAACCACGAATTAATCTACAAACCTGGTAGATCAAATTTTGTTGCGGATGCTCTCGCCAGATTAAAAACTTGCCTCAATCACATCAGCGATGAATCAACCACAATAGCTAGTGAGGGGGACTCGCAAAGTACCATAACGGCTGGCGAGGGTGACTCACAAGATACTAGAACAGCATCAGAAACAAGGGACGACGACGTATTATCAACATCCTCAACCATTCATAGTGCAATTCAAGATGCCTCGGATCTTATTCCCTATATGGAAGCTCCAATCAATGTCTTTAGAAATCAAATAATTATAAAAATTGGACCAGATCTCCATTCACATGAGGCACCACACAAAAACTTTCATCGACATTACTTCTCGTCTCGAGAGTGAAGTTCAGAAAATCTCTTGGATGTTCTCAAGAGAACACTGCGGCCTGGCATAGTTAAAGGGATCAAAGATCCAGAATTATGTTTGCCAGTTATACAAGAACTTTATTTACAGCATTTTTCAAGGTACAAAGTTAGAATCGCCCAGAAAATAGTTACGGACGTCAATTCAGAAAATAGGCAATTCGAAATAATCCAGAAAGAACATCGTAAGGCGCATAGAAATGGCAGAGAAAACAGAAGTCAGATTTTGGATGAATATTATTTCCCTCGTATGTACGCTCTCATAAGGAAATTCGTAGCGAATTGTGAGGTGTGTAATACTAACAAATACGATAGAAATCCTCCAAGTTCGCTAAACTATTTCATATTGGTGACAGATCTGTTTTAAATATTAGAGAGAAGGTAGTAAAGATTTTGCATTATTTTACCGTTCCCAAAATTTTAGTGTCAGACTATGAAATTAGCTTTATTAGCCTTTGATTAAGGACTTTCTTGAAAGGCTAGGAATAAAAATATATCTTACACTATCTCTACGCAGTGAAGTTAACGGACACGTAGAATGTCTACACTCAACACTAATTGAAATTTACAGGTGTCTCACAGCCGAACATGCAGAACTTAGTGTACAAGAACTGATGTACGTAGCGGTCGACAGCTATAATAACACTATACATTCTGTGACCGGTAAAAGACCAAGTGACATATTTTTTAATAGGACTAAAACTGCAGACTTTAGGAAATTGCTTCAGGCTCGTTCTAAGATTAATAGGGATCTCACGAAACTTATTAGGAAAAATGTAAAAGAGCGAAACACTAGAAAACGTACATCGCCAAAAAAAATATAAGAAAGGTGACGTTATATATGCTAGAATAAAATATATAAAAGCTAAAAACAAGGCAGTGTATAGGAAAGAGATTGTAGAAAGGACAATAAAGTCACAGTTCGTACAACGAGTGGTAAAAGGATTCATAAGGCCAACATAAAAAATTTGAAACAAACTTAATACAAATGAACTTTTACTTCTTTTCAATAAAATATAACAGAAAACAATATAGAAATAAAATAATACAATAAAATTAAAATAAATTTTTTTTTTGAAAAGGAAAAGATTTTTTTATAAGAAAAAATGTTAAAAGAAAAATATAAGCTCCAAGCTAGAATAGAAAATATTTTTTGAAAATATATCTCAAATTGAATACATACATACAAAGATATATAAGAAAATCTAACTTAGAAAGTAGTCCTAAATTTTTTAACAAACCCTAACATTCTAACATACTAACTTACTAATTCATTTACTAAGTAAATATTAACAAAAAAAAAACGGATTTGCCCCTATACCTATATATATACATGTATATATATAAAAAAATATGAATATCTTTTTATTTTTTGACATATTAAATTAATTTAAAAAAAGGGCTGTGCACAAACATTTTTAACTGAACAATTAATATTTGTAGGAATGATGATTCCATTGTTAGCCTTTCTACTCCTATCTGAAACGGGTATAATCACCTCAAGAGCAGCGCAAATTTTCCGTTATGACACTCCCATAGTAACGTTACGGGCCGGAAATGCGTGGACAATAAATGGGAATTTAAAATTTATCCATGTGGTAAATTTGGAAGACTATGCAGCAATTGCCAATAATGTTACAACACTAGTTCGAAAACATCTGCCACCTAGTCAGAACAAAGATGTCATCGAATACTACCTCGCATAAGTGCAATAAAGATTAGCTGAGCTTAAAGGTAGAACAATTAGAAGGCAAAGATCGATCGACTGGATTGGGTCAGCCTGGAAGTGGGTAGCTGGAAATCCAGACGCCACAGATTGGAACAACGTCCTAAAAACACAAAACGAAATAATTACAAACAACAATGAGCAATATAAAATTAACGCACAGTTTTTAAATGCTACAAACGAGGTTGTCCAGAAAACCAACGAGCTTGTCTCCAGAATGAATAAAATTAGTAATGGAAAAGAAGTCGAGCAAGTTGGGCAAGGAACGATAAACCAGGTGCTTGTTCTGAAGGACGCAATTGATGAAGTAATTAGAGCGTGTCAAAAGGCTAAAAGCGGGATCATTAATACGAACCTATTAAATCTGGCTGAAGTTGAAGAAATTATTACTGAGATGGAAACCCTACCGTGCACTAATGCAGTAGAAACGATAGAATATGGAAAGCCATCAGTCTACACAAATGGAACCTTATTGTTATACGTCATATACATTCCAAAGCTGAAGAAAGACTTTTACCATCGTCTTATCGTCAGGCCAACAGTATGGTCAGAAAAGCGGATCGAACTACCATATAATGAACTCCTCGTCAGTCAGAGAGAAACATTTTGAGTAAGGAGAAACATTTTGAGTCAGTTGTCTGAACGTTAACAGCATAACGGTTTGCCAACAATCCTCTCTCAACCAACTAGCAGAAAAAAGCTGTGTGCCACGTCTGCTTAAGGGCGGAACCGCTGACTGTCAGTATAGAGCAACGAAATCCTCGATTCTCGAAATGATTACCTCTGATATGATTTTTGTAACAAATTACGTCGGCGTCATTGAGACCCAGGACCACAAGGAATTGCTCAATGGTACTTACCTGGTACAGCTCTTTAACGAAACAATTTTTCTGGATAACGAAACTTTCTCCAGTACATCAATCTCCAGTATACAACCACTACCCCCTGTTGTGACGAACGTCGCAAACGAAAGACCTGGTCGACATCGACCAAGTCCATAACATTAGCCTACATAACATTAATGGAATTCAATACCTAAAATTTTTTTTTTCCTTCGGTAGTCAAGTTGGCATAACAATAGTAGTGGGCATTTGCTTCGGTATACTTTGGCATAAGGTGACCAGGCGACTCAACCTGCCAGCAGTACAAGCACCACAGGCAATTGGTCTCTCGGTCCAGCCACCAACAGTGATCTGTTTGTGTGTACTTTATACGTATGTACAAGTTAACGATACTGTCGACACTGCACCTGAAAGGAGTTTGGCAGTGTCAGCGTAATTCACAATTTTATTCATTCCCACGAATTTGCACGCGCATCCGGCCTGGTTGCGAAATACCAAGGAATATCAGGTTGCATTAAAATCATAACTGCAAGCTAAGCGTCTGCATACCTGTGCATGTGAGTGCAACGTGATCGTCGAATGGGACGAGCCAACAAAGTTGGCAGAAAACAGGCAGTCTTGGCTTTGGTTGAATACGGAACGGTTGTGCGAGTTGTGAAATTAATTGCTTTAGAAATTAATTATAAATATTTATTGTGAAATTAATTATATCCTTTATTGTGAAATTAATTATAGCTTTTATTGTGAATTTGGTTTAATTAAAGGTAACTTAAAATTAGCTTCGAGTGTTTTATTTAAAGGCGCATTTGTAGCGCCTCGATTAATTTTTTTAATGTACACCGTTTGAGGTTCTCTAACTTATATACTCGTATATACATTTGTATGTACGCATGTAAATATTTGCTTTTAATTTTATGAATTTTGTCATTACCAAAAATTCATCATAATCAATAGAAAATCTCTCCAAGTCTTTGTTAGCATTCTGCATTTTAGGTGATGGATTGTATTAAATTTCTTTTTTTTATTAATTTGGAGACATACTACATTGTTAGTATTGAATTCAATACAATTTTCCAAAAACACATTAAAAATTTATAAATGTGTATTTCAATTAACATAAAAATTACCAACAAAATTTTACAATTAGTATGTGAGTACAATATCCACATCTATACAAGGAATTTTATGAAATAGATTTACAATAATAATTTGATGATTAAATTGAACAGATTCTCTTACTATCTGATGTTCACATGAGAACAGTTTGGTTTGGAATGATGCATATTTGTATAGTACGAATACACATATACGCACGTTTGTATGTATGCATGTGTTTATTTTGGCCATGAGGCCAGTGCGCTTTTTTAAGTTGAATTCACATTTTATTATGAAAATAAGAATTGATGCCCAATAATTCAGTGGATAATTAAATGTCATTTATTTTTAAAATTTATTTTACATAATTCATTTTTATACCAGATCTATTTAATTAATTTAAGTTTTTCATGCTTTCATGTAAAATTTGTAAAGTAGCTTTTCAGTGAGAAAAAAAGGGGATAAAATTTGCTGTAGCATTGTCGGTAATTTCCTAACCATTTAATTAAGCTCCCATACTTTTCTCACAACTAAATACTAAATGTAATTTTAAACTGAAAAACTGAAGGTGATCTTAAGCCCAGTTTAAATTTTTATGAAAATTAACTCAAACCATGTTTAAATATTCACTAATTTATTGGGTGTAAGAGTTTTCATCAGATGTTACGGACAAATGTATACATTAACAATGTTGAATTAAGATTTATAGGCTAATGTTCGAAATTTTTTTTAAATTCAGAAAGATATGATAAATATTCCAAGGCACAAAGGAAAGTCAACATCAGTTTTTAGTTATTCAATTTACACAGCAGAGCAGAACAGCTGTTTTCGAGAGCCGCAATGCTTTCATCACCAGTGCCCATGTGTATTGTGTTTGTCACAACTTATTAGGTGGCTTAGTTGAATATGATAACAGTTCTTATTTAAACAAAATTTATTATGAAATTGAATACGAGAACTATATCAACCTGTTGTTAACACATTACTGTTTTAATACCCGTGTTACCGTTTTGATTATATTTTTCATGTCCCATTTTTCTGAATTGTTTGTTCCACCATACCTAAGCCAAATTTGTTGGTTTTTGAATTTTTTATACTTAAGTACATGTGAACGTTTTTCATTTTATTGTTAACTCAAGCCACAGATTAAATTTATATGTAGTAAGTATTTTAACGAACATTCATAGTACTATATTAAATTGAATTAAGATTTATAGGCAAAGTGTTCGAAATTTTTTGTTTTAAATTCAGAAAGACATGATAAACATTCCAATTAACAATGTTCATTTTCAAATTATATTATCATCTATCATACTAAAAGTACGAATATTGTGTATGAATATGTGTGTGTTTATTTATTTATCAGAAGGATTCTTCATGATGAATAGAGTCCTTACTTCTCTGCTGATGGTTTCGTTTTAATTAAAAGTTGCCGCAAGTGTGGAAGATGCCGTTCGTTACTTTTATGTGGTTAATAGAATTTTAGTTTTATTGAATTTAACTTTCCTTTGGTATAAGATGATTTAAGTAGAAGGAATGTATCTACTTCTATGTGTAATTTTTTTATACATATGCATTATACAAAAATGCCTAATTTGTGGGTTCATACTTCTATTTTGTCTTTTTTAATAGCTAATATGGAGCAACAGTAGCACAACTAAGATTAATTTCCACCGGAATCATCAAACACTATTGTTAATGGTGTTTCAATAGAATCCCTACTTTAAAATAATATTTGATTCCTGTCACAGATAGAATCAGGTATTTTTTTTTTATTTTTTACATCGTTCTAGTAGAGGCTCAGTTAGCCCATTTTGTTATGTGTGAACTAATTAAATCTGCTATTAAAATGAAATGAAACAGATATAACTAGTATATACCATTGTATAATAAATACAAGGTTCTTCCATTTTCTCTTTATTAAATTTGAGGATTTTTTAAGTTTACTTTTAAGGGGCTTAGACACGGTCAAAATGATTGCCGTCAAGTTTGTGAACGTGTGCCTGATGTTACCATGTGGTGGCCCGTCAAGCATTAATTTTGATGCTGTTCGTTTGGTTAAAAAATTATAAAAAATGTCTATAAATAATAAAGTGCAGGCAAAGACCGATAAACGTCAATAAGTTATAACACTTCTTTTTTTTCATCAGTCAT
Organism: Linnaemya tessellans; assembly: GCA_951800035.1. Classification (NCBI taxonomy): domain Eukaryota; kingdom Metazoa; phylum Arthropoda; class Insecta; order Diptera; family Tachinidae; genus Linnaemya; species Linnaemya tessellans. The sequence goes on along the minus strand of OX637534.1, from coordinate 64,510,364 downwards.
TTTTATTTTTTCTTCTAATTCTACGCTTTTTGGTATGAGTATTTTTTCTGTTTTCTCTTAAATTCCAAATTTTTCGACAACTTTTCGCAATGAAAATATAATTACAATGAAAATTTGTTTGTGCTTGACGGTTTAACACATACTAACAAATTTTTGATTTTCCACCGCTGGTGTCACACATACTAACAAATTTTCACTCATACTATAACCAATGTCGGCAAGCATTTTGACCGTGTCTAAAGCCCTTTGGAGTAAAATAGAAAAAGCTTTTCCACAAAAAGAAATAGGAAATGTAGGGATTTTTTACATAAATGTGTAACTGAATTTTATTGATATACATTGTTAACAGTAAACGGTGGCATGACATAATGTCCATTGACATAATGTCCATGGACATTATGTCACCCCAAAAAGTGACATTATGTCCATGGACATTATGTCACTTACAGCAGTGTCGTAATGTCCATGGACATTATGACACTTTGGTTATGGACATTGTGACACTTTTGGTAAAGTCAACTGAACCCTTCCAAACTACTTGTAGTTCTTATTTCCTCACCATGGGCAGAAAATCCAGAGGGGGTTATCTGAATGAAAAAATTTTACGAGTTAGAGAATCAAGATTTAGCTTAACTAAATTTTCATAAGATACGTTATTCGAATCATTGTAGAATATAAAAATAAAATATGGTTACCGACTTTTTATCTCTGCAATTTATTTTATATATAAGCTGAACAAACATTTATCACACGACACGTTATTCGAATCATTGTAAAATAAAAAAAAAAGTCGGTAACCATATTTTATTTTTATATTCTACAATGATTCGAATAACGTATCTTATGAAAATATATTATATATATATATATATGTATGTATGTATATATATATGTATATATATATATATATATATATATATATATATATATATATATATATATATATATTTATATATATATATATATATATATATATATATATTTATATATATATATATATATATATATATATATATTTATATATATATATATATATATATATATATATGTATGTATATATATATATATAACCTTAATTCTTTATATATAATATCCATATACATACATACATACATATAAAACAAGTCAATACTACTTACATACATATATTGTTGTTTAAGTCAGCACAAAGAAGAGTTTACTGTTAACAATATCTATCGAAAAAAATTTAACTACGCATTTGTTTAAAAAATCACAATGTATATGGCTTATTTCATTGTATGACAAAAATTTTTTAATTTACTCTGAAAACAAACTTTTTTGTTAAGTTTAATAAAGAGAGGATGGAACTACTGTGTATTTATTATACCATGGTTATGTACATATGTATAACAGCTGGTTCATTGCGTTGTAATTACTTTCCATTCCTGAAGCTTAAGTTGCTTTAGACATTTTCTATTTGATAACAGCATACATCATTATTTAACTCTATTTAGCCTGTTGATTATATATGTAGGCCTAGCTTTCTATGGGTATGTAAGTGTATATGTATGTGTGTGCACGAGAGCTTTTATTTTCTATGATGTTATTAAACTATCCTTCTGTACGCTTGTGGTACTGTTGGCAGTATTTTGGTTGATATCATTATTTTGATTTCTTATTGCTGCCGTGAATGTATTTGATAGTGTTTCATGGTCACTCCCTACGGGTTCACTTGTATTTTCAATTGCATTCATCGCAACGACTAATCTCTTGATTGGTTCGTTACTTTTGTCATTAATGTTGTCGGATATGTGGCTGCAACTACCAGTCTCTTGGTTACAGTTTGTAATGTTGTTTGCATCGTAAATTTTGTTGACGTTCTTATTGTTGTAACTGTTGCTAACAATTGACGTCGTTGCGGTTCCTTTTAATTCTTCTGTTCCTGTTAGAAGATTTGATGTGTGTGCTATAAGTACACCAGAGTATTTAATACCATTTAAATCTAGGTTAACCAGCAACTCCTGTTCGCCATTAGAATTGGTACCTACATTGGAATAAATAATCAAAATATTTATGTTAGAAAAATTAGATATAGTAGAGCTGTTTATTTACAAGATTACTGATAAATTTATAAAAGTAGTTCAAATAACTCTCTTAATTTTATAAAATTTGGAGGACATATTCTTCTCTTGTATGCATAATGTGGCGCATGAAGTGCGTAGCTCGACAAGAAAAATTAACTGTTAAAGAACAACAATAGAGGAAACCAGTTACATTTTCTCAACATTTTTTGAACGGAGGTGTAAATAACAAAAAAATACAGATAGCATAACTCCAACAAATTACTAAATACTAAAGATGTGCAAATATCATTATTTTTCGTGTCACCCGTGATTCACTCGTGAATAGCCTTAATAATTATCAGAAACAGTTTTACAGCAGAATTAGTCTTTACTTGCTGTTCTGTTACGAATCATATGATCGGTTTTTTAGAATGTCTTATTTCCTTCCGTAGAATTTTTTTTCTAAACATTATCCAATACCAAACAGGCATACCAAAATCTTGAAACGCTTCTTTTGTAACGTCAACATATCAATATTAAAACTTGTGTAATATATATATATATATATATATATATATATTTTTTTTTTTTCTTTTTTTTCTTCTCTTTTTCTGTTGTAACGATAACATACTAACAAATATTTTGTTAATTGTACACATTAAATTACTTGCCAACTTGCCTCAAAAATGCCCTTAGGGCGCTGAGGCCAATTAATAATCTGAATTACTTTGTACATGGAATTTAATAAATAAATAAAAAAATAAAAAAAATATTAAAAAATAATAAAAAAAATACACTAAATAACTGAAATTAATACACACACAAAGAACTTTGTCATTCCGTTTGTAACGCAGCGAAATATCCATATATATTCTTGATCAGTGACGAAATCTAATACGATCTGAGGATGTCCGTCCGTCCGTCTGTGGAAATCCCGATTCAGTCCAAACGAAAAGAACTAGACTCTTGAAATTTGGTACAAATATATCTAGAAGGATAACACAGGTTAAATTCGGAGGCGGGCGAAATCGGGCAGGATGGAAAAAAGTTCCTCTAAGAAGAGCTAAACCAACCTCTAAAAAACAACATAATTTTTAAAGTTTCTTTTGTAATTTTGTTAAGCAAATGATATATTTTTAGTCAAAGAAGGTCCAAAACGTTAAACTTGGAGCCATAAAATAAAAAGTAATAATTAAATTGAATTAAGATTCTATAGGCTAATTGTTCGAAATTTTTAATTTAAATCTCAGAAAGACATGATAAATATTCCAAGGCACAAAGGCAAGTCAACATCAGTTTTTGTTATTCAACTTACACAGCAGAGCAGAACAGCTGTTTTCGAAAGACGCAACCCTTTCATCATTAGTGCTCATGTGTATTGTGTTTGTCACCACTTATTAGGTGGCTTAGTTGAATGTGATAACAGTTCCTATTTACACAAATTTTATTGTGAAAAAGAATACGAGAACTGTATCAAGCTGATGTTAACATGTTATTGTTATAATACCCGTGTTACCGTTTGATTATTTTTCTTCATGCCCCATTTTTCTGAATTTTTTGTTCCATCATACCTAAGTCAAACTTTTTTGGTTTGAATTTTATACTTAAGTACATGTGAAAGTTTTTCCAATTTATTATTGGTAGCTCAAGCCATAGCTTAAATTTGTATGTAGTAAGAATTTTAACGAACATTTTTTTATATTGCTATATTAAATTGAATTAAGATTCTATAGGCTAATTGTTCGAAATTTTTAATTTAAATCTCAGAAAGACATGATAAATATTCCAAGGCACAAAGGCAAGTTGAAGTTGACTTCAGTTATGTTGACTTGCCTTTGTGCCTTGGAATATTTATCATGTCTTTCTGAGATTTAAATTAAAAATTTCGAACAATTAGCCTATAGAATCTTAATTCAATTTAATATAGCAATATAAAAAAATGTTCGTTAAAATTCTTACTACATAAAAAGTAATAATTTTTGGACCATTATTATATTCAAAATTAGTGTAAAAATTTAACAAATTGTTTTACTTAAGCCTACGTTCCTTAAAAATAACATTTTTAATCTTTAATAACGAAACTAAGATGTAACCCGGTACTACTCTGCCCTACTACTCCTCCTCCTTTGCCACCTAAACGACCCTATCATAAAATTTTTTTTATTTTTTTTTTGTATATAATTATCCCAAACATTTATTTTTAGAGTTTTATAGCAAAGGTGAAATGTCTCCCCCACAGCCCTTGCTGTGGGGGAGACTATATATATATTATAAATTTACTTACTAAATATTTGGAGGGTATTTAAGATTCGACGCGGTGGAATATAACGTTTTTACTTGTTTTTACTAACACATTATTTTCCAATTTTTCGCTACCAACAATGGTTTCTTGTTGCTCAGATTTGATTCATGTAACATGCTAAAAACAGTCCTCTACATGTTTGTTTGGAATCCTCATACGATAGAACTTGACAGTAGACCATTCTCGTAATATAATTTCGTAGTCTATATAGGAAACAACAGACTAACATCATCCAGCTGATGATGTGGTGACCAACCGAAAACCACGTATTTGACATTACGCTCAAAAAATTCCTGTAACTGTTATTTGGTAAGACGCAAACCTTCCTCAACAGTAAACGAGTCATCTCCAATAACTCCTCCCTCATATCCGCTATTCTGGGTACACCCGGTAACCTAAGGAAGTATATGGCAATGTCGCATAATGCCAAAATAAAGGTATGTGTTAAAGCTTTAGAAAGTTTATGCCTATGCGACCGAATTTTACCTCGCCTGTCCTATAATGTATCTTGCTTAGAGCTTGCTTGAGCCAGTTGTAAAACAAGTGTAGCGTCCTACTACGATCCCAATTTGGACGACACGACAGCTATTGATAGCGATATCTGGACAATCCATCGATGGAACATTTTCTGTGCACTAATTATGCCATAAGGTAACCTGTTCCACCTAAACATCTAAATGAGGTCATAAACGTTGTTAAATCAGTACTTTATTGGTCTAGTTAAACTTTCCATAAACTCTTTTCTAATGCACTTATTAAGAGACCTTGGGTCACGACAAGCATGCAGTGACCGATTTGGTTTCTCCACAATCTGAATGTTGTTGATAGCCAAAAGAACTAATGGTTCCCTTTCTTCAGTTTAATGAAGTCGGCCCTAAGCTATCATTCGAGGATTTTGTTTCCTAACAAACACTGCAATGGAACAGTCCTTCAATACTATTGAGCAGGTCCTACGAAATTTCCCTTCCTCTTCAAAAATATGCTTTTCCCTCCTTATTAACTCATCAACCTCCGAAGTAACAACTTTATCAATCCAAACGAGACACATGAAAGCAGTAGCTCACAAAACTCATCAGCAACCAGAAAACTCTCAACATTTTAACTTACGTCTCTTTTACTGCAAGTAAATCCCAAAATATGTTCAAAGTCAAACCTGGTGAAAATTCTGTTTAGAGGCTCAATAAAACATAGTGGTGTATGGGGTAGTTGATTGTAGTAACAATTTATTGTGGCGCAAAATGAGCTATATGGTTTGAACTCTTTATAACTTTTTTAATTATATTCTGTCTTTGTTCTTCTTTTTCCAGCATTTTGTGAAGAGGACTTGGGGAATTAATTACACTATGCGACAAATGAAGACCTTTTGAAAAGTGCAAGGTTGTGACAAATTGTAGTAAAACCCTATACTCAGTTTGGCCAATCCTGATTTTTCAAATTGGACAAACTGAAGATAGGGTTTTACGACAATTGTATAGTAGAATCGAACCCATATAGATACGAGCTTGCACTGTTGCACAGTGTTATGAATAATTCCACGATCGAACAACGTACAAAAATAATTGAATTTTATTTTTCAAACCAACAGTCTATTGTGTTGACACAGCGTGCATATCATTGCCATTTTAACGTGCGCATTACACCCACAGCGTCAACAACAAACCATTTGAGTGGAAATTTTCGTCAACATGGGACTACAAGAACCCTTCCTGGTGCCGGAAGAAAACCTACCGTGCACAATGGTCAAAATATTGAACGTGTACGGGAGAGCGTGCAGCATAGTCCATCAACTGACACAACTTGAACTATCACGGCGGTCGCTGCAGAGCATTTTGAGTACATTAGACTTGTTCTAATATAAAATTCAACTTGTGTAAGAATTCAAGACGACACACTACCAGCAACGGCTTGAATATGCCATTCGTTTCCGTGAAAAAGCGGAGGAAAATTCAGACTTTATTCACAATTTGGTAATGAGCGAAGAAGCGGTCAGCGGTGGTGCATATGGGACGATGTTGGAAAATTTTGTTAGCCCAGCTGTGGAAAACCATCCAGACTTGTGGTTTCAACAAGATGGAGCCATAGCACATACTGCAGGTGCCTCAATGGCTTTGTTAAGGGACATATTCGGCGAACGCATTATTTCGCATACAAGCGATTTTAACTGACCACCACGCTCACCAGATTTAACAGCTCCTGACATATTTGTTTGGGATAGTTGTGTACGGTAACAAACCAAGAACCATACTCCAACTAAAAACCAACATTCGAAATGAAATCATAACCATTGCACCCGAAATCTTGCGAAAAGTTATGGAAAATATGCTAAAATGAGCAGGTATATGCGAAGCAGAAAATGGACATCACTTACAGGATATAATTTTTTAAAGCTATGTAATTGCAAAAAATTCCCCAATGATATACTGTATTTAAAAAATTTTAATAATCGCATAAACAAAAAAGTTATAAACAATTTAAACCATATATCTCATTCTGCGTCACCCTGTATAATTTATCTTATGTTATCTTTTCCTCATCAAAACATGTTAGACTAACTTCGCCATGAATATTTATTCTCTTAGAATTATAGTATGTAACTCTAAAAAGGAACTTTTAACTTTCTTATTAAATCCATTGGTATGCAGTTAATTCTGTCCCGTATTTAGCAATCTGGCAAGTAGGGTTTTGTGTGACGTTTAATAAGTTTTCTATTGTTACATTTTCACTTAAATCTAAAGTGAACGACAGATTGAAAGCAGTTTCATTCCATCTGCTATATTTAAGTAACATTACAATATTAATAAACTTGTTATTCATCCCAGCAAATCCTACTTTTAACTAACATGAAGTTGTAATAAGGACCCTTAGGGGAAAAATTTCACACTATCATACATATATATTTAAATTTTAAATTCTTTTTAAACTTCTTGATTGTGCATTTTCAACCCGATGTGTAGCAGGCTAATTTCATGTCATCGTTCATAAGGTATTTTTAAAATATGTAAATAATAAATATATAGTTTCAAATTTAAATCCTAGTACCTATACAACTACTGTTCGGCCAACTTTCAGCATAGGAACTGCCTATGCAATGATAGATAAATTTGTGGATTTCAAAATATTCGAGCTTTCACCGCAAGACAGTCGTCTGACCCAATTCGGATATTGCCAGATTTTGGATCAGATATATGTAGCTTCTTCCATTTACAGCAGTCATGTGTACTAACACATAAACACAGTTGGGCTTGTGTGTGGCGCAGAGAAAAAACACTACTTACTTTCAACAGAGGTGGAAATGCTTTTGAATCAATTTCTGTTTATCAAAAAAACTGAAGACAGAACTCTACAAATTGTATTCAATGTTTGGTACCACATATAATTGTGAAACAGCATATTTTCCATGAAAATAATTTTAAGCAAAGCACGCAAGAACAAAAGAGTACCCAGGCCATATATATCTAATATATATATTTATTTAAAATAAACATATACTATAAACGAGTTTACAATATAAATAAAATTTTCATCAGTCCGATGCTAATAAATTAAATTATTGTGTTATATGCAATAAATACAATTATAAATGCAAAACATACGAGTAGTAGCAACAAGCCCTTCAATTCAAACTATAGATAAAATTGAAAAGTACTTGTTATCCATCCCTGCTCTATGTCAAAGAGAAGCCAAAACCTAAGGAGAGCGAGAGAAACAACATTTTTATATCCGTATACATATTTGTTTGCTGCGTAAGCAGAATTTGTTTTTTCTTGCTTTCCTATACAGCGTTGCCGTTGAAAATTTCGTAAAAGTGTCATAAAAAGGATATTTAAGAAAACAAAGGGTAAAAATAGGGTATTTTAAAGTAAAAACGGGTAAATTTCTTTTTTAACAAAGATATAACATTTATTTCAATTAAAAAAAAGCTAAAACCAATTTTAACAATGGAATTTATTTGTTGGTGGTCAAGCAATGTCTATATACATTTCATTGGTGCTTTACCAAATCATCAGTAGACTCTAACCACAGTTTTGAAAAGTTGAAAACCTCTTATCTTATGCACATACTTCTGAAAACCATCTGAGAATTCACAATTTGTAATTTACAAATTATTTTAAAAAATCACAACAGAATAAGCATAATAGGCCCTGAAACTCATACAAAACTAAACCAACAAATAAATTATATTCGATATGAATCTATTTTATTTTTCTACACCTTTATACAATTAGAAATCCATTGGATAACAAGAAAAGTATTTATAAGGCAAAATGAAAAATAAAATCTTAATTAAACTGTTATGAAACTTTTATTTGACATATTGTCACAATTCTATTTTAAATGAAATTTATTTATAAACATATATGAATATCAGGGGCACGCTAAACTACAAAATTAAATAGAAATCTATAAAAAAACAGTCCATACATTTTCAATATATATAAAAGCTTTTCGCTGCCAAACCATAAGCCGAAACACATACATAAATCAGGGCATACTCACAGTTGATCCTCATTTCATTTTACACAATTGTCAAACTTTATATGAAAAAAATAGCTCTGCATGGAATATGAAAGTTGAATGCAATTTTTATATGTACGATTACAAAACTAATGTACGGACTATGTATTCAATACACATAAAAGATAAGTATACTGAGAACTTTCGTTAGGAATATTGAAACTTTAACTCATTTTCAAAAAGGGTCAAAAAGTGGCATACATTTTGTTAAAATGATACAAAGGGATAAATTAAAAAAATGGTAATAAAAAGTGTCATTGGCATGAAAAAGTGTTAAAAGTGATAATTTAGTATCTCAACGGCACAGCGTGTTCCTATAACGCATTATAGGGCAAGAGAAGCTTGATCATCTATGATCTACAGCGACAGTGTTAGTCTATACTCTGCAATAACAATTATTATTCTCGACAAGAGATATTTTAAAAGGCCTATTTTTTATTAATTAGAATTACCTAATTCAGAGTAGTTCACCCTATAAATTTTGTATTGGCGGCTGCTGCCGTTTTCCGATCGCTTTCGTTCGACTTGTTTCTTAAGTTTTGAAACTGACTTGCTGAATTTTGCAATATATCTACGCCGCACTGTGTTGCGGCTAGTGGAAAAATAACTTTTTTCCGATTATTTTTTTCAGTGTTTTTAATGATGCAATTTTGCCACAGACATTCCAAGTAAACAAAAAACACATAAAGCTTATTTTTATGTTGGCCCGTTGATTTTTAATTGATTTTAGAAGTCAAATATACAAAATTTCCACGAAAAGAGGGGATTTCAGAGCTGTATTCAAAATGATCTCATTTGATTTTGGTGACAGATATTTTGATTCGGAAAAAAAGTCTGCCTTCGGACAAGTATCTTCTGAAAAAAAAGGAATGTTGTTTGAGACATTTTCATATGCACCTTTTTTAGAGCGAAAACCCTACTAAAGGTCCATTTTTCCTTAAAATTTGGGTTAGGTAAGCAATATCTAAAAAGTCCCAGAGAGTCCCAGTTGCAAACCACTACAGAAATGTTACATAATTTGTTTTCAACGAACTGTGAAAAAATCAGCTGCCTATACCTGCCCTCCTGGGAGTTATAGCGATTTTAGTAAATCACTCTCAGTATTTATTCCATAGAAATATAACGGAAATTCTCGGAATCACTTATTGACTAATTTAATCATATTGGTTTTCGGGTGACTTTCCGTCATCCCACGTCAAATTTTTATTATTTTCAGACCGGTTTCGGCTAATCGCCATCTTCAGTGTTTTCTTTTTTGTCACTAATTAGTCCGCGTGTGTGTCCGTCTTTATATAGTGTTTTCTTTTAGCTTGTGGTGGTACCTTTCTCTCCCTCTGTTGTTTTACTATTTTATTCTCTCTCTTTCGCTCTCTCTCTCCCCCTTTGTTTTTATGGTGGAATGCGGTTTCCATTATAATTTTGGCAGTCAAGAATTATGGAATATATTAAAATTTCCTATCAGGAACTGCATGAGTTGATGCAACAGAGTAAAACTAGAAACGTGGAGGATGTTTTGGAATTGCTTGATCATGAGCATGGAGTGAAAAGTAGTTTAATATTTCCAAACGTAAAAGATAAATTGAAAAAGTTCGTCAATAAGTACAATGCACGTCAAGAGTTTAACAGGATGTATGAACGGCTTGAAGCTACGGAAGAGGGATATATTGAAGTTGGATATCATCCAACTACTTCAAAACGAAAATCCGAACCTAAGGAATTTACCTTATGTTGTGAGAAACCAAAGAAGAAAAGAAGTATGGAACTAATGGAAACAGAAGAGGTTTCTGCAGATTTAATTAAATACACAGCTGAAGAATTGAGAAAAGAGGAAGAAGCGGATATAAAGGCAGCTTTGGCTTTTTTCATGGACATGAAACTCAGCATTTATCAGTGGCAAAAGTTAAAAGAATATCATGAAAAATACAATTACTTTCCTAGTTACAGAAAACTTTTAGAGGAGAAAAAGAAATGTTATCCAGAGGATGTCGAGGTAACTGAAAAGTCTGCTTCAGTCAAACTACAATCTCTTTTGGATCACACCGCGAATAGAATACTGGAATCCCAATCAATTGACCACCTTCAAGCATATGCAGAGAAAGAAATGTTATTGATTAGCAAATGGGGTATAGATGGATCTTCAGGACATAGCCAGTATAAACAAAACTTTACTGACAATACAGCAACTGATAGTACCTTGTTCAGTATATCTATGGTTCCTTTAGTTCTTTTATGCAATAACGAACAAGTATGGGAGAATCCAACACCATCATCAACCAGATATTGCAGACCAATTAAGTTTGAATATGCTAAGGAGACTGGAGAGTATACATAGCAACAGGACGATCTCATGAAAGAACAAATAAATAGTACACACGAAACGATTATCAACATAAGCGGATTACAATTTAAAGTAGAACATAAACTGGAGGAAACAATGGTTGATGGAAAAGTCTGTAACTCTTTATCTGATAACAAGTCTGCAGCAACGTGTTACATTTGCCACGCAAAGCCCAGTGACAGAATTGTTAAAAGGACATCCAATCAGGAAGCTTATAGATTTGGATTATCAACATTACATTGTAGAATAAGATTTATGGAAACCCTACTGAACATTGCTTATCAAATCACTGTGCGCAAGGCAGGGGAAACAAAGAGAACTAAGCTCAGTGAAGATGAGAAGATTATTAGAGATCAAAGAAAAAAGGAAGTTCAACAAAACCTGAAAGATCAGCTCCATATAACTGTTGATGTTGTGAAACAACGAAGTGGAACAACTAATGATGGTAACACAGCAAGGAAATTCTTTAGTGATCCTGAGAAAACCGCTCTGGTCACAGGAGTAGATACCGAACTTATAAGAAGGTTTTCTATTATTCTTCAAGCTATAACTTCTGGATATAAGATAGACTGCGATAAGTTCTCGAAGTACGGAAAAGAAACTGCTGGTCTCTATGTAAAGAAATATTCGTGGCACTATATGCCACCAACTGTCCACAAGGTTCTTATTCATGGAGCTGAAATAATTCGTTCATTTTTGGTCCCCATTGGCCAACTATCAGAGGAAGCATTGGAAGCAGGAAACAAGGACTTCAGAAACACAAGGCTTTACCATGCGAGGAAAACATCAAGAAAAGACAATTGTGAAGACATATTACATTATCTGCTCGCCAATTCTGATCCCGCAATCACAAGTAGGAGAATACTGAAGGAGAAAAAACACCTGGAATTATCAGAGGAAGCAATGAACTTATTGGTAGATGACTGATAATTTGTAATTTTTCTGTAGAATGCAATAAAATAGGCCTGTGCTATAAAATAGTATCTTCAAAGTTTTTTTTTATTCTACATCTATTCTAGCACTCCACAAAAATGAGCATAACTCTCTTAAAACTGAAGCTATTGACTTCAGACCGGTATCAAATTAAAGCTTTTATTGCCACCTTTCAAATTTATTGCCACCTTTCAAATGAAAGAAATGAAATAGATTTTGGTTTTATATAAAATTTCAGAGTTATTCAACAAATATCGAAAAATCATGAAAATTTGACGTTTATAATTCTTGTTCGGACCACCCTATAATTTATTTTAAAAACTAATCATAGGGTATTTATCAGAAATAAAAGAAGAATTAAAATAAATTTTTTTTGAATTTTTCGAACCATTATTTTTTATTTTTGACTTTTGTTGAAAATTTGACCCAACAATTTTTTTCGGTGTAAATTTTTTTTTCACTCATTCTGTTTGGGATTTCATTCTGACCAATCTGTAGAAGTTTTTCATCGATACAATTAAAATTACAGTTTAGGCAATATGATTTCCAAAAAATTCCGGTTTCGCAACACAGTGCGCCGCCCACACGTATTGCATGTCACGTTATTTGCTGTATAGTAACAACAATGACATTCGTTGGATAATTGTAACCCCATCATCTGGTTTGGAATCTTTCTCATTTTCAGCAGCAGTTCCAAATCTTTTGCATATTTATTTGAATGATTGTTTTCAACGAATTATCTTTGTCATTCAATGATATTAACCCTGACAATGATGTGGTCATCTAGAATTCGGCCTGCATGCGATGAGTGGCAAAACTAAATTCACAATATTGTAGCATTGTGTAAAGATCTACTTCGAACTCACCGAATGATAGCTTTTCTTTTTGTACAATCAAATTAAATGTAAATGCTTCCACAGGAAGAGTTTTTCTTGTCAGACAAGCTTTCAACTGCGCTGCTCATGCTCGCAGCGACATCAATGTTGAGTGCCGCCCTTATTTCAATAAGCTACAAAAGTATTGCAATTTTGTTGGAATCTGGCTTACTTTTTTGAAAAACTGCTTCTTCCAATTTTGCGCAATCCACAAATCACATATGAGATGCAAAAATATATCGAAATTTTACTAGTATTTTGAATTGGTGTGCAAAATAGGAAAACAAAATTTAACTGTCGTTGTTGAAATAAAATGAATACACATTTTGTTTATATGGGAACCTTTTATTAATTTTTTTAACACCTATGCATTAAGTTCAGAAACTAGCCAAAAATAAATTGTGCCTACCAGAGTTCGGAATTGTGTACATATTTTATCCTCTGTACACACAAGTTTACATCAACTGCATTGAAAAACATGACATTGAAAAATGTATGCATGCCTCACTTTATACGCAAATAAATCTTGAGTGTACAGGACTGTGCATCATACCTCAAGTGTATACATTGAAGACATTGAAAACATTGAATTCACTTTATGTACGTATGCACATTTGTGGAGATGATAACATTGTATTTGTTTTGTAACTTCATAAAATTAATGTGTGTGTGCACAGTGTGGTACATAGCCACCAGTTTCAAATTAAAAAAGCATATACACAAGATGTACACGAGTACACTGATAGATATACACAAGCAGAAGGTGTACACGATGAAAGAAAGGCAATGTCTATAGTGTATTCAAGGTTTACATTGTATTAAAGGTCTACATTAAATTTTGTTGTACATTTCTGAGATTTCTGCTGCCTACCATAAAATCCAATTAGGTGGGGAGTGGGCAGCATTACCAACCTTGTCTAGCCCTTCTGTGACATCCTTCCTTACACCCCTTTACTTACATCCTTGGTACAGCTATAAAAATATGTACTTTACGTTGAAAATATAATCTTTTACATTGAAAACAAACGTTTTTAGATGCTTTGCATCACAAGCCTGCAGCAGCTTTGTCCGTTTTCTCTCTCAAAATACGTGTAGCGCTGTTGTCGAAAACGAAGAAAACGATTAATATAGGAAACCAATCAGTTTTCCATAGCTCGGCGGTGTGGTGATAGTTAGATCAAGCAGAAGTCCAAAGAACGCTTAAATTTCATTCACTGTAAGCCGTCCATTTTCTGTGCTAAGCGAGAGGTTTCATTTTGTTCATGTTTCTAAAAACCTCTTCAGCTTTTCTATTTGCATCGGTGATTATCTGTTTGTAGATATCGATTAGAGAAAAGCTTTCTAGACGTTTCGATGGACCGCCTTGTTGACGAACGATGTTATGTAACCGTATTTTTGTTAATGGTGGAAACTTCTTGCACCATTTTGTTCCATCTTTGGCTCTGAAGAATTCATCATTATCTTCTTCAAGTTGTATAGTATCCCATTCAATGTCTTCCTCTTCATCATAGTCTACCGCTGCATTATATTCGATCCAAATTTCCGCTTCTTCATCTGAAGATTCCTCCGCGTTTGGGATATAATCATGTGAATCTCCCTGGAATGGTTCATCGTTATCATTTGACTCCATGTTTTCGCCATCGTCATGCGCCATATACAAAGTTAATTTGTCAAACCATTCCTGATGCTCTTGTTCACTCATACGTAAAAATCTTCGTGAAGTTATCATATCAACCACTTCCTCGGCTTGCATTTCATTTTGTTGTGAATCCATCCCAAACCAAGAATAACAAAACACCTTTTTATAATCCAATGTTTAGCAGAAAAAAGACACACTATTTATTGAAAGGAGCACTTTGTGACAATACCGATTTTGCAATAGAAAAAAACAAATAAATAGAACTAACGGTTTCTCAAAAAACACAGAAACAAACTTTTTTCATACAATGACGCTTAAAAATAAGTTTGCCCCTCCCCGCCGATGTTTGGGACATATACATACAAAATAAAATCAATTATCTTATTCTCAGATATACATACATATATGTAGTTGAGGTATTCATAAAGGTTTAGCTCTGAAGGTTCATTAATAATACCAAAAATTCACTTTAAAAATCCGAATTGGTACAGCCAATATATATATATATATATATATATATATATATATATATATATATATATATATATATATATATGTATATATATATAGTATATATTACCCTAATATATAAAATTCTCGTGTCACAATGTTCGTTCGCATACTCCTCCGAAACGGCTTAACCGATTCTTATGAAATTTTTTATTCATATTCAGTAAGTCTGAGAATCGGCTACTATCTATTTTGCAAACCTCTAAGTGATAAGGGGTGTTCACCCCAAAATTTTTTTTTTATATTTTTGATAAAAATATTTTTTGATGTGTTAACATCTATACGCGCGCCTCTAGGGCAGTAAACTTTCAGTTTCAATACATACGCAAGTGTAAGGTGTAAGGTGCAAGATGCAAGAGTATGTGTTTGTTCGTTGCTTGGCAGTCGGTATTGAAAGTGATTATGCATAGCAAAGAGAATAGTGACGTGGTTATACGTACATATAGTATATAAAAATGAGATAGCAAGACAGCAACGTATGTAGCTTATGTACAAACATAACAATGTATGTATGTACATTTGTCTGTTGCTTTGCATTCTCTTTGTTTTTTGTGGGTTTAATATAAAATAAATAAACAAAAAGGTGTTAACACATCGCCCGTGAGTTCGAACACTCATTGATTTTTTTTATTTTTTTATTATGTGGTATTAAAAAATATATACAACCCTAAGTTTGCACTTTTCTATCACCAACCCCTGCTATTTAATAGTCATTTTCATAATTTTATAATTTTTTATCCCGCTCGATAACATCAATTATTATCACTTGGTAAGTTATCCCCTCCATGTGTCTACCGGTGTCACTTCTCATCCAGTAAACAACAGTTTTCGGCTACTATTAATGTTTATGCGTCAAACGTAGTAGTTAAACATTTTCATTATCTCAGTGTAGCTCTCATATCAAATACATTCTCGAGTAACTTTATTATTTCTTTATTAATAACTGATATTATTGAATATAATTAATTATTAATAACTAATAAAATTATTAATTTTGAGTGTAATTCGCACGATCAGTTCATTAAGTGATTTACATAACCTCTAAAATACTCAACACGTGTCACGAGTTCCCGCAAAACAACGGCTATTGAGTTATAAGTATAACCTATTTTTTACGTTTATTATAATATCAAAAATTATTCTTTCTTATTTATAACGAAAATATTGTCGGGAATGGTGAAAAAGGAATTCGGTGAAAATTAGACTTTTATTACAATTGGGAAATTTTTTTGTGTGTTTACTTATAAGAGCTCCATGCTCTCGAGTGGGTAAACAATCAAGTTTGTTTGTATTAGCTAGAGATGGGCTAACAAAAAATATTTTTCACGCTGTAGCATTAAGAGATTAATAATATGTAATGAATTAATGATATAAATAATTGTAGTAAGTATTTTCAAGAACATTTATATTGCTATATTATATTGAATTAAGATGCATAGGCTAATTGCTCGAAATTTGTTTTTAAATCCCAGAAAGACATGATATATATTCCAAGGCAGAGAGGAAAGTCAACATCAGTTTATTCCACTTACACAGCAGAGCAGAACAGCTGTTTTCGAAAGCCGCAACACTTGCATCATCAGTGCTCATGTGTATTGTGTTTCTCACCACTTATTTGGTGGCTTAGTTGAATGTGATAACAGTTCCTATTTACACAAATTTTATTGTGAAAAAGAATCCGAGAACTGTATCAACCCGATGTTAACATATTATTGTTTTAATATATATATATATATATATATATATATATATATATATATATATATATATATATATACATATATATATATATATATATATATATATATATACATATATATATATATATATATATATATATTAAAAAAAAGCAAAAACCAATTTTAACAATGGAATTTATTTGTTGGTGGTCAAACAATGTCTATATGCATTTCATTGGTGCTTTACCAAATCATCAGTAGACCACAGTTTTGAAAAGTTGAAAGCCTCTTATCTTATGCACATACTTCTGAAAACCATCTGAGAATTCACAATTTGTAATTTACAAACAATTTTCAAAAATCACAACAGAATAAGCATAGTAGGCCTTGAAACTCATACAATACTAAACCAACAAATAAATTATATTCGATATGAATCTATTTTTTTTTTCTACACCTTTATACAATCAGAAATCCATTGAATTACAAGAAAAGTATTTATAAGGCCAAATGAAAACTAAAATCTAAATCAAACTGTTATGAAATTTTTATTTGACATATTGTTGTCACAATACTATTTTAAATGAAATTTATTTGTTGGTGGTCAAGTAATGTCTATATGCATTTCATTGGTGCTTTACCAAATCATCAGTAGACTTTTACCACAGTTTTGAAAAGTTAAAAACCTCTTATCTTATGCATATACTTCTGAAAACCATCTGAGAATTCACAATTTGTAAATTACAAACTATTTTCAAAAATCACTACAGAATAAGCATAGTAGGCCTTGAAACTCATACAAAACTAAACCAACAAATAAATTATATTCGATATGAATCTATTTTATTTATATATATATATATATATATATATATATATATATATATATATATATACATATATATATATATATATGTATATATATATATATGTATATATATATATAAATATATGTATATATACATATACATATATATATATACTTATACATATATATATATATACATATATATATATATATATATATATATATATATATATATGTATATATTACACATATATATTTTTGGGGACCTGTTGAAAGAGAAACATGGAACAATTTAAATCCAGATGTATATTGCAGATATACTAAAAAAACTCCCAAAACCAAAGGAAACGCTAATATATTTACTTGACTACCAACGGAAAGCAATATTACAGTGATCCGCAAGACAAAATATGTTTGAATTTGTGATAAAAATAAAATTGCACTGCAGGAAAGTTTTGTAGTTTAAAAGCCATGCTGCGGTAACTTATTACATGAAATATTTTGTAAATAAGCAACTTATTAAAAACTAAAGTAGGCGGTAAAAGATCTAAAAATACATTCAACAATGGTATGTATAAATTCATCATAAAATTCATATCAATGCTGATAAGGCTACACAATTTCCACCTTTGTTTTATTCGCTTTAAAAGGGAGGAAATTTAACTTTCTACTTCAAGCAACTGAAATTTTAATTTCTACATAATTGATTTTTGTGTTTTGGCTGTTTTTTACCATAATAAAATATGGATTGCATTTTGGCAAAACAAAATTTTAATAATGAAATATTTTTCAACTTCCATAATTATTTATTTCTTGTACTAATTTATTCAACTTCAGCTTTAATTTCGTGAAGTGTTCTAAAAGATACGAAACAATTGATTAAATTAAAAACATGATTTCACAACTGCATTCATCGCTTGCTGATTGACGACTAAGGGCGAGTTCTTAGGATTGACACCAATGCACAGTTTTTAACTTCAAATTTAAGTACTATTTAAACTTAAAGTCTATTTAAATACAAAATTGTTTTTTCACTGCAAAATTAAATAAGACTTAAATACCCCACGTTGTACATTTAAATTCAATTTAAGTTTTTCTTGCTACCATGTGTTTTTCATAGTTTGTTTACATTTAACAACTTGAAAATTGGTAAAGCAGCTCTTCATTGAAACAAAACGTCGGTAAGAAGATAGATTTATTGTATCATTGTTAGTATTTCTTTTACCATTTATTTGTGCTACCATACTTTTATCACAATTAAATACCAAAATTAATTTTAGACTGAAAAACTGAAAGTGGATTTAAACACAACTTAAGTTTATGGAAAAGTTAACTAATTTTGTACTTAAATAAGAAATAAAAAACTGGGGGTAAGATTAGTATTTAACTACAATTAATTAATCTCATTACATGTACTAATCCGTATGCTGTTTTTAAGTTGAAGCATAAGCCTCGTAGAACTGCCATATTGAACAACTCAAAATAACGATTTCTGGTATATGTCCAAGCTTGTAATAAAGCAAACATGGCTTGTAGTATAGATGTGGGAATTTGATACTATGTATTTACGAACTAATAAAAGTTGTGGAATAATATTTTGTGTATTTGGTTCTGTAGCTGTTATTTTTATATAAGCTGAAATTTTTACTTTAGGATTAAATCAAAGTTTTGCACTTAAGCTCTTAAAAACCAACAAGTAAAAGTGCTATATTCGTCTGTGCCGAATCTTAATACCCTTCACAGATGAATCTCTTCTTTCTTTCTAAAACAGAATATAAGATTAATTAACAAAAAAAAACAAAATTTAGTTATTCAGTTACTTTCATATTTAAGAAAACTTTTAAATTTTTCAGCTCGGAACCTGTGCGTTTGGCTTTTCTTATTTCTAATTTACAAACAAACAAAAAATTCGTTTCAGTTGGTTACTTTCACATTTTTGCCGAACATAGTTAAGCGATATTTTTAAGTGCTGATTAGCTTTTTAGCAAAAACTGATGACACATTTTTTTGAGCATTATGCTAATATTGGGAAACTTTGGATGCCTATAAAAAAAACGGACACCAAATTGCCCAAACTGAGTATAGGGTTTTACTACAATTTGATAGTAGAATCGAACGCATATAGTCATAACCTTGCACTTTTCAAAAGGTCTCATTTGTCGCATAGTGTCATAAATAAATATTAGAAACTTATTTGGTTACTTTTACGTATCGAAAAAAAATTTATTTTACATCCATGGAATTGAATTTTTAATATTTTTGGTTTTGAGTACTAATTTAATTTTTCGCGAAGTATAAAATAGGTTTAATTCACTGAAAAAATCCAAAATTAGGAACTTATATGGCTACTTTTATGTATGTTTGGGGGTGATAAACTTTTCCGAAATCTTAACTTTTCCGTAGTATGAAAACTGCATATGGTTATATATACTATCCCCCTTATTCATAAAATCTATGAGAGTCTAATAACAGCGTAATAAGACAAAATTTCATATGAAATTTGCTATTTTACACTCTTATAAGCCTCTCATAATTTTTATGAATAAGGGGGTATATATTTACTCATTGGTTATTTATTTTAAAATTACAATAATACATATGTACATATTTACATATTTATATATAGATATATATTATTTTTTAATATGAAAAATAATTAGAAGGTATGCATACATAATTACACATTTCGATTATTTGTTATTTGTTGCGGCAAAGTAATCAGTAACTTTATTTTGATGGAGCTGTTTATCTGAATGCCATTTTACGATATCGGATCGTAGTTCGAGAAGCTGTGAAATATGTTTGTCGGAGGACTTGGTATTGTACTCATTCCATTTGATCAGAGTATTAACTGCGCATATTGCATCATTATATGTTACGAACTCTGGAGCTCCGGACATATTGTCATCCTCTTGATCCGTGCCTGTGTCCGTTACATTCTCATCAAGGCTATCGGCATTCCACGCAATCATCTCATCGCTTGAGAGAATACAATCAGGTGCAAGTGTCGTCAATAACAGTTGATTCTTTTCGAGTTTGCATAAATGTTTGCTTTGTTTTCTTTAATCTTTGAAATTGCTGCTTCAGAAACATGAAAATCCTTGGCTAATCGATTAGCAAGAACGCCTTAATTTAAAATCTTGCATTTTTCGGCAACTGACAACCTTTTCTGCTTCTTTGCTGCTAACATTGTTGCGATCAAAACAAAACAAATTCTACAACTATTTTCTTCCACAACCAACTGATGAGAGCAAACATATTATGTAAGATTGTATATAAAATTCACAAAAATTATAACGGTAACTGCTATACGCATTTATTTTATTTTTGTTACACATGAATGTCTCATTGTATTTATAAATATGTATTGAGGATTGAAATGTAAGAAGTTAATATGATCTTAGAAACAGAATAACAAGATAAAAAACAATTGTCTCAAAAAAGATAAGAAACACTTAACTTTTTAGCGTTCCGTGTTGTCAATAAAAGCAGCTTAACTTTTCCATATACTTAACTTTTCTATGACTTAACTATTTCGAGCCACCACTGTATTTCGATTTTCCAACCGTGGAATCAAATTTAAAATTTGTTTGTTTTTAATACAAATTTAAATCTTGCTTAAGCGCAAAAAAGGCTCAGTGCACAAAAAAAACCAATGGTAGTGACTCTTTTTATTATTTTATGTGCCAAAAAAATGCCATTCTCCAACCCTGGTATCTAATTTTTTGGTTTTTAATACCAATTTAATTCTTTCTAAGGTATAAAATAGGTTTAGTTGACTAACAAAACAAAATTAGGAACATTTATGGCTCTTTTTATGTAACAATACTATATCGATTTTACAGCAATGGAATCGAATTTTTAATGTTTTTTATAACTTCCAACTTTAACTTTGTCATTCCGTGTGTAACGTAGCGAAATATCCATCTGAGACCCTATAAAGTTTATATATTCTTGATCAGTGGTGAAATCAAAGGCAATCTAGCCATTCACTGCAAACGAAAAGAGCCAGAGCCTTGAAACTTGATACAAATATATATTGAAGGATAACACAGGTCAAGTTCGTAAATGGTTTGAATCGGGCTAGAGGAAAAAAAAAATTCCCCTAAGCCAACCTCGAAAAAATAACATAATTTTTAAAGTTTTTTTTTTGTAATTTTGTTAATTAAGTAATATATTTTTATGTCAAAGAAAGTTTAACGCGTTAAACTTGGAGCCATAAAATAAAAAAATATTAATTTTTGGACCCCGCCAACTTTAGTGTATGACATAAGCCTACAATCTTTAAAAATAACATGTTCAATCTTTCGTGACGAAACTGAGACTCCCCCTCTGCCACCAAAATGACCCTATCGAAACATTTTTTTTTTACATTTAATTATCCCAAAAATTTATTTTTAGTGTTTTATGGCAAAGGTGAAATGTCTCCCCCATCGGCCCTTGTCACAGCGACCCCGTCAAATACAGTTTTAGTACCCTCCAAAAAGAATTGGACTACATAAAGTGTATATATTCTTGATCAGTGATGAAGTCTAAGACGATCTAGCTATTCCACGATATAATCTATATTTCAACCTCGTACCCTTTAGTGGGCTTTGAAGTTACATATTATATGAAAAAATAGCTTAAAAATTGTATTCCTTAAGTCTTAAGTCATTCCTTAAAAATTTAGTTTATAAGCTTTTACTACGAAAAAATTATTTTCTACACTTTTCTACCCCGAAAATTTAGTTTTACGATTTATGTGAGATGTCTCCTCCACGGCCTTCCTCGGAGTGACGCTGTAAAGTGTTTTAAAACTAAGCACAGAAATGTTTTAATAGAACTGTAACGTAGCAAAGTTAAACATTTTTAGCTTATCTCCGTCCCTTTTTGCACGTTGATATAAAATAATAAAACGTAAATTTTTATGCTGACGGAAAGGTGTCTCAGTCACGCTCCCCCAATTCATTGGAAGCGACGGTATTGAGATAAATTTTTTTCTTTTTTACTTAAGCCAAATACCATAAAAATGTAAATTTTAATAAGAATAAAAATAGAGATTTTATTTTCTAAATATTTGGAGAGTATTAAAATTCGACCCGGTCAAATATAACGCTTTTACTTGTTATTTTTTACACAAATATATTTTTCCCTGAAGTATCAAAAAAGGTTTAATTCACTAAAAAACCAAATTAAGAAATTATTTTGTACCAACAAATTTAGATTTTCCACCCCTGGAATCGGGGTTTTAATTTGTTTGGTTGTTAATAACAATTCACTAAACAAATTAAAATTAGGAACACAAATGGCTAAAAAAATTGATTTTCCAACCTTAGAACAGAATACCTAATTTTTTTAGTTTTGAGTACCAATTTAATTCTTCCTTAAGTATAAAATAGATTTAGCTCACTAAAAAACTATATTAGGAGCTTATATGGCTATTTTTATATAACAAACATATTTCGATTTCCGAACCCTGGAATAGAATTTTTAATTTTATTTATTTACTACACGAATATAATGCTTCTTAAAGTATGAAATAGGTTTCATTCACTGAAAAAAAAACAAAATTAGGAACTTATATGGCTGCTCTTATGTACTAAACAATTTCAATTTCCGACCACTGGAAGCGAAATTTTTCATTTTTATACTCTCCAAAAAACGAAGGACGTTATATTCACTTTATCATTCCGTTTGTAACGCAGCGAAATATCCATCTGAGACCCCATAAAGTATATATATTCTTGATCAGTGATGAAATCTGGAACGATCTGAGCATGTCGCTTCAGCCCAAACGAAAAAGAGCCAGACAATTAAAATTTGGTATAAATGTATCTTGATGTTCAGAAATGGGCTAAATCGGGCAAGAGGGAAAAAGTTCTCCTAAGAAGAACTAAACCAACTTGTTAAAATCAACATAATTTCTTAAGTTTTTTTTTGTAATTTCGTTAAGTAAGTGATACATTTTTATGTCAAAGATGGTTCAACGCGTTAAACTTAAAGGCATAATATAAAAATAAATAATTTATGGACCCCGCTACCCCTTAATGGGCGTTATTATATTCAAATATAGTGTAAAAATATAACAAATTGTTTTACTTAAGCCTACATTCCTTAAAAATTAAATTTTTAAACTTTAATGACGAAGCTGAGAAGTAACCTGGTACTACTCTGCCTTACCCCCTCCTCCACCTTTGCCACCTATATGACCCTATACAAAAATATTGTACATTTAATTATTCCGAACAATTATTTTTGAAGTTTTAATGGAAAGGTTGAAATGTCTCCCATCCCAGCCCTTCCAGAGAGACACCGACAAAATACAGTTTTAATGACCTCCAAAGAGAATTTGACCCCATAAATTATATATATTCTTGATCAGTGATGAAGTCTGAGACGATCTAGCAATGTACATACATTCGTCTGTGGAAAACATGATATAGTCTATAGCTGAGATGTTCTCTGATCTTGCAGATGTGAAAGGTCTCCCCCACAGCCCTTCCCAAATCATCACTAGACTCTAACCTAATTCCAAAAAAACAAAACCTTTCAACTTATACATAAACTCCCACAAATGAATTGAGAATTCAGAAAACACAACAAACAAATTTGATTCGATATAAATCTATTTTGTTTTTCCACCTTCATACAATTACTCTGCAGTTGGCAAACAATAAAAGTATATAAAAAAGGCACAATGAAAAACAAAATCTACATGAAACGTTTTAAAATCGTTTATTCGCCATATTGTCTAAATTAAATTGACCACATAACAAACAATAAGCACTAATTTAATTGAGACAATATGTCGAATAAACGATTTTAAAATAGTTTTTATTAGCAAAAAAACCTACTTCTATATAACAAAGAAAAATTTTTTTTTGCAATTTCCCACCACTGGAAAAAAAAATTTTTATGTAAGTATTTTTTTTAACGAACATTCATATGTTTGTCACCACAATACACATGAGAAACACTGATTATGAAAGCGTTGCGGCTTTCTTAAACAGTTGTTCTGCTCTGCTGTGTAAGTTGAATAACTAAAAACTGATGTTGACTTTCCTTTGTGCCTTGTAATATTGATCATGTTATCAAATTCAACTAAGCCACCTAATAAGTGGTGACAAACACAATACACATGAGCACTGATGATGAAAAGGTTGCGTCTTTCGAAAACAGCTGTTCTGCTCTGCTGTGTAAGTTGAATAACAAAAATCTGATGTTGACTTGCCTTTGTGCTTCGAAATATTTATCATGTCTTTCTGAGATTTAAATTAAAATTTCGAACTATTAGCCTGTAGAATTTTAATTCAATTTAATATAGCAATATAAAATGTTCGTTAAAACTCATACTACATACAAATTTAAGCTATGACTTGAGTTACCAATAATAAAAAATGTGAAAAACGTTCACATGTATGTACATAAGTATAAAATTCAAACCAAAAAAAAAAAGTTTGACTTAGGTATGATGGAACAAAAAATTCAGAAAAATGGGATGTGAAGAAAAATAATCAAACGGTAACACGGGTATTATAACAATAACATGTTAACATCAGGTTTTTCAAAAGAAATTTTATTCTTCCCAAAGTATGAAATAAGTTTAATTAACAAACAAACAAAAAAATAATTGGTTTTTGCTAGTTAACTTTTCGTCCAGAAATTGGTGTAAGCTTCCGAGCTACTTAAGGTTATTTCCAATCCATCAGTCCAAGAATGAAGTCTCTAGCACTTCTAGGGTCTTGGGAAAACCGATTTTACGTACAAAAGGACGGACAGACAGACATCGCTCATTCGTCGTCGCTATTTATAAGGATCCAGAATATATATACTTAACGGGGTTCCATATTAATATTGAGGAAATCACACACGGAATGACAAACTTACACTCGTATACGAAGGGTATAAAAACTCTAGTTCATAAGCATGAATAGCATACAATTTACGGAATACAGCAAATGGCTATTATAGAAAGGGCAGAAATTTGTGTTACCGGACAACAACAATGTTTCTACAATCACACAGACCTTAGATGGTGGCACAGAAAAAGAAACAGGAGGACCAGACAAAGCGATTAAAGGAGACTCTACTCAGAATCTCCAGAGAACAAGCAACAAAATTGTAACGGATTTGTAAAAAAATGGATAAATTAAAAGCTAGGCTAAAGTAAGATGCAGCATCTGATGCAGCAACAGCCCGCAACTTACGGTCTGCCGAAAATACACAAGTTAGACCAGAGGCTCCTTTTATTTTCTCACAGACCACTTTAAAAATTTAGCTGGTTGGGGTGGACCCCTACAGGTACTCGCTAATACATATGAAACTAAAATTAAACTGAAATTTACGTTACAGCCGAGTTAAAAAAAGTTATTCCACCCAATTATACTTCCTTGCCATCTACTCACAGCACAAAAGACCAATCAACTCAAACCTATTTCATTAAAATCAATTTTATACAAGTAAATGATTCAATCTGTATTATTTAATTTTGAATTCATTGTTGGTGTAACGTTTTACGGTTCAACTTATTTAGGGCAACCATACCGTATATCAATTGTTACTTTTCTAATCAAATCTGTTTTAGAAACTAATAAATGGCAATTTCTTACGTACATACTATATAAACATTTATTTTAGCTATAAATGCCAAGTTATAATTTTGATAACCGGTGAGATATAAATCATTATAAAATCGAAGTCTATTATTATGTGTTTGACTACGAGAAGCATATATCTTTCATATTTTAGGACATATGTATTTGACAAATTTTTTGCGTTTAATTTGAAAACTGACTAGATTGAAAGTTCTTAGCTTATTTCACATCAAATTATTTCTATGTATTATATATTCAAGTTATAATGATTTACTTCTTGTGTAAAAGCTAAAAATTCTGTGCAACTCACCGTTTCGTGCAACACGAAACTGCATTCCAGAGAGTAGGTTCAACGTCTCTAATGGGCCTGTCGAGATGGCTGCTGTTTTATTATCAGAGAATGTACTGATGGTATCCACATTTGATGTGCTGTGTTGTGGTAATGTCTGCTTTGACAAGTGAACTTTTTTAGTAGTCAAGGGAGAAATGTGACCATTCCCAGCCGATTCAGCTAACGTAGTTGGAGAATTTTCAATGGCTGAATCATCATTCTGAACGCTGCTATTGCTATCATGACGTCTAGGTATTCTCAGTGAACTATTGTTTATGTGCTGCGGCTCATTTGGATCATCATGGGGTGTATTTTCTGTTCTGTTATGTTCATCATTTTCTTCTTCAACCTCAGTTTCATTAGACACGTGATGAATACTATTGTAATGGAAGTTTGCCGCAGCTGCTGCAGCCATACCACTCATGCCGGAAGGTAAATAGAAACTAGCAGGAAATGCAGCACGTTTGGGAGGAGGTGGTTGATGCTGATAGCTAGGTTTGATGATTTCCGGAGTGTGTTCGCGCTCTCTCTCCCGTTTTATGGTGGTGATATTTGGTGGTGAATCCGTCAGGTTTAATGCCTCGCTACTATAAATATTAATAAACCCGTGAAGAGTTTATAAAACAGCATTATTTTAATGGGTTTATAGCTGCGCTAAACACGCCACTTCTTTATGCTACTTACCGTTGGTCCCCGCTAACTATGTCCTGATTTCCACCACTGCTCACATTTGCAGTACCTTGTGGTGAAGTATTAACAGAAGCGGGTGGACTTGTGTTGTTGTGATACATTTGCCACAATGCCACGCGCGACATTTCCAATGCATTCAAAGCTTCCCTTGTACTTATCTCAGGACTTTGTGATCTCTGCCGGGGTTGCTGATGTTGTTGATACTGCTGCTGCTGGTGTGGCGAAACACCCATGCCGTTGCTCAAAGCATTTTGCTCCTTTTTCACTTGAATCAGTTTCAAATACTCAATCATACGCTGTTCAATTTCCTGTGTTACTAAATTTGGTACTTGACCAAATGAGGGTGCCATCAGTCTGTGGTGTGCAGCAGCAGCTGCTGCGGCTTGAGCTTGTTGATTGTTTGCTGCATGCGTAACTAAGGCTAAAGGAGACATCTGTTGCATATTGCCCGGTAACGATTGCCGTGACATTTGAGGCTATATTTAAGAGGAATATAAAAGCAATAATTCAGGTATTATACGGCTTGTACATGTATTTATCGAATGTATTTAAAATTGTACCATTTGCATTTGATTGTGCATTGCTTCATATTGACCATAACTTGAGCGCCGACCTTCACGCCTATTTCCATCAATTGCAGCTTGTAGTTCTGCTGGAGTACTCAGATTCCTTTTATCACATTCATAGGGATACAAATATTTCATATATCTAAAATAAATAAAACAAACATTTTATTACATATACATACATATATGTGTTGCGGTGTTTAAAGTAGAAACTCTATTTTATATTATTCAATCTGGAGGGTCCCTTAGGAATCGCAGGCATAGCTTATTTAATTATTGATTTAGCTTAATGAGGTTACACGAAGTGACTCTCCCTTTCACTTTCTTAAAACTAGCTATTTAAACTTAATAATTTACTAAAAAAGTACATGTAATCTTTTCTTAATATTTATGAATTTATTTATTCAGCAATTTCATGTTTAGTTAGCTTTTGACCCAATTGGTTTTGCAACATCTGCATTGCACAATTTATTAAAAATTTCGCAATTAGCAAAATGAATGAACTGGTTACTGCTACGTTAACAAATTTGTGCAATGTGAGTAGGAGGGTTGTTCAATTTCAATTCACGACATATGTACATTTTTTGTTTTATTTTTATCTTGGACCAGCACTCAGGGTATGACCTCTACATATGCAAGTGCGTTGCGCCGGAACTAGAAAGGAGGGGATAGTATTAAGGGGACAGATGAAGAAAGATGAGAAGTTAGAAAATTTTTGGAGCTTTTTCAACCTTTTTACTTCGCCGGCTAATTTTTTGCTACAGGAGTGACGAAGGAGGGTGCTGTTACTTTGCTTTTAGTACATGATAGTGTCAGTCGCTGACAATTATGTTCAGTGACTAGTGCTATGAATTCATCATTGAAAACAGGCTGGCAACAACTAAGACAACCATGCGCTAATGCTGATCAGATGAATTTAATACAATATTTCGTGACTCAGCGCGAACTCATGACCCTCCGCTTCATAGTCTCGTGTTCTACTACTTCAGCCAACAGCACCCCACATGAGCATATGTTTGGCAATGTATACTAACTCAAATACTTGCTCAATTCACAAGCTCCTTGTTTTTCATTATATTTCAAAAACAGTTTCAAACAAATCTTCTCGATACCAGAACCAATTATGTGTAAAATATTTTTGTTTTGAGAGACTTTATTTGAATTCGTCTTTTCAAATACAACGATACAACAAGGGTTGCGAATTGAGCTACTATATCCGAGCATACTAGTATTTCTATAGCTTAGTTTACATATTTGGTAATTTTTGTTTAGCACTTATTATTTTAATCGCGCTGATTCTTGTTCTCCTAACATTACAAAAAATATTTAATTTTATTATATTATGATTATTTTAATCGTGCAGTGGCGTCGTAAAAGACTGATATTTGATTAAAATTTTCAAAGAATGCTATCTGGGATATTCTCATATATATGAAACATTTGCAAATATTCTTGAAATGAATGTGTATGTATTTACATACAAATATTTACATCAGCTGCTGCCGGTTTAAATAAATTTTTTGACGGCGGCAAGTGGAAAAACGTTTAGTGACTGCATGAGTTCAACACGCTAAATTTTTAATTTTTGTTTGCTAATTCTCCTTTAATTATTTTTATGTTATAAAAATGTTAGTTAAAAGTGTGAATAATTTTTAAATATTTTCTATTATTGTGTCAGATATAACTAACGGCGGCTAATATAAACTATCGCCGTCTCAACTAAAGAGTTCCAGTGTTTCGATTCAGGTTTCTAAAGCTGTTTTATGACAAAACAATAAAGATACTACAAAAAAAGTTGTATTGTTCCAACAGAATATTACTTTACCACAATATGACTAAATAGTACACTGTTTTAGTACGCCAACTACATCAGACTAGTAAAACATAAAAATCTCATCGTATCTAAACAAATTGAGCATGTAGAAATCGATCAAATCGATAAAAATGAGATCAGTTTCACTCTTTACAAATATGCCAATACAAGTCGCCATCAGAACTATAATGAGTAAGTGGAATACTATTAATAATTTCTCAAAAATTCCAAATTCTTTGTTCTCCAAGATCCTACGTTTCTGCCTCATAGTACCTTATATAGGATAACACAGTTTTCATTAAAAACAAAGGCATCTTCGCAATTATTAATCATAACGATAATTTAAAACTGAAAATGAAAAAATAAATTATTACATGAACACACACAAACTAAAAGAAATTTCATCAGGCAGAATTAATAATTTCTACGCAACATAGTTAAAAGGCCAAATTATTTTACACAAACAACATATACATTTTATAACAATTTTTAGAAACAAATGTTTTTAAGAAATATTAGTAATTTCATTAATTAACAAGTAAAATTATTATATTCGGCTGTGTCGAATTTTAAATTCCCTTCACAGATGTATTTCTCCTTTCTTTCTAAAACAGAAAATATATCTTATTCATTAAAAAAAAAGAACAGAATAAGGAACTTATTTCGTTACTTGTGTGTACAAAAAATTTTGATTTTTCAAACCTGGTATCAACTTTTGACTTTTATTAATTTTTTACATGAAAGTAATTCTTCCTGAAGTATAAAAACGTTTAATTAAGAAAAAATTATATAATAAATAAAAATTAGAAACTTATTTGATTACTTTAAGTATCAAAAAATTTTGATTTTCCGACCCTAGAATTGAATTTTCAATGTTTTTGTTTTTTAATACCAATTTAATTCTTCGCGAAGTATAAAAAAGGTTTAATTCACTGAAAACCCCAAAATTAGGAACTTATATGGCTTTTTTTATGTACCAAAAATATTTTTATTTTGCAACTCTGGAATCAAATTTAAGATTTGTTTGATTTTTAATGAAAATTTAATTCCCGCTTAAGCGTAAAAATGCACAAAAAATCAGAAGTAGTGACCCTTTTGATTATTTTATGTGCCAAAATAATTTCCGTTCTCCAACCCTGGAAACGAATATTTATTTTTTGTTTTCAATACCTATTTAATTCTTTCTAAGGTATAAAATAAGTTTAGTTCACAAAAAAATAAACAAAGAAAGGAACTTAAATGGCTATTTTTATGTATCAAAACTATATAGATTTTACAGCCCTGGAATCTAATATTTAATATTCACTTTGTCATTCTGTGCGTAACGCAGCGAAATATCCATCTGAGATCATAAAGTATATATATTCTTGATCAGTGACGAAATCTAAGACGATCTAGACATGTCCGTCCGTCTGTGGAAATCACGATTCAATACAAACGGAAAGAGCCAGAGCCTTGGTACTTGGTATAAATATATACATATATTGAGGGATAGCACAGATCCTAAATGGGTTGAATCGCGCTAGAGGAAAAAATTTGCCTAAGAAGAATAAAGCAACTTCGAAAAAACAACACAATTTTTAAAGTTTTCTTGTAATTTTGTTAAGCAAATGATATATTTTTATGTTAAAGAAAGTTCAACGCGTTAAACTTGAAGCCTCCTTTAGTGGGAGTTATTATATGCAAAAATCGTGTAAGAATTTAACAAATTATATGACATAAGCCTTCATTTCTTAGAAATAACATTTCTAATCTTTTAGTCAGCCACCCCAATGACCCTATCGAAATTTTTTTTTTTTTTTAATTTAATTATCCCAAAAATTTATTTTTAGTGTTTTATGCAAACGTGAAATGTCTCCCACACGGCCTTTGTCAGAGCAACCCCGCCAAATACAGTTTTAATACCCTCCAAAAAGAATTGGACTACATAAAGTGTATATATTCTTGAGAAGTGATGAAGTCCAACACGATCTAGCAATGCCCATACGTACATATGTGGAAAACACGCTATAGTATATTTTTGAGCCTCGTGCCCTTTAGTTAGCGTTGAAGTTACATAATATAAAAAAACTATCGCAAAAAATGTATTCCTTAATCCTACATTCCTTAAAAATTTAATTTATAAGCTTTTACAACCATCAAAAATAAAAATTCTTTTCTACACTTAACTACCCCGAAAATTTAGTTTTACGATTTATGTGAGATGTCTCCCAGACGGTCGGAGTGACGCTGTATAGTGTTTTAAATTCACAGAAATGTCTTAAAGGAACTGTGACGCAGCAAGTTGAGAATTTTGAACTAATCTAAGTCCCTTTTTTGCACGTTGATATAAAATATTAATACGTAAATTTTTATGCTGACGAAAAGATGTCTCAGTCATGTTCCTCCCAACTCATTGGAAACGACCGTATTAAGATAATTTTTATCTTGTTTACGTAAGCCAAATACCATAAAAATGTAAATTTAAATAAGAATAAAACTAGAGATTTTATTTCCTAATATTTGGAGGGTATTAAAGATTCGACCCGGTCATATATAACGTTTTTACTTGTTAATTTTTATGCAAAAATATTTCTTCCTGAAGTATAAAAAAGGTTTAATTCAATAAGAAACTAAATTAAGAACTTATTTTTACCAAAAAAAAGTTTGTATTTTTTTGGTTGTTAATACCAATTCAATTATTACTGAAGTATGAAAAATTATAATTCACTAAAAAAATCAAAATTCAGAACTTATATGGCTACGTTCACATACAAAAAAAATTTAGATTTTCCAACACTAGAATCGAAAATCTAATTTTTTTGGTTTTTAGTACCAATTTAATTCTTCTTCTAGTATAAAATAGATTTAGTTCACTAAAAAACTAAATTAGGAACTTATATGGCTATTTTTATATAACAAACATATTTCGATTTCAAACCCTGGAGTAGAATTTTTCATTTTATTTATTTATTATACGAGTATAATTCTTCCTGAAGTATAAAATAAGTTTAATGCACTGAAAAAACCCAACAACTTCAATTTCCGAACCCTTGAAGCGAAATTTTTTATTTTTTAGTTTTCTTTCTACCAATGCAAGTCTTAATGAGGTATAAAATAGTTTTATTTAAGAAAAACTTGAAATTTTTAACAATCTTGGTCACTTTGATGTACTACAAAATATTGTAGTTGTCCAACCCTGGAATCGAAATTTTGATGTTTTTAAATTTTAATACCATTTAATTATAATTCTAAAATAGTTTATATTTTAATTTTTTTTTTTCAATTTCCCATCTCTGGAAAAATTTGTTTAGTTTTTAAAACAAGTTTTAATCTTCCTAAAGTATGAAATAAGTTTAATTAACAAACAAATAAAAAACAATTGGTTTTTTCTAGTTAATTTTTTGAACTTAAACAGCTTCCAAGCTGTTTAAGTTCATTTCCAATCCATCAGTCCAAGAAGGAAGCTTCTAGCTCTTCTGGGGGCTTGGGAAAACCGATTTCACGTATATACAGACGAACAGACAGACATCGCTCATTCGTCATCGCTATTTATAACGATCCAGAATATATATACGTTATGGGGTCCCATATTAATATTGAGGATATTACACACGAAATGACAAACCTACATATATATGTATTAGGGGTACAACCAAAGTAAGGCCCTATCACCACGCTGTAGCCGATGTTGTGCTGAAACCGAAAAATGTTTCCTCAGGTGATTTCGGAACAAAAACGTTCCGCGTCGAAGCCGATTTCTGAAATCCCTTTAAGATTTTTTACAATTTTTTATTTTATAATTATTTAACTATTTACATATTTTAATGTAATTACATATATGATTATAATCAAAATCACAATCTAAAAACTATCTTTGTTAAGTGAAATTAACTTAAGATTAAGAGTTCGTGTTGATTTGCATTGGGGGAAAATATCTTGTACGACTTTGATGGCGCGATCCGCACAAATGTTGCTGCGTTGTGTTTTTGGAATTCTTGATTCATTTTTCACCCAATGTCTTAGAAAGCATTTCTCAGCATTAGTAAAGCCCGATAATGATTTGTTTAAGGCTTCGAAGTCATTTTTATTGTAACAATGGTCTGAAAACCAAATGTTGTACCAAGGGCCACATATAAATTCTAATATTTCGCAAATTTGCATAAGACAGCGTAGGTAAGTCGCAATATTTTATCACGATTAATTGAATTTATACAGAATATTATTTAATATTTAGTGGAAAAACATATAATTTATTTATCATTTAATGAATTTATAAAGAAAATATTTGTATTTTTTTAGAACTTACTGATCCCAAACTTAATTGCATTTGACGCGGAACATTTTTTAACGATATCGAAAATCTAAAGATGCAGTTATTATTGTTTTTATATGTACTACATAGTATGGATAGGGCTATTTTGATATTTTCAAAAATTGTAAAAAAGTTTTAGCCCTTATACATATGTATTACCTTTCACGTATTTGTGAAGGGTGTAATAATATCATAAATAAATTAGAAAATAGTACAACCCAACTAAAAATTTATCCAGTATCACATATATGCACTGGTTAGTGATAGATTCTATACCAGGGAAAGGCAAATAGGGCGCGGCGCCTTTTCATTTACTCTTCTGTTACGTACGTGTGTACACGCATTGTAGAGCTGTAAACAACTTTAATCAGTCTAGTTTCAGCATTCAAACGGGCAGGTTGTGTTTATCGCATACTTTAAGAATCAGCGTTGCCAGAAAGCAATGCGAGTCCGACCACTGTGGAGAAATCTTTATGAAAGAAATGATAGCTGATTCTAGTACAGAGAAAGGCACATGGTTTGGCGAAAAGTATGAAGAGATGCGGAAAATTATATATATATATATATATATATATATATATATATATATATATATATATATATATATATAACATTCCCTTATGACCACCTCGTGTTTCGTTAACAATTTGAACCACAATTCTTAGTGTTCATTACATTCAAACTTTTTGCAAATAATGCTTGCAGGTGAATAATGCAATGAACATATACATATGTGTATTTGCATTACTCTTTGTCAGATGTACTACAAAACCTTATGTTTTACACACCATCACTGCATACAGAGCCACAAACATCATTTTGCTCCAATGCCATGCCGATACTAATTTTCTAATATATTGCAAATACCCATAATAAAATTAAGTTAGCTTTTGGAGATTTTAAAGTTTTAATTGGGGAGAAGTGACGAAAGTTGATTGTCAAGACCGATTCGTGGTGAGAGCGCAGAGAGTATATAACTAATACAATCGCAAAATGTTATAGTATAGGTTGCCTTTCCCTGGTCTAGTTCAGTGGTGGGCACCGTCAATGTATTGGTAAATTGTGTATGTGTTGAGCTTAAGAGCTACCCACCAAACACAAAGCTAAGCGTTTGAAAGATAATGGTATATTTATACATAATTAGCAATATTTTCTAAGTTGAAAAAAACGTTGTTTAATTAAAAATAA
This sequence comes from Linnaemya tessellans, assembly GCA_951800035.1. NCBI lineage: Eukaryota > Metazoa > Arthropoda > Insecta > Diptera > Tachinidae > Linnaemya > Linnaemya tessellans. Next base: position 64,475,283 of record OX637534.1, on the reverse strand, counting down.
AACTTTTTCTAAGTAAACAGTTATATGAAAAAAATTTAAAAAGAGAACAATAATTTGTTACGTTTTCCATTCAAGAAAAATTAAATAAATAAGAGAATGGTTGCTTGCTGGAGCAGTTGTTGGAGCGGGTGAATGTATCAAACTTAATAAGTTTTGATATTTGTCGACATGGAAGATAATTTTCATACATTTTTCATACAATCGCAAAATGTAATAGTATAGGTTGCCTTTCCATGATCTATACCAGGCATGCTCAGTACGAAGAACGTATTTTCCACTCGAAGTCACACGTATTCTTATTCTCTTTTATTTTATTCTTCTCTGAGAACAATTTTTTCTCAAATTACCCGTACACAATGGGAGGTATTCCGTACGTTGTATGCAAAAGTATTATATGCTAAAGAATTAAAATGCAAAAATGCGTTTTTCTATAGAAATATATACTATTTTATAAAAAAAATCTTCCATAAAAAATTATGTGCTTCTAAAAAGCATAAATTTTCCTAACTTAAAATACCTTTCTCTATAGAAAAATAGGGGTTTCTAAAGAAAAGACTAATTTTTTACACAAGAAATGATGTGTTCTATAGAAAAAATAAAAAAATTCTTTAAAAAAATCATTTAAGTTTATTTAGATAGCAACAATTCATTTAACACACATTTTTTCTTACAAAATCTTGTACAACAATTACGTTTACAAAAATATGTATATTCTATAATATATTTTTCCAATATAGAATACAGAAAAATAGTGAAAATTTTTTCTTTGACATTTTTCAACATCATGTTTAAAAAATAAACATACAAACGTCCGCCTCACATGTACATTCCTCGCCGTTTCAGCGACAACTGAATCAAATATAGAAAAACAACAAAATTAATAGGTATGACCCATTGTGCATTCTGTTTGACTCAATTATGTTATTGTATAAGTGAGCGAAATTGTTCTGAGCATCACTGATCTATACCAGGGGTCCTCAATGGGAGAAAATATTTAAGTATACTGTTTTGTGCATTTTTCATGTGTTAGTGACTGTTTTTTTAAACAACTGCGTACAAATAATGTTGCCAGACATGACCTAATTTCGATGACTTTTTATGCCAAAAATAAAATGACATGAAATATTGAAATAAAGTTTTCATTAATATGTATTTCTTACATTTAATTAATACAGACGAAATTCCTTATAGTGAATAAATTATACACTCCACGCGAATTTAATAAGTTGGATCCACTGTATGTAGGTACATCTTTTCGAAAACTTCTTAAAGTAGCTTTTAAATTAATTCATAAGTATGGCTTTTTGTAAAAATTGTTTCTCTTGTATATAAACTAACCAAATGTTCAGCTTAAAAATGGAGAAATATTTTAAAATTAAAAATCTTAGCACTTGGCAATTTTTGAAACCCTTTTTTACAACTTATAAAATTAGAAGATATTATTGGTAAATAAAAATATACTCTTAGAAAAGGCCATTAGTGAGGCCTCGCAACGGCACATTTCTCCCGCTGGGAATGTAAGAGATAAGAGTGATCTCACCAACACAATCGAATTTGACATCGCTGATGTACATCTAATGCAGTGGTGTTCAAAAATAAAAGTGAAGATGTATTGGTGAGAGATTTTGCCCAGCAAACATAATGTCAAACGCTTAAAATAAGAAAAACACACAAGAGTTTTTGCCGTATATAAACAACTTATTAAGTGAATGTAATTTTAATTTTAAGAAAAAAAAATATCGGGGACCGTAAATAGCAGTTATCAATATCAAAAAATAGAACAGTTATATTGAGAACAAAACAAAAATAAATCTATTTAAACCAGTTTTTTATGTAAGATTAAAACTTGAATGTTATGAAAAGCATCATTTATCATAAAATACTTTCCACATTTCATTCCGTGAACGTGTATGCTTTTATTCAATTTCGAATTTAATTTTTGTGTTCAATTGTAATCATCCAACAAGAAGCAACAACAATGCTTAATAAATTTCTGAAATAAAATGACCACAACCATCCGCATGTGTTCTCATCGCTTGCTCAACGACGACTGAATGAAAATTTTTATAAGAGCATAACAAATGTGTGTAAATTTTTTAAACAATTGTTGTATGGGTATACTTTTATTTACCAATAATATCTTCTAAATTTATATTGCAGTTTCGTAACAACAAACATTTTTTAGGTTTGCGGATTTTAATTTATTGCGTTGTTTTGAGCAAATGTATATCAAATCGGAAAATATATGTTCGCAAAGGTATGTTGAAGGGAAAAGCGACAAACATATAAAGGATTTTTTTTAATGCAGGATATAGCGCCCCGTCTAAATTTTTCCAGAACTCAATAATATTTTCCCTATCTGGAGGATTAAAGGTCCTAAGTATGATTAGTTTTTAAGCTGAACATTTGGTTAGTTTATATACAAGAGAAACAATTTTTACAAAAAGCCTTACTTATGAATTCATTTAAAGGCTACTTTAAGAAATTTTCGAAAAGATGTACCTACATACAGTGGCTCAAACTTATTTCAGACCTCATATATATATTGTATATATATTTATATAAATATAACATTTCTGTTTAGAGGCCTCAAAACAGGACTTGCGATACTTCCTGCAGAATGAGAGTGTTTCTCAGTAAACAATTATATTTTACGCTCTCAAAATAACTGAGCGTAAGCGTGCATGTGAGTTTTGTTTCCACAATTGTGTATGACGCTGACATCACTGATATATAGCAGATACGGGCGTTTCATTGCACAATTGTGCTGAGATCATTCACACGTATTCTTACCCTCTTTAATTTAGTCGTCGATGAGACAGCGACGAACGATTATCAGGCGGATGCTTACGAATTTTGTTATATATTTTTCCAGAATATTTGTCCAGCAATCAATTTCAGTCATGATGATATGCGAAAAATATTTTGTTATAAACAATGCTTTCGATAACATACAATGCCTTCTATACAATTTTTCTCTAATAACGGATTGTGCTAATTCTCCTAATTTAGTAATACACTTAGTCTTATTAATTAGTCTGTGTGAAATCTTATCAAAAATATTTTGAATATGTTTCCCATTTGAAAATGATCTTCTATACCGACAAATATCAAGGCTTAATAAGTTTGATACATCCAACCGCGTATTTTTTTTGTTTTTTGTTTTGCGAATATTCAGCTTCAGCAAACAACCATTCTTTTAATTTATTTTTTTCTTGAATGGAAAACATAACAAATTATTTTCCTATCTTTTTTAATTTTTTTCATTTGACTGTTTACTTAGAAAAAGTTTTATTTTTAATTAATAATTTTACGTAATCAACGGTTTTTTTTTTCAACTTAGAAAAAATTGGTACTTATTTATATAATGCACCATTATCTTTCAAACGCTTGGCTTTTTGTTTGGTGGGTAGCTCGCAAGCTCAACACATACACAATTTACCAATACATTGACGGTGCCCACCACTGATACATAGCAACTAAACATATCAAAAGAGAAATTAGTACCAAAAAAGGTTTATTGTGTCCCATTATCAGCGAACGGTCCTGCGTTCGAGCCCGCGCTGAGTCATGAAATATTGTGTTGAACTCTTCTGATCAGCATTAGTGCGTGGTTGAGTTAATTGGCAGCGACTGACACGATCAAGTACTAAAAAGCAGAGTAACAGCAGCCACCTTCGTCGGCCCTGTAGCAAATATTAGCCGGCGAAGTAAAAAGGTTGAAATAGCTACAAAAAAACTGTCTATCTTCTTATCTTTCGTAATCTATCCCCTCAATACTATCCCCTCGTTTTCAGTTCCAGCACAATGCATTGCATATGTGGGGTCATCCCCTGAGTGCTGGTCCTACTCCAAAAAAAAAACATACATACATCGCTTCTTTTCAATTAACTTATTCCATTTCTTCTCAAAACGAGAGGTGATCAACTATCAACGGCTGCCAAGCACAAACTATTGACGCAGTTTGTTCAAATTTTGACAGCAGTCAACTCTTCAATCATGAGGTGGAAGATTCAAAAAGTCACGGACTTATTGACCCGCCCTTGTACGTATGGTGTAAGATGAAACAATTTGTTTTGTGGAAGTAAGAATTAATTCAAATGACACCGATAACAATTACAAGTGAGATTAGGAGATAAGCCAGTGATGGAGTTTTGGGAATATCGTGTTTTGCTTGCAAGATTGAAAACGCTGTCTTTATCAATCCCTTTTATCCTGCGTCCAGAAGTGCAAATTTCAATTCTGGAAATAAACTTAAACTTAGGTTACCGTACTTGTGTTTGAACAAAACATTCACAAAAGAAGATTGTTAAATACATGTCTAAAAAGTGCGCACTTTTAATTGACTTTTAGCATGGTAAAATTGTAGTTTTGTGATTTTTGATAGTTGTTTAATAATTTCAATGATTATGTATATACTCGTATGTATTAACTTTAAATTTGATAATACCTTTTACGATTGTATTTTTATACCCTCCAAAAAAGAATATGGAGGGTATATTCACTTTGTCATTCGGTTTGTAACGCAGCGAAATATCCATCTGAGACCCCATAAAGTATATACTATATATTCTTGATCAGTGAAGAAATCTAAGACGATCTGAGCATGTACGTCCGTCCGTCTGTGGAAATCACGATTCAGTCCAAACGAAAAGAGCCAGACTCTTCAAATTTGGTATAAATATATCTAGAAGGATAGCACAGGTTAAGTTCAGAGATGGGCTAAATCGGGTAAGAGGGAAAAAGTTCCCCTAAGAGGAACTAAAACAACCTCTAAAAAACAACATAGTATTTAAAGTTTTTTTTGTTAAGCAAATGATATATTTTTATATTAAAGGAGGTCCAACGCGTTAAACTTAGAGCTATAAAATGAAAAAAAAAATTATTGTTGGACGCCGCCTCTTTTAGTGGACGTTATTATATGCAAAAATAGTGTATATTGATGTTATCGGTTACTTTTATATTTATGAAAACGTTTACATTTTTCGGCTAGGAAGCTAAATGTTTGGCTTTTCTTATATCTAATAACAATGAACGTCTTTCAAATATATTATGTATATTTAATTTACAAACAAAACAAAAAATCCGTTTCATGTAGCCCAAAAAGTTCTAATTGTCCAACCGTGGAATCGTCTTTTAGATTTTGTTGGTTTTAATTCCAATTTACTTCTTTCTGATATATGTATAAAGTAGGTATAATTCATCATATAAATAGTTTTTTAATACTAATTTAATTTTTTCTGGTATATAAAATAGGTTTAATTCACTAAAATTTTGAATTTATGTATGTACTTTTAGGTACCAAAAATATTTCGATTTTCCAACCCTGGAACCGAATTTTTAGTTTTTAAAATTTTTAATACCAATTTAATTTTTAGCGAAGTATAAAATAGGTTTAAGTCACTGAAAAAAACCAAAATTGGGAACTTATATGGTTACTTTTATGTACCAAAAAATTTCGATTTTCTAACCCTGGAAACGAATTTATAATTTTTTGATAATAGTTTAGTTTTTTCTTAAATATCTAATAGGTTTAATACACTAAAAACAAAAAATTGGAATATATGTGGGTACTTTTATGTACCAAAAATATTTAGATTTTCCAACTCTGGAAGCGAATTTTTATTTTTTTACCAATGCAATTCTTAGTGAGGTGTAACATAGTTTTACTTGACAAAAAAATTAAAATTTTTAAACTTTTTGGTCACTTTCATGTATCATAAAATATTTCATTTGTCCAACCCTGGAGTCGAAATTTTAATTTTTTAAGATCTTAATACCAATTTTGTTCTTCCTGAATTATAAAACAGTTTTAATTAGCAAAAACAAGAATGTCAATTGACTTTTTGGTTACTTTTATGCATAACAAATATTTCAATTTCCCAACCCTGGAAAGGAAATTTTAATTTTTTTTTTGTTTTTTTACCAATGCAACTCTTAATGAGGCATGAAATAGTTTTATTTAAGAAAAACTTAAAATTTGTAACCATTTCGGTAATTTTTATGTACTCAAAATATTGCAGTTATCCAACCTTGGAATAAAAATTTTTTTTAAATTTTTTAATATTTGATACCAATTTTATTTTTCCTGAATTAAAAAATTTGTGGAAAGGAAATCGACAAAACAAATTGTAAATTTGGTAAACATATTTGTAATCTTTTGGTTCCGGATTGTACGGACAATAATTTTGCTACATATTCTCAATAACTACTTCGGTAGTGTTCTTTTTATAACAACAAATTCGTTTTTGTAATTATTTAAAATAAATACTTTTCTTATGTAATAAAATATGTAATGAAAATATACTTTTCATTTAACAGCTGATGTGGTGACCATATCAAAAAGTAGGCAACAGGGGGAAATACTATATTAAATAAAGTGTGCCAAATTAACAAAAACACATCCGAAAGATAGAATTTTGTGCGACGGATAATGAATGTTTACTGTGGTCTGAAAACTGGCAAAATAGCAAAAGATCCCTCTCTAGTGTATTTTCAATTACTAAACAAGTTCCATTGAATCGTCCAGTATTAACTGCTGTCGTATCGAAAACCAACATAATTTAACATAATTTTGCAGACCACATTCAAAAAGCGATTTGCAAATAGTCATTGCTTGTGCTCTCCCAGTACCACTCTTTAATGCAGGATTATAATAATATTTTATCAAGAAGCGAAGAACAAAAACAATATATGTTGCAATTGTTACCTTTTACGTTTTCCAAATTGCAATAGAGAAACGCTGTTTTAACTAAGCAGGGTGCTGTTGGCTGAAGTAGTAGAACACGAGACTATGAAGCGGAGAGTCCTGAGTTCGAGCCCCCGCTGAGTCATGAAATATTGTGTTGAATTCTTCTGATCAGCATTAGTGCGTGGTTGTGTTAGTTGTTGCCAGCCTGTTTTCAGTGATGAAGGCATAGGACTGGTCACCGAAAAATTACTGGCAGCGACTGACCCAATCATGTACTAAAAGCAGAGTAACAGCACCCACCTTCGTCGGCCCTGTAGCAAAAAATTAGCCTGCGAAGTAAAAAGGTTGAAATAGCTAAAAAAAAAAAAAAAAAAAAAAAAAAAAAAAAAAAACTGTCTATCTTCTCATCTTTCCTATTCTGTCCCCTCAATACTATCCCCTCGTTTTCAGTTCCAGCGCAATGCCTTGCATATATAGGGGACATCCCCTGAGTGCTGGTCCTACTCCTAAAAAAAAAAAAAAAAAAACCAAAGCCATAACAGAAAACAAATATTTGCCACATATAAAATTAATATATAAACGTATAATGTCATTTCTCATGTAACGCCTATACTTAAGTAAATGAAATCACCCATATAAATATATGAATATATCCATGGCTTTTCGTTTCTTTTCGTTTTTTTTTTTAATTCAGTAGATATTAGAGATACGAAAAATATTTGTGAACAAAAGTTGTTCTTCTGAGTTTGATTTATAACCTTTACTAACAATTTTTTTGTAAAATAAATATAAACGAAGTTATTGACAATCAAAGTCAAAAATCATGTATTTTGTAAATTTTGGGGGGGTCAGGGGCACCCTATTTCCTCCTCCGGTTGAGATTAAATTTTCAAGGGACTATTTTTTAGCAATTCGAACCAATATAGGGGTTGGCGTGAAATAAATTTCTTCAAAAAAATGTTCCCATATAGCTAATTGGCACCCTAATATACGTACATAACTGTTGACATTTCTTAAGTATATACATACATAAGTTCAAAAACATTTAAATTGGCTTACGGATATTCATCAAAGCAATCGCCGAAAATAGTTTGTACCCACAATAGTAAAACTTACGGTTATAAGTCACTAAATGAAGTGGACATTCAAAGTTTTCATAATACTTCCAAACAAAATGTTTTGTGCGTAAAATAAGTAGTAGTCGTATGGTACCTGTTTGTTAAAAGAGTTTCCTAGCAATACTTGGCATTACAAGATGTAGATTAAGCTACGTTATGAAGATATTTCATAGAGACGAAAAGCCATTTGAGGAGAGACGTAGTGGAGATCGTACGAGCTATAAATATGAGGCGAAGAAATCAGCTAGAGGAAGTTTTTTGGAATCTTTAAAATGTATTGAGTCCCACTATTTTCGAGCACAGACGAAAAGACTATACCTTTCGAGCGACTTAAGTATAAGCAAACTATTTAAAATATATAATGAAAAAATATCGGATGAATTAAAAGTGAAGAAAAGCTATTTTCGTTCAATATATAATTCAAAATTCAATCTGGGTTTCAAAGTTCCAAGAGTAAACGTTTGTTCAACTTGCACGGAGTTGTGTTAAAAAATAAAAAGATGTAAAGATGAACATTTAAAACAAACTTACATAGCAGAAAAACGAATACATACATTGAAATACAAGGTGTTTTACAAATTTTTAAAAGATGAAAGTCCTGAAGTTTTAATTCTGAGTTTCGATCTACTGCAAAACTCAACCGGAATAATGTTTTCATTTATACATGGACTGAAAATCAATTTTCAAAAAATTCAAATTTAATTGCATCCGCTGTTCATCATCGGTTACAAAATACGCATTTTAATGACAACATTGGTACATTACGCCTTATAGCAGACGGCTGTGGTGGGCAAAATAAAAATTCTATTATGATTGGAATGTCATCAAAATAGTTTTCGCAAGCTCCTTCTTCATTGAGAAAAATTGAATTGATTTTTCCTGTTGTCGGTCACTCGTATTTACCGACTGACAGAGTTTTTGGCAATGCTGAGATATGAATAAAGAAAATGGAAAACATCTTATTTCCTGAAGAATATGAAAAAGTTTTAGCAGACTTTGGTACCGTTGAAAGAATTATAGATGTTTGTCCTGTAAATGACTGGAAAGAATCAAGCAGAGTTTTTACTCCCACCTGAAAAAGGGAATTTTAAATTCTCCACAGCAAAAACACTTTTTCTCAGAAAAACAAATCAGGGACAAGTTATTATTACAGGTGAAGAAAATTACAGGAACTATTCCAACCAAAAATATTTTCGCGGTATCTTTAAAAAAAAATTAAATTGGGGAATATGGAACCAGGACTGATACAACCATAAAAATTAGTAAAAATTAGTTCGCTGAAGATTAAGGACGTTAGTAATTTAATGAAAAAACACTTTGGGGAGCACTGGCAGAATGATGAAAGTCTAAAATTTTATACAGACATTGTTAACAACTCAAAAGATCAAATCGTTGCGGAAGATTACACCCAAAAAGAGGAATACTGCTCTGAATTCGTAGAAGAAGCACCATTATTAAATTTGATTTCATAATAATTTAAGTTCTTTGCTTAAAAGTCTAAAAATATTGAATTAAGCCTTTGTTAAGTATTATTTAAGAATTTTATAACTCTTGATTTTTTTAAGTCCATGCTATAATAAAAAATATTGAATTAAAAACAAAACTGTATTACATATTTATCTTAAATCAAATCAAACAATACGAAATTCATATTCGATTAATTCAAAAGCAGCAATGTCCATTTGATTAGAGCAAACACAACAATCTCCAATTTTGTTGTTATAATCGCCAGCAAACCGCTATATCGATTTGGGTGAAACTTGTGTCATATCTTCCTCATATTCTTATTTACTGAATAATAAACATATAATAAATAAATATGAACATACTTTGAGCTACAGGTTTTTACTATTGTTATTTTTTTTTTTAACGGGCTTAAGTTCGAATCTGCATGACTGCAAATGATTCTTTATTATTCTATTAATAAATGAATTAGTTCAAATTCTATTTATTATTTTTCATATTAAGATTGGAATATTAAGAATATTTTCAACAACCATCAAACCAGCAGAACGGATCAGTACTGATTTCGAGGCCGCTACGCCATCTCATCAGCGTTCTTTGTTCAATTTTCCCACCTTTTGCAAGTGGTGCTAGTTAGTAGGAATATCAACTATTTAACCAATGTTATTAACGAAAATTGGATATGAGAAGTTCCCACATTCATATTCTTAAGTTATTACCTTTTTCTATTACCAAAATTATATAATAATTCTTAATTTTCTTTAAGTTTGTTTCAGCTTATTCGGACTAGTGGTTCTCGAGTTATGACAAACAAAAGAGCCTAAAACGTGACAAATTCCCCTATACGATACTTACTAACTTCAAATTAATTTTTAAATTATTATTTGATGTACCATGACCAAATGAATGATGCAGAAGTTCTTCTTTTTGGGACTACTTTCATAAACAATTATCAGAATTGAGTCTCGAATCAATCATCTGAAAAATGTGGTACTGTGTTATTTAACTGACAAAGCTAGTACATTCAACAAATAGAATCGTCCAAGTTTGTTTTTACAAATTAATGCTATAACAGTTCTGAACATTTTTAGTCCGCTCAATTAAGAAAATAAGTTGAACAAAGAAATAGAATATATCGATGTCTTATAATACTATATTAACTGTTTTGTATGTAGATAAGACTTTCAGTTTCATAAAACAACAAACCAAGAGGGTGTAATGTTTTTCAGCAAAAATAATTATACTACTCCGTTTTCACTGATGTTCCTAAACTTTGCAGTAATTGGCAATATATTTTTAATTTAAATAAGTTTTTCTTCTCCTGTAAGTGTTAGGTAAGGCGTTTTGCATGTTTTGTGATGATATATTAACAAATCTAAGCTTTTTCAAGTTTTCGTTAAAATATTAGATTGCGCGAGTATGAATTTTTACGAGATTGAGATATAAAAAGTCTAAAAAATTATTAGAACAATAATTATATATGTACATATATATTTTACAATATTTAAATCCAATTAAGACTGATTAGCAAATGTTCATACATTCAGAAACACAAATATTCAACATAAATTTAATGTTCCATTTTATACATAGCAGAACAGAACTGTTTACTGAAATTGCTACACTCCCATCGTTTCACTAATTGATTAGTTTCTTCATGTCGTATTTTCCCCAAGTTTTCTTCCACTTTTACTGGACTCAAATTTTATTGCTTTGATGTTTTTTATACTTAAGTATCGTGAAGTATTTTTGGTACATACTTATATTTAAATTCGAATCCCTAGATAACCTCTTGGCCACCCATTTTCCGAGTTGCCAATCCCTCACACAGCCGGCCTTCGTCTTCCATAGACATCAACGTGGAAAAGGTAAGCTGGACCATGAACAGTTTACATCTATTTAAATCACCAGGTCCGGATGGTATCATCCCCGCAACACAACGCAGCTCGGCTACTAGCTATACAAAAAGCCTGTATTCTTTGGTCCTATATTCCAGCAAACAAAGGGAAAGACTTCATGCCCATAAGTTTGAAAACATTGGAGAAGACCATAGATGATCATATAAGAACGTCCTCCTTTCAGCGTCTCAACATGCCTACACCAAATGCGGCCTTTATGGAAATTGAAAGAGCCTTTAATAATATTGATCCGATGGCAATTATTCATACCCTAAGTGACCTGGGTACTGAACAGACGACTATTCGGCTCACTGAAAATTTGCTTTTACTCGTAATTATAACCTCCCCAATCGCCGCGGGGTGGGGTGCTGTCAACTTTATTGTGGAATGTGACTATAAATTGTCTGCTTAAAAATCTTAATGCTATGGATATTAAAACCATTGCACACGAGGACGACGTAGCGGTGGCTATATCATACTTCCATCTAGATACTATGTCACAAGGGCTGGAGAAGCATTAAAAGAGGTTAAAGAATGGAGGTTGAGAAGGGAACTAAGCATTAACCCAACTAAAAGGAAACTAGTACTATTTCCAAGAAGGTACAAGATTCCCTCATTCAACCATCCAAGACTCAACGACGTTACCCTAGATCTTTCGGGTAATGCCAAACACTTGGGTGTTGTAATTGATGGTAAGTTATCCATTGTCCCTACCTTTGGCATAAACTCAAGGGGGTTAATTGGATACTAGAGACAGTGATAAGACCAATATTATTTTATGATATTATAGTCTGGTGGAAAGCACTGGAGGTAGCGAGAAACCGATCCTACATGGAGAAGGTTCTCCGCAAAATGGCACTTATGATAGCGGGTGCTCTTATAACGTCCCCAATAAAGTCGCCTTTTGACATGCAGCGCTGGCTTCCAGTGGATTTAACTGCTTGGAAGATGGCACCACGCACTACAGTCACATTGAATACTATAGGCGATTGTAACCACATATCATGAAGTCATGCTAGCATTTTAGATACAACAAGTAACACACCGTTACCTTACCTCAATGGAATATTTACGTTTTTTTGGCAGAGGGGTTCTCCCCATTGCACGGATCCATACAGATTTTCAAAGACCGCTCTAAACGGGGAGGGAAGTTCGGTGGGGGTGTCTATATTCCGGATTTCTGAATCAAGATGTCCTTCAGACTCCTGGAAGAATGTAGCGAATTACAGGCGGAAACATCTGCTATTAAAAGAGCAGCGCTGTAGCTAAGGTTCCATCGGATATCAAACCGTGACATTCAAATTCTAACTGGCTGTCTTTACGGAGCTCTTCCCATCTGGTTCAAGAAATCCGCAAAGGACTTTCGGGGTATTCACACATCACCTTAAACTGGATGCGAGGGCATGATACCACTTTACTCAACGCTAAAGCGGATGAACTAGCAAGAAGGGGAACCTCATTTCAGGAGGCTGACATCAACCAACTAAGTGGGATTCCATTCTTATCTTGCTGGAGACGCATTGACACTGCACTTCTTGAACTAGCTCAGAGCAGGTGGTTCCACTTGCGTGATAGCGAGGGTTTTATGGGACCGCCTAGACTCCAATAGAACAAATAATCTTTTAAATTTCCCAAAGAAGTATCACTTACTGGACACTGCATTTTCGGGGTCTACGCCAAGCGCATGGGCCTCCACTGGGTAGAACACATCTCAGTGGCATATTGGGGATAGGACTGAGATACTAGTTTGTTTTAACCAGGAGCAGCGGCTGGTTCGGCTGCCAAGTCCCTTGTTTGAGCGTGCACGACCAACATTTTGAAACTACTTCTTTCCCTCTATCCTCTTCTAATAAATTTCAGACCTATTCTTTCCTTCTCCACTCTTACTATCCTCCTTTTTCTACACAGCTAACATATTGGACCAAGTGGACTGGAATCCTTCGTTTCTCTACCAGCAACCTGTTAACCTATGCCTAACATACATATATATAAATTCAATTAAAATTTATACTCGGACGATCGTTAAGCATTGTATAATATTTATTATTTGAAAATAGGTGTTGGACATAACAAATATATTTTCAGCAAAAATTACTCTAAGTTCGGAACATTTTATGATTTAATAGCATGGTAATTTTTATTAACGCAAAAGGGATATATTTATGATATCTGCTGCTTTTATTTTCAATTTGGGCTTATGTTTATTAACCAATTACATATATACAAAACATCAACGCTGCAAAAATTATATATTAATTATTAAGTTAAATTAATACGTATGAATTTTTTAATAGTCGAACTTTCTTATGTAAATTGTTAATTTTATCAACGGGCTTAAGTTCGAATCTGCAAGACTGCAAACCATTTTTTATTATTTTATTAATAAATGAATTTGTTCAAATTCTATTTTTATTAATTTATATTAAGATTGGAATATTAAGAATATTTTTCAATAATCATCAAACCATCAGGACGGATCAGTACTGGAAAAAGCGAAAGAGATACATGGAATATTGGGAATATTAATCGTCAGGGTTGGGGAATTTCGTACTAACCAAAAATGTAATAACTTAAAAATATGAATGTGATGACTTCTCATATTCAATTTTCGTTAAAATATTGGTTAAATAGTTGATATTCCTATTAACTAGCACCACTTGCAAAAGTGGAAAAATTGAACAAAGAACGCTGATGAGATGGCGTAGCGGCCTCGAAATCAGTACTGATCCGTTCTGCTGGTTTGATGATTATCGTTAAATTAATACAATAAACGTACATATAATTAATTGCTAATACAGAGATAAAGTTAACTAATGTTGATTTCTTTTCTGTAATTGGGTACAACATTTTGTGCACTTTTTATGGAAAAATTGCACTATTATATTATTTCAAAATAATGAATTTATTAGAAAATAAGCTGTCATCCCTTAGGAATATTAATTTATGTCTTAAAACTCCGCCTAGCTGCAAATTTTAAGAAATAAAGTGAAACAATGTTACATGTTTTCCAGAAAAGAAAACACCATAAAAACAAGTAAAAACGTTATATTCGACCGGGGCGAGGCTTAAAACATATATTTAGTAACTAAATTTAAATTGTTTAACTTGGTGGGACAGAGTTCCTTCAAGACTTCTCTGTACCCAATTCTAAATCTGTATTTTGACAGACTCATTCCGGGAAGGGTCGTGGGGGGGAGACGTTTCACCTCTGCAAGATGTGACGACCAAAAGTCGCCAACCTCGTTTTTGGCGCACACTAGAGATAAGTACCCGTATATTTTGAATTCGAAGAGAATTTTATTTTAATTACCTAATTAACGAAACATTCTCCCTGTGCTGATAAACTTGCAAAATAGCTTATATATTAAAATACTTACTTACGTACCTACATACATGCCTATGCACATACGACATGAGTAACGGTCGCCATCCAAAATATCAATTTGTTTTACATACTGCTTGTGCATAAACATACATACATGCATTGGTTAGTTGTTACTGTGATCTGCTTTGCTCTTCATCGCACAGCCGTGATCATATAGTTGGCATGTACACGTTTACCTACTCATGTATGTCGGTATGTACACATACTGATTGTTGTTGATTTGTAATATTTAAGCTGGTTGTCAACGAAGTAGAGTGGTGATGAATTGCTTATATATTAATTTAACATACGCGCTATGATTTCAAGAATTGTTCGTAGTTATTACGTTGCTTATACATTATTCTTATATATTGTAAGAACTGTACATTATGATAGAATTTTATAGTAGATGTTAAGTTAAGAAAACAGACAAGAAAATATTGTACATGCTGCGCACAGCTATAAAAGGCGAAGCATTCCGCACAAACGAGGAGTTCCTGTGCAGCCGGCGTTGAGGTAAGTCATTAATAATATTAAATTTATTTTGTTCGTTTAGCTTCATATTGGGAAGCATTTGTGCTGGTTAGAGGAGAATTTATCGGCTAAACGGGATTGAAATCCCTACCTGAGGATATATTCTTTGCTCACCAACACCGCGTTGTAAAGACACTTGTCCGAGCCACTCCCTGCGTTTAGCTTCATATTGGGAAGCATTTGTGCTGGTTAGAGGAGAATTTATCAGCTAAACGGGATGGAAATCCCTACCTGAGCATATATTCTTTGCTCACCAACACCGCGTTGTACCTTATCCGCATCGCTTCATATTGGGAAGCATTAGTGAACGTTAGGGGTGAACTGCTATCTAAACGGGATTGAAATCCCTACCTGATAGTACACTCACTGCTCACCGACACCGCGTGTTAGTCAGGCCGGCAAAACCTCGTAAAGTAAATACGTTATTGGCCACTGTGCCACCCGCCACGCCGCTGCAATCATCACCACTTCGTCGAAGCCCAGTTGTCTACAATAAAGAGCCCAATTAATTCAATCTCTAAGGCTTAATTTTCGTATCCCTGCAAAATTAAAAATTTATGTAACGACCCTGGACGCCGCTGAGCCATACCCCAGCATACCAGCGGAAACGTGTCGTCACAAAGATCAGAGAACATCTCAACTTCTTATAGGCTTAAGGAATACAAATCGTTCAATATTTACACTATTTTTGCATATGATATCATACGTCAACGCCCACTAAAGAGTGGGCGGGATCCAAAAATATACTATACTATGTTTTCCACAGAAGATCGTATGGGCATTGCTAAATCGTCTTATAATTCAGCACTGATCAAGAGTATATATACTTTACGGGGAATAATTCCTTTTGAGGGGTATCAAAACTGTATTTTGTCAGAGTCTCTCCTGCAAGGGCCGTGGGGGAAACATTTCACCTTTGCTATTAAACTCTGAAAACAAATGATTGGGATAATCAAATGTAAAATTAAATTTTAATATTTTTGATAGGGTCATTTGTGGTGGCAAAGGGGGAGGAGGGGGTAGGGCAGAGGAGTAACAGGTTACGTCTCAGCTTCGTCGTTAAAGCTTAAAAATGTTATTTTTAAGTAAAACAATTTATTGCATTTTTACACTATTTTTGCATATAATAACCCCCACTAGAGGGGAGTGCAAAAATTACTATTTTTATTTTATGACTCCAAGTCTAATCAGTTGCTTAACACAATTACAAAAAAAAATTTATTCTTTTTTAGAGGTTATTTTAGTTCTTCTTAGGGAACTTTTTTCCCTCTTACCCGATTTAGCCCATTTCAGAACTTAACCTGTGCTATCCTTCAAGATATATTTATTTCAGTCCGAACGAAAAGAGTCTGGCTCTTTTCGTTCGGACTGAATCGTGATTTCCACAAACAGACATGCTCAGATCGTCTTAGATTTCATTACTGATCAACAATATGTATACTTTATGGTGTCTCAGATGAATATTTCGCTGCGTTACACGGAATGACGAAGTGAATATACCTTTCATATTCTTTTTTGGAGGGTATAAAAACATTGTTAGTAACTTGTTGGTTTTTGACATAAAAAGATACGGTTTGTAAGTAGATGTCTTATATTGAAAGAAGTATAGCATTTTGACAACCAAAGACACATCACATTTGTGTGTTTCTGAACTACGTGGGTGTTAGCATGGTTTGCCCAAGTAAGTGTGCTATTAAAAAGGAAAGAAGGGTTTTTGGTAAGATTTATTTCAGGGTGCTGTTGGCTGAAGCAGTTAACACGAGGCTATGAAGCGGAGGGTCCTGAGTTCAACCCCGCGCTGCGGCATGAACATTAAGTCGAATTCTCCTGATCAGAGTTAGTGTACTCTTGTATTAATTGTTGTCAGCCAGTTTCAGTGATGAAGGCATAAAACTGGTCACTGAAGATAACTGGCAGCGACTGACACAATCATGTACTAAAAGCAGAGGAGCAGCACTCTCCTTCGTCGGCCTTGCAGCAAAATATTAGCATTCGAAGAAAGAGGTTCAAGTAGCTACAAAAAATTCTCTATTCTCTCATCTTTCTTCAACTGTCACCTCAATACAATAAGGGGTAATCCTCTGAGTGGTGCTTCAAGTTAAACAAATATTTGGGGTTTTCTTTGCTTATGAAATTATCATCGTCAGCAATATTATTAAGTGTTGCCTTACTACTTATAATACATTAAACATAGTCCATTTGCAGCCAGCTAGCATAAATTTTGTTCAGATTCAGATAAACTAAATGCACATGATCTGCGTAGATACGAATTTTGCTATGCAAAAGTTGTTTTAGCAAACCATTTGCATAACCAGCAAGAAAGAATGGACCAAGGATTGACGCGTGAGGCGAATATTGATGAATGTTCAAATACAGAATTGCCATGCAAAGCGTGCTAAAGTCAAAAGGCTTTAGAATGATTGCTAGAATTATTTTTCTTTTTCCAATTTAAAGTGCTACTTATTAATAATCTTGAATAAGTGGGTGATGTATATTAGTACTTCCTGGAATATAATGCTCTAAGACCCTCCAAATAGGTCTCTGTTTCAATGTTAAACTATTCACACTCAACTATTTCTTCAAAATTTTTAAACAGAAAATAGTCGCAGTTCTTAACCAAGATTTTACCTGTGTGCAGTCGTGCAATGTCTTATTTGAACAATAAGTTTTAGCATTTATGCGGATATCCAAATATTTATGCAAAATGCGGTGTATCTACATATTTAGTTGAGCTAACTACCTTACGATTGGTATTATAGATGGGATGTCGCAGTACTAAAATTTGATACACAAGTGTAAAGATTGCCTTTCGAATATTTGGCTCTACCTTTTTGCAGTTGTTGCAGGTACACATAATTTTTTTCAACATTTTTTATTCGTTTGTTTTGGTTTCTGTTTATAATTCATCAACGCATATATGCAATATTTTGCATTTAATTTAATAAACACTTAAGAACTCAATCAATATATGAAATTTTCCATTCACCTATGTGTACACCTTGTATGTTTGCATGCATGCGAATATTGCAGACATGCTAACCCAGCGAACAGTTTTTCGAAATGTAATTTTTATCCCATTTGTCCGTTTTCTAAGCCGCTGAAAAACCATTTTTTTCTTTTTTCAGAAAGCACTACTATTTTTAAATTGAAAATCAAAATTTTCTTGGAAATAACCTTTATTTCAGTCTTTTCTGCATCAGATGTATTGCGAGGCTTTCCGGTGACTGAGAATTTTAATCCACTTAAATCATGAATATTTTATTAATCAAAAATATTATGGAATAATTACAAATTTTAAACTTAATTATTACAATAAGTCGTTTGATCTAATAAATAGTTCAACAAGCCGGATTGTTTATTTTCTGAACCAACATTATTGCATTAAGAAACACTCAAAACTTGTTTGGTCCAGTTCCTGTACAATGTACTTAAAAATGTAGTGAAATATATTTTTGAGAGGTTCCACGAAGGCTTTTACAACATTTTGCCGTTGAATATATGTGTAAGACGTCAAGTACATAAATTTATACTACCAATCCAATAATTATTTTTAATTGTATGTTTTTTTATTTAGACCGACGTGCAGAATATGAATCCTACTAATGCAATGCATAATGTCGGATCTATTAAAGGCCATCATAATTTGTTATTTATTTTCTCTTAAGTTATTAAATTTTTCTTTGTCATTCATGTTTTTTAGATATTCAGAACCCCTAGAACTTTATGCCATTTCTCCGAATCCGTTAATTCTTAAATAAGGAGAGTATTTGACAAGTGAAATTTAATATTCTATTTACTACTCAATTGTGAAATTCGCTGTAATGAGAAATGCATTTTAATACGCACTTTGCAAAATTTTGTCACTTTAAAACAACGAAATGCTGACCTAAATATTTTTGACGTAAAAACGTAGATTTTTTTAGCTAATGTTATGGAATTTACTTAACTTGTTATATATATTGGCTACCATTATTTATTTTATGTGCCAAGAATACACAGAAAATTTTACGTCCGCCTTAAAAGAGTTTCCTTTCTTTAGAGTGGGATCCATGTTGTGTAGTCAGCGTTAAGTACTTTAAAAAATCGATTATATAAAATACAATATATACTAAAATTAAAAAATTAATGAAAATAGTTCTTAGAAACTTCATCTAGCAATGTTTTATAATATAACTAATAAAGTATAGTTGCGTGGTTGTGTTATGTATTGCCGGGCTGCGTAAACGACGAAGGCTTATTACTGGTCAGTGTACATTAAGACAGTAGTTGACATTATCATGTACTAAAGTGCTCATTACAACAGACTTCGTTGGCGGTGTTGTAGCGAAAAATCGCAACAATAAAAAAAATCGATAAAAATGGTATCATTTGACATTTGTGAAAAAATTACATTGCTTTTTGAATAATTTTTCAGATATATAGTAGTACATACTTGTACCTAAATTATATATTCATATTATATATTCAATCATTTTCTTAAAATGTTTTTTATTTACAAGTGAATATGTTATTTTCTTTACTTATAATAATTATAAAAAATATATCGATAGTTTATATTCAAAAGCCTCTATTTTAAAAAACGAAACTGTTCAATAGAGCCAAAAAAACGTATATTTTTTTTATTAAGGAAAATTAAAATACTAAACAATACATTTTTTTATATTTAGATCATTGGCTAATATAAAAAAATTTATAAAACATGAACAGAATATGTGTGTAATAGAGCGAAATATCCCTCTAAGACCTAATAAAATATAAATATTTTGATCAGTGATGAAATCCAAGACGATCTAGCTTCGTCCCGTCTTTGGAAATCACGATACAGTCCAAACGAAGAGAGCCAGACCTTTGAAATTTGGTATAGGCAAATTTTGAAGAATAGCACAATTCAAGTTCGCAAATGGGATGGATCATGCTAGAAGCAAAAAAGTTTCCTAAGCAGAACTTAGCCAACCTTTTTTTATTTTGTTAAGCAAATGATATATCTTTATATCAAAGAAGAAAAGCAGAAAAATTTATTTTTGACTCCGCCTCCTTAAGTGAGCAAAAATGGTGTAGATATCTAAAAAATTGTGTTACTTAACCCTGCATTCCTTAAAAATTAAGTCTATAATATTTTATAACGAAGCTAGTATGTTCTCCGATCTTCCACTGTCCTATGCCTCCACCAACCTTTGCCTCCTAGATGACCCTATCGAAAAAATATTTATTTTTGCACTTAATTACACCAAAAATTTATTTTTTATGTTTTAACGACAGAGGGGAGTTATCTCCCCTATGGCCCTTTCCGGAACAACCCTGTCAAAATGGAGTTCAAAATTGAACATTTTTTAGTTAATAAATATTTGGAGTGTATTTAAGATTCGACCCGGTCGAATATAACGTTTTTCCTTGTTTTAACTTCCGTTTTGAAAATAACGAGTTTTCCCCATAGCTCGACGTTTTGAGTTCCTGATTGCTCCTGAGAGGATTTAACTATATCTATGTGTGAGTGTGTGTGTGTGTGTATGTGACACGCTTATAACGGCTAAATCGAATCAAACTAGTCGCATTTCAAAGCCTTCCTTCCAACTTGGATTTCCTATGAAAAGTTATAGTAGTTTGAAAATTAACACAAAAGCATTTACGGCTAAAATTAACAGGAAGTTGCAGGAATCACCTTTAAGGTTAACCGTTTTCCACATTTATTTTAATATAAGCTATATAACAAAATTATATTAAAAGTTTGTTTGAATGTTTTAAAAATAAAATGCAAATTTTGCATAAATTTTCTCTAAAATTTTTAAGATTTTGCAGATTTTACCGACAGAAATGAGGCATGTGGTAACATTTGCGTTATTTAAATCTGTAATATACTGTCCATCAGTGCTCCCGGTTGTTGGGTTGTACATCTTTCAATCGAATTATGTGAGAATAAACTTATCACCAATATCCTTTGTTTCAACTTGTGCACACCACGTTGTGTTTGTTTTTATAAGTGCTATTTGTTCATGACTATGCTTTCTGTGAATTCTCAAGTAAACATAACGTATGAAAAGGAAGGGTTTCGTTCAGCTCGCTTATATTAACACTAAACAATGTGAGACATCATCATGCTAATTATTATAAGTATTTATATTTATTTATTTATTTATTTACCCAGTCATACACATTAGCATATACATATGTATTAGTGACGTCTCGAAATTAAATTTTAGATGTTCGATGATACGAATACGAATATATGAAACAATATCCACATATACAAGTAATTGGGATCTATTAACGTCTGCAAAGTGATATATGAAAATTTTTTTTATGAAAACTAGCTTCTTGTTCGCGTACATTAAAGTTAATAAAAGGCATACAAAATTTTGATAGTCGTCAATAAAGTGCCTTTGAAACATTGCGAATTTTCGTAACAAATAGATTTAAACCCCTCATGACAAATTTATTTGCTGAAAAGTTAGTTTATACCAACCAATCTAGAGACAAATTGTAGTCAACTTGTTTACATAGTTTTCCTTTTCTCGTCTCTTCTCCTTTCAATTGGAGTTATCCGATAAATTCAATATGCTCTCAGGGGTCCTTTTCTCAAAATTAAAAGTAAAATGCCCACGAAACAATACTGATTGTTGTAAAAGTATTGTTCTTTTAAAGACATTTCAATTCGTAGACTTGTAAATAGTAGTTTGCAGAACGGCACCCTGTAAATAAAAGCTTTTGATCGCAGTTACATATGTACACAATTATAGTAAGTGCTGATTACAATGAAATTTTTCAGCCGCCACGCAGTGTTTTTTTCCTTACAAAAAGTTCAAAAATAAATCACTTATAAAATTTAAATAGTCTGATATTAAAATTTTTGCTGTTGGTCATAACGTAAAACACTCTGAATTTTTTAAATCTGACCTCAGTTTTGTTTTATTGTAGAGATTTTCACTCAAAGTCAAACTAATTTTGTTAAAATATAGAGAAAATATTGTTTTTTGTCATTCGGCGATTTTTAAAGGACCGTTACTTGAAAGTGGTCAAAGAAATTTTAAAAGTTCTTTGTTTATTGATAGTACAGACATATTGTTTATTTCGTGTATAAATGATATTTGGTTTAAAAATACTTAACTTTATAAACTTTTGTTTGAGAAAAATGTATTTTTGGTTATATTTTTGAGCTTAAACTAGACTTTTCACTATGTAGCTAAAACCGGCAAAAAAAGTTGTTAACTTGGGGTTAGTGGCTTAAGAATCCTGAACAAACCTGTGTTTAATTTTCCTGGATTTTATGGAGTCGAAATTTTTATTTTTTAAGATTTTAATACCTATTTTGTTCTTCCTGAATTATAAAACAGCTTTAATTAGCAAAAAAAAAACAACGTCAATTGCCTTTTTGGTTACTTTTATGCAGAATAAATATATCAATTTCCCAACCCTGGAAACGAAATTTAAATTTTTTTTACCAATTCAACTTTTAATGAGGCATGAAATAGTTTTATTTAAGAAAAACTTAATATTTATAACCATATAGGTTATAAATATAATTTTAGTTAGTAAAAAACAACGTCAATTGCATTTTTGGTTGCATTTATGTTTAAAAAAAATTTCAATTTCCCAACCCTGGAAGCGAAATTTAAATTTTTTTAAATTTTCTTTATCAATGCAAATCTTCATGAGGTATAAAGTAGTTTTGTTTAAGAAAAACTCGAATTATGCAACCATTTTGGTTATTACATGTACTACAAAATATTGCATGTACCAAAAAAAAAAAATTAATTTTTCCATCCCTGGAAGCGAAAATTAAATTTTTTAAAATTTTCTTTATCAATGCAAATCTTTATGAGGTATAAAGTAGTTTTGTTTAAGAAAAACTCGAATTTTGCAACCATTTTGGTTATTACATGTACTACAAAATATTGCAAGTACCAAAAAAAATTTAATTTTTCCAACCCTGGAAACGAAATTTAAATTTTTTTTGTAGTAAGAATTTTTAACGAACATTTTATATTGCTATATTAAATTGAATTAAGATTCTATAGGCTAATTGTTCGAAATTTTAATTTAAATCTCAGAAAAACATGATAAATATTCCAAGGCACAAAGGCAAGTCAACATCAGTTTTATTCAACTCACACAGCAGAGCAGAACAGCTGTTTTCGAAAGACGCAACCCTTTCATCATCAGTGCTCATGTGTATTGTGTTTGTCACCACTTATTAGGTGGCTTAGTTGAATTTGATAACAGTTCCTATTTACACAAATTTTATTGTGAAAAGGAATACGAGAACTGTATCAAGCTGATGTTAACATGTTATTGTTATAATACCCGTGTTACCGTTTGATTATTTTTCTTCATGTCCCATTTTTCTGAATTTTTTGTTCCATCATACCTAAGTCAAACTTTTTTGGTTTGAATTTTATACTTAAGTACATGTGAACGTTTTGCCAATTTTTATTATTGGGTAGCTCAAGCCATAGCTTAAATTTGTATGTAGTAAGAATTTTTAACGAACATTTTATATTGCTATATTAAATTGAATTAAGATTCTATAGGCTAATTGTTCGAAATTTTAATTTAAATCTCAGAAAGACATGATAAATATTCCAAGGCACAAAGGCAAGTCAACATCAGTTTTATTCAACTCACACAGCAGAGCAGAACAGCTGTTTTCGAAAGACGCAACCCTTTCATCATCAGTGCTCATGTGTATTGTGTTTGTCACCACTTATTAGGTGGCTTAGTTGAATTTGATAACAGTTCCTATTTACACAAATTTTATTGTGAAAAAGAATACGAGAACTGTATCAAGCTGATGTTAACATGTTATTGTTATAATACCCGTGTTACCGTTTGATTATTTTTCTTCATGTCCCATTTTTCTGAATTTTTTGTTCCATCATACCTAAGTCAAACTTTTTTGGTTTGAATTTTATACTTAAGTACATGTGAACGTTTTGCCAATTTTTATTATTGGGTAGCTCAAGCCATAGCTTAAATTTGTATGTAGTAAGAATTTTTAACGAACATTTTATATTGCTTTATTAAATTGAATTAAGATTCTATAGGCTAACTGATGTTGACTTGCCTTTGTGCCTTGGAATATTTATCATGTCTTTCTGAGATTTAAATTAAAATTTCGAACAATTAGCCTATAGAATCTTAATTCAAATTTTTTTTGTTCATTTTTTTTTATCAGTGCAATGTTTCTTGAGGTATAAAGTAGTTTTATTTACGAAAAATTGCAAATTTTTTACCATTTTGGTAACTTTCATGTACCATAAAATATTGCACTTGTCCATCCCTAGATTCGAAATTTTATTTTTGAATTTTTGATACCAATTTTGTTCTTCCTAAATTATAAGACAGTTTTAATTGGCAAAAAACAAAAAAAAATAAACATCAATTGCCTGTTTGATTACTTGCATGTATAAAAAAATTCAATTTCCCACCCCTGGAAGAAAATTTGAATTAAAAATTTTTGATTTTTTTAGCTAATGCAAATCTTCATGACGTGGTTTTGTTAAAGAAAAACTTGAAATTTTTAACAATTTTAGTTACTACATGTACTACAAAATACGGAATAGGCCGAAAAAAAATTTTTAATTTCCCATCTCTGGAAAAAAAATTTAATTTTTTTAGTTTTTAATAGACCATTGAAGCTCCCCAAAGCACGAAGTAGGTTTAATTTACAAACATTAAAAAAATAATTGATTTTTGGTATGAATTTTGCGTCGAGAGCTTCCCAGCTCTGGAACCGTACTTCGGATCTTTCTGAATTTCAATAGCAGCCTATTTAAGTTCATTTCCAATCCAACGGTCCAAGAACGAAGTCTCTAGCTCTTCTGGGGGCTTGGGAAAACCGATTTCACGTACAGACGGACATCGCTCAATTGTCATGGCTATTCATAAGGATCCAGAATATATATATTGTACTTTATGGGGTCCCATGTGCATATCGAAGAAATTACACACGGAATGACAAACCTATATATACCCTTTCACTTTTTCGTGAAGGGTATAAAAATAGTGTAATATTGAGGAATTTTTATTCCTTAAGCCTATGAGAAGCTGCTTTGATCTTGAAGAGGTGAAACGTCTCACCTACGACCCTTCCCGCAATCACTCTGTCAAAATAGAGATTTAGCATTGGGTACAGAGATGTCTTAAAGGAACTCTGTCCCACCAAGTTAAACATTTTAAATTTACTTACTAAATATTTGGAGAGTATTTAAGATTATTAAGATTATTAAGAATAAAGGGCACATTCTCGTACTACTATAAAACAAGTAAAAACGTTATATTCGACCGGGTCGAATCTTAAATACCCTCCAAATATTTAGTAAGTGAATTTGATATGTTTAACTTAGTGGGACAGAGTTCCTTTATATAATATCGTACATCAACGCCCACTAAAGGGGGCGGGGTTCAAAAATATACAATATCATGTTTTCCACAGACGAACGTATGGGCATTGCTAGACCGTTTTAGACTTCATCACAATTCTCTTTGGAGGCTATAAAAACTGTATTTTGGTGGGGTCGCTCTGGCAAGGGCTGTGGGGGAAACATTTCACCTTTGTCATAAAACTCTAAAAATAAATGCTTGGGATAATTATATATACAATTAAAATTTCTTTTTTTTGATAGGGTCATTTAGAGGGCAAAGGGGGAGAGGGGGTAAGGCAGAAACAGATACACATAGAACTGTAAAAATAAATACTTGGGATGATTATACACAAAATAAAAAAATATGTATATTTATTTTTAATAGGGTCATTTAGCGGGCAAAGGGTGAGGAGGGGGTAGGGCAGCAACAGGCAGTCATAAAACTCTAAAGATAAATGATTGGGATGATTATATACAAAATTTAAAAAACAATTTTTTTTTGGTAGGGTCATTTAGGGGGCGAAGGGGAAGGAGGGGGTAGGGCAGAGTAGTACCAGGTTTCGCCTCAGCTTCGTCATTAAAGCTTAAAAGTGTTATTTTTAAGGAATGTAGGCTTAAGTAAAACAATTTGTTATATTTTTATGCTATTTTTGCCTATAATAACGCCCACTGAAGTGGGAGGGGTCAAAAAATATTTTTATTTTATTTAATGGCTCCAAGTTTAAGGCGTTGGACCGTATTTGACATAAAAATATATCATTTGCTTAACAAAAATTTTTTTTTTTATACACACCTATATTTATTTATTGTATCTTCAAATATGAACTAACAATAATTAGTCAAATCTTAAATCTAAATATAATTATTAGGCCCGACCAGTATCGGACATAAACTTAGTGATAGTAATTAATAATACATAAATTTCGTATTAAGCACAATAATTATTTTCAAGCAGTACCATTTGGGGTGCTGAGTATTAGGGCCTTGTGTCCCTCTTTTTTAAGCGGATGTGTCCAGTAAAGTTCAAGATATTACGAGCAAGCGGATTAGGATGTGACTCGAGTTTTGTTAAATATTTACCTGCGTATTTTGCGATTTCTTCAGTCACTAGTGGCATATTTAAATCTCGATGTATATTTGAATTTTTGATGTACCATGGAGCCGATGTTATCAAACGTAAAATTTTATTTTGCCGTCGTTGGATTCTATCCACATTTGAAGCTGAAGCAGTGCCCCATAGTTGAATTCCGTAGGACCATATAGGTTTCAAAAGTTTGCAGTCTAGAATGAGTGTTGAATTTCTGCCAATCAACCAATGTATTTGAGATAACTTAAGTTTCATTTGAATTAGTTTAGCGTCAATATGATGTTGCCATGTAAGCCTTCGATCAAGGTGTATGCCAAGGTATTTCACTTGAGAATGTTGAGGAATATTTTGATTATTGATTCGAATGGGGGAACAGGTATCTTTTCTTAGCGTAAACGTTATATGAACACACTTTTGTTCATTCACTTTAATTCTCCATAAGTTCAACCATCTTTCAAGCTGGGTAATGTGTACTTGGAGATTGCGGGATGCCTCATCATGGTTTTTGTGCATACTCATACAGGCTGTATCATCGGCAAATGTAGAAGTGTGGATGTTATTGCTCACAGGCATATCACAAGTATATATTAAATACAAGACTGGCCCCAGAATACTACCCTGTGGCACACCAGAAGATATGAATTCGGGAACACTCATGAAGTCTCCTTCCACAACAGTAAACTTCCTATCAACAATATAACTTTCCAAAAGTTTTTCTATATTTATTGGCAAATATGTCTTCAATTTTAAAAATAGGCCTTCGTGCCATACTTTGTCAAATGCCTGAGAAACATCAATAAAAAGGGCAGAACAATACTTCTTTTCTTCAAAAGTCCTCCTTATAACTTGAACCAATCTTTGCGTTTGCTCAATAGTGCTATGCTGACTTCTAAAGCCAAATTGATGATCCGGGATGCACCCATTATCAGCTAAAATTGTGGACAATTTAGTCATGAGCAGCTTTTCGAAAAGTTTTGAGACTGTTGATAGTAAGCTTATAGGCCTATATGACTCAGCCTTGGTAAGATCTTTGCCTGGCTTTCGAATCATTTTAATCTTGGCAAGTTTCCAGTTATGTGGAAAATACTGCATTCGTAAAATGGCATTAAAAATAAATAGCAGGATTCTTATTGCAATATGAGGCAAATTCATCAGCATCTTGTTACTAATTCCGTCAATACCTGGAGCTTTCTTCGGATTAAGTTCAGCAATTAATTTTTGTACATCGCGCATCTTAAACTTTATGGGCCGTGGGGGTAGAGCAACTACACTTGGCAAATCAGCAACACCAGTACATGTGTTTGGGGTAAATACGTATTTTAAATGATTAGCAAATATGTTACCTTTTTCAGCATTGCTTCTTGCCCAACCTCCGGTAGATGTGCGCAGAGGTGGTTTAAGCTCAACGGGGGTTTTCAGCTTTCTAGCAGCGCGCCACAAAGAGTAATTAGATGCTGGTGTGACATCAAGACCTTCCAGATAATTTTTAAGAGATGCAGTTTTTTCAATTGCAAGTAACTCTTGGAGTCGTTCAGTGCACTCTTTAAATCTGATTTTAAGTTGCGGTGATCTGTGCTGTTGCCATTCCCTTCTGGCTCTTCTTTTTTCACATAAGGCACGTTCAATATCGGTAGAATTAATTTTATTAAATCCAGTCTGCGGATGGGAGGTAGTAGCATGTTCAGCAGCCTGTGTAATCATTTCGTTAATGTTGGCGATGTTAGCTTCAATATCCTCGGGTGTTCTTAGCGTAATGTTTTCCGTGCAGTGACTGCTAAGATATTTTTTGAATCGCAGCCAATTTACACGACTGATCAACTTCACATACGAGTGAGGTAAATCACTTCTCTGTGGGCTACAGATTGTAACGATCGTTGGAGAGTGATCGGACGAGAGATCTAGAGAAGCTTCAACGTTAATTAATTCCCTAGAAATGTTCTTCATGACACCAAAATCTATAACATCCGGAATTTTATTTATGTCAGTAGGCCAGTAAGTAGGCTCCCCACTCGAAATGACGTCCAAACCCATTTTTGAAATTGTGTTGAACAAAGCTCGACCTCTGGGTGTAATATGACGAGAACCCCAGAACGTATGTATGTTTGGCATTATAGTCGCCAGCTGCTACGAAACAAGGGCCAAGAGATTTATAGAAATCCTCATATTGATTTTCAGTAATTGCGAATCTGGGAGGGGAGTAAATTGATGATATCACAAAATTTGTGCAAAAATTTTCAACACAAATATTCGTTGCTTGTAGATATTCCTCACAAATGTTGTCAATAACATAATGTTTAAGTCTAGATTTTATTAGAATTGCTGATCCACCGCATGCTCTTCCTCTCGGGTCCTTTGAATCATATAAGGTGTAGCCAGAAATTTTAAAAAGGCTTCTCGAAGTCAAATGAGTCTCTGAGACCAACATTATATCAATATTTTTTTCCGTGAGGAAGTGCTCAAGTTCATTTTTATGTTAGCGAATGCCGTTTGCGTTAACAAAATAACCAAAAAACTTTAAAAATTATGTTGTTTTTTCTGGGTTGGTTTAGTTCTTCTTAGGGGAACTTTTTTCCGTCTTGCCCGATTTAGCCCATCTTCGAACTTAACCTGCTCTAAGTTTTAAAATATATTTATGCCAAATTTCAAGAGTCTAGCTCTTTTCGTTTGGACTGAATCGTGATTTCCACAGGCGGACGGACGGACGGACATGCCCAGTTCGTCTTAGATTTCATCACTGATCAAGAATATATATACTTTATGGGGTCTGAGATGGATATTTCGATGCGTTACAAACGGAATGACAAAGTTAATATACCCTCCAAATTCTTTTTTGGAGGTTATAAAAATTAACTGGTTTTTCATGATATCAAGAATATCTTAGGTGCCAAAAAGATGTGTTGTTTTATAGGAAATTTGTTAAAACTATTAACATTCCATTTTATAGTCCACAATTGTGGCTCTACTTCGATTTCAAATAATTCTCCTTAAAAATTTACTTTTTGTCGCTTATACTTTTTTGGCGGTTATGAGACGATATACCTACATATATTGTTAGCATATTGCTAGGTCTTACAATAGGTCTGTTCATTTACTGAAAAAAAATTCGTGAATAGTACATGCTAGTTTTTTATGTACATTATATGTCATTTGATTTCCGCAAATACATTTTTGTATTCATTAAGTTTTTTTTTTGAATAATGTAAACGCAAAAATTGTTTTGATTTTTTCAGATTTGAAAGTTTTATTATGCGTGACCTGTCCCACGAAAAGGGACCTCTGCGCCGAAAAGAAATTATTGAGAAAAACGCGTTTAAAAAAAGCGCTTCGTTTTTCCGTGTTTTGCGCATGGTTATGCAACTCTTCCTTCAACCTGATCATCTGGCGATGTATTGCGACTCTCTGGTACTTTGTACATCAGATTTCTAATTTTGTACCTTTGATATTGAACTTTTTTTAAATTTCAAATATTATATGTATTATATAAATGAAATTTATTTGTTGGTGGTTAAGCAATGTCTATATGCATTTCATTGGTGCTTTACCAAATCGTCAGTAGACTTTAACCACAGTTTTGAAAAGTTAAAAACCTCTTATCTTATGCATATACTTTCGAAAACCATCTGAGAATTCACAACTTGTAAATTACAAACTATTTTCAAAAATAACAACTGAACAAGAACATAGGCTTGCAACTCATACAAAACTAAACCAACAAATAAAGTATGTTCGATATGAATCTATTTTATTTTTCTACACCTTTATACAATCAGAAATCCATTGGATAACAAGAAAAGTATTTATAAGGCAAAATGAAAAATAAAATCTAAATTAAACTGTTATGAAAACTTTTTATTTGACACATTGTTGTCACAATACTACTATATATAAATGAAATTTATTTGTTGGTGGTTAAGCAATGTCTATATGCATTTCATTGGTGCTTTACCAAATCGTCAGTAGACTTTAACCACAGTTTTGAAAAGTTAAAAACCTCTTATCTTATGCATATACTTCCGAAAACCATCTGAGAATTCACAACTTGTAAATTACAAACTATTTTCAAAAATAACAACTGAACAAGAACATAGGCTTGCAACTCATACAAAACTAAACCAACAAATAAAGTATGTTCGATATGAATCTATTTTATTTTTCTACACCTTTATACAATCAGAAATCCATTGGATAACAAGAAAAGTATTTATAAGATAAGAGGTTTTTAACTTTTCAAAACTGTGGTTAAAGTCTACTGACGATTTGGTAAAGCACCAATGAAATGCATATAGACATTGCTTAACCACCAACAAATAAATTTCATTTATATATAGTAGTATTGTGACAACAATGTGTCAAATAAAAAGTTTTCATAACATTATATGTATTATCTGTTTATATCACATTTTTAAATTTTTTAATTAATTATGTTCATCTTTACAGGTGATTTGTAAAAAACTAAAAGACATAGAAACTTGCGGTTTGCGGCATTTGTAAGAGCGTTTTTTTCCTATAAGAATCACTCAAAAAGTAAAAAATTTTTTCGGCGCAGAGGTCACTTTTCATGGAGCAGGTCACATATACTGTTCTGTTGCAATTGAAAGGAACCTAAAATCACATGATTGTTATGCCAATATATTAATTTTTCACATATATAGACGACAGCAGGCTACTTGGCTACAGGACTAGAAACGCTGCTGGCTACAAATCCTGCGATGTAGCCAGCTACTTAATTATTTTGAACACGGCAGCTGTACTGTAAGAAGTAATTCGAATGGTTCCACTTTCACATACATATAACAAAACCGCTTATTATAAGTACATATATTTATAAAGCTTAAAAGATTAAATTCAAAAATGGAATAAAAAAGCGGTTTGAAATTTTACCAAATTAATCTTTTTGTTGTGAACTGTAATTGTTCCGCTTAGAGATGGAATATTATTTCATTCATATGACTGCCGCGTCTGGCCTCACAGTAGTCCATTCGATCGAACCAATTTTCGAGTGTATGAGGTCGTATCTTGGTAATGGCAACCGAATTTTGGATTTAAAAAAATCGATTTTGGTGTCTCCATTGACTGTAGTCGTTGCGCGGTCCTCATTTTCATAGAAATATAGGCCAATGATGCCTCCGCTTCACAAGTCTCACCAAACAGTCACTCGTAATGGGTACATTGGCTTCGGGAAAACCACGTGTGATTTATTTTGGAAAAATCGAAAAATCAATTTTGTTTTGGAAATAAATTTTCAGTAAATCCCAACGTTGCTCAAACGTAAATTGATTCATT
This sequence comes from Linnaemya tessellans, assembly GCA_951800035.1. Classification (NCBI taxonomy): domain Eukaryota; kingdom Metazoa; phylum Arthropoda; class Insecta; order Diptera; family Tachinidae; genus Linnaemya; species Linnaemya tessellans. The sequence goes on along the minus strand of OX637534.1, from coordinate 64,443,486 downwards.
TCGTTCAATGGAGATAACGTACAGAATTTTGTGACTAGAATGACATATGTAAGTATTGACAGATTTGAATAAACCGATAGATAGTCCACCCAATATACCGAAAGAATTTATAAGCATATTAATTAATTTGTTTTTGACTCTATATTGTTATTGCATTTTCAATATAAACTATTTTGAGATGTTAAAAATGAGTGCATGAGTTAATTTATTTTTTATATCTCCATTCGAAAGTATCATAGCTCATGTATTTTATCACCAATGCCTCTCAATTATATACCAAACTAAAGATTGGTAAGTTCCCTATAAAACTATATACAAGTTTAATTATGGTTGCATTTTGTGCTTTTTAAAATAATGGTGTTTTTACGTTAAAAGATCGATAAAAAATTAAAAATTTATGAATCAATAGAATGCTATTTTAGATATCCATATCGTCTATATTTGTTCTATATTCTAGGTGTTATAATAAATAAAAGTTATGAACCGCGGCAGTCCAAAGACAATAAAAAAGTACATAATCGTTTTATTTTTGAAATGGCTGTTACCTTATGCATTTTTTATTTTCAACAATTTTTATATTTTTGGCTAGTCTAAAAAATTTTTTTACTGCTTATTTATTTACAATTTTTCAATGTATTAGCAGCACAAATTTGTTTGTTGCCGCCTATGAAAATAGAAATTAGTTTAATTTGGCTACAACCACAAAAGTAGCATGGACAACAACCTGCCATGTACCAATGAAAATAATCATTCCCATATGAATACATGTATTCTATTTCTAACAGATTGTAGTCGATATCGTGCTGTCGCCTAAGTCGTTGGAGCTTTACCCTCTCGATGGTGGAAAGTGATAGAAAAGTATAGAGATAATATTGTTAGATCTGAGTATAGTTTGTTCATGGCTTTGTAAAAATGTAACGCTCACATGATAGCACAATGTGAAAACCAGGCGCTGCTGGAATGGTGTTTTATGCTTCAAACACATTACGACAGCAGGATACCGACTACATGGCTACATGTGCCGCTAGCAACACCTGTCGCCGCATAGTCAGCTACTTAATTATTTTGAACGCGGCCGGCACAACGTGAAAAATACAAGCGCTTCTTCTAAATCTATTTATAGATCGAAAGAAAATTAATAATAAAAGCACTATTTGCTTATTGTTTTTCCATTTGTAATAAATACATTCTGATGTCCTTTTTCGTTTTGACACTGAAAATAAGTTTATGAGTTAATTCATTTGTGTTCTAACTCACGCCTTTTATCGATAACGGCTATCAAGTAATACAAAATAGTGGAATTTTTAATTGTAAAGTCAGATACAAAATTTAAAAATTTTATAATAATCGCAATAGGTGAATAAATTTGAAAAATATGTACAACAAGAGAAAGACATTTTCGAGTACTTTGAAATGATACCCATATCGTTTATATGCGTCCTATATTCTACGAGTAGGAGTTATAACCAAAAAGAATAAATAAATAAAATAATAAATAAAAGCCGAGAGAGGTCGCCAAAAATAGAAATAAATAAAAATTACAAAATAATTTTTAATTAATTTGTTGTATATTATTCGACCTTATTTTTGACTAAAATTCTTAATTATTATCTTCAGGCTCTAGGTCTAAGAATTGAAAATAAAACTCCGTTTTTTATATTTTATTTTCTTATTCGTTTATATATTTTCTTTCAATATTTCAAACACCTTCGGTATTCTTCTTCAGGAAAAAATTTCGAGTAAAGTCGTCCACTTAGCAATAGGGTGAATTGTTTACTGTTTAGAATTCACCCTATTGCTAAGTGGACGACTTTACTCGAAATTTTTTCCTGAAGAAGAACACCGAAGGTGTTTGAAATATTGAAAGAAAATACATAAACGAATAAGAAAATAAAATATAAAAAACGGAGTTTTATTTTCAATTCTTAGACCTAGAGCCTGAAGATAAGAATTTTAAAATAATTTTTATTCTTGAAAGGGCTATTACGTTTTTTGTATTAAACAATTTTCATATTATTGACCAGTTTTAAAATATTTTTAAACGCTTATTTATTTAAGCTGTTTCATTGTGTTAGAAGCACTAATTTATTAATTGTAGCCTACGAAAATAAAAATTAGTTTATTTCGACTACAACTACAAAAGTAGCACGGACATCAACCTGCCGTATAGCCTTGAAAAGTATGAAGTGTACGTCAGTGCACCTCTCGGTAATTCGGATCATTGTACCATCTCCACTTTTTTTTCGTGCTCAGCACTTTGAAACGTTTTACCCACAGCTACGAAACATTTAATATATTGTTACGTTTTTAGACCTTTTCGTAAAAACGGTTTTTAATTATCCTTCAAGGATTCGTTTAATTGCATCAAATTAAAAACACAGACAATTACTTTTAGAAATATAATGCGGCAACACTTTATTTACTATTTAATTAACACGAGTATTTGTACTACTAAACACTTAGCGATGTTAACACGTCTAGATTAAAAATCTCACTAATCCCGCTGTTCACTGGCAGCGACTTTATATAGCAAAATGACGTCGTCTGGTAACTTCGCGAAGCATCTGGTCATGGTTGTTGTTGGTTGTGCTTTACTTAACATGTAGCTATATACGTGCGTTTGTATATATGACAATGCTGTCTTGTGTTTTGTTTATTGTAACTATGTGTGGTTGTATGTATGAGTGCTCTTGTGTGTTGTGTAGTTTTGTTTCTTCTTGTGCTATGTGGGCATGTTGCTGTGTATATTTGTGTGTATGTTGCTGTGTATATTGATGTACATGTTTAGTTTTTATTAGCAGCGAATACTTGCGTACAAGATCATTAAGAATAACATCATCATCTCTTAGCATTGATGTTACTAGGTTTTTCGTTATTGTTGTTTACACTTATTATTGCACAGCCTCGAATGATCTTGTATATTCTCAACGATGTATCCGGAATATTCCATTTCCGTTAATTCAAATATTATCTGCATGGTGTTGACCAGGGTTGTAACATTTTGACATCTAGAGATGAGTTTGATAGTGCTGCCAAGTACATATAGCCACATTGTCGTTATATTTGAATCTATTTTTGAACTTTGTAACACTGCCGCCCACTTAAGCCTGTTCGACCCGAATAGGCATACAATCACCTCTTCCATAGTGCGCCAATCGTTCGAGATGTACCATCTTCGTTTTCGACCTTGGGTTATAGCATTTCTGTTTCCGGTACACGACGTCATTCCCTCTCTTAATCACTTTATACGGGCCATCCCAGTGAGTCTGTAATTTTGGGGACAATCCTTTCTTCCGTTGGGTTTTATAAAGTAGAACCAATTGTCTAGCCTTCATGTTGTCACTGACCATCTGGATTCTGTTATGCATCTTACTCCGATTGTTGCTGCGATTACGATAATTATTGCCATAATAACCACGATTGTTGTAACTGCCACCACTGTAATTGCTTATATTACGATTATTGTAGTTGCCGCGTCCTCTATAAACTCCGCGCCTTGTAGATGACACACCAAATGTTTCACCATTCAATATCCGTTCCTGGCGCCAATCATAATTCTTATTCTTTGTACGAACTCGTGTAGTTCTACCGGAAATATTATCAAAGAATGTTTTGGTCTTATCGTAGCCTACAGTAATTTCTTTTTCTCTTGGTTCATGTTCACCAGCTCCAGTTTCATTGCCGAACTCATCCTTTTTATCAGTTTCGCCATTCATCTGTTCTGATTTTGGTTCATCGCTCACCTTATGTTTTGGTAGTCGTGACCGAAGTTCTTCGAACTTAGTATTTGCTTGTTCACAATCGAAATCTTGCTCAAACTTAATGGGATTACCTAAAGGCTTCTGACTCACACTGGGACCATTAGCTGATCTATAGGCCATTATGTTACGCATATTAGAACGTGGTCCCATTCCATAATTGCTCATATTGTTGCCACGACTTGTATTCCAATTGCGCCGATTAGGGTTACCGCCCTGATAATTGCGTTGGTTGTAATGATTCATGCTATAATTTTCCATCATACGACTGGAACAATAATTACCGCTGTTGCGTTGCTGATTGTCTCCACGTTGATTTGGATGGTTCTGCCGCTTACGACCAGCATCACACGATTGACCACCACCGCCATGTTTAGACTTATTTTGATGATTCTTATGATGTTGCTGCTGTGGTTCTAAGTTCACTCGTTTGCTGTTTCTTGGTGGCGAAACAGATCTACCCCTTTTTCTTCGTGCTTTGCAGCTGCGCTGAAAATGACCGATTTTTCCGCAGTTAAAGCACTTAGGCTTTTCTTTGGTAGCACTTTCCGCCAACAGTTGTCGCATTGCCTCCTTAACACTAGCGACTAGGTTGTTATCCTCCTCAGACAAAACCTCCATATTCTGCACCTTACATATCTGTGGATTGCAAACCATCCTTGCAGTCTCTTGAGCCAGAGCAAATGAAACTGTCTCAGCGAAAGTGGATTTCTGCGTTGCGAACACAGCCAGTTTAACATCAGAGTCGCGAATCCCGTTAACGAACACCTCAGTTTTAAAGTGGTCCAGGAACGGGTGACTCTCGCCTGGATATGTGAGCTGCACTAAACGCTCGATTTCCATTGCGAAATCTTGTAGAGACTCGTTAGGCTTTTGAACTCTACATCGCAATTCCATTCTGTATAAATCGCGCTTGTGCTCACCACCATACTTGCGCTGCAATGCTGCCATTATTTCATTATAGTTGTTTCTGCTGCTTACTGGCACGGTCTCAAGTACCTCTGCGGCTGTACCCTTTAAGGACAAAATCAACTCTATGGCCTTTTCTTCAGCATCCCATCCATTTCTACTAGCGACCGTCTCGAACTGGAATCTAAAGATGCTCAATGGTACGCTGCCGTCAAAGCATGGCGCTTTTATTCGCGCAGAAACCTCCGCAACTGCTCGTACTGGCCCGCCACTACACTCAAGGTTATGCACTTTGTCCTCTAGAGCATGCAATTTTTCTTCGAACTCTTTTGCATACTGTTCCAGGCCACCGCTTTCTAAATGTTGGACTCTATCTGCCAGCTCTGAGAATTTATTCTCAATAGAATCCACCCTCCTATTAATGGCCTCAGAAACCTCTACCAGAGTCTCGTTCGTGGCTCTATTTGACTCCAACAGTTTTGTTTCCACTCCCTGTATTTCGGCTACCAGCTTTTTAGTGCTGGTCTTTGATGCTTCATGCATCTGATGAGAGTTATGTTTTATTTCAGTTATTTCGGCTACAAGCTTTTCACTGCTGACTTTTGAGTTGTGTTTTATTTCGGTTTGTGCATCATTGATTCCTTTTATCTGGATCATCATAGCAGCGAACATTGAATTTATGTCCATGCTGCTGGTCGTAGCAGGAGGACATACCTCTACATCGTCTTTGTCCTCAAACTCGTATGTCCCGATGTCCATGCCGCGATTCTTAAACTCATCTATCAGCCTCTTCTGCAGTTCAGCCTTGTTACCTGCTGTTGGCAATTCCCGCTTACTAAGCTCCTTTTTTAGCTGTTCAACTTTTAGCTCATCAAATTTCATGATTATTTATTATAATTTAATATTTTTAATGTCCTTTTTTTTCTCCTTAAATTGCAATGTCCTTTTTAATTATTTTGCAATCCCACTTCTGACACCAATTGTTACGTTTTTAGACCTTTTCGTAAAAACGGTTTTTACTTATCCTTCAAGGATTCGTTTAATTGCATCAAATTAAAAACACAGACAATTACTTTTAGAAATATAATGCGGCAACACTTTATTTACTATTTAATTAACACGAGTATTTGTACTACTAAACACTTAGCGATGTTAACACGTCTAGATTAAAAATCTCACTAATCCCGCTGTTCACTGGCAGCGACTTTATATAGCAAAATGACGTCGTCTGGTAACTTCGCGAAGCATCTGGTCATGGTTGTTGTTGGTTGTGCTTTACTTAACATGTAGCTATATACGTGCGTTTGTATATATGACAATGCTGTCTTGTGTTTTGTTTATTGTAACTATGTGTGGTTGTATGTATGAGTGCTCTTGTGTGTTGTGTAGTTTTGTTTCTTCTTGTGCTATGTGGGCATGTTGCTGTGTATATTTGTGTGTATGTTGCTGTGTATATTGATGTACATGTTTAGTTTTTATTAGCAGCGAATACTTGCGTACAAGATCATTAAGAATAACATCATCATCTCTTAGCATTGATGTTACTAGGTTTTTCGTTATTGTTGTTTACACTTATTATTGCACAGCCTCGAATGATCTTGTATATTCTCAACGATGTATCCGGAATATTCCATTTCCGTTAATTCAAATATTATCTGCATGGTGTTGACCAGGGTTGTAACATTTTGACATCTAGAGATGAGTTTGATAGTGCTGCCAAGTACATATAGCCACATTGTCGTTATATTTGAATCTATTTTTGAACTTTGTAACAATATATATATATATATATATATATATATATATATATATATACATACATAAGAAAAAGCTCGTTGGGCAGAACTCAACGAATTTTCAGCTGGAAACTTTGTTTCTTAAACAATAATGTCGATGTTATAGCGAAAATGATTGGAAATATAATTTTGCTGGGAATGAAATAATTCATCCCATCCAAAAAAATTTTGGTTAAGCCGAGACAAAAATATTGGTTTAACTAATCTTGCAAAGAGGCCTTAGATCCAGAGTGGAAGCATTTGGCGGCATAATAAAAACGCAAATACTGATACGCTGCGCAAAAAAGCGAGGTCTTCGTGTACCAGAGTGCTAAGGTTTCTATACGAACAGCGCGTTCGTGCCAAAGTTCTTACTGGCCCGAGAGGTAGTAAAAGCTTTTGGTCATTCGTTAAAAGAGTAGGGGATAAAGCTAGTTCATCAATTCCAACTCTTTTAAGGGATGACCAAATATTCACTGAACCTGTTGATAAAGTTAACCTTTTGGCTGAAATGTTTGCAGGTAATTCTTGCTTGCCAGTTAGCAATCAGCAATTGCCCGTGGTGGAAACAGTATCAGTTACTATGCCAAGTATATTCTTTCGACCACTAGCAGTTAAAAAAGTTTCAGCGAATCTCAACATAAACAAGTCTCGTGGGCCGGATGGTATTCTAGCACTGGCCTTGAAGTAGTGTTTTTCGACGCTAGCGCGTGCATTGGCTAAGATATTCAGCGCATAGTACCATGCCGGTAAATTTTCAATGGGCTGGAAGTTAGCCAATGTAACACCGATCCCTAAGAAAGGAGAGGCAATATACCTCTAAAATTACCGCCCAATTGCAGTCTGTTCTGCACTGTCCAAAGTCATGGAAAGTTGGTATCTGGAGACCAACACCCTACTAAACGGCCGGTAGTATGGTTTTCGCAAAGCTCGCTCTGCGGGAGACCTGCTGGCTCTATTAACGGAAAAATGGTGTAATTCCATTTACCATTTCGGCGAGAGCAAGGTGAAGGCTCTAGATATCTCAAAAGCATTTGATAGAGTGTGGCATGAAGCACTTCTGCCAAAACTGAGTGCTTTTCGTGTCGGTGATGATTTCTCTCGGTTTATAGTTAGCTTCCTCAGAGACCGCACTATACGAGTTGTTATGTATGCGGTCTCATCAAACGAGTTCTAGCTGAATTCAGGGGTACCGCATGTTCTCTTCCTCATCTTTATAAATGACCTTCTATGGCAAACTTCAAACACTGTCTACGCTTTCGCGGATGATATCAGCATTAACCATTTTTTTCTGATTGGTTAATGCTGCATTCTTCTGATTGACGCCAGAAGACAAATGATGAATGAGTCGCTCACTAGTGATCTCGTGTCAATCTCTGAATGGGGCCTCGCGAATAGGGTTAACTTTAATCTTCATAAGACGCAGTGCTGCGTCCTTACGCATAGGTGGCTGTTAGAGGGTTCTGCGACATCCGTGTCCATGGATGGTGTAGGTATTGGGGAATGAGAAGCTCTTGATGTTCTTGGTATGAAAGTAAAATGTTACGTTCGATGGACCGATCACATCTTTCATATTTCAAAAGAAGCATTCAAGTGCGTCGGTTTTTTAAGACGGTGTAAGACATACTTCACCCCATCTGATCTCCTCAACATATATACCACCTACATCCGACCTAAGATGGAATACAACTCTCATGTATGGGCCGGTGCTTCAAAGTCTATTTTGAAGTTGCTCGACTGCGTATAAGAGAGAGCGAAGAGGCTCATTGGTGACAGTAGGGTAGCCAACTCTATTGACTCAGTGGAGCATCGACGCAACGTGGAATCTGTTCTGGTGAAATAAATGATATTGATGTGTTCAATATGTTGTTTCAAAAATACGGTGCTACATGTCATACAGTCCGTGAAACAAATCAATTACTGGATGAGACATTTCCAGGTCGCGTACTCTAGTCTAGTGTAGTTTAATAGCATTAACCAATAATAACTGGTTTTTTTGTATAATTTTAGGGAAATATTTCCAAATGAGTATGCCCTATTTAATAAAAATTCAATACCCCGTCGGTATTGTTTTTTATCGTTTGTCAAAACAAATAAAAATGCACTAGTAGTGTAGTGTATTTATTCCTCAAATATTTTATAGATCTGAACGTAGCTTACAAACTAAATATCTAATATATATATATATATATATATATATATATATATATATATATATATATATATATATATATACATACTTATACATATATATATATATATATATATATATATATATACATATGTATATATATATATATATATATATATATATGTATATATATATATATATATATATGTATATATGTATAAGTATATAAATATATATATATATATATATATATATATATATATATATATATATATACATATATATATATATATATATATATATATATATATATATATATTGTGCTGTGTTCAATTCCTTTAGTTTCTTAAAACAGAATTTTATGAATATATCTCTTTTTCTCCTAAAATATATGTCCGGTACTTACCCATGGTAAGACAGGAGAAATGATAAGATACATTGATATTAACAGCACTTAAACTTCTGACCCCTGACATAAAATGTTAAACATCAAGTTGTATGTTGATTATGAACCTTTACTAATTTATATGCATGAATTCGCTCTTCGTTGGTTAGCACGTGTGCAAGGATGACGAATTAAGTTAGTTTCCGTCTTAACTTGTGAATCTTTGGCTGGCATAGTTCAAGTATTTAAAAAAAGGTGTTAGCTGAAATCTTTAGAAATAGCATACAACTTGCATTTAAATTGCAGACAGCGAGATCTCTAATCAATAAGCCTAAAACAACAAAGTCTCAGTATTACTTGGCTCGTGGAATCCCATTTTTGGCCTGCTCTTGGAGTCTTACAACTTTAGGATATATGTAGTTCCAAGGGAGAAGAATAATAATAATAGGCACATACATAATAAGCAAATACATAATTGTGCATACATAAGAAGTATCTCCAAAAGGTGGCTGAAATTAGCAACCGCATTCAAATTGCTGAAAAGCCTGAATTGAGACAGGTTTTCGCGTTAAAAATATATTAACAAATATAAGTAAATATGTGCAGAATGGAACAAGATGAATAAGTGCTAAAACACTACAGAAATTTTTGTAAATATAAAAACAATGTAAGAATAAGCAATAATCCAACATAAAACGTAAGTATAAGCATAAAATTTAATATCTAAAACCCAAATTCATAACCAAAAGCTATATATATATATATATATATATATATATATATATATATATATATATATATATATATATATATATATATATGTATATATATATATATATATATATATATATATATATAAATATATATATATATGTATATATGTATATACAGATATACATTTATGCAATGGTAGTCTAATATACCACAAATCGCTGAAAGGTGTAAAGATATCATCGACGGAGGAGAAGGCCTTCAATCCCGAACGAGAGACATGACCATCATATAATACCAAATCACCTGTAAGTTATTTCTATCCTTTATTTTTCTTATTTTACATTTATTCCTACATTCATTGATCTGGTTTATTAACCACTTTTTCAACCACTTCATTATGAAGTTCTTGGCTACGTAATTTAAACAGCCTTTATATACTTTCACATAACTACATATATAAATACCTATCTGTATGTAAATATGTATATATTTACAATTATCAAGCTTTGCTTTCATTGATCATTTTATTTGAATATTTCAATTGTTTTGTTCGTTTAGATTATAAATTTTCATTTTTATTTGCCTTTATATTCTTTCATTATGTATTGTTAGTATATAAAAATTATAAATATTATTCATACTACACTTAAGCCCTTTAACGCTTTTATGTTATTTCTAAGTAAATTAGTTTGTATTTCACAAAATGTTTAAGAATATGAGTGAATAGAGAAAAATAAACCAATAGTTGGTTCGAAACTATTTTCAACTGGGTTGTTCTGACTTATACATTGGGTCTCCATTTGCAGCGTGGAAGACATGGTTATGGCAAGGAGCAGACATAATATAGGTACTGCTGGCTAACAATTATTTCACCAGGGTTGTGTCCGTCCGCATTTTAATAGCTATGATGTTTATTTAGATCTTTGTATAGTGTGTACTTTATTTTCTTGTTATATCTGGTATATGGGATAAACTTCGCGTGAACATTATGAACCCGCGACAGACTGAAGCAGCTGGTAAATCGTTAAGTACACACAATCACGTAAAGTTACATTATACCACCTCATCCCCCACATTGAACAGAACCAGTTTCATAACAATATATATATATATATATATATATATATATATGCATATATATATATATATATATATATATATGTATATACATATATGTATATATATACATATATATATATATATATATATATATATATATATATATATATATAAATATATATATATATATATATATATATATATATACATATATATATATATATATATATATATATATTTATATACTTATACATATATATATATATATATATATATATATATATATACATATATATATATATATATATATATATATATATATACATATATATATATATATATATATATATATATATATATATATATATATATATATATATATATATACATATATATATATATATATATATATACAAATATTTGATGAATGTAAACTTAGCTTACAAACTACACATATATATATATATATATATATATATATGTATATATATATATATATATATATATATATATATATAAATATATATATATATATATATATATATATATATATATATATATATAATACTTTACTCTCTCGCTGTTGGAAAGTGATATACATGTATATATATATATATATATATATATATATATATATATATATGTATATATAATGTATAGATTCTTTTTTCGATATCCTTTTTTTTTTGACAGATCACGTATGAGTCGTGTCATGCTGTCATGTTATTATACCCTCCAAAAAAGAATATGGTGGGTATATTCACTATGTCATTCCGTTTGTAACGCAGTGAAATAACCATCTGAGGCCCCATAAAGTATATATATTCTTGATCAGCGATGAAATCTAAGACGAACTGAGCATGTCCGTCCGTCCGTCTGTGGAAAGCACGATTCAGTCCAAACGAAAAGAGCTAGACTCTTGAAATTTTGTATAAATATATCTTGAGGGATAGCACAAGTTAAGTTCGAAGATGGGCTGAATCGGGCAAGAGGAAAAAAAGTTCCCCTAAAGAACTAAAACAACCTCTAAAAAACAACATAATTTTTTAAGTTTTTTTGTAATATTGTTAAGCAAATGATATATATTTATATTAAAGGGAGTCCAACGCGTTAAACTTGGAGCCATAAAATAAAATAATTTTTGGACCCCGCCCCTTTAGTGGGCGATATTAAATGCAAAAATAGTGTAAAAATTGAACAAATTGTTTTACTTAAGCCTACATTCCTTAAAAATAAAATTTTTAAGCTTAAATGACGAAGCTGAGACGTAACCTGGTACTCCTCTACCCTACCCCTTCGTCCCATTTAGCCCACTAAATGACCCTATCAAAAAAATGTTTTATTTTAAATATTGTGTTTAATTATCCCAAACATTTATTTTTAGAGTTTTATGACAAAGAAGAAATGTCTCCCCCACAACCCTTGCCAGAGCGATCCCACCAAAATACAGTTTTAATACACTCTAAAGAGAATTGGACCCCATAAAGTATATATACTCTTGATCAGTGATGCAGTCTAAGACGGTCTAGGAATGCCCATACGATCGTCTGTGGAAAACATGATATTGTCTATTTTTGAACCCCGCCCCCCTCAGTGGACGTTGACGTACGATATTATATAAATCAATTCTGTCCTACCAATTTAAACATTTTAAATTTACTTACTAAATATGTGGAGGTATTTAAGATTCGACCCGGTCGAATATAACGTTTTTACTTGTTTTGGATAGGTTTTTTTTATTTAATAAATTAGGTTTTACCTTTAAAAATTCATCTTTTAATAATTTATATAATGCAGCGCAGACTTCAAGCACAATATTGCATATCGATGATCTTGATCTTGTGTAACTGTCCCCAGTCGCTAAAAATCTGAAAGTAATTGCCAGGCGTACTCCGGGGCATATAGATTCCAGCATATTAGTATTGCCCTTTTGTATTGATGGGGTGACGAGATTAAGCAAATAATCAAAATCGTCTGGTGACATTCGCACAAAGTTTTTGTATAGGTCGGGATCATTCCTTTTCAATCGCTCCCTAAAAGAGACATACATACCATTACCTTCCAAAAGAAAAGGTCAAACCCAATGTTCCTCTTGTTTTATTATTTTTTTCCATTATTATCAGCTACTTCTTCCTCCAATATCAAAAATGCTGATGCTATGATGATTGTGTCGTCGTCCATACTTATTAATTTTTTTTTATAATAATAAATTATTTCACAAAAGAAGCAAAACAGCTGATCAAAGTCAACATTTTCAATATAAAAATTTTACGAATAGTGTAAATTAGCTTCAACAAATTATGATCAAATTTTTATCAAAAGATTTTGAAATATATTGAAAGAATATTTTGAATAAATTTTTGAAACGTAAATAGAACATAAAAATATATTTTAAAAATTTTGATTAGATTTCAAAAAACCTTCAATCGTGTAAATCTAGCTTAAGCGTTACAAAAAATAAATTTTAAATTTAATTTTTTATTACAGCCTGATACTCTGTTTAAAATTTCATGCTAAATTCTGTCAAAACCCATACAAAAAAAAATACTCAATCGAAATATTTTGGCGCACTATGTCTCCATACGTAAGTTTCCGTTCAAGTAATATTTTCGGTAGATCAAAAGAGGAAGAGAAACTTTCGGCTGTTTAATCCTTCCGTCAGCTAAATGTTTGCCAAAGAACATGCCGACATTACTGACAATATCCTCTACTAAAAACAACAAAAAACAAGTAAAAACGTTATATTCGACCGGGTCGAATCTTAAATACCCTCCAAATATTTAGTAAGTGAATTTGATATGTTTGACTTGGTGGGACAGAGTTCCTTTATATAATATCGTACGTCAACGCCCACTAAAGGGGGCGGGGTTCAAAAATATACAATATCATGTTTTTCACAGACGAACGTATGGGCATTGCTAGACCGTCTTAGACTTCATCACAATTCTCTTTGGAGGCTATAAAAACTGTATTTTGGCGGGGTCGCTCTGGCAAGGGCTGTGGGGGAAACATTTCACCTTTGTCATAAAACTCTAAAAATATATGCTTGGGATAATTATATACAAAATTTAAAAAAAATTTTTTTTTTTTTGGTAGGGTCATTTAGGGGGCGAAGGGGGAAGGAGGGGGTAGGGCAGAGTAGTACTAGGTTTCGTCTCAGCTTCGTCATTAAAGCTTAAAAGTGTTATTTTTAAGGAATGTAGGCTTAAGTAAAACAATTTGTTAAATTTTAGCGGGGTCAAAAAATATTTTTATGTTATTTAATGGCTCCAAGTTTAAGGCGTTGGACCGTATTTTACATAAAAATATATCATTTGCTTAACAAAATGACCAAAAAACAATAAAAATTATGTTGTTTCTTCTGGGTTGGTTTAGTTCTTCTTAGGGGAACTTCTTTCCCTCTTGCCCGATTTAGCCCATCTTCGAACTTAACCTGCTCTAAGTTTTAAAATATATTTATGCCAAATTTCAAGAGTCTAGCTCTTTTCGTTTGGACTGAATCGTGATTTCCACAGACGGACGGACGGACATGCTCAGTTCGTCTTAGATTTCATCACTGATCAAGAATATATATACTTTATGGGGTCTGAGATGGATATTTCGATGCGTTACAAACGGAATGACAAAGTGAATATACCCTCCAAATTCTTTTTTGGAGGGTATAAAAAACAGCCTCCTTCGTACTATTCCCTCCTATCGAAGTTCGGGCATAATGCACTGCATATGTAAGGATCATCCTACTAAACAAAATTTAAGCTTTACTTGATTAACTTTCTCCTTCAATATCAGTTGTATCATCATTTTCAGAAACACATTCAATATCAGAGTCGCTTTCTGAATTGAGTACAGCATAAATAAACGGGTTGTTAGATATAGTATTATCAATGGTTTGTTATTACGTTTACAATATGCATTAAAGTATTCAATCATATTACATGCGAAAATAGTATTAAATTTGTATGTACGTACGTTGGACCAAATTGTCTCTTAATACAAGCTTCGCATATTTTTTGTAGGATTAGTTGTAACCTTAAAGTTAAGGCAACCTCTTTAGTCGCATGTCATATAAAGAAGGGAGTTTATAGTATTTAAATTCATCCAATTTTTTTTTCATTTACAACGTTTTTGTACTCAAATACGTTTATCCAGAATTTTATTGTGTACTTTTTTTGTCCATTCATCTGAAATTAACTTTTGTCATTCCTGTTTCAAAGTTCTTATATTTTCTATCGTATAGTGTAGCATTTCTTCCTTAGAATGTTGTTTTTGTAGAAATAAGCACTACATATGTTGTCAGATTACGTTGTGATTTGAATTATTGCAAGAATTACAGGTTAAAAGTACAAATTATATGTTTGAATTATGTAAACTATATTAATAAAATTGCTAAGTGAACAATTTGAAAGTGTTAAATCGAAGAAGTGCTAATTTTGACTCCAAAAATGGGCACGAAAGAACATAAGTAGTATTTCTGGGACATGAAGAAAAATAACCAAACGGTAACACTGGTATTATAACAATAACATGTTAACACCAGGTTGATACAGTTCTCGTATCCTTTTTCACAATAAAATTTGTGTAAGTAGGAACTGTTATCACATTCAACTAAGTCACCTAATAAGTGGTGACAAATTCAATACACATGAGCACTGATGATGAAAGGGTTGCGTCTTTCGAAAACAGCTGTTCTGCTCTGCTGTGTAAGTTGAATAACAAAAACTGATGTTGACTTGCCTTTGTGCCTTGGAATATTTATCATGTCTTTCTGACATTTAAATTAAAATTTCGAATAATTAGCCTATAGAATCTTAATTCAATTTAATATAACAATATAAAAATGTTCGTTAAAATTCTTACTACATACAAATTTAAGCTATGGCTTGAGCTACCAATATAAAATTGGCAAAACGTTCACATGTACTTATGTATAAAATTCAAACCAAAAAAGTTTGACTTAGGTATGATGGAACAAAAAATCCTGAAAAAGTATTATAACAATAATACCCGTGTTAACATGTAACATGTTAACATCAGGTTGATACAGTTCTCGTATCCTTTTTCACAATAAAATTTGTGTAAATAGGAACTGTTATCACATTCAACTAAGCCACCTAATAAGTGGTGACAAATTTAATACACATGAGCACTGATGATGAAAGGGTTGCGTCTTTCAAAAACGGCTGTTCTGCTCTGCTGTGTAAGTTGAATAACAAAAACTGATCTTAACTTGCCTTTGTGCAATTGAATATATATCATGTCTTTCTGAGATTTAAATTAAAATTTCGAACAATTAGCCTATAGAATCTTAATTCAATTTTATATAGCAATATAAAATGTTCGTTAAAATTCTTACTACATACAAGTAGTATTTCTTTTGCACGAAAACATTAGGCATCTACGTATGTATATATGTATATAAAACATACATTCAAGCTATGAAAGCCATCATATATAAATTCCACATAATAAATAATTTATACATTTTTATTTATAGAAATGACTTAATTTATAACAAAACTTTATTAATCGGATAACCGATCAAGAACGCAATTAATCGATTATACCATAGCCTCAGTTTGTCAATCGGGCGATTATCGATTAAAGCAGCAGCCCGTTTAAACATTTTATATGTTTAAATATTTTCGTCCTTTGACGAAATATTTTATAGTTTAAATATTTTTGCCATATGACGGCCATGTGAATACTCCAAATATGTTCAAAACATTGTTATTTGTCTTTAAGCTGCTGGTACGATTACTAATATAGAAAGCACTAGTTCAAAAGGTGATTAGACATATACAGAAAAGTACTAGTACTTCAAGTAGTTCATTTGTAGACTGATTTGACTTGCAGAACTTCATATTACTTTTTGATAATGTTTTAAAACGAATTGCTAATTCTCATTTTCATTTATTTTTAATTGTTACAATTTTAAACAAATTCAAATTTGAAACAAAGAATAGTATTAGAAGACATTCCCACATGCATATCAGTTTATTTATTCGATAATTTATGTAATTAAGCCGCAGTCTTCTTGTATGTTAAAAAAGTGACATTTTAAAATTTAAATAAGAGGAACTTTCCATTTCCTCTTGTGGGTGCTGTTGGCTGAAGTAGTAGAACACGAGACTATGAAGCGGATGGTCGTGAGTTCGAGCCCGTGCTGAGTCATGAAATATTGTGTTGAATTCTTCTAAAACAGCATTAGTGCGTGGTTGTGTTAGTTGTTGCCAGCCTGTTTCTATGATGAAGGCATAGTCACTGATCACTGAACATAATTGGCAGCGACTGACACTATCATGTACTAAAAGCAGAGTAACAGCACCCACCTTCGTCCGCCCTGTAGCAAAAATTAGCCGGCGAAGTAAAAGGTTGAAATAGCTACAAAAACAACTCTCTATCTTCTTATCTTTCCTAATCTGTCCCCTCAATACTATCCCCTCGTTTTCAGTTCCGGCGGAATGCATTGCATATATAGGGGTCATGCCCTGAGTGCTGGTCCAAGATAAAAAAAGAAATAAGAATTGATGAACCAAAAGTTGCTTGTGAAGACAAAGACTTTCCAAGATAAAAAAAGAAATAAGAATTGATGAACCAAAAGTTGCTTGTGAAGACAAAGACTTAACAAATTTCATTGAGTTTAGAAAACAAATAAATTTAGGGATTTTTTTTATATATAAACCAGTTCTTAATGCAGAACTGATTATACTAGTATCCGACTAGAAGAAATTATACTAGTACTCATCTAGTACTAATAGTACTAGTATCCCCCTAGTTTCCATGTAGTACCAATTGTACTAGTAATTTTCCAAACACACTCAATGTTAATTTGAGCATGAACATGGTATAGGAAAATTCACAGTTGGGAACTAGTACTGGTGATTTTTGTACTAGTGCAATACTAATTTGATACTAGTTCGATCTCCTGCAGGGTACATACATATATTATATTTATGTATATATATACATATATATATATATATATATATATATATATATATATATATATACATGCATATATATGTGCATAGGGATCATACCCGCAATGATAAAAGCCGCCTCGTCCGACACTGTCCGAAATGCACTACATACTCTTAAAGCAGCTAGCCTATACACAGGGGATACCAGCCCCACATATGTGGAATATCTAAGTGAGTCTGACCATACCGGGTGTGCATATAGGATAATGCTCCTTACTACTCCAGCGAGCAGTTTCCTCTGAAGATACTTTGGCCCTCTCGTGTTTGGCAAGATCCGAGATAGCGCCAAACAGGTCCCTGATGCTTTGGATGCTATATATCGCAAGTGCTCGCGAAAAGATAGCCGTGTGTCAATCATCACACCCAGATATTTCAAAAATGCCTTTGATTCTATGGAACAGGTGCCAATATTGAGGGTAATAATCTCCCTAGCCTTACGACTACTAATTAAAACCGCTTCGGTTTTATGATCAGCTAGAGTAAATCCCATTGCAGTGATCCAGGACTTTACTAATTGTACGCTGGCATTTGCAATGGTTTCTGCCTCCAGCAATTCCTTAGCTTCACACACCAGCGCTATATCGTCTGCGAATCCCACAATCTGTACTCTCTCAGGTAACCTCAACCTTAGTACTCCATCATACATTACGTTCCACAACAATGGTCCAAGTATCGATCCTTGGGGAACACCACCACTAATCCTACGTTTCCTTATACCCGCATCTGTACTATAGACCAATTCCCTATACCGGAAATAATCCTGCACTAAATACACAAATAATCCTCCCTATCAGATATTCTGGGATATCCAATCGAGTTAGAGCATCAACAATATGCACCCAGCTCGCTGTGTTGAACGCGTTCTTCACATCCAGCGTCACAACTACACAGTACTCCTTTGTGCCATTCCTCCAACTCCTGCCATAGATAGTCCGTGCAGCAGTTTCTACTACCACGTTTATAGCATCCACTGTTGACCTCGCCCTCCTGAAGCCAAATTGCTTGTCTGATAGACCATTTCTGTCTTCAACGCAATTCCCAAGTCTTCGGCAGATCACACCCTCTAGCAACTTCCCACATGTATCTATCATACACAGTGGCCGATAAGATGAGGGATCATCTAGGGGTTTATTGGCTTTTGGTATTAATACCAACTTCTGCCTCTTCCATCTTGTTGCGAAAATTCCCCTACCTAAGCATGTATTCACCATTCTTAAGAACTGCTCGGGACAAAGCCCGACGGCCTCCTTTAATACTATATTTGGAATGCAGTCGAGTCTAGGTGCCTTCTTGTCTCTAAACCTAGAGAGAACGTCCTCAATCTCAGCTATTGTATCCGGGGGAAAATTTAATGTCCCAATTGGAGGGTTGTGCTCCCAAGGTGGTGCGTCCTGCTGGGGAAAGAGATGGTCTACAATTTCCTCCAGGATAGGCCCCTCACTCGGTTGCAACGGGGTCAGGCATTTAAGTTTTTTGGTGATCAGCTTATATGCGAGACCCCAAGGATTATCATCCACCTCATCACAGATATTAAGAAAACACAGCCGCT
Organism: Linnaemya tessellans; assembly: GCA_951800035.1. Classification (NCBI taxonomy): domain Eukaryota; kingdom Metazoa; phylum Arthropoda; class Insecta; order Diptera; family Tachinidae; genus Linnaemya; species Linnaemya tessellans. Next base: position 64,424,226 of record OX637534.1, on the reverse strand, counting down.
TGCTCCTACGAATTGCATCCTTTAGGGCCTTCCTCCTATTCCTGTAATTCTGTTGGTATACGCTATTCTTTAACCTACCTCGAGTGCTTGTATACTGCCTTCTGGCACGTATACACTCCGCCCTCAAGCCGGCAATATCATCATTCCACCAATAAACCGGTGGCCCCTTTCCGGATCTTTTCCGCCTCACCATAGATGCATCGCACGACCGCGTGATATGGTTTACCAATTGTTCTGCCATATCCTCAGCTGAACCATTTAATTCCATACCTTCCATACAGATGGCAAAAATATCCTTATCAAAGGATGGAAAGGTATTCACTTTCCATCCCGACAAACCTTGTGCACGGGGAGTCACATGCCGTATATCATCCTGTATATCCATAATAATGGCACTGTGATCGCTGTGAGTATAAACATCAGATACTCTCCAGTTTACACGGTTTATAATGGTATCGCTGGCAAACGTAATATCAATAATTGAACCACCATTTCCTCCTCTAAATGTTTCCTCATCTCCAGAATTCAAGAGCACAACATTCAGCGCAGAAAGGGCCTCTAATAGCATCTTTACCCTTGCATTCGTCAAGGGGCAGCCCCATTCAACAGCCCACGCATTGAAATCCCCTGCTATTATAACAGGACTCCTGGCTGCAGCGTCCATCACTATGTTGTCTATAATAACACGAAAGT